>CM010312.1:36056978-36300694 GCA_001923025.3 Taenia multiceps
CTATTCCTTCTCTTTCAGGAGTAGGTGCTGTTCGATGCGTTTCCTCTCATTCCAATGGAGGGCCGGTGATTGTGAAGAGTGGATGTCTCCTCACCTCGGTGCGTGGGATAGTGAGGAAAATGAATGGTTATAGTGTCGGCGGAGGTTAATACGACTTGATTTGAATTGCAGTCGATGAATGGGTGTATGCATGAATGCGTGGAAGAACGGTCGATTTGAGGCTATTGCAGTAGAAGTTGAGAAGGAGTCAAATTAGAAGGCAGGCAAGCTGGGAGCACGCATATGTTCTTGGTATTTTATGCATCTATTTTCGATATAGGCATAGGCGTGGTGCTTTCATGTGCTAGAAGAATGAATCTATGCGTTCTCCTTTAGGTGGTGTGTGTGGTGTTGGTGGATGCGTTGGCATCCGTGGGAATTGATTGAGCCTGCTGACGATGGGCTTCTACGCGTTAGTGGGACTTCGTCCTTCTTTGCTCGTTACCTGGCGCATGTATATGGCGTGTGCGTTCCATATGACCATATCATTGTTGATGAACCTGTTGTTTGTATTCAGGGCAATAAAAGTAATGAGAGGCGGTTGTGTGTCCGGTTTGTGGAGGAGGAGATTGACTGGTCACACCACGTGAGTGCAGTCAGCGTGATTATTTAGGCGAAACAGCCTGCAATGGTGTGGTAATGAATTTCTTCTGTTAGAAGGACACCGTCTTGTTCGCTCAGGTAAGCGCCGACGGCAGTAAGGAATCGGTGTTATTTGGGTCCTGTTTGCTGAGCTACTAGCGACGAGGCCTGGTGGCCATGAGTACTTGGTGGAGTGTACGCAAACAAATGGGCTGATAGTAGATTTGGAGGGAAGGTGTTGAGTGCAGGGACGGGGCGGGGCGGGGAATACTTCATTCCACGCATCACCCTGCCAATTTTTACGTTTGAACATCAAGGTGGAATGTTGAGGCTACTGAAATGGTGTTCGGTAGTGGGTGTTTTGCCAACTGTGCGGGCTCACAAGTTACTCGTTTTTAGCAGCAGCAGTAGTAGTGGTAGGGCCTCGGGCCTTAGGCTGAGTTCTAGCGACGGCGACGGCGACGGCGGCGGCGGTGGTGGCGAAGAATAATAATAATAATAAGGTCAAGCAGAGGAGGAGTAGTCGGAGCGCCTATCCAACGCTGGTGGTGAATTGATAAGGCAGGAGGGAACACCCATCACTTCACAACATGTCAAGAGTAATGGAAAGGGAATGAGATTCTGAGGCTTCACAACAACTGAGTTGCGTGTCTTCACTCTGCCTGGCTGATGCGTCGTTGCAGCATTAGAGCACCCATCTACAACTACTCCCATCGATTAATCTCGTGCTTCATTTTCATTATCCTATTATCCTCCCTATTATTCCAGCTCTTCTTTGCATATGTTTCCACGCTTCACCTCCACACCTCAAATCACGTAGCCAACTGCCTCAACTCCCACTCCTCCCACCAGCCTAGCGTTGTCACACAACAAGGCGTGGCTTGTGCTCCCCTGGTGTAATGCAGGTCTGGCGGATCAGATCAGATTCTTTTATTTCCTCTTCTTTATCGCAAAGACAATTGGTAGGTAAAGAGAATGGCTGAGAGGGGCATTAGTGTTTAAATGGGAGCATTCGCTTTCCCAAGACAATGGCGAGTATGGCGAGGAGGAGGAGGAGAAGGAGGAGGAGGGGCAGGAAGAGAGAGAGAGAGAGAGGGGGGGAGATTGTTCACAAACCGCGGATTGCCACCAAATGCCGTCGGAGGAGATAGTACAGAGAGGGGTCCGTCCATTCCTGCTAAGAAGAAGAAAAAGAAAAAGGGAAGGAGATGACGAAGAAGAGGAAGAAGAAGAGGAAGAAGAAGAAGGAGCCGAAAAGATACAGCAGCATAGGCTTGGGCACTAAGCAATGTTTCTTCCTCCATGTGTCTACGCGTGTGTCACCTCTCATTCAAAGTAGTTCTTGCCGAGGTGGTTCCGTAATGCCCACAGTCTGCTCATCTTGGTACCTGCTATCTGTCCTAATCTTAGCAACCACGCTGCTACCGCTGCTGTTGCTGCCACTTCTCCCCGTTTTCCCGACTCTTCCATTCCATTCCATCCACTCACTTACACACACACAGGGATCAACGTCAATCCCGTCCAACGGTTGAGTGTGTGAGTGAGTGAGTGTGTGAATGGCCTAGATTGGGGCCTCATTACCGACCCATCCACAGTGAGCACTCATTTGATTGGTCGGTCGGTCGGTCGGTCGGTCGATCGGGCGGTCGATGAATCAATGGATCGATGGATGATTGAATCGATGATACCGCCAACTGCTGTTGTGCCTGCGTTGTGTGTATTAGTCATCTCCGCCTGCCTCTCTACCTGCCTGCCCACCTACTTGCTCACCGAGAAAAGAAACAATCTCACCCACACACACACAATCACAACGACCAATGTGCCGCCCTCTTCGCACACTTGGCTGGAAAAGGAAAAGGAAAGAGAGGAAAAAAAGAAGAGAGGGATTTGAGAACTCCGCACAAGTCCCCAACAGCTAATCCTCTCCCCTCCCTCCTGCCTTCCCGCCCGCTTGCCCGCCCGCTTGCCCTCCCGCTTGTCTTCCCTCTGTCTCCTACCTATACTTGTATTCTTTCTCGCCGCCTCCTCCTCCTCCTCCTCATGAACTCATAATAACAGTAATAATATTAATGCTAGTAGGGATAGATCGCTAGGCATCATCAAGAACAACGACAACAACAAAAGCAACGGTAAGGGTTTATTGTGGTCGCATCGAGAGGAGAGGATAAACGATGCACAAAATAGCAACAGGAAATACGAGCTGGGTGAATGCCCATGTCCACTTTTACGTCCCCATCTCCACGACCCACCCACTCACTCACTCACTCACTCACTCACCCACTCGCTCACTCCAGACATCCTAGCGAGCGAGCGAGCGAGCGGCGATGTCGGGGAGAGGGAGAGGAGAGGGTGAGAGACCAACCACAACATCCCACAATGTCTAGACGTAGTATTGAGCGGCAGACGTCAATGTCAAGTTGTCCAACAAAGGGGTTGAAGAGAGGATGAGGAGGAGAGGAGGGGAGGGAGAGGGGGAGGGGGACAACCCTAGAGATAGTACTAAACAATTGGGCCTACTAGACAGACTCTGGAACTATTTTTTATCCATGAAAACTCAACTCCTCCCCTGTCTTCCTGTCAGGCCGTCTGCATTACCCTCCCCTCCCCTCCCACTCCCCTACCCTACCCTCCCCTGCCCTCCCCTCCCCTCCCCTACCTACCCTACCCTACCCCCTCTCCTGTCTCTCTCACGCGTGCACTCTCTCAGTGATGAGTGCACTCAAGGCCGATCGATGCGAGGAGCACCGAGGTTGGCGGTGGGCCTGTAGGTTGGGCCGAGCGAGGGAGGGAGGGAGCGTTGGAAAAGTACAACAATTGGTGGTCCTCTGTGTGTGTGTGTGTGTGTGTGTGTGTGTGTGTCTGTGTGTACGTATTTAGAAGATTAACTAAAAGTGATGAGAGAAAAAAAGGAAAGGAGAAGAAAAGAAAAGAGGAAAAGGCACAAGCAAGTTCCACCTCACCTCTCCCACATCAGGAATGACAAACTCCAACTGCCAAGGGGCTGCTAGCAGCAGCAGCAGCAGCAGTAGCAGAAAGAAGCGATTGAAACTAAAAACGCCCAACACGGAGGAGGCAGTTAAAACTAGTAAAATATTGTCAGGGAGAGAGAGAGAAAGAGAGAGTTGGGGAGGGAGAGACATCTACTTGCAAAGCCCTAGCCACAGGGTAGGAGAATTAATAATCCTAGTAATAATAATGATGACAGCAATAGTAGCAACAAAATGTCATGGTTCTACTCTTCATCACTTCACTCCTCCTCCTCCTCCTTAATTTACGGTTTTCCTCTTTCTTCTCTCGCCACAAGGGCAAACAACTAAAGAGAGGTGAGAAAAAGTGCCCAAATCCCCACCCATTTGCTATCTGCCCATGAAGGGAGGAAGTGCTAAGTTGTGGCACTGAGTTGATTCCTTGCATTCGGAGGCGTCAGCATCATCGACTGGAACAACTCGTGTCTACAGACGACTGCTTGAAAGCACTGAGAAGACAGCTTAGAATTGGTTGACTCCCGTTTCTTAGCCTGTGACGGGAACCAGCACTGATTTATCTGCCAGGTTATGGTCAAAGTAACGAGAGGAGAGATTGCGTTGACGTGGTTGCGAGTGAGTAAAAGTCGTTAAATGAGTAAAAGAAGCTTTTATTTATATTTACAGGCGATTCAATGAAATAGAGTACTAACATCTGAATGACCACATTTTCAAGTCTCATTTCTCCGAGATTTGCGAAGCAAAAGTGAAGGAGAATGGTGTAGTTTACACAACCGTCCATTTTGCTTCCACGATTCTGTACTCACGAAGTGGGATCGGCAAAGTCTTTTAAATTACGCATCGCCGCCATTCTACTCCTCTCTTCCTCGTCCTGCTACTTGGTCTTCTCCGCATCCTTCTGCAGCTGCTCTACCTCCTCCTCAGACAGACCGCCTCTGTATTTGGTGATCGTGATGTGGTTCTGCTTTCCTGTCGACGTTTCCACCGCCGATACATGGAGGATGCTGTTTTCGTCGATTTCGAAGGTCACGTCAACCATAATCGCACCACGCGGCCTTGGTGGGAGACCAGTCAGCCTGAACTCGCCCAAAAAGTTGTTGTCTCTCGCCCTCTTACGTTCGCCTTCGTATATCGGTAAATGTACCACCGTTTGATTGTCATAAGCCGTACAACACCACTGTGCCTGCTTTGTTGGGATCGGTGTGTTACGCATCACAATCGTTCCCATGAGACCAGAAGCGTCCTCCAGACCCAATGAGAGCGGTGTTACTTCCACTAACACCAATTCCTGCATCGCCGCTGGCCTGTGACTAGTCAGATTTGCCGCCAACATAGCTGCGCCGTAGGCTACTGCCTCGTCCGGATTGACAGACTTTTTCACTTCTCTGCCCTTGAAGAAGTCCTGCAACAACTCCTGCACCTTCGGAATGCGCGTCGATCCGCCTACCAGCACTATCTCGTGAACATAATCCTTCTCCAAGTTTGCAGCTAACAGCGCAGTCTTTACTGCTTCCATTGTTCTACTGAAGAGATTCGAGCACAAATTCTCAAACTGGGCCCTTGTTAGAGTGGCAGTGAAATCAATGCTTTCGAACAAGGCATCAATGTCTATGTCGGCACAATTAACCGTGCTCAGTGTCCTCTTCGCTGTCTCACATTCCATTCTCAGACGGCTGATTGCCTTTTCGCTGGTAGTTATGTCCTTCCCATTGTTCTTCTCCCTGAACATCTTCACGAAGTGGTCCTGTCCTCACCACCCAGATGCGTGTCTCCACCGACTGCTTTCACCTCAATCTTCCCTTTCTCTATGGACAGAATGGACACGTCGAAGGTGCCACCACCCCAATCAAAGATGAGCACGTTGCGCTGCCTGCCGATCCGCCTATCCATGCTATAGGCGATGGCAGCTGCTGTTGGCTCGTTGATGAGCTTCAGCACGTTTAAGCCTGCCATTTTCCCTGCATCGATTGTGGCCTCTCGTTGATAGTCATTGAAGTAGGCTGGTACTGTGATGATAGCGTCTGTCACCTTCTCATCCAAGTACGCTTCTGCTGTCTCCTTCATCTTTGACAGCACCATGGAGGAGATCTGCTCAGGAGAGAATTGCTCTGTCTCATCGCCGCACTTCACCTCAATCTTGGGCCTCCCCCCGGAATTGATCACCTTGAAGGGCCAACGTCTTATGTCATCCTGCACTGTCTTGTCGTTGAAAGTGCGCCCGATGAGACGCTTCACGTCGTACACCGTGTTGGAGGGATTCCTGACTGCCTGCTTCTTGGCGGCCTCACCAATGAGGCGCTGGTTTTCGGTAAAGGCAACGCAGCTTGGTGTTGTGCGATTGCCTTGGTCATTGGCTATAATTTCAACTTTGCCATCTTTGAACACTCCGACGCACGAGAACGTCGTTCCCAAGTCGATACCAATGGCCGGGCCTCCTGACATAATTTAGTCGAATGGAATAAGGTTAACACGTTTGGTCTGATGAAGATGATCTCCACGATCTCAGCTGCCCTTTATATCAGCTGCGATTGATCACGGTAAGCATCTCTATGGTGCGCGCCGTCTACTCCATTGTTGCCATCCAACCAGCATCTGCCATCTGTAAGCTTCTTCTCATTAGCTGACGACTGCACACTCGAAGGAAAGAGGGTCAATGCAGGCTCCTGTGTGAACGCACCTGTGAGCGAGCAGTGGTGTGAGCAGTGGCGACAACTCCATTTTGATACTTTTATAACACAAATGTGGCTCTTTAGCAGCGCCAATGTTGTGACTCCAGACTGACAATATTCTACTGCCTCACTGCAATTGCTGTCTTCGGCATGATTTTGGTTGAGTAGGACAGCAAACTGGGAAAGTCGGAACGTTGCAGGACTTCGAGGCCAAGCATTGTGCTGCTTGGCTGCGTTAGTTATTGTGACTATGAGTTTCTTTCTCTCTCCTGTGCATGATTTGTGTGTGAGCAGTAAGCGAGTTGGGTTATTGTGGCTTTGGTTGGGAGAATTAATTCAAAGCATGTGATTATCCAGCATTCATTTGGAATGACTCGGTGGAATACCTCACGGTGTTGGTCACTTGCTAGTCAAAGTGAGAGAAATACTATGCTTTGCTTTAAGCAGCTCCCGTCTAAATATCTTGCTAATGGTTTGATTGCCACCTCTGTGGCTCACTTTCAGGTGTTGAGGATTTCAACTCAAAGTTCCACAATTAGCGAGAACATTGGAATGGAAGCAAAACATTTCATTTAAATGGTGTTGTCCATGAAGTGGAAGAGATGGTCCATGCTAATTAGCAGCCTTAACAACCAGCTACCAAGGTGGTGGGATATGCTACTGTTGCGAAAAGCGGGTCATCGTTTACTAACCTCGGCTTTGCAGCTTTATGCAAAGACTGAGATTGGAAACGTACTAGGAGATGGATGGCTCCAATGAATGTGTCCATCATTCTAGGATCCATTGAAGGTTGAATGACCATAAGGTGGATGGAGGATTGAGCAATTAGTAGCACAGTTGGATTCAATTGAAGTGAGCCTTGGAGTTGGTGAGAGTGAGTGAATGTACAGTTGGCTAGACTTCAGTTATATGTACACGGGCAATGTTGAACACTTTGAAATAACATGACGATTACACAGTCCAAAGTGGAGTTGAGGCACAAAGAACGGCTGAAGGGAGGGCTTGGATGGTGTGGAGAATGGGTGGTGGGTAGGTGAAATGCATAGGAATTGACTAAGACCTTCGAGTACTTAAGTTGATACTTTTGTGGTCATTCGCACACTCCCATCTGTTGGCTGACAGCTTGATGCTGGATGAAAAATATGTTGAAGAGCACAGTAGCATCAAACAGTGAGTGAAAGGCAATTCAGCTATGGGTCTCGCCATAAGCCCAAGGCATGGGTCAATCCATGTTAGACTGCCATCTGAGTGTTGACAGGCAGTCGCCTCTAGACATGAGTCGATTCAGCCATTGATGTTGACGCTTCTGGATGTAGATGATCAACCTATTGCCACAAATCAACAGTTTCTTTTGCCATAAACCAATAGTGAATGAGGCACCAACTGAGTGTTACTGGCCGCTTCACTCGCCACTGTTGACAGCTGAGGTGGGTTGCAGAGGTAGAAGCTCACACCAAACTGACTGATGAGGTTGATGTCAGCGTCAGCTCCCAATGTCCACACGAAAGCGCTTGGTCTTGCTTTCATCCCACCTACCCTACCAGTGATTGTGAGTGAGCCATCCATCCTGGTGGAACTAAGGGAAATGAAGACTTGTAATGTCACAGTTACAACTTTAACTGACAGTAGCGCACCAGTTTATCTGTTACGCGTCCTTGGGAGAGCTGTCAGACACTCGTGAGGGCATCTTGTCTAGAGCAGTGCAAAAGGCAGTGTACATGCACACGTGAAACAAGGCGAAAGGCTGTGTCTGAATGGAGCACAAATGTGGACAGCCGTAAAGCCACGTCGATGTTGAGGCACCGCCTTTGCCTCGGTCGATGTGTGTGGCTATTTACTTGAACTGCGTCCTGTGGGTTTGGCAATCCATCTGCTTCACTCTAACCGAACCCTAAACACACAACTTTCCTGCTTGTGGAAATAAGATTGTTCACAAACGCAAGAATGTACGCTTTCCCGTTTAAGTGGTGCAAGAGGAGGCGAATGTTGGAGCAAACCTACCGCCGCATCAGTGGCCATGCCACCTAGGGAACGAAATCGGATTTCCCTGCTAAGAGGCACAAAGGCACCTATGCACCCAACCTCCTTGCCATTTCCATGATTGTATTGCAGAAGTTGCATTCAATTTAGCTTATTTCTTCTGATTCATTCGATTTTATTGCTTGGAATATTTGATTAAAGAGAGTTGGCTGTGATTTGGAAGGAGAAACACAGATTTGAGGGAAAATCGGCAAAAGATTGCTGTGAACGTAATGTCTTAGGATTGCGCAAGACTCAACATTTGTTAGCCGTTGAGTTTACAGCCTCGTCGAGCAAAACATGATGTCATGTAGATCTCAAGTGCCAGCATTACCAGAAAAAAAACAATTCGCAATGAATAATAACTCTGTGGCATCACGAGTTATGTGATTGGCACTGCTCATTACACAATGATGAGGGTCATACGTCAACGGGCGAAGACGTTGAAGTAAATGTGATTAGGAGGCGTCCTTATTTCAAAGACGCTTCTGTCAAGACTGACTTGGGTGGAGCCACTTAAGAGCTGATGAAGGGTAGGAGTGGGTACCACACGAGGAGCGTGTTAATTGACAAAGTGGAGCCACCCATTTGGAGGACCTGCGTCAGCAGTCACCACACTCATCTGCTAATGCCTTTCGTTAAAGCATGCGAAATTTTCCAACCTAATTGCATTCTAGCGAAAAACCAGAGAAGTAGAAGCATATGGAAGGAGAGCAGCGACAAAACTGACAATGACAATGCTTAAAGTATTAATCATCAGCACCCGTTGAGGTGGTGGTGCATGCCACCCTCAACAAGTGCTCTGTGTTGCTGCTATTTGGTTCCGGCAGACGGTCCCCAACGAACCGCACAACCGGGCACTAGCGCTTTGCACCTGTTGGGGCCATCATTGCCCTAACCCACCTCACGATGATGGAAGGCACTGTTCGACACACGACGTAGAGCCTGATACTACTAATGTGGCCCAGAAGGCAGCTAATATGGCTAGAGCTCAAGGCTGCGAGTTAAATAATCAACGTGCTGCAGTAGAGGAAGTCGAATGGGAGTGAAGGGCTTGGTCATGCTGCGACACTTCAATGACTCCTATCCCATCTAGTCCATCGCTTTAAGCTAGAATAGTGCATCCCAAATTGATTGTGTCGATGGAATTGCCTACACCATGCTCATTGCTGATACACGGTACTCGCAGTCATTCAGGTGCACCCAACTGAACTCTCTCGTCCTCACACAACACTCGCAAGGCGTTCATTCCACTGCCTTCTCATCGATGAAAGAGTTGTGACGTCGACTCGTTGAAAGTGAATAACAACATTTACCACATCCTTGAATTGAGAAAAGGCACTAAAACCACTCCATGAGGGTCGAGGCAGAGCTTCCAGTTTTCACTTCATGAGAACAGGCAACCACCAGTGAATCTTCAACAATGCGGGTCTGTTCAAATAATTGGTGCTTGGAAGGTTCTCGCAACCCCGGATTCGACTCTCTGAGCCTTCTTTTACTCTGATCAATTCCATTTTCGGCAACTAAGTTGGAAGTGAATGTTTAGCTTTGCAGTAGTATAATTTGCATTGTTAGGATTGTTAGGAGGGTTCCACTGATGCCATAACCCAAGAGATCTATGGCTGCGAGACCTTTTAGTTAGGTAGGACAAAAGGCTGCACGAAAGGTAGGGGCTTAAGGGTAAAGGCGAATACATCGTACAATTCTCTATTCACTGGCTACCACCTCGCCAATAGATCCATACACCCACGTCACACCTATGCGTTGACTCACTTACATTCTAGTAACAAAGACGTCTCCTTCCACATCTCCCGCCATGAATTTGGGCTATTTGCAATCAGGGCTATGACATTCAGATGAGTTGACACTTCTGTGAAAGCGATCCTGTCTACTGAGCGTCGTCGTCTAGACATTCGACTCGACCAAATAACCAACGCCTACAAGACTAAGGATGGCACATCGAGGCATGAAACCGTGATTCTACGAGTCCTTCTCCCACCCATGTCAAAGATGAACACCTGTAGAGTCTGCTATAGTTTCATAGATTTAATTTCTTAACAGACAAAGTGATGAAGAGGTAATAAATACTGCACAGAACATTCCCAACACAGCACTTAATTCACAGAGGCACCAGAGTATTGTCAGTCAGAAGGCACTATACTGACGATTCTACAGTGTGTCATTTGTGTTAACCTCCCACCAGCATGGAGTTGTCACCTCTGCTCACACAAGGGCTCATCTACAAACCTGTTCACACCAGAGTGTGCGGTGTGCGTCATTCCTTCGAGTGTGCAGTCGCCAACGAATGAGAAGAGGCACGTAGCTGTGGCAGATCCTGATTCGATGAGAACCATCAAGCAGGTACGCGCTGTGTGATTGGCGCAGCTCGGAGCTCAATCAAGGTGTACGCAAAGACGCCTTCGTCACACCCGAGTTGGGTGGCACCACCGAAGGGTCGATGAAAGGTAGGAGGACGCACCACACGAGGTGCGCGTCGATTGGCTAAGCAGTGCCAACTAAGTAGAGTCCACGCGTTAGCAAATGCGTTTAGGTGGAGCAACTGAAATGAATCATGCAAAATTCTTACAAGAGTATGTTACGTTCTATCGGAGTTGTGCTGTTACTCAATGTCTTGTTAGTAGCACCACTACTCCACTGCGTCACACATGTGTGACACTAAACCTTTATTAGCCAAGGACGATTGATTGTTGCGGCTCGTGCTGCAGATGTAGCTGGTTAAACCTATGTAAGCAAACAAAGACGTGGTCATTTTAATGGACTGATGGCAGTAACCTGAACACATCATGCGGTTTGTGGGGCGTGGAGTGGTCACTAGGAATCGCAACTTCGTATTCCAGTGCGAGAACACGTAAATCACTGCTGCTTGTGCATTCGTCCTAAAGGCACAACTGGAATACGAAGCCAACACTATCCACCCTCCCTTTGTCTCAAAAGAACCGCTCGTGAACTTTGCAGCTGCTCAACGGAGAGGGTGGGTGCAAGGAACGCTGGTGGTTGGGAGGTCGCACTGCCATCCACTTTCCCCATCAGCACACTCGTGGTTCAATAAAATAAATTTGACGCCAAACATGCAGTGAGAAGCTCTTAAACACTCCTCTTGCGTCTCGGTGGGTTCACAATTGGAAGAAGTAGTGAGCAAACAGACGTGTGAGTGTGACGGCGTGCGAAAAAGATGCTGTAATTAGGACAGACTGAGGAAATTCTAGCCTTAAAGGTAGAGGACCCAAACTGTGCTGTTGAAATCTTCTAAAACGACAGTGATTCGGTTCTCAATCTTAGTTACTCCTCAGATCATCCTGCTTAGTTGCTAAGAGCGATTGAATTCTCTAAAATTAAGTTATTTTCTCGGTCCTGCAGACGGAGAAACTGGGCCATTTGCAATTGCGACGATGAAGTTTAGAAAGGTTTTCACTTCTGCCAAAGCGGCAGCGTCTACTAGACGTCACTGATTTGACATTCGACTTGACCCAAAATCCTACGACTACAAGACTATTGCCACAATATTGTGCCTCCACGGGTGACACAGTGATTGACGCTGTTGCCTCAGCCACGAAGCACCAATTCCATGTGACTTTGCCCTACTTATATGCGAACCGCAGCTTTGTGTCGAAGAGGACCACATGCTGAGCATTGCGTAATATTACAAAACTATTTTTTTATTTGATATCGAATACGATGGAGAGGGAACAGTAGTTACTAATCAGGACATTCCCAACTCATTACTCAGGTCTTACAGGCACCAAAATATTGTCAGTCAGGCACAGATACAGTGGCGCTTCTACAGCGCTACATTTGCACCACCACACGTCGGTATGGAACTGTCACACCTGCCCACGCCAGTGCTCGCACAAAACCTGTTCACACTGGAGTCTGTGCCTCACGTCGTTCTCTCGAGTGAACAGTCGCCAGCGAATGAGAAGAGGCGTGAAGGTGTGACAAATCCTGGTTGCATGGAAGCCTTCCAATGAGCACGCGCCATGTGATTGGCGTAGCTCACAGCTCACCCACAACCGTCATGGCAAAGCAGGTGTAGACGTAAAAGAGACTGTGGTTTGGAGGTTAGTGGTAGTGGAACGCATTCTCATACTACAATTCCACGCTTCGTCTTCAAAGGGTTCTCAAAATCGGGTGGTGCCACCCAAGGGTCGATGAAGGGTAGAAGTGTGCACCAGACGAGTATTGTGTCGATTTGGTAGACAAAGCCGAGCACATGGGGTCCGTGCTTTGGCAGTCACCACATCCAACAGCAATTGCGTTTGGGTCATTTTGATGTGGAGACACTTGGCTTGATGCTATACACATAGGCCAGTTAGGAACGATGCATTAAGTGAACGAGGGTGCCTGAGTAGCACATCCACCAATCAGGGATCAAGATCCGCCTCGTAGACTAGCCTCGGTGTGTCGGGTATGAGACGCTGGTGGAGTAGAGCACTGCTGAATGCGCAGTGGGGAAAGAACGGTTGCCTGAGAAGGCAAGAGTATTAAGTGCTATTTCCATATGCTCTTGGCACTGCCGTCTGCAGCTGGTGAGGACAGAGGGAGAGCGACTGTTGCATGCATCAAGCTGCCATCCCAAATGCCGTAGGTGATGCCCAGGTAATCGTTCGAGGCATACATGATCCATAAGTAGAATGCGGCACCACCGACTGCTTAGAATTGGACATGTGTTTGCCTAACCCAACGTCCATTGCTGCACGCAGGGCAGTGTGCAAGAAAGGTCGCAGTGAGTCCCTAAGTGGTTGATGGTTAGCCAGAGGAGACAGTTGAATTGTGAACCTGAGTTACTGAGAGAGTTCTGCGGCGCCGGATTGCGGCAACAAATTGTCTTTGCCTTCCCAGTGGTCATTGGTGATGTGTACCGTTCAACAAGGCATGCGCAAAGGCATCGGTTTCCGAGGTGTTCCAAAATGTCATTGCGACACTTCAAGCCACTTTGGAACCTTCGTATGCATCCAAATGTTGCTGATCCATTCAGTTATGTGTGTTTATTTTCGTGGTCAGTGCAGACCAACATTTGCAAGCACACTAGCTTCTATGCAGCATGTGATATCAACAAGGCAAAAACTGTGCGTTTTCTCCTTCGTAAACACGTTGGACGATGTCTAAATTAGTGGTTGCTGCCACGTAAAATGGGCATTTACTCTATCGCGTCACGTATGTGCGACACGGGTCACTTACTAGGCAAGCCTGAGCGATTGTGCTGGCTTGAGCCTCATATACATCACGTGAGACTAGCATAAACAAATGAAAACGTGACCAGTTTATTGGACAGATGGCAGTAAACTGCACCCGACTTGCGGTTTGGCTGCCGTGGATTGATTACTAGAAGGCACATCGTATTCAAGTGTCTTTATGGCACAGCTAGAAGACGAGGCCACTAGCACCCGCCTTCACTCTGCCCCAAAAGCACCGGCCATTAACCTCACAGCGGCTCCGCGGAGAGGGTGTGTAAAGCGCACGAAGCTGAATGGGATGTCGCACTGTCGTTTATTTTCTCCACCAACTCACATTTGATTGGTTAAAATTGAGTTAATTTAAGACATGCACTAGGAAATTTTAGATGCTAGTGTGGCGCATCCATGGATTCTCCAGTTGGAAGAAGTAATGATCGAATAGCTGATTGAGCAAGATGGTGTCGCGATCAGAGCAAACTGATAAAATCTCATTCAATTCTCTCAGATTCTCTTAAATTTATGTGGTCTGGACAATTCAATAGACCACAAAATGGCTCTACTGAAAGCGAGAGGAACAAGTCGCCCAAAGTTTGCTATCACAGCCGACCCACCAACCGGTTATCAACCTGCCGATTCAATGATCGCCTCCAGTCTGTTAGTGCTCCATTAAAGTCAGTAGAATCAAAGTGCCGAGTCAATAACGAGGCGGTGAGTGGAGGCAGCAGACTACTCTACAGGGGTGCAATAGGCATCCATGGGCCAGCAACATCCCATTCAGCTGTGGTGCTTTCGAAGGAAAGATGGCTAAACGTCCTGCATTTCATGTCATATTTGTGCAAATTCGCCCAACCACAATCCACAATTGGCGTCTACCATATCAGCATCAAGTGCCATGCCCTACTTGTCCCACCTGAGTTCTCAAATCGTACATTTGTGACATGGGATGCATCAGTTTGTGATGGCTGGCACTGATACTGCGATGATCATTAAGTTTATGCAAAGCTATCGTCTGCCTGTCTATCCGGTGATATGCGATGGGAGGGACTATGACAACGGTTCAAAACCACAGGCTTGTGAGTGGTATACCTTGCCAGCCTCTTAGTCTCCCGTTGAAGTCAGTTGGAACAAGGTGCAGAGCTTATGAAGGGGCGGTGGATGAAGGAAGCCGACCACTCCATTGGGATATGAAAGGCATCGATGGGACCAGCAGTACCTAATTGAGTTGTGGAGTTTAGGTAAGGAAGAAGAGATCTAAATTCTTGCCTTTCATGTCATATTATTTAAACGTGCCATAACCAAAACCCGCTTGTGAGTGGTATCGCTGCAAAGGAACATAATTTGGATGACCGACGCCTCACACACTGACGCATGAAGACGGTCGCTGCCTCAGACTGCGGCAGTCCACACTCGGCACCACCTTGTCAATAGACCCATACACCCACGTCACACCTCTGCGTTTACTCGCCTACATTCCAGTAACAAAGACGTCTCCTTCCACATCTCCTGCCAGTACTTGCAGCTGGCCGTTGTTATCCACGTGGCTGATGCCTGCAAATGCCAGATCTCAGGGACAGCAATCGGATTTCCAACACTCAAATCACTCTTTCATCGGTGCCAGTTACTCCTCAAACCATCCTTCCAGTTTGCTATGAGTGGTCAAGTTTTCTAAAAATACTTTACCACCTCGGTCATTCAAGCGGTGAAGTTGGGCTATTTGCAATCGTGGCGGTGACATACAGAAGGGTTGACACTTCTGTGAAAGCGATACTGTCTACTGAACGTCGTCGGTTAGACAATCGGCTTGGCCAAATAATCAACGACCACAAGACTACAGATGGCACATCGAAGCACGCAACCCTAATTCCACTAGGCCTTGACCCACCCACATGAGAACCGGCAATCCGTGTCAAAGAGGAACACTTAGGCAGGCTTGTACAATCTTAAAATTTTAATTTCTTGACAGCCAAAGTGAAGAAGAGGTAGTAAATACTGGACAGAACACTGTCAACACAGCAATTGGTTCATACAGGCACCAGAGCATTGTCAGTCAGAAGGCACTACACTGACGATTCTACAGTGTGTCATTTGTGTTAACCTCCCACCAGCATGAAGTTGTCGCCTCTGCTCACGCCAGGGCTCATCGACAAGCCTGTTCACACCAGAGCCGGTGGTGTGCTTCACTCCCTCCAGTGTGCAATCGCCAACGAATGAGAAGAGGCACGTAGCTGTGGCAGGTCTTAGTTGGATGCGAACCGCCAAACAGGTACGCGTTGTGTGATTGGCGCAGCTCAGAGCTCAGTCACAGTCGTCAAGGCGAAGCAGGTGTACCCAAAGACGCCTTCGTCACACCTCAGTCAGGTGGCATCACCGAGGGCTCGATGAAAGGCAGGAGGACGCACCAGTGCCAACTAAGTGGAGTGCATGCGTTAGCAAATGCGTTTGGGTGGAGCCCCTGAAATAAAATCACATCACACAACATTTTTGCAACAGTATGCCATGTTCTAGCGCAATTGTACTGCTACTCAATGTCTTGTTAGTAGCACTACTCCTCCTGCCTAGCTAGGTAAGAATTGGATGGTTTGGTGATGACAACTGAGACAAACCATTGACTTCCTATCACTGGCAGCAGCAATCGCTTTGCTACTACCTCACAGCGCATGGTTATAGCCATCTTTCCCCTGTCAAAGCGCTTGTGGATGCAGTCCACGCACTGCTGATTTTGAACTGCCTTCGCATCCCCTACTTTTCCCTCCACAACCTCACACACTTATTCGCAAACTCACATCCCTATCCATCGTAGTGTTGACTTCCTCTACTCCACTCCGAGTTAATGCATTGCCGTCCGTCTCCTCACTCTCCCACTCATTACGTATCATCAACTGCTTTCGCAGTGACGATCCAGTCATTCACTCTACCATCCTCCTCACTTTGGCAATTTTGTGGGCTTTCAAAGGAAATCGCCTTGTAAGCACAATAATGCTAATTACCAAATTGTAATCCAACCTGCTGTCATTTCCTCTTCACTGGGTCCACAACATCCGCCAACATTCAGCATCCACTATGCTTTCATAAGGACATTTTAAGCAGCCACAGAAACTTTGTACGCACAGTGGTGTAGCTAATATCTTTACTTATTTGTGCGTCTTCACGCGGTTATTGCAGCCCAGCACTCGCTTCCAAGCAGCTAATCAAAATAATAGACTAAAAGAATGTTACCTTTTGTGTGATAATATTGGATTATTTTTGGAAGTGAGGGTTGCTGTCACTTGAAATAGGCAACTACTCCACGGCGTCACCCATGTGTGACACCAAACCCTCATTAGCCGAGGACGATTGATCGTTGTGGCTCGTGATGCAGATGTAGTTGTTTCAACCTATAAAAGCGTCCAAACAAAGACGTGGTCATTTTAATGGACTGATGGCAGTAACCTGAACACATCTTGCGGTTTGTGGGGCGTGGAGTGGTCACTAGGAATCGCAACTTCGTATTCCAGTGCGAGAACACGTAAATCACTGCTGCTTGTGCATTCGTCCTAAAGGCACAACTGGAATACGAAGCCAACACTATCCACCCTCCCTTTGTCTCAAAAGAACCGCTCGTGAACTTTGCAGCTGCTCAACGGAGAGGGTGGGTTCAAGGAACGCTGGTGGTTGGGAGGTCGCACTGCCATCCACTTTCCCCATCAGCACACTCGTGGTTAAATAAAATAAATTTGACGCCAAACATGCAGTGAGAAGCTCTTAAACACTCCTCTTGCGTCTCGGTGGGTTCACAATTGGAAGAAGTAGTGAGCAAACAGACGTGTGAGTGTGACGGCGTGCGAAAAAGATGCTGTAATTAGGACAGACTGAGGAAATTCTAGCCTTAAAGGTAGAGGACCCAAACTGTGCTGTTGAAATCTTCTAAAACGATAAAGCCTATACCATTCAAAGGCTGCACAAAGGCAAGACGTCCTGGGTATGCTGTCCAAATGCGTCCATCAATCTGCCGATTTAGCGATCCTTGCCAGCCTCTTAGTCTCCCCTTTAAGTCAGTTAGAACGAGGTGCAATGTCGATGAAGGCGTGGTGGATGGAGAAGCCGACCACTCCATTGCTATATGAAAGGCATCTAGGGGGCCAGCAACACTCCATTGATTTGTGCTGTTTTAGCAAAGAAGAAGAAGACCTACATTCTTGCACTTTATGTCAAGTTTATATGAACACGTCCTCAACGATATTCGCGGTTGGCGTCAACCCTACCAGCATCACATGCAATGCCTTGACTATCGCGCTCGATTTTATGCGTCACACATGTGTGACATGCGGCACTTATCACATTCTGATGGCTGGCAATGATGCTGCTATGCTCATGAGCGTTACAAAAGGCTGTGATCTTTTTGCCCATACGGCAATGCGTGGCAGAAAGAATTATGGCAGTGATCATGACCTTACGCTTATGAGTAGCACGACTAACTTCCATCATTCTATGCAGCCACAGCCCTCATAGCAAATGCTCTTTCTTCGGTTAGCGCTCTGATACCACTTGTTCTCAAGTCCATACTTCTAAGCATACTGAGTCTATATTAAATGGCAATGGCAGTGCATGCAGTGTTCCATTATTAGCTTGCCTCGAGGAACCCACAGACAATAGGCGGTTAGCTTCCAACATGAACTCACATGCATTTGTAAGCCCATTTGCTTAACCGAGGAAGACGACAGGCAGGAGGCATAGTAGCAGTGATGCGGCAGAAGACACGTCTATTTCACACAGAAATTGTACTGGTGACATAGAGAAGAAGAGCAGCTGGGGAGGGAAGCCACTGTCACAGTCAGGAGGTCGCGTCGTCCAGCCCAAGTACAGTGGCGCAGCTCTCAGTCTTTTCGTACCCACAACAACAACGACAACAACAACAACAAGGCGTAAAACAAAGGGGCTCAAGAGTACGCCTCGGCGATCGCCTTGGTCGTCAACCTCCAGCGTCGATCACCACAATGCTGCAGTCGGTGTTGTAGGAGAATCCCTCAGGCATGCAAGTAGGAAGGAAGGGACAACCAACTACTCACCTACGTCAAAGGCGGTCCTCCTCCTCCTCGTCGTAATACATTTGGCCTAAATGAAAATGCATCGTTCAAGAAATGCGAAAAACAAGGAGAACAGGAAGGAGCAAGCATTTGCCAACTCGCAAAACAAAGTCTCCCTCAATCAATCTCTACGCATATATATAGTGCAGTGAAAGAGTAAACGTGACTAGGCATCGCAGCCGAAAAAGAGAATTGCAAGTCTTCTCAATGGAAAGTAGACTTCGCTACTCCCCACCCATCGGCCATCAACGTCAATAGTCAGTGCGAACGCACAACACAAAGACTCGGCGGCAACCGCGGTCGTCTACTTAACGTTTGCTTCAACTTTTCTATCCATATGTGGGGAGGTAAAGAAGGGAGCAGACAAATGCATGCATGCATACATACATAGGTCACATAAATGCCAAGCACATGGTAGGGCTGGAAGTCTTTCTTCCCAACGACATCGCGTCCCAATACTAACTAACTATTGGCAAGAAAATAGCGAATGGGCACCAAGCACTCGGTAAAGTAAAAACACTTCTCAGCAAAATTCACTCCTACTAATCCAATGCACCATCAAAAGGACAAGCAAACCAATTGACGAATCGCCAAAACAGTCGCCATTTCTCGCCTCAAGCATTATACAGTGGGAAGTGAACGCGAGTAGGGGCCTCGCGGTCGGAAAACAAAACCTCCTCCCCACCTCCTCCATTGGCAATCGTAATCCGCAGAAGTCTACCACTACCACTACCCCGACCACTACAGCCTTCCCCCAAAACACTTCCAAGTCTCCCCAGCAGCCACTCCTTTGCCTATGGGCTGAGCAAACTAATAAACACCAACACACACCGAAACTGTGCCCACGTTCCCGCAGTTGCTGCGGTCAGACCTCACCTCTATACACTGCTACACTGGGAGGAAGGCCAACACACCATCGAGAATTGCACTTCCAACCGCCACAGCAATCCCAACTAACTGGCCCAAGTTTTCCACACCGCCAGCGTGAAAGTGCATAGCAGGCAAACGGACAAACAAGCATCCACAGATAGAATAGGCACTCAGTAGTGAGGTGGTAATGAACGAATGAATGAATGAGCAGGGAGTACTTGGCGTGGGTGAAAATTTCCACGCTAAAAGTTGGGCGGACTCATTGAAATAGTAAACCGTTTAGCGAGAGCCAAAACCATCTCCATCACTCGCTACGACTGCTGTGCAGTGCAAACGGCAACGCGATTAGGCAGCACACCTGGAAGACGACAGCAAGTCTTCACAGTAAATGCAGCAACTCTTTCCACATTTACTCCAGCACGGAAACAGACAGGCGGACATATAGTTGCAAATGCGCATGCATGTATATAAAAGGGGGTTATCCGTGAGAAAACATCAAACAAATAAATAAATACCCACCACGTGGGAAGGTTAGAAATCTTCGTAACCAAATCACGTCCCACTAGTCAAGGTCCATCGTCGTTTGTTAAAAGAATGAATCACATCTACAACTGCCAAAACAATCGCAATTCATAGCCCCAAGTGGTGTGGCTATAGAAGAGTGGACGTGAGTAGGCAGCACAGCTGCAAACCAAAACATACAGACCGTCACCACACTAGAAGTACTTGGCCCACTCCACTCCATAAGGTAAGCGTTTCAACATCAAGCACACGCTGTACAACACCCACCGCCAGTGGTACCAGTGGCACGGTAAACCCTCAGAGTCCGAAAAGACGAAAAGTAGCAAAATAACAATGGACAGGACGATGCGCAAATGTCCAACGCGCTACGAGACTAACGCCCGCAGACACAACCACTAAGAGAAGACAAAAACGCCTCAACAAGCCAACACTCACGTCGGCTACAGGGCACAGTGCACGCAGAGACCTACGCCAAAACCTCTCCGCCCCGATTCCGCCTTCACCTCAATCACACACACACACACACACACACCAACCGACACCGTCGGAGCTGAGGCCCTACACAACACCTCGCGCAATGAACACATCACTACAATAATAATAATAATAATAATAATAATAATAATAATAATAACCGTCCCCCGAGCCCATGAGTACAGCAATGACTAAGTTTCCCACGCCTCGTCCACTCCCTCCACGGCTATCTTAGCAAGGAAACTGACACACCTTCCACACACACACACACACACACACACACGCAAAGTGCGAAAAGACCTCCCACCCACACGGATAAGTGCTAAACACATGCCCCACCTGAAATCACATTACACATCGGATGTACAGTTACGCAGGAAAGACAACAACAGCAACAAGAACTTATTTACAACAAGCCAATCTTAACCGAGGAACGCACGAAGCGACAGCGAGGCCAGACAATGTCGCCCTTCTTGGCAAAAGAGAAAGAGGGAGACGAAGACGAGGACGAAGACCAAGCCGAAGGCGAAGGCGAAGAAGGCAGAGGAGAAGAAGAAGAAGTTGCACGAGAACCGCACCTACCTCTTCAGCCCCTACCTATTCTAGCATCTCAACATGGAAAGAACATGAAATGAATAAAAATGATAACAATAATGTGACATAAAAATGTGCGGCACAATTATAAGCATAAAAATAGCGATTAGGCACCAAGCGCTCAATACAACTAAAACATGTCTTAACAAAAGTAAATCCTACTAACCCAATTAACGAAATGCCAACACAATCGCCATTTCACGCCCAAACCATTATGCAGTGGAAGATTACGCGAGTCGTCCTCGCGGTGCAAAATCAACACCTCCCAACGGTCACAGCGTAGGTGGCCTTCGCCCCTACACTAGCATGTGGGCGTGGAAAAGTAGCCAGTCGACATTCAGGGGACCTAACGCCAACAACTCACTAATTGCGATCCAATCTTCCCTGGCAAATCCGCCAAACCATAGCGAAGCCATAGCGAAGGCGAGATTCGCACCCAGCGCCGCCTCCTCCTCATAATGCCTCCATTCTCGCTCACAAAACACAAACATTCGGCAGCAGCTGAAGCTCTTCCTCCTCCTCCTCCTCCACCTCCTTCAATGTCCTATCTAGCAATTATGTAGACAAAGAAAACGCACAATAAGGCATGTAGTGAATGCCTATTAGCGAAAATAATACGCAGGCGCTAAGCACCTGGTACAGTTAAAACCCTCCTCCACAATATGAACACTCATTAATCAACATCCGTCGTCAAAAAATGGCTAAATAACTAATAAATTGTCAGAATAACCATACCCCATCGTCCAACGTATCATACACCAACAAATGAGCGCGACTAGACCCAAACGTCTGCAAAACAACACGTCTCAACGGTCACATTCTGAAGTATTTGCCTCTACCGTAGCGATTAGGCGAATAAAGGAGGCCCACCGACACCTAAAAGATTTAACAGCAACCAATAAACTAATACCAATGATAAAGCACCAAATAATCACGTGGATAGGCAGTATATTGGAGAAGCGAGCGCTTTAAGCCGCATTATGAAGTCTCTGCGTCTACTCGAGAATTTGAGTGTATACAGAGAAATAATCTACTCCTAAATGACCTAATGGTAGCTACGAAGCTAAAACTAACAAAAAAGTTGCCAAATACTTGCCGGTTCTCCGAGCTGTTACAGCAAACAATGCACCAGCAATCGATATCAGCAGTCACCACATGCACACCGATTACCCGTGCGCCGATTAGCGTTGCGCGACAAAACAAACGAACTTTTGATTTT
This sequence comes from Taenia multiceps, assembly GCA_001923025.3. Taxonomy (NCBI): domain Eukaryota; kingdom Metazoa; phylum Platyhelminthes; class Cestoda; order Cyclophyllidea; family Taeniidae; genus Taenia; species Taenia multiceps. The sequence goes on from CM010312.1 coordinate 36,079,209, forward strand.
GCTTATTTTTGACACAGTCAAAATTACTGCAAACGCTACAGTTTTTGTAATTGGCATCAAATTTAAGGGGTACGCTTGTGAATGAAACAAATTACTTAGTAGGCATAAGTGATGAAAGTGGCGATAAATAACAGCGAAATAAAAACGCCAAAAACTAATGTTTTAGGAATTGATAACAAAAATTACGTGAAAGTAAAATAATTTTACAAAGGTTCAGTGTACGGTTTAGTAGTATATTGCAGCAGCAGTAGTAGTGTAGGGCCTAAGGCCTTGGGCTGAGTTCTGGCGGCAATGGCGAAGAAGGCCAAGCAGAGGAGGATTAGTCGGAGCGCCTATCCAACGCTGGTGGTGAATTGATAAGGCAGGAGGGAACACGCATCACTTCACAACATGTCAAGAGTAATGGAAAGGGAATGCGATTCTGAGGCCTCACAACAACTGAGCTGCGTGTCCCCGCTCTGCCTGGCTGTTGCGTCGTTGCAGCATTAGAGCACCCATCTACAACTACTCCGATCGATTAATCTCGTGCTTCATTTTCATTATCCTATTATCCTCCCTACCATTATTCCAGCACTTCTTTGCATATGTCTCCACGCTTTACCTCTACACCTCAAGTCACGTAGCCTACTGCCTCAACTCCCACTCCTCCCACCAGCCTAGCGTTGTCACACAACAAGGCGTGGCTGTGTGCTCCCCTGGTGTAATGCAGGTCTGGCGGATCAGATCAGATTCTTTTATTTCCTCTTCTTTATCGCAAAGACAATTGGTAGGTAATGAGAATGGCTGAGAGGGGCGTTAGTGTTCAAATGAGAGCATTCGCTTTCCCAAGTCAATAGTGCGGATGGCGAGGAGGAGGAGGAGAAGAAGGAGAAGGGGCAGGAAGAGAGAGAGAGAGAGAGAGAGAGAGAGGGAGAGAGAGAGATTGTTCACAAACCGCGGATTGCCACCAAATGCCGTCGGAGGAGATAGTGCAGAGAGGGGTCCATTCCTGCTAAGAAGAAGAGTAAAAAGGAAAAGGGAAGGAGATGACGATGAAGAAGAAGAAGAAGAAGGAGGAGTCGAAAAGATAGAGCAGCATAGGCTTGGGCACTAAGCAATGTTTCTTCCTCCATGTGTCTACGCGTGTGTCACCTCTCATTCAAAGCAGTTCTTGCCGAGGTGGTTCCGTAATGCCCACAGTCTGCTCATCTTGGTACCTGCTATCTGTCCTAATCTTAGCAACCACGCTGCTACCGCTGCTGTTGCTGCCACTTCTCCCCGTTTTCCCGACTCTTCCATTCCATTCCATCCACTCACTTACACACACACACAGAGATCAACGTCAATCCCAACCAACGGTTGAGTGAGTGAGTGAGTGAGTGAGTGAGTGAGTGAGTGAGTGAGTGAGTGAGTGAGCGAGTGAGTGAGCGTGTGAATGGCCTAGATTGGGGCCTCATTACCGACCCATTCACAGTGAGCACTCATTTGATTGGTCGGTCGGTCGGTCGATCGGGCGGTCGATGAATCAATGGATCGATGATACCGCCAACTGCTGTTGTGCCTGCGTTGTGTGTATTAGTCATCTCCGACTGCCTCTCTACCTGCCTGTCCACCTACTTGCTGACCGAGAAAAGAAACAATCTCACACACACACACACCCACACACACACACAAACACACATGCACCCAACCACACATGCACACAGACACACACACAATCACAACGGCCAATGTGCCGCCCTCTTCCCACACTTGGCTAGAAAAGGAAAAAGAAAGAGAGAAAAAAAAGAAGAGGGGGATTTGAGAACTCAGCACAAGTCCCCAACAGCTAATCCTCTTCCCTCCCTCCTGCCCGCTTGCCCGCCCGCTTGCCCTCCCGCTTGTCTTCCCTCTGTCTCCTACCTATACTTGTATTCTTTCTCGCCGCCGCCTCCTCCTCCTCCTCCTCATGAACTCATAATAACAGTAATAATATTAATGCTAGTAGGGATAGATCGCTAGGCATCATCAAGAACAACGACAGCAACAAGAGCAACGGTAGGGGTTTATTGTGGTCGCATCGAGACGAGAGGAGAAACGATGCACAAAATAGCAACAGGAAATACGAGCTGGGTGAATGCCTATGTCCACTTTTACGTCCCCATCTCCACGATCCACTCACTCACTCACTCACTTACTCACTCACTCACTCACCCACCCACTCACTCACTCGTTGTCTCGTTGTCTCGTTGTCCTATCTAGACATCCTAGCGAGCGAGCGGGCGGCGATGGCGGGGAGAGTGATAGGGAGAGGTGTGGAGACCGACCACAACATCGCCATCATGTCACTGGAGTGCCAAGTAAAAAAAGGGGTTCCCACAATGTCTAGACGTAGTATTGAGCGGCAGACGTCAATGTCAAGTTGTCCGACAAAGGAGTTGAAGAGATGATGAGGAGGAGAGGAGGGGGAAGGAGAGGGGGAGGGGGACAACCCTAGAGAGAGCACTAACCATTTGGGCCTACTAGACAGACTCTACCCTACCCTACCCCCTCTCCTGTCTCTCTCACGAGTGCACTGTCTCAGTGATGAGTGCACTCAAGGCCGATCGATGCGAGGAGCACCGAGGTTGGCGGTGGGTCTGTAGGTTGGGGCGAGGGAGGGAGGGAAGGAGGGAGGGAGGGAGGGAAGGAGGGAACCACTCGTGTCTACAGGCGACTGCTTGAAAGCACTGAGAAGACAGCTTAGAATTGGTTGACTCCCGTTTCCTAGCCTGTGACGAGAACCAGCACTGATTTATCTGCCAGGTTATGGTCAAAGTAACGAGAGGAGAGACTGCGTTGACGTGGTTGCGAGTGAGTGAAAAGTCGTTAAATGAGTAAAAGAAGCTTTTATTTATATTTACAGGCGTTTCAATGAAATAGAGTACTAACATCTGAATGACCACATTTTCAAGTCTCATTTTTTCGAGATTTGCAAAGTAAAAGTGAAAGAGAATGGTGTGGTTTACACAACCGCCCATTTTGCTTCCACGATTCTGTGCTCACGAAGTGAGTTTGGCCATTAATAATGTAAGTATTTACTCATATTCCAGCTCCTCCTGCATTTCTTCACACTTATCCTTCCTCCTTTGTCTTCTGCTTCGCCTCATCCTCTAACACCCTTTTCATGGCGTAGACACAGTCTAAAAAAATGCGCATTGCCACCAATCTACTCCTCTCCTCCTCGTCCTGCTGCTTGGTCTTCTCCGCATCCTTCAGCAGCTGCTCTCTCTCCTCCCCAGACAAACGGTCCCTGTATTTGGTGATCGTGATGTGGTTCTGATTTTCCGTCGATTTTTCCACCGCCGATACATGGAGGATGCTGTTTGCGTCGATTTCGAAGGTCACGTTAACCTCAGTCTCACCACGCGGCCTTGGAGGGAGACCAGTCAGCCTGAACTCGCCCAACAAGTTGTTGTCTCTCGCCCTCGCACGTTCGCCTTCGTATATCGAAATTCTTGCTTCCGTTTGATTGTCACTCGCCGTTACCCAACACTGTGCCTGCTTTGTTGGGATCGGTGTGTTACGCTTCACAATCGGGTGCATCAAACCAACAGAGTCCTCCAGACCCAATGAGAGCGGTGTTACTTCCACTAACACCAATTCCTGCATCGCCGCTGGCCTGTGACTAGTCAGATTTGCCGCCAACATAGCTGCGCCGTAGGCTACTGCCTCGTCCGGATTGACAGACTTTTTCACTTCTCTCCCCTTGAAGAAGTCCTGCAACATCGTCTGCACCTTCGGAATGCGCGTCGATCCGCCTACCAGCACTATCTCGTGAACATAAGCCTCCTCCAAGTTTGCAGCTGACAGCGCAGTCTTTACTGCTTCCATTGTCCTTTTGAAGAGATGTGAGCACAAATGCTCAAATCGGGCCCTCGTTAGAGTGGCAGTGAAATCAATGCCTTCGAACAAGGAATAAATGTCGATGTCGGCACAATCCGCCGAACTCAGTGTCCTCTTCGCTGACTCACATTCACTTCTCAGACGACTGATTGCAATTTTGCTGGTCGTTATGTCCTTCCCATTGTTCTCCTTCTTGAACATCTTCACGAAGTGGTCCACTAGTCGAGAAGTGATGTCCTCACCACCCAGATGCGTGTCTCCACCGACTGCCTTCACCTCAATCTTCCCTTTCTCTATGGACAGAATGGACACGTCGAAGGTGCCACCACCCCAATCAAAGACGAGCACGTTGCGCTGCCTGTCGATCCGCCTATCCGTGCTATAGGCGATGGCAGCTGCTGTTGGCTCGTTGATGAGCTTCAGCACGTTTAAGCCTGCCATTTTCCCTGCATCGATTGTGGCCTCTCGTTGATAGTCATTGAAGTAGGCTGGTACTGTGATAACAGCGTTTGTCACCTTCTCATCCAAGAACGCTTCTGCTGTCTCCTTCATTTTCGACAGCACCATGGAGGAGATCTGTTCAGGGGAGAATTGCTCTGTCTCACCGCGGCACACCACCTCAATCTTGGGCCTCCCCCCGGAATTGATCACCTTGAAGGGCCAACGTCTTATGTCATCTTGAACTGCCTTGTCATTGAAAGTGCGTCCGATGAGACGCTTCACGTCGTACACCGTGTTGCTAAGGTTCTTGTCTGCCTGCTTCTTGGCGGCCTCACCAATGAGGTGCCGGCTGTTGGTAAAGGCAACACAACTTGGTGTTGTACGATTGCCTTGGTCATTGGCTACAATTTCAATTTTGCCACCTTTGAAAACTCCGACGCACGAGAACGTCGTTCCCAAGTCGATACCAATGACCGGGCCTTTTGACATAATTTAGTCGAGTGGAATAAGGTTAACACGTTTAGTCTGATGAAGATGATCTGCACGATCTCAGCTGCCCTTTATATCAGCTGCGATTGATCACGGTGAGCATCTCTATGGTGCGCGCCGTCTACTCCATTGTTGCCATCCAACCAGCATCTGCCAATGCTGTAACCTTCTTCTCATTAGCTGACGACTGCACACTCGAAGGAAAGAGGGTCAGTGCAGGCTCCTGTGTGAACGCACCTGTGAGAGAGCAGTGGTGTGAGCAGTGGCGACAACTCCATTCTGATACTTTTATAACACAAATGTAGCTCTTTAGCAGCGCCAATGTTGTGACTCCAGACTGACAATATTCTACTGCCGCATTGCAATTGCTGTCTTCAGCATGATTTTGGTTGAGTAGGACAGCAAACTGGGAAAGTTGGAGCATTGCAGGAGTTCGGGGCCAAGCATTGTGCTGCTTGACTGCGTTAGTTATTGTGACTATGAGTTTCTTTCTCTCTCCTGTGCATGATTTGTGTGTGAGCAGTAAGCGAGGTGGGTTATTGTGACTTTGGTTGGGAGAATTAATTCAAAGCATGTGATTATCCAGCATTCATTTGGAATGACTCGGTGGAATACCTTAAGGTGTTGATCAGTTGCTAGTCAAAGTGAGAGAAATACTATGGTTTGCTTTAAGCAGCTCCCGTCTAAATAGTTTGATTGCCACCTCTGTGGCTCACTTTCAGGTGTTGAGGATTTCAACTCAAACTTCCACTTCATTTAAATGGTGTTGTCCATGGAGTGGAAGAGATGGTCCATGCTAATTAGAGCAGCCTTAACAACCAGCTACCAAGGTGGTGGGATATGCTACTGTTGCGAAAAGCGGGTCATCGTTGACTAACCTCGGCTTTGCAGCTTTATGCAAAGACTGAGATTGGAAACGTACTAGGAGATGGATGGCTCCAATGAATGTGCCCATCATTCTAGGATCCATTGGAGGTTGAATGACCATAAGGTGAATGGAAGATTGAGCAATTAGTAGCACAGTTGGATTCAATTGAAGTGAGCCTTGGAGTTGGTGAGAGTGAGTGAATGTACAGTTGGCTAGACTTCAGTTATATGCACACGGGCAATGTTGAACATTTTGAAATAACATGACGATTACACAGTCCAAAGTGGAGTTGAGGCACAAAGAACGGCTGAAGGGAGGGCTTGGATGGTGTGGAGAATGGGTGGTGGGTAGGTGAAATGCATAGGAATTGACTAAGACCTTCGAGTACTTAAGTTGATACTTTTGTGGTCATTCGCACACTCCCATCTGTTGGCTGACAGCTTGATGCTGGATGAAAAATATGTTGAAGAGCATACTAGCATCAGACAGTGAGTGGAAGGCAATTCAGCTATGGGTCTCGCCATAAGCCCAAGGCATGGGTCAATCCATGTTAGACTGCCATCTCAGTGTTGACAGGCAGTCGCCTCTAGACATGAGTCGATTCAGCCATTGATGTTGACGCTTCTGCATGTGGATGATCAATCTATTGCCACAAATCAACATGCGTGAACCACAAGCTAAGCCCGAAACGGAGGAATGTCTGTGAAATGCTTCGAGCGTAGCAAATTGAGGTGCTCATGAACCTTGTCGAAGCCTTAACACACGAGCAAACAGACGCCTTACTCCTAACACTGTAAAAAAGTGTTTACTTGTTAATGATACTACATAATTCCTCCTTTAATGAAATAAGAATGGAAGAAGAGTTGTTGGCCGATTCGGCATCTTGGTCTACGTAGGGGTATCGTCGTGGGGTAAATCAAGCATTGCAAGTGCCAATCGAGAAGTTAAAAAGAAAGCGACATTCCAAAAAGTGGCTGACGAATACGAGGTGTGGAGAATCTGAAATGCCTGTGTTTAGCTTTCCACTCTAGCACGCAGTGGACCCTCAGAGGGGCGTAAATCCATTTGATTGACTGGACGGATGTGGGACAATGAGTAGGCATTAATCTCCTCATCGGGGAACACTCTCATCATGCTTCAAAGTCGAGGTGGATATGACTGACCTCTGAAGTGATGGGGGCGGTCACTGTTATGAGAGACGAGTCAGCCTTCTTCAACCATAACATGAAGTTATATGGAGAGACCTAGGTCGGGAACACATTGATGGATGAGTGGATCAGGTGACTGTGGGTGGTGGATCCAGAAATCAGCAAAACAACTAAGCTAGGAATGGATTTCCCTCCGTAGCTGATAAAAACGAATTGGTGGAAAGTGAGCGAACTTACAGTACGATGGGAGTCGGCATGCTTTTGTGGAAGCCGAATGAATTTATGGTAGGTGAATGCAAAAGGAATGAGAATCGAAGGGAAGCAAAGGGGAGAATGAAGAAGATGGTGGACTAAAAGAGCTGCATTGTGGTGGATAATCACATAGAAAACAATTAAGATCCCCCGTTACTTCGTTTGCAAGGCGTTTACTCATCCACATTCACATCAACGCACTCCTTCATCTCTTTGCTTACTCATTTGCATCATTGAAATGGCTAAAAGTCCAACGATGTTCTGCGTGTGGATTTGAGATAACAGTTCCTTTATGTTTGGTGGCCATCTGAGTGCCTATAACTGACCGCCCATGGACACCTGCTGGTTCAGCCATTGGGACTGACATTCCTAAATGCAAAGAGTCAACAGCTCTCACTCCATGATTGAAGGGTGAGTAGTTTACCAGCTGTTGGTTGTCACCCGCTTTGGAGGTGGGTTGCAGGATAGTACCAACAAGTTAGGCCGACGATGGTTGTAGTGCCATCCAGCTTGACTTGGATTGTCCATGTGACAAATTGAATGCTACAACCAGTACCGCCTTGACCGCCGGTTTCGAGAGGACAGAGCATTTTGCTCGCTCCCAATCTAAAAGCTCTCAGCATTGCTGCATTTCCCTGCATCCCTAAGAGGACTTCAATCATTTCTCCATTCGTGCGCTGCGTTTAGTGTTACCCAACTTCCCAAAATTCCAAACATCCTACACCAACATTTCTGATTCCTAATGCCTAGGTCGCCTCTCCTGAGTGAGTAGAACAGTACCCAATTTAAAAAATCCCTCTTGCAGCAATCACTTTGTAAGTCTATGAAAGCGTTGCATTACAGATCCCTTCCTCCAAGACGCACTGAATCACACTGCTTGCACCTATTATGCCTTTACTTGTGGAGACAGCAGCTTCATTCGAGGGCTACACGAAGCCCAAGTAGCGGAAGGGCAAAAGAGTATGAAGGTCAAAAACAGATCTGATTCGCAGCAGAATGCCTGACTCCGTCTCTACTGGCGACTTGTTAATGGCGTACCTGAGGAGAGAGGTGTCTTCTTGATCGGGTGTTAAGCTCCTTTTCCCCATTATCGTGGGCAGTTTAGGAGACAAGCAAACAGCGCATGCTCAAAGGACAGACCACACTGGCACGTTTAATTGTGCTAAGTCATGCTAAAGAAGCATTAATTGAGGACTGTACAAGGAGGCGGTGGTTCATGACTTGCGGATGGGGTCGACTATGCCTCTGTCCCCTTCAACCTACGTGCAATCCCTCTCAAGCCAAATTGTGCTCCTGATTAGCCCTTTCTAGCCGGCTATGCGACCCACTTTGGTTACTTACTTCAACTACCAGAAGTTGAGATGGCGACTCCTAATACCTGACTCCGTTCTAACAATCGACACGCATATCGTCTGGTGCATTTCTTGAATCCTTGAGTGGCTCCACCCCAATTAGGTGTGACAGAGGCGCCTTTGATGTAGAAGAGCACTCAATTGCCGCACGCCGCCTTGTCACAATCTCTTTCATGTCTTAGCCTCTTCAAATGCGGGGCGCGTCGTTGTGCTAAGGGCTGCGGTGGTGATGAATGGAAGTAGACGACAAGCTATGGGGCACGATACAGCTTAACTAGCTTTCATTTTTCATCGGACATGTCCTTCCAGTACAATAGTGTATGCAATTCTAGTGCTGATAAACACATCATAGTCCATAGCCGGCACAATAAGAAAGATCTATTTAGCAACAACTCTATGGAAGGGAAATAATCAAAGGTTCGTATCAGCCGCTACTAACAAATAATCAGCGTCCGTGTCAAAAATGACTAGCTTTGTCCTCTCAAGCCGTTGTGACAGCTGGCTGTACTGGAGGTGAGACGGCAAGGCAGCCTCAATCGAGTGGTTTATAGATGTGCTTGGAAAATCCGGCCAATGATGGCAAGCCGGGACAAGTGAAAGTCGCATTGAGTAAAATGGACTGCGTTGGAAGCATGCTCCAAGCCTGATCTAAAAGGGGCTGCTTTACCTCATCAATGAATGGCATTCTGCCTCCATTAGCATGTAAACAAGGAATAAAAGGCGCTTAAGTTGGAAATTGGACTCCGCGCAATTAGATGTGTTATTCCTCAATTACATAGTGTATCTTGCCACTTGCCATGTGTTGAGTGATGGCCTGGTGCAGAGAGAAGCGAAAACGAGGAAGGATAGAGAGCGATAGTAGACTCTGACATGATCAGCAAGACAAATGTGCCCAATGAAGAAGAGCATGCATTGCTCAGGTGCTTGCGGTAGTCTCGAAGATTACCGCAGGCTATGAACTCGGTGATAATCAGGAACCCATCGTCAGGCGCATGAAGACAGTGGCCCAGGCAAAGCACAACGCTTAGATGTGTGAGAGGTCCGAGCACAGATGCTCAAATCGAGTTCATGTGAGTGCGACACCGAAGTCGATGGCCTGAAACATCGACGCTGTGCCGAACCCACCATCTCCCTTGCCTTTTCACGCACCTGTCCCACGCGGCTGATGGCCCTGCACACGCATCTATCCTGCACCTCATTCACTGGCGTCGGGCACTTCATGCGCGAGGCAAACACGGTCAAGCAGCAACAAGTTGTGGTGGCGAAGTTTCGATCGCACTGTTAGTTCTTCTACAGGGTTCGCCTTTGAAGCTGCCAGTAGTGAGACGTAAAGTGTAGCTTGAAACCACCGAGGTGGAGACTCTGAATGCTTGGCATTTGTGAACTTGAGACAGCAGGTGGTGGATGGTATGTTGCTTCAGAAAGTGTTTTGGGTGTGCAAGGAGTGACCTGCACTGATGAGACGTGTACATGTCCCTCTTTTGCCTTTTTAACAAAAGACTTCAGCAGAGCCCAATGGAGTAGGCTGGTACTTTAATAAAAAAGAACAAAAAAGAAAGGCTCCAGCTTGGCTATTATCTCATTTACCGTAGACTATGTCCTTGCGGTACTTCAGGCTACATGTGGTCCATAAGTAGAATTCGCTGTCACCGATTGCTTCGATTTTGGGCATGAGTTTGCCTGGTCGCCAGAAACTTAGTGCACAACGCGAAGGAGTGTTTCACAGGCATCTCAGTGAGTCCATAAGTAGTTGACAGTTGGCTAGAAAGGGCAGTCCAGTTGTATGCTTGAGTGTCCGGGGAAAGTCAGCAGTGCCTAACTGAAGCAACTGATTGCCTTTCCCCTCCCAGTAGTAAACGATCATGTGGATCATTTAGGAAGGAATGCACAAAGGTAGCGCTACCCGCTTCACTCGCCACCGTTGACAGCTGAGGTGGGTTGCAGAGGTAGAAGCTCACACTAAACTGACTGATGAGGTTGATGTCAGCGTCAGCTCCCAATGTCCACACGAAAGCGCTTGGTCTTGCTTTCATCCCACCTACCCTACCAGTGATTGTGAGTGAGCCATCCATCTTGGTGGAACTAAGGGAAATGAAGACTTGTAATGTCACAGTTACAACTTTAACTGACAGTAGCGCACCAGTTTATCTGTTACGCGTCCTTGGGAGAGCTGCCAGACACTCGTGAGGGGATCTTGTCTAGAGCAGTGCAAAAGGCAGTGTACATGCACACGTGAAACAAGGCGAAAGGCTGTGTCTGAATGGAGCACAAATGTGGACAGTTGTAAAGCCACGTCGATGTTGAGGCACCGCCTTTGCCTCGGTCGATGTGTGTGGCTATTTACTTGAACTGTGTCCTGTGGGTTTGGCAATCCATCTGCTTCACTCTAACCGAACCCTAAACACACAACTTTCCTGCTTGTGGAAATAAGATTGTTCACAAACGCAAGAATGTACGCTTTCCCGTTTAACTGGTGCAAGAGAAGGCGAATGTTGAAGCAAACCTACCGCCGCATCAGTGGCCATGCCACCTAGGGAACGCAATCGGATTTCCCTGCTAAAAGGCACAAAGGCACCTATCCACCCGACCTCCTTGCCATTTCCATGATTGTATTGCAGAAGTTGCATTCAATTTAGCTTATTTCTTCTGATTCATTCGATTTTATTGCTTGGAATATTTTGATTAAAGAGAGTTGGCTGTGATTTGGAAGGAGAAACACAGATTTGAGGGAAAATCGGCAAAAGATTGCTGTGAACGTAATGTCTTAGGAGTGCGCAAGACTCAACATTTGTTAGCCGTTGAGTTTACAGCCTCGTCGAGCAAAACATGATGTCCTGTAGATCTCAAGTGCCAGCATTACCAGAAAAAAAACAATTCGCAATGAATAATAACTCTGTGGCATCACGAGTTATGTGATTGGCACTGCTCATTACACAATGATGAGGGTCATACGTCAACGGGCGAAGACGGCGAAGTAAATGTGATTAGGAGGCGTCCTTATTTCAAAGACGCTTCTGTCAAGACCGACTCGGGTGGAGCCACTTAAGAGCTGATGAAGGGTAGGAGTGGGTACCACACGAGGAGCGCGCTAATTGACAAAGTGGAGCCACCCATTTGGAGGACCTGCGTCAGCAGTCACCACACTCATCTGCTAATGCCTTTCGTTAAAGCATGCGAAATTTTCCAACCTAATTGCATTCTAGCGAAAAACCAGAGAAGTAGAAGCATATGGAAGGAGAGCAGCGACAAAACTGACAATGACAATGCTTAAAGTATTAATCATTAGCACCCGTTGAGGTGCTGGTGCATGCCACCCTCAACAAGTGCTCTGTGTTGCTGCCATTTGGTTCCGGCAGACGGTCCCCAACGAACCGCACAACCGGGCACTAGCACCTTGTACCTGTTGGGGCCATCATTGCCCTAACCCACCTCAACGACGATGGAAGGCACTGTTCGACACACAACGTAGAGCCTGATACTACTAATGTGGCCCAGAAGGCAGCTAATATGGCTAGAGCTCAAGGCTGCGAGTTAAATAATCAACGTGCTGCAGTAGAGGAAGTCGAATGGGAGTGAAGGGCTTGGTCATGCTGCGACACTTCAATGACTCCTATCCCATCTAGTCCATCGCTTCAAGCTAGAATAGTGCATCCCAAATTGATTGTGTCGATGGAATTGCCTACACCATGCTCATTGCTGATACACGGTACTCGCAGTCATTCAGGTGCACCCAACTGAACTCTCTCGTCCTCACACAACACTCGCAAGGCGTTCATTCCACTGCCTTCTCATCGATGAAAGAGTTGTGACGTCGACTCGTTGAAAGTGAATAACAACATTTACCACATCCTTGAATTGAGAAAAGGCACTAAAACCACTCCATGAGGGTCGAGGCAGAGCTTCCAGTTTTCACTTCATGAGAACAGGCAACCACCAGTGAATCTTCAACAATGCGGGTCTGTTCAAATAATTGGTGCTTGGAAGGTTCTCGCAACCCAGGATTCGACTCTCTGAGCCTTCTTTCACTCTGATCAATTCCACTTTCGGCAACTAAGTTGGAAGTGAATGTTTAGCTTTGTAGCGGTATAATTTGCATTGTTAGGATTGTTAGGAGGGTTCCACTGATGCCATAACCCAAGAGATCTACGGCTGCGAGACCTTTTAGTTAGGTAGGACAAAAGGCTGCACGAAAGGTAGGGGCTTAAGAGTAAAGGCGAATGCATCGTACAATTCTCTATTCACTGGTCACCACCTCGCCAATGGACCCACACACCCACGTCACACCTATGCGTTGACTCACTTACATTCTAGTAACAAAGACGTCTCCTTCCACATCTTCCGCCATGAATTTGGGCTATTTGCAATCAGGGCTGTGACATTCAGATGAGTTGACACTTCTGTGAAAGCGATCCTGTCTACTGAACGTCGTCGTTTAGATACTCGACTCGACCAAATAACCAACGCCTACAAGACTGAGGATGGCACATCGAGGCATGAAACCCTAATTCTACTAGTCCTTCTCCCACCCATGTAAAAGATGAACACCTGTAGAGTCTGCTATAGTTGCACACACTTAATTTCTTGACAGACAAAGTGATGAAGAGGTAATAAATACTGGACAGAACATTCCCAACACAGCACTTAGTTCATAGTCAGAAGGGACTACACTGACGATTCTACAGTGTGTCATTTGTGTTAACCTCCCACCAGCATGGAGTTGTCACCTCTGCTCACGCCAGGGCTCATCGACAAGCCTGTTCACACCAGAGCCGGTGGTGTGCTTCACTCCCTCGAGTGTGCAGTCGCCAAAGAATGAGAAGAGGCACGTAGCTGTGGCAGATCCTGGTTGGATGAGAACCATCAAGCAGGCACGCGCTGTGTGATTGGCGCAGCTCAGAGCTCACTCAAGGTGTACTCAAAGACGCCTTCGTCATACCCGAGTTGGGTGGCACCACCGAAGGGTCGATGAAAGGCAGGAGGACGCACCAGACGAGGTGCGCGTCGATTGGCTGAACAGTGCCAACTAAGTAGAGTCCACGCGTTAGCAAATGCGTTTAGATGGAGCAACTGAAATGAATCATGCAAAATTTTTACAAGAGTATGTTACGTTCTATCGGAGTTGTGCTGTTACTCAATGTCTTGTTAGTAGCACCACTACTCCACTGCGTCACACATGTGTGACACCAAACCCTCATTAGTCGAGGACGATTGATCGTTGTGGCTCGTGATGCAGGTGTAGTTGTTAAAACCTATAAAAGCGTCCAAACAAAGACGTGGTCATTTCAATGGACTGATGGCAGTAACCTGAACACATCTTGCGGTTTGTGGGGCGTGGAGTGGTAACTAGGAATCGCAACTTCGTATTCCAGTGCGAGAACACGCAAATCACTGCTGCTTGTGCATTCGTCCTAAAGGCACAACTGGAATACGAAGCCAACACTATCCACCCTCCCTTTGTCTCAAAAGAACCGCTCGTGAACTTTGCAGCTGCTCAACGGAGAGGGTGGGTGCAAGGAACGCTGGTGGTTGGGAGGTCGCACTGCCATCCACTTTCCCCATCAGCACACTCGTGGTTCAATAAAATAAATTTGACGCCAAACATGCAGTGAGAAGCTCTTAAACACTCCTCTTGCGTCTCGGTGGGTTCACAATTGGAAGAAGTAGTGAGCAAACAGACGTGTGAGTGTGACGGCGTGCGAAAAAGATGCTGTAATTAGGACAGACTGAGGAAATTCTAGCCTTAAAGGTAGAGGACCCAAACTGTGCTGTTGAAATCTTCTAAAACGACAGTGATTCGGTTCTCAATCTTAGTTACTCCTCAGATCATCCTGCTTAGTTTCTAAGAGCAGTTGAATTCTCTAAAATTAAGTTATTTTCTCGGTCCTACAGACGGTGAAACTAGGTTATTTGCAATTATGACGATGAAGTTCAGGAAGGTTTCCACTTCTGCCAAAGCGGCAGCGTCTACTAGACGCCACTGATTTGACATTCGACTTGACCCAAAATCCAACGACCACAAGACTATTGCCACAACATTGTGCCTCCACAGGTGACACAGTGATTGACGCTGTTGCCTCAGCCACGAAGCACCAATTCCATGTGACTTTGCCCTACTTATATGCGAACCGCAGCTTTGTGTCGAAGAGGACCACTTGCTGAGCATTGTGTAATATTACAAAACTATTTTTTTTATTTGATAGTGGATGCGATGGAGAGAGTAGAGCAGTTACTAATCAGGACATTTCCAGCTCACTACTCAGTTCTTACAACCTCCAAAATATTGTCAGTCAGGCACAGATACAGTGGCGCTTCTACAGCGCTACATTTGCACCACCACACGTCGGTATGGAACTGTCACACCTGCCCACGCCACTGCTCACACAAAAAACTGTTCACATTGGAATCTGTGCCTCACGTCGTTCTCTCGAGTGAACAGTCGCCAGCGAATGAGAAGAGGCGTGAACGTATGACAAATCCTGGTTGCATGGAAGCCTTCCAATGAGCACGCGCCATGTGATTGGCGTAGCTCACAGCTCACTCACAACCGTCATGGCAAAGCAGGTGTAGACGTGAAAGAGACTGTGATTTGTAGGTTAGTGGTAGTGGAACGCATTCTCACACTAAGATTGCCACACTTCTTCTTCAAAGGCCCCTCAAAATCGGGTGGTGCCACCCAAGGGTCGATGAAGGGTAGAAGTGTGCACCAGACGAGTTTTGTGTCGATTTGGTAGACAAAGCCGAGCACATGGGGTCCGTGCTTTGGCAGTCACCACATCCAACAGCAAATGCGTTTGAGTCATTTTGATGTGGAGACACTTGGCTTGATTCTACATACATAGGCCAGCTAGGAACGATGCATTAAGTGAACGAGGGTGCCTGAGTAGCACATCCACCAATCAGGGATCAAGATCCGCCTCGTAGACTAGCCTCGATGTGTCGGGTATGAGACGCTGGCGGAGTAGAGCACTGCTGAATGCGCAGTGGGGAAAGAAGGGTTGCCTGAGAAGGCAGTAGTATTGAGTGCTATTTCGTCGTGCTCTCGGCACTGGCGTCTGCAGCTGGTGAGGCTAGAGGGAGAGCGACTCTTACCTGCATTAGGCTGCCATCCCAGATGGCGTGGGTGATGCCTACGCAATAGTTCGAAGCATACATGGTTCATTAATGAGATGTGGCACCACCGACTGCTTAGAATTGGACATGTGTGTGCCTAGCCAGATGCCCATTGCTGCACGCAGGGCAGTGTGCAGAAGGAGTCGCAGTGAGTCCATATGTGGTTGACATTTGGCCAGAGAAGACAGGTGAATTGTTAGTTTTAGTGGCTGAGGGGGTTTTGCGGTGCCACATTGCAGCAACAAATTGTCTTTGCCTTCCGAGTGTCATCGGTGATGTGTACCGTTCAGAAAGGCATGTGCGAGGGCATCAGTTTCTAAAGTGTTCGAAAATGTCACCACAGCATAAATATTTTATTTATAGATTACAGAGACACTTCTAGCAACTTTAGAGACTGTGTGCATCCTAATGTTGCTGATCCATTCAGTTATTTGTGTTTCTTTTCGCGGTCACTGCAGATCAGCATTTGCAGACATATTAGCTTTTTCTTTCTCGTAAACACATTGGACGATGTCTAAAATTGGTGGTTGTTGTCACGTAAAATGGGCATTTACCCTATCGCGTCACATACGTGTGACACGGGACATTTACCAGGTAAACCTGAGCGGTTGTGCTGGCTTGAGCCTCATATACATCACTTGGGACCAGCATGGACAAATGAAGACGTAATCACTTTATTGGACGGATGGCAGTAAACTGCACCCGACTTGCGGTTTGGCTGCCGCAGATGGCTTACCGGAAGGCACATCTTCGTATTCAAGTGTCTTAATGGCACAGCTAGAAGACGAGGTCAGTAGCACCCACCTTCTCTATGCCTCAAAAGAACTGGCCATTAACCTCACAGCGGCTCCGCAGAGAGGGTGTGTGAAACCAACGAAGCTGGATGGGAGGTCGCACTGCCGTCCATTTTCTCCACCAACAGCTGCAGCAGAGATACCCTGGCAAGTATGAGGCCCACACTTCTCCAACTGTTGTCCTTCCAAGCATCAATCAACGCATGATGCCCAGCATCGAACACTTGCCGATTGGGGATGTATTTGTGAAAGGAAAGCTAACGCTCTTGACACACACAGAGCATTTGTGAAACGGGTCTTCTCTATGCAGCAGGGAATGGCGTGATAAAGTGAAGCTACCAACATCCTGCCTGGAGCTTTGCTGACAAAAAATGCATGTCAGCAGACAAACACACTGGCAGTATTAAGCCAATGCAACCGGTGTAAGCAAACGACCAACACACAACGCAGTCACACGTGATGTGGACCAAAGTGTTGGTTTCTGATGTTGTGAAGGCACGAGAGATAGAAGGTTGAAAGCACAGGTAAATGCCTTATCCAGTTTTTAATTAAGCAGTGATTGTGCAAATTTTGCACTTTTATTCAGTGTAATTCGGTTTCCTCTGCGTCGCACCGACGTTGGCCAGATTGGATGCAACTGGTAACCATTCAGACCCACGCGACAGCCTCACAGAAAAGAATTCACAGAGAAGTGCTGCTTTCTTCAACACTGATTAGATTAACATCTCAGTCAAAAGCATTTGTCTCCCTCCTACCTGGGCTGCCTGTAATTGCAGATGGTTGTTTGGAGCTTCCCACTGCTCCTGATAGATCCTGACCCTCCTAGAAATCGCAAGCCTTCACGCTCCTTTCTAGGTGGCTATGTCGCCGCTTAAATGGCTTCAGTAGTTGCTGTAGATCCGAATTTGAATTCATCGCTGCAAAGGAACATAATTTGGACGACCGACGTCTCACACACTGACGCATGAAGACGGTCGCTGACTCAGCTGCGGCAGTCCACACTCGTCACCACCTTGTCAATAGACCCATACACCCACGTCACACCTCTGCGTTTACTCACCTACATTCCAGTAACAAAGACGTCTCCTTCCACATCTCCTGCCATTACTTGCAGCTGGTCGTTGTTATCCACGTGGCTGATGCCTGAAAGTTCAGATCTCAGTGACAGCAACCAGATTCCCAACACTCAAACCACTCTTTCATCGGTGCCAGTTACTCCTCAAACCATCCTTCCAGTTTGCTATGAGTGGTCAAGTTTTCTAAAAATGCTTTACCACCTCGGTCATTCAAGCGGTGAAGTTGGGCTATTTGCAATCGTGGCGGTGACATACAGAAGGGTTGACACTTCTGTGAAAGCGATACTGTCTACTGAACGTCGTCGGTTAGACAATCGGCTTGGCCAAATAACCAACGACCACGAGACTACAGATGGCACATCGAAGCACGCAACCCTATTCCACTAGGCCTTGCCCCACCCACATGAGAACCGGCAATCCGTGTCAAAGAGGAACACTTAGGCAGGCTTGTACAATCTTAAAATTTTAATTTCTTGACAGCCAAAGTGAAGAAGAGGTAATAAATTCTGGACAGAACACTGTCAACACAGCAATTGGTTCATAGAGGCACCAGAGCATTGTCAGTCAGAGGCACTACACTGACGATTCTACAGTGTGTCATTTGTGTTAACCTCCCACCAGCATGGAGCTGTCACCTCTGCTCACGCCAGGGCTCATCGACAAGCCTGTTCACACCAGAGCCGGTGGTGTGCTTCACTCCCTCCAGTGTGCAGTCGCCAACGAATGAGAAGAGGCACGTAGCTGTGGCAGGTCTTAGTTGGATGCGAACCGCCAAACAGGTACGCGTTGTGTGATTGGCGCAGCTTAGAGCTCAGTCACAGTCGTCAAGGCAAAGCAGGTGTACCCAAAGACGCCTTCGTCACACCTGAGTCGGGTGGCACCACCGAGGGCTCGATGAAAGGCAGGAGGACGCACCAGTGCCAACTAAGTGGAGTGCATGCGTTAGCAAATGCGTTTGGGTGGAGCCCCTGAAATAAAATCACATCACACAACATTTTTACAACAGTATGCCATGTTCTAGCGCAATTGTACTGCTACTCAATGTCTTGTTAGTAGCACTACTCCTCCTGCCTAGCTAGGTAAGAATTGGATGGTTTGGTGATGACAACTGAGACAAACCATTGACTTCCTATCACTGGCAGCAGCAATCGCTTTGCTACTACCTCACAGCGCATGGTTATAGCCATCTTTCCCCTGTCAAAGCGCTTGTGGATGCAGTCCACGCACTGCTGATTTTGAACTGCCTTCGCATCCCCTACTTTTCCCTCCACAACCTCACACACTTATTCGCAAACTCACATCCCTATCCATCGTAGTGTTGACTTCCTCTACTCCACTCCGAGTTAATGCATTGCCGTCCGTCTCCTCACTCTCCCACTCATTACGTATCATCAACTGCTTTCGCAGTGACGATCCAGTCATTCACTCTACCATCCTCCTCACTTTGGCAATTTTGTGGGCTTTCAAAGGAAATCGCCTTGTAAGCACAATAATGCTAATTACCAAATTGTAATCCAACCTGCTGTCATTTCCTCTTCACTGGGTCCACAACATCCGCCAACATTCAGCATCCACTATGCTTTCATAAGGACATTTTAAGCAGCCACAGAAACTTTGTACGCACAGTGGTGTAGCTAATATCTTTACTTATTTGTGCGTCTTCACGCGGTTATTGCAGCCCAGCACTCGCTTCCAAGCAGCTAATCAAAATAATAGACTAAAAGAATGTTACCTTTTGTGTGATAATATTGGATTATTTTTGGAAGTGAGGGTTGCTGTCACTTGAAATAGGCAACTACTCCACGGCGTCACCCATGTGTGACACCAAACCCTCATTAGCCGAGGACGATTGATCGTTGTGGCTCGTGATGCAGATGTAGTTGTTTCAACCTATAAAAGCGTCCAAACAAAGACGTGGTCATTTTAATGGACTGATGGCAGTAACCTGAACACATCTTGCGGTTTGTGGGGCGTGGAGTGGTCACTAGGAATCGCAACTTCGTATTCCAGTGCGAGAACACGCAAATCACTGCTGCTTGTGCATTCGTCCTAAAGGCACAACTGGAATACGAAGCCAACACTATCCACCCTCCCTTTGTCTCAAAAGAACCGCTCGTGAACTTTGCAGCTGCTCAACGGAGAGGGTGGGTTCAAGGAACGCTGGTGGTTGGGAGGTCGCACTGCCATCCACTTTCCCCATCAGCACACTCGTGGTTAAATAAAATAAATTTGACGCCAAACATGCAGTGAGAAGCTCTTAAACACTCCTCTTGCGTCTCGGTGGGTTCACAATTGGAAGAAGTAGTGAGCAAACAGACGTGTGAGTGTGACGGCGTGCGAAAAAGATGCTGTAATTAGGACAGACTGAGGAAATTCTAGCCTTAAAGGTAGAGGACCCAAACTGTGCTGTTGAAATCTTCTAAAACGATAAAGCCTATACCATTCAAAGGCTGCACAAAGGCAAGACGTCCTGGGTATGCTGTCCAAATGCGTCCATCAATCTGCCGATTTAGCGATCCTTGCCAGCCTCTTAGTCTCCCCTTTAAGTCAGTTAGAACGAGGTGCAATGTCGATGAAGGCGTGGTGGATGGAAGAAGCCGACCACTCCATTGCTATATGAAAGGCATCTAGGGGGCCAGCAACACTCCATTGATTTGTGCTGTTTTAGCAAAGAAGAAGAAGACCTACATTCTTGCACTTTATGTCAAGTTTATATGAACACGTCCTCAACGATATTCGCGGTTGGCGTCAACCCTACCAGCATCACATGCAATGCCTTGACTATCGCGCTCGATTTTATGCGTCACACATGTGTGACATGCGGCACTTATCACATTCTGATGGCTGGCAATGATGCTGCTATGCTCATGAGCGTTACAAAAGGCTGTGATCTTTTTGCCCATACGGCAATGCGTGGCAGAAAGAATTATGGCAGTGATCATGACCTTACGCTTATGAGTAGCACGACTAACTTCCATCATTCTATGCAGCCACAGCCCTCATAGCAAATGCTCTTTCTTCGGTTAGCGCTCTGATACCACTTGTTCTCAAGTCCATACTTCTAAGCATACTGAGTCTATATTAAATGGCAATGGCAGTGCATGCAGTGTTCCATTATTAGCTTGCCTCGAGGAACCCACAGACAATAGGCGGTTAGCTTCCAACATGAACTCACATGCATTTGTAAGCCCATTTGCTTAACCGAGGAAGACGACAGGCAGGAGGCATAGTAGCAGTGATGCGGCAGAAGACACGTCTATTTCACACAGAAATTGTACTGGTGACATAGAGAAGAAGAGCAGCTGGGGAGGGAAGCCACTGTCACAGTCAGGAGGTCGCGTCGTCCAGCCCAAGTACAGTGGCGCAGCTCTCAGTCTTTTCGTACCCACAACAACAACGACAACAACAACAACAAGGCGTAAAACAAAGGGGCTCAAGAGTACGCCTCGGCGATCGCCTTGGTCGTCAACCTCCAGCGTCGATCACCACAATACTGCAGTCCGTGTTGTAGGAGAATCCCTCAGGCATGCAAGTAGGAAGGAAGGGACAACCAACTACTCACCTCCGTCAAAGGCGGTCCTCCTCCTCATCCTTCTCCTCCTCGTAATACATTAGACCTAAATGAAAATGCATCGTTCAAGAAATGCGAAAAACAAGGAGAACAGGAAGGAGCAAGCATTTGCCAACTCGCAAAACAAAGTCTCCCTCAATCAATCTCTACGCATCTATATATAGTGCAGTGAAAGAGTAAACGTGACTAGGCATCGCAGCCGAAAAAGAGAATTGCAAGTCTTCTCAATGGAAAGTAGACTTCGCTACTCCCACCCATCGGCCATCGCCCATCGGCCATCGCCCATCGGCCATCGGCGTCAATAGTCAGTGCGAACGCACAACACAAAGACTCAGCGGCAACCGCGGTCGTCTACTTAACGTTTACTTCAACTATTCTATCCATATATGGGGAGGTAAAGAGGGGAGCAGACAAATGCATGCATGCATACATACATAGGTCACATAAATGCCAAGCACATGGTAGGGCTGGAAGTCTTTCTTCCCAACGACACCGCGTCCCAATACTAACTAACTATTGGCAAGAAAATAGCGAATGGGCACCAAGCACTCGGTAAAGTAAAAACACTTCTCAGCAAAATTCACTCCTACTAATCCAATGCACCATCAAAAGGACAAGCAAACCAATTGACGAATCGCCAAAACAGTCGCCATTTCTCGCCTCAAGCATTATACAGTGGGAAGTGAACGCGAGTAGGGGCCTCGCGGTCGGAAAACAAAACCTCCTCCCCACCTCCTCCATTGGCAATCGTAATCCGCAGAAGTCTACCACTACCGCTACAGCCTTCCCCCAAAACACTTCCAAGTCTCCCCAGTAGCCACTCCTTTGCCTATGGGCTGAGCAAACTAATAAACACCAACACACACCGAAACTGTGCCCACGTTCCCGCAGTTGCTGCGGTCAGACCTCACCTCTATACACTGCTACACTGGGAGGAAGGCCAACACACCATCGAGAATTGCACTTCCAACCGCCACAGCAATCCCAACTAACTGGCCCAAGTTTTCCACACCGCCAGCGTGAAAGTGCATAGCAGGCAAACGGACAAACAAGCATCCACAGATAGAATAGGCACTCAGTAGTGAGGTGGTAATGAACGAATGAATGAATGAATGAGCAGGGAGTACTTGGCGTGGGTGAAAATTTCCACCCTAAAAGTTAGGCGGACTCATTGAAATAGTAAACCGTTTAGCGAGAGCCAAAACCATCTCCATCACTCGCTACGACTGCTGTGCAGTGAAAACGGCAACGCGATTGGACAGCGCACCCGGAAGACGACAGCAAGTCTTCACAGTCAATGCAGCAACTCTTTCCACATTTACTCCAGCACGGAAACAGACAGGCGGACATATGGTTGCACATATGTATGCATGTATATAAGAGGGGGTTATCCGTGAGAAAACATCAAACAAATAAATAAATACCCACCACGTAGGAAGGTTAGAAATCTTCGTAACCAAATCACGTCCCACTAATCAAGGTCCATCGGCGTTCGTTAAAAGAATGAATCACATCTACAACTACCAAGACAATCGCACGCAGACACAACCACCGAGAGAAGACAAAAACGCCTCAACAAGCCAACACTCAGGTCGGCTACAGGGCACAGTCCACGCAGAGACCTACGCCAAAACCTCCCCGCCCCGATTCCGCCTTCACCTCAATCACACACACACACACACACACACCAACCGACACCGTCGGAGCTGAGGCCCTACACAACACCTCGCACAATGAACACACCACTACAAATAATAATCCTAACCGTCCCCCCGAGCCCATGAGCAGAGCAATGACTAAGTTTCCCACGCCTCGTCCACTCCCTCCACGGCTATCATAGCAAGGAAACTGACACACCTTCCACACACACACACACACACACGCAAAGTGCGAAAAGACCTACCACCCACACGGATAAGTGCTAAACACATGCCCCACCTAAAATCACATTACACATCGGATGCACTGTTCCGCAGGAAAGACAACAAAAGCAACAAGAACTTATTTACAACAAGCCAATCTTAACCGAGGAACGCACGAAGCGACAGCGAGGCCAGACAATGTCGCCCTTCTTGGCAAAAGAGAAAGAGGGAGACGAAGACGAGGACGAAGACCAAGGCGAAGGCGAAGAAAGCGGAGAAGAAGAATTATAATAATAATAATAATAATAATAAGTCCCCACGACAACCACACTTACCTCTTCAGCCCCTATTCTAGCATCTCAACATGGAAAGAAAATGAAATGAATAATAATGATAACAATAATGCGACATAGAAATGTGAGGTATAATTATAAGCATAAAAATAGCGATTAGGCACCAAGCGCTCAATACAGTTAAAACATGTCTTAACAAAAGTAAATCCTACTAATCCAATTGACGAAATGCCAAAACAATCGCCATTTCTCGCCCCAACCATTATGCAGTGGAAGATTCCGCGAGTCGTCCTCGCGGTGGGAAAACAAAACCTCCCAACGGTCACAGCGTAGGTGGCCTTCGCCCCTACACTAGCATGTGGGCATAGAAAAGTAGCCAGTCGACATTTAGGGGACCTAACGACAACAACGGTAGCTATAAACCGCAACTGGCGCACCTTACACCCCGAAAGAATGCGAAAAGACCTGCGCACGAACGCAAAAAACATGTTTCCACCCATAAAGAAACCCGCATCGAATACATCTATCTATCTATCGTTGCACAGAGAAGACACCAACAACTCACTAATTGCGATCCAATCTTACCTGGCAAATACGCCAAGCCATAGCAAAGCCATAGCGAAGGCGAGATTCGCACCCAGCGCTGCCTCCTCCTCATAATGCCTCCATTCTCGCTCACAAAGCACAAACATTCGGCAGCAGCTGAAGCTCTTCCTCCTCCTCCACCTCCTTCAATGTCCTATCTAGCAATTATGTGTACAAAGAAAACACATAATAAGGCATGTAGTGAATGCCTATTAGCGAAAATAATACGCAGGCGCTAAGCACCTGGTACAGTTAAAACCCTCCTCCACAATATGAACACTCATTAATCAACATCCGTCGTCAAAAAATGGCTAAATAACTAATAAATTGTCAGAATAACCATACCCCATCGCCCAACGTATCATACACCAACAACTGAGCGCGACTAGACCCAAACGTCTGCAAAACAACACGTCTCAACGGTCGCATTCTGAAGCATCTGCCAATCTTAACCGAGGAACGCACGAAGCGACAGCGAGGCCAGACAATGTCGCCCTTCTTGGCAAAAGAGAAAGAGGGAGACGAAGACGAGGACGAAGACCAAGGCGAAGGCGAAGGCGAAGACCAAGGCGAAGGCGAAGGCGAAGGCGAAGAAGGCGGAGGAGAAGAAGAAGTCCCCACGAGAAGCGCACCTACCTCTTCAGCCCCTACCTATTCTAGCATCTCAACATGGAAAGAAAATGAAATGAATAAAAATGATAACAATAATGTGACATTAAAATGTGAGGTATACTTATAAGCATAAAAATAGCGATTAGGCACCAAGCGCTCAATACAGTTAAAACATGTCTTAACAAAAGTAAATCCTACTAACCCAATCGACGAAATGCCAAAACAATCGCCATTTATCGCCCCAACCATTATGCAGTGGAAGATTACGCGAGTCGTCCTCGCGGTGGTCAATCAACACCTCCCAACGGTCACAGCGTAGGTGGCCTTCGCCCCTACACTAGCATGTGGGCATAGAAAAGTAGCCAGTCGACATTTAGGGGACCTAACGACAACAACGGTAGCTATAAACCGCAACTGGCGCACCTTACACCCCGAAAGAATGCGAAAAGACCTGCGCACGAACGCAAAAAACATGTTTCCACCCATAAAGAAACCCGCATCGAATACATCTATCTATCTATCGTTGCACAGAGAAGACACCAACAACTCACTAATTGCGATCCAGTCCTACCTGGCAAATGCGCCGAGCTATAGCGAAGGCGAGATTCGCACCCAGCGCCGCCTCCTCATAATGCCTCCATTCTCGCTTACAAAGCACAAACATATTGGCAGCAGCTGAAGCTCTTCCTCCTCCACCTCCTTCAATGTCCTATCTAGCGATTATGTAGACAAAGAATTATGTAGACAAAGAAAATACAAAATAAGGCATGTAATGAATTCCTATTAGCGAAAATAATGCGCAGGCGCTAAGCGCTTGGTACAGTTAAAACCCTCCTCCACAAAATAAACACTCAGTAATCAGAGTCCGTCGTCACCAAATGGCCACATAATTAATAAATTGTCAAAATAACCATTCCTCATCGCCCAACGTATCATACAGCAACAACTGAGCGCGACTAGACCCAAACGTCTGCAAAAAAAACCGTCTCAACGGTCACATTCTGAAGTATTTGCCTCTACCACAGCGAATAGGCGCATAAAGGGAGCCCACCGACACCTAAAAGATTTATCAGCAGCCAATAAACTAATACCAATAATAAAAACCAAATGATTACGTGGATGGGTAGTATATTGGCAAAGCGAGCGCTTTAAGCCGCATTAATAAGCCTCTGTGTCTACTCGGGAATGTGAGCGTATAAGGGGAAATAATGTACTCCCAAATGACCTAATAGCAGCTAAGAAGCCAAAACTAACAAAAAAATTGCCAAATACTTGCCGGTTCTCCGAGTTGTTACAGCAAATAATGCGCCAGCAATCGATATTAGCAGTCCCAACATGCACACCGATTACCAATCCGTTGACCAGCGTTGCGCGACAAAACAAACGAAATTTTGATTTTTGCCTATTTTGAAAAAGTCATAGTTGCCGCAAAGGCTACAATTTTTTGCAATCAACATCAAATTTGAGGAGCAAATTTGCAAATGAAATGAATTACTTAGCAGGCGTAAGTGAGGAAATTAGCGACAAATAACAGGGAAATAAAAACGCCTATGTAGCGTCCCGAGGCTCCCCTTAAGGTAAAAGAAGGCGCAGTACTAGGACAGAATATATACATTATTCCGGGGAACAGAGGACTTGGGGGCTGTTGGCACGGCCCGGAGGCCGACCAACCGGCTCAGTACAAGAGTGCCACCCAAGTGACCTAAACGGGTAGTTCGAACAAACAAAGTATTACACCTAAAAGTAATATTTTAGGAGTTGATAATAAAAATTATGTGCAGTTGAAATAATTTCACAAAGGTTCAGTGTACAGTTTAGTAGTATATTGCACTTATTTTACAACTCGTTGGTTGTGGCAAAGTTGATTTATTAGGACTGTTGAAAGGAACTTTTGCACACGCTTTACTGTAGCCTTGATTTTTTCGTGGTGTTTTTCTATGGCAATCCTTTATTGTCCTCTCGTCCCTATTAACCGTGTCAATGATGACCCTAAGGTCGTGTGAGAATTTGTGTTTTGTGTGTTCTACTGCGCAAGTAGCTGTTTCTATTCTGCTAATTAACTTGGCCAGTTCTACTGGCGGTTAGGGACCAACAATCATCAAAAAGTGAGTGTGTTTTCTTTCTCCACTCAAGATAGCAGTAAAGGCAGGTGACTTCGATGTCTATGCACGTTCGTATTCAAGTGAGTGGGTGGGTGGGTGGATGAATGGATGAATGTGTAAGAAAACTGTCGACTGGATGCCACCGCAGTAGAAGACGAGAATCACGTCAACTGAGAGGTGAGTTGGCATTGTATGCATATAGCTGCAATCTTGTGCATCCATTTCGCGATGGTTTTATGGTGCTTTCCCACACTGGAGGCATAGACTTATTCCTTCTCTTTCAGGAGTAGGTGCTTTTCGATGTGTTTCCTCTCATTCCAATGGAGGGCCGGTGATTGTGAAGAGTGGATGTCTCCTCACCTCGGTGCGCGGGATAGTGAGGAAAACGATGGTTATAGTGTCGGTGGAGGTTGATACGACTTGAGTTGAGTTGCAGTCGATGAATGGGTGTATGCATGAATGCGTGGGAAGAACAGTCGATTTAAGGCTATTGCAGTAGAAGTTGAAAAGGACTCAAATTAGAAGGCAGGCAAGTTGGGAGCACGCATATGTTCTTGGTATTTCATGCATCTATTTTCGATATAGGCATAGGCGTGGTGCTTTCATGTGCTGGAAGAATGAATCTATGCGTTCTCCTTTAGGTGGTGTGTGGTGTTGGTGGATGCGTTGGCGTTTGTGCGAATTGATTGAGCCTGCTGACGATACGGCTTCTACGCGTTAGCGGAACTTCGTCCTTCTTTCCTCGTCACCTGGCGACATGCATATGCGCGTCGTGCGTTCCATATGACCATATCATTGTTGATGAACCTGTTGTTTGTATTCAGGGCAATAAAAGTAATGAGAGGCGGTTGTGTGTTCCGGTTTGGGGGGAGGAGATTGACTGGTCACACCACGTGACTGCAGTCAGCGTGATTATTTAGGCGAAACAGCCTGCAATGGATGCAGTGATGATGATTTTTTTGCCCTTGGAAAGACGCCGTCTAGTTTGCCTAGGTAAGTGCCTCCTCCAGCATGAATTCGGTGTTATTTGTGTCCTGTTTGCTGAGCTACTAGCGATGAGGCGTGGTGATTACGAGTACTTGTGGAGTGTACGCAATCAAGTGGGCCGGGAGTAGATTTGGAGAGAAGGTGTTGAGTGCAGCCCTGTCTTGTGTCAAATTGTCGATTGCGTGTGAGGTGGAGGAAGAAGTAGGAGGGTTGTAACAGTGTGGGGCTGGGCGGGGTGGGGCTGGGAAGACTATTCCACGCATCGCCCTGCAAATTTTTAAGTTGGAACTTAAAGGTGGAATGTCGCGACTACTGAAATGGTGTTCGGTAGTGGGTGTTTTGCCAACTGGATGGGCTCACAAGTTGCTCGCTTTCAGCAGCAGTGGTAGTAGTGGTAGGGCCACGGGCCTTGGGCTGAGTTCTAGCGACGGCGGCGGCAAAGAAGAATAAGAATAAGGTTAAGCAGAGGAGGAGTAGTTGGAGCGCCTATCCAACGCTGGTGGTGAATTGATAAGGCAGGAGGGAACACCCATCACTTCACAACATGTCAAGAGTAATGGAAAGGGAATGAGATTCTGAGGCTTCACAACAACTGAGTTGCGTGTCTTCACTCTGCCTGGCTGATGCGTCGTTGCAGCATTAGAGCACCCATCTACAACTACTCCGATCGATTAATCTCGTGCTTCATTTTCATTATCCTATTATCCTCCCTACCATTATTCCAGCACTTCTTTGCATATGTTTCCACGCTTCCTCACAACAACTGAGCTGCGTGTCCCCGCTCTGCTTGGCTTTTGCGTCGTTGCAGCATTAGAGCACCCATCTACAACTACTCCCATCGA
Source organism: Taenia multiceps (assembly GCA_001923025.3). Classification (NCBI taxonomy): domain Eukaryota; kingdom Metazoa; phylum Platyhelminthes; class Cestoda; order Cyclophyllidea; family Taeniidae; genus Taenia; species Taenia multiceps. The sequence continues at coordinate 36,107,436 of CM010312.1, forward strand.
TTAATCTCGTGCTTTATTATCATTATCCTATTATCCTCCCTATTATTCCAGCGCTTCTTTGCATATGTCTCCACGCTTTACCTCTACACCTAAAATCACGTAGCGAACTGCCTCAGCTCTCACTCCTCCCACCAGCCTAGCGTTGTCACACAACAAGGCGTGGCTGTGTGCTCCCCTGGTGTAATGCAGGTCTGGCGGATCAGATCAGATTCTTTTATTTCCTCTTCTTTATCGCAAAGACAATTGGTAGGTAAAGAGAATGGCTGAGAGAAGCATTAGTGTTCAAATGGGAGCATTCGCTTTCCCAAGTCAATGGCGAGGATGGTGAGGAGGAGGAGGAGAAGGAGGAGGAGAGGCAGGAAGAGAGAGAGAGAGAGAGAGAGAGAGAGAGATTGTTCACAAACCGCGGATTGCCACCAAATGCCGTCGGAGGAGATGGTGCAGAGAGGGGTCCGTCCATTCCTGCTAAGAAGAAGAGTAAAAAGGAAAAGGGAAGGAGATGACGATGAAGAAGAAGAAGAAGAAGGAGGAGTCGAAAAGATAGAGCAGCATAGGCTTGGGCACTAAGCAATGTTTCTTCCTCCATGTGTCTACGCGTGTGTCACCTCTCATTCAAAGCAGTTCTTGCCGAGGTGGTTCCGTAATGCCCACAGTCTGCTCATCTTGGTACCTGCTATCTGTCCTAATCTTAGCAACCACGCTGCTACCGCTGCTGTTGCTGCCACTTCTCCCTGTTTTCCCGACTCTTCCATTCCATTCCATCCACTCACTTACACACACACAGAGATCACCGTCAATCCCGACCAACGGTTGAGTGAGTGAGTGAGTGTGTGTGTGTGAATGGCCTAGATTGGGGCCTCATTACCGACCCATCCACAGTGAGCACTCATTTGATTGGTCGGTCGGTCGGTCGGTCGGTCGATCGGGCGGTCGATGAATCAATGGATCGATGGATGATTGAATCGATGATACCGCCAAGTGCTGTTGTGCCTGTGTTGTGTGTATTAGTCATCTCCGCCTGCCTCTCTACCTACCTGCCCACCTACTTGCTGACTGAGAAAAGAAACAATCTCACACATGCACACAGACACACACACAATCACAACGGCCAATGTGCCGCCCTCTTCCCACACTTGGCTGGAAAAGGAAAAGGAAAGAGAGAAAAAAAAGAAGAGGGGGATTTGAGAACTCAGCACAAGTCTCCAACAGCTAATCCTCTCCCCTCTCTCCTGCCCTCCCGCCCGCTTGTCTTCCCTCTGTCTCATACATATACTTGTATTCTTTCTCGCCGCCTCCTCCTCCTCCTCATGAACTCATAATAACAGTAATAATATTAATGCTAGTAGGAATAGGTCAATTTTTGCCCACATCATCTCTGTAGGCGATACTACGTCCACTTAGCGTAGTTTGCAGCTAATGTTTGCAGCTACTCATTGGTTTCAACTTCTGCCAATGCGTCGCCGTTTTAAAAACTGACAAAAGGTTTGTAATATCACCGAACCTAGATAGGATGGCAGATGATGTCCAAATTATTCTCAAACTGAGCCGATAAACATGTGAATCAGTAGAAGACTTTAAGACGGATGAATAAATAATTAAAAGTTGATGATACCGAAGAGATGCTTGATGATTAGGAATGAGCGGGTGCGGATGATGGACTTGGAGTGGATTAATGGATGCAAACGAATGCGATGTGATGCATTCACGGATAGAACTCGATCAAATGTAGGGCGGGCCGAGGAAAATAGATCGGTATGGGGTGGGCATGGAGTGGATGTGCCTTTCGAGAATTAATGAATCAGGATTGGAGGAACGGATAAATCCAGAATGCGTTTTAACCGCAATTCCCAAATTAATTTCTACTAAGCGTTAATCATGCCCAAGACGTCAACTCAGCACCAACACAGTGGAATTTGCATTCTACCGTAAAATTCGGCAGAGGCACGGCGTCAGATACTGTAGGAAAGCAATGTCCGCTGAAGTAGAGCTATAACACCTAATTTCCTCTAAAATTCTTTGCAAAGCGTGAAGGTCTGTAAAATTCGAATAGATGTAAATAATGGCTAACATGCATGAATCTATCCCATCACATTTAGTCAGTAGGAAGTCTTGTTGGTGACTTAATTTCAGTGGTTAAATTAAGTGACATGAACGCCCAGACCTCAATGTCTCTCCTCAGAATAGTTCATTCTTTCTTTAAAAGCGGGGTAATTGACCCGAATGGGGAATAAGCGGCTGCATTTGGCCACAAGTGCTCCATTTTATCTTGCGAACCAGTCAATTTTGGAAGCTGGTAACAGAAACAGGTCCTACTAGATTGCCTCGGTTAGACTAGGGGTTTCACCACATTACAGACATCTACGCATTTGCCTTTCTGTATGCTTCCATCGTTTGTCTGTCGAAGTAAGTAAAACCTTGATTGCTTCCTCGCATTGTTGGGTTCACATCGCTGAGTTTGGTTTGCAATCTCATAGTATCACTGTAGGTAACCGTAGACCTCTGTTGTCTCATGACTTACGATTAGCGTCCCGTAAGATTTTGCGTGAAAGAGCAACACTTAGTAACTCGTAAGCACAGCTGAATCTCATCTCACCACGATACATATGGGAAATATGGAGTTGGCACGCAATGGGACGATGTCCGCATGATTACCTAACGCAAGCTGTGCATTATTTTCTACCTGTTTGAGTTTTATTCATACTAGTAAAACAGAAATCATTAATAAATCGTGGTGCTACTAGGTATTAACTAGCCACTCCCCTAAAGACTTTGCTGCCAGCAATAAACTTCAGGTTTTCGGCTTCTGTCGGTCTTCTCCAATATCACAAAGGGTCGAAATGGCAACAGCTGAAGTGGCGTTAGCGGCAGTGGCAATGAAGTGAGCAGTGTATTGGTGAAAAGAGAAAAGGCCAAGTGCTGTCTTGCGCTGACAAATAAATGAATGATCTTCACTTATGCTGGGTGTAGGTTTTTTCATTACTCATGGCCTCAATGACCTAACTCTACCTTTACGGCATCGCAACACGGCCTAGCTAAGCACTGCAAAGCCTTGCGCATAGCAGCATTTTACTCGTATCAATGCGCTCTCTATAAGGCTACTGTCAAATTCCTGCAATGCACCTAAGAAAATAAAAATGCAAAGTGGGGGTTGGAGGCAGACATTTCCCTTCTCAGCGCATACATTGTTCTGACGCAGCAATGAACATCGACAATGAGCGAAATTTAATGGTGTTCAAGCTAAAGTTATTTAGGGGCACAGGTAACTTTCGGGGTGGAAGCATCCCGCATCATGTATATGAAAACCAGCTTCTCAGAAGGTGACTAGTATGCCTGAATATCCTGAAGGATATCTATGCGAGTGAAGGACTGCTGAAATGGATCTGTGATTTGAGCAGGTTGAGAAGAGAGCAGGGGTGTTTTGGAGGCAGTTATAAATCTGCTTATTATTTAAGCGGAACTGTTATTTAAAGTGATTGACAAAATCAATAAAGATGCATATTCGATCAAGAAATTCAAATGTCAGATTCAACAGGTACAGCAATAACGAATTTCGTAGAAATGAATGGGTTACTTATCAGTAAATAATAATACATTGCCTGCTAGTTTGAACACGGCGACAGTCTCCCATTCTTCTCCACGCCAGTTGCAGTCGCAATAAGGTAAAATTCTTCTCTCCACCCCTACTTCATTTGCAGTAACTCGGTCCGACTCGACTCAGTTACACGGATTTACCCCTGCTCCAACTGTAGACACGTTGTCAAAATCGATTTAATAAGTCCACACTCTCCTTTCTCTCCTCACTTTATATGCAGTCACATGATCAACATTGTGCCGGAGAAAGCATCCAAACATTTGTTTTGTCCTTTTTAAAGCTGGTTTGCACACTACTCCACTTGGACAAATGTCTTTAAAGTTATTTGTTTTCCTACTCATTAATACTATTAGCATTGTGTTTATGGTGCACACTGCAAGAGGTGCGACATTGGTGTTAAACCCACCGTTGCAGCAAATATTCTGTCTAGATATGCAAGAGAAAAGCTAGCTCCAGCCTTCCTTTTTTATTACCCGCCCATGCAGCAGTCCTTCTGTCCTTCAAGCTTGTCCTATGCACCCATTTGTTCCCTAATTCAATGCAATTCAAACGAATTCTCGCGACTAAGCATACCCAATGTCAAGTATTGGGAGATGCATCAACCGCAGCGGAGAGTTGGGTTAGCGGAGGAAAAAGGAATATGAGGCAGTAGAATTCTTTCCAGAGACGCAAAATTGCTTTTTATCCTGAATGTGAGACCAGGTCATCCTATCAACTGACCCGCCCGCTTCCCAAAACAGTTTACCTTTGGAAAAATTTGGGCCATTCTTGTTTCATGAAATAAACAGATGAGTGAGTAAATAAGGGAGTAATTGGTCGACTAGATAAACAAACACTTAATTCGAGGAGTGACGAATGAGGGAATGAATAAATGCAGGAAAGATCTAATAAAGAGGGAGGGGACCAATGAATAAGGGCATAATTAAAGGCGTGAACGGCAGATTAAGTAAATAAGTGCGCTGAGGAAAAACATTTAATCAAGGCACGATTTATTGAATGATTTTGTGCATACACAAATAAACGCTTGGGTAAATAGGTAGAAATGCACAAAGGTGAGCACTTTTACAGCTAACACAAAGTAGGCTAAATAAGACTCTCCAATTGGATGGATGGCTGGATGGATATAGCAAGAAAGGAAGGTAAATCTCTAGGTCTCCATAGGCGCAACCCATGTGCGAATTGAACTACTGGTGTTATACTGCTCGCATGTGCATTTACTACAGCTGACCAGAAAATAATAGGCAGTTCATATGCAAGCTATATGAGCTAGCAAGATTTCACGGTAATGCAATATGGCTTTGCGCATAAAAATTGGTGAAATATATTCACTTGGAAGCGAATCGCACAGGCAGTCCTCAAGGTTAATGGATACAACTTTACAACTTGCACAGGGCTCATGCTTCCTCAAGCGTCTAGGCCAAACGTACTCCACCTACCGCCCTAAATTTCACAAGGCAATGAGGAGGATGCAGACAAATCCCCTTTCCTAAGTCGGGACGTTTTTGCTTCATTATCCCAATAATATTTAAGTCATTAGCATGCTATGACCATCAAAGCAGTCTGAACTAAACCTTCTCATCGTCGTGGCAACAACGCTGATTGTGCTTAAGTCAAGTACGTGACAAACCAACACCATATGCAACCGCTTTGCTTTACAATATGATATCTTAAGGCCAGAGAAAAAGGGACAGAAGATGGAAGAGAAGAGCGTACCTACACGCATACACTTTGCAAATAATGGTACTCTGCGGTGTAATCAACAGGATGTTGCAAAAATGCAACGACTGACGAGACGTGAGCAGGTTCCTTGAAGTGATTTAAGGGAGGAGAGAAAGCACACTCCACTTCCCGACACCATTGTCAATCTAGCGGCTCAAACAGCAGAGGTCACTCAACCGCCCACCGACATTGCCACAAAATGGCAGGAGCACATGCACAACCCAGAGAAGTCGATTAATGCTCATTTGAAGTGAAGTGAAGCTATTGCAGCATATGCGGTTCGAAGCAATGCGTTGCAGGACACACTTTCAGAGCAGACAAAGGTTTTGGTAGACGAAACATCACGTCCATGATTTCCATAGCAAGAGAGCAACTCACTCAGTGAAGTAGGGTTCCAACAACAGCATCAGCTGCAATGCGATCCGCACTCTATTGTCGGTGACGGTTGAGAAGCAGTAGCAGCAGCAGTAGTGGAGTAAAGGAAGAGGACACTCCTCATGTCCATCACATCACAAACACTGCGACATCTCGCAGCAGCTAGCCATGTCAATCGGTCCCTCAGATTCATTTTACCTCTTATGTTACTTTATGGTACGTTAGATGCCGAACAAAGAACCGCATTATCAACCAGGAGCCTATAAAACAGGACAAGTACCGTGACCGATGGTTGGTGGAGGGACCACTACAGTGGAGTCGTCAATTGAAATTGTTTTACTGCGACTAAGCCGTTCATCGCAGCAGTGTGCCAGAATATCTGCACGACCACGACGACGTCCTGATCCCAAAAGACTGAATGCTTATGCGCGCCAGCCATGAGTAATGGGATAGACCTGTCCCCTACTGCGAGGAGTACCGCGATGGAGAAGATTATCCTCATGCCTGCAATGTTGAAATTTCACCACGCATAATTACCACGGAATGAATTACTCGCTAAATAGTTAAACAGCTGCACAATTTCTGGTGACAAGATCAAATTCGGAAGCTACCGGATGGGCAGAATGTAAGTCAAATTTAGCGTGTTATCTTTAAGATTATGAAAATGCCATCAAGCATTTTCTTACCTAAGTAATGGATCCAACGATGACCAGCTAAGTGAGCTCTAAAATGCCTTAAGGACCGAATTTTTCAGGGCATCGGATTACAGATGGTTTATCCTTCCTATTGTGGATGATCACAGGGTCCATTTTAACTCTTATTTGGTCGTGATGCGCTAGACTGCCATGATCTATATCATTAGAATCTGAGCATTCCGGATTTGTGGAGGCCATAACTTTAAAGCGGAAAACGATGGATAGTGGTAGAGCGCAAAACTCTTACTGCCTCTATGTATGGTAGGAAATGGTAATTTAAGAGGGAAACCCTTCACACCAAGCCATTCCGTTATTCAAAAGCGTACGCCACTATTTGTGGAGAACTGGGGGTCCGCACGTGAGTCTGAATCCTTTTGAGCTCCAGATAAGCATGTCTTCTGTACAGAGGTCTCTGGCACTGACGCGCACAGGTAAGCGGAAGGACACGCTAGGCACCTGGTGGCTAATGGCTGCCCGAGACACTCTATAGTTATACTCAGCCCTACTGATTGTCCTGATCGCCTTATCCTGACATTAGGGGTTTCAGATAGGGACACAGCAGGTTAGGGAGGGTGGATGCGAAAACTTGTCCACAAAATAGAAGCCTTAGGAAACCAGAATCAATCCTTACGGCCAAAATCGCAGAACACGCTTTTCAGTTACTATGAATGCAACCTTTGTAAAAACCACGAGATCAGTATCTTTTAGTCAAGTTTCCTGGAAAAATTAATGCACATTGAGTAAATGCAGGGAACTGCAAGCTTAACAAATCGGCTAGTTTGCATTTTAAGGCACTTTATTGCCTTAACGCTCAATAGTTCAACTAGCCAAAGCGTTCACCTTGGAGTGGATTTTCTCCTTCAGTGCAGCAAGGCTTTTGGCACATACTTCCTCACCTTCTTCACAATTTCTTTCTGAATTAGATTTGTAAGGAGGCCAGTGTTGACAACGAATCCCACCGCCTTGCTAAAGGTGCCTTTGCCTTTGATGGGAACACCTTCACAGTGTTTAATATCGACGTCTTCAAGGTCTATGGAAAAGGTAGCAAATTGCAGTAGATTGAGCAGTAAGTTGTGGCTTAGTCGCGAGGACTGCAGTTCTTTTAGAAACGGAAAGCAGAAGCGGAGCTTTAAGCGGAGAACGAGTGGTTCAATTATCATTGTGACCGGGTGGAACTGAAGAAGGCAGAAAAACAGAGAAATTTAATAGCACTCCTTTGGTTTAAATTGCATTAGTTTCTAGATCTGTGCCGAAGGACTAAGTCAACACCATTAATCACTAATGGCCCAACCATAGAGGATAAGATCAAACACTGGCAAAAGGGCAAGAAAAGGCTGGCTCATCTGTTTCCTGTTAGTCAGAAGCTTAGAAAGCCCGGTAAACACAGCTGAAGTGCCTAGATTTGAAATTGGCTTATTTTTGGTCATCAGTCAGCTGGGATCTATGGTACTCTCCCGTCTGAAGTCATGATTCCACCTTATAACTGCCATCAATAGCGCATGGGTGGGTATGAGCAGGTGTGTTTGCAATAACAATGACAAACTCTGCGTCCGTGGCATCAATGTGACTGAATCCCATGCCTCGGTTTGGTGACCCACATTCCATGAGGGCTGATGGTCTGAGCCAGTCTTCCATTCACGCTAACTTTGCAAAAGGCCCTTCAACTTATGGTTGTGAAATGGTTCTCGCGTGTCGTTTCTATCGCTGGTGGATAGATTTTCTTGGCTACTATGTGTGATACATATACTAACCTTGGTCTTAAAAAATGCTTTCAGTTTTGACTCCGCGCCCACAGTCAGCTGCTGGAGGCCAATATTCCAGTCAAAGCTAAAGCAGCGTGAGGTCACTTTCAAATCCTTCGTTTTACTTTCTTCCATCGGGATTGTCTTTATCTCCGGCAATTTGACTTAAGATGGACCTGAGATTGTAAATGCAAACCTTTTGTAGCTCTACTCTGCCTACTCGAATGGGATGTTTTAGTTTGAAGAAGTCTTTGCCTGCATGGAGGACTCGCATCATATAATCCATGAGAACGTGGAACATTTGCGAATTGCTAGTAGAGGTGTTCGTCATTCTTTCTGGTTCTGTGATCAGCGATATTGCTATAATTTGAACAAAACCATCGGACAGTGCCGTTTTAGCAGCAAAAATTGTATGATTCCCTTACTTGGAATGTTTTGACGAACTGCTCTTCATAAGTCTTTCAGATCTTTCGAAGGGCCCACTACGAGCCGTTTTAAAGCATGGAGCTAAGAAGTGTAGTTAAGTTCAAAAGGAGCCCATCGTGTTAAGGTTTTAGCACAAAAGTTGAACATTTGTGAAATAAACAGGTGCAAGTAGACTATATGCTCACAAGGTATAACCTTATCCTCTCCGTTTCAGAAGTCCAATTCTACATTATGGATGGTCAAAAACCGTGGAGTTTGAAAGATCTGCCATCAGCTACAATGCATGCTTCTGTCAAATTCATGTGAGCGCAACACAACCGCATGTTTCGAAATCCCTTTGCTGAACGTAAACTTTACAGGTTGACTGGCGGTTAACCTAGGACCTAGGAAAGCGGTAAGCCTAGACTTCTATGCATAAGCATCACTGTCCCAATTTAGATTCAGCAGTGCTAAGACTGGCGTAAATATTAAATTCCAAAGGCACTTGATGAGAGAGAGTTTGATTGGTACAGAGGCTTGCCATTATAGATTTGTAGCTGCTAACACCGAACAAGTGAGGTCCAGAAAATGGCTTAAAAAAGGCACCATAAAGCTAAAGGTAAGGTTGATGAATGAGTTCCGTACGGTGCTTGAAGTGCTTATACTTGGCTGAACCTGAATAAAAAACGACCAGAAATGGTTAAAATGAACCTGACACCGATTTGATTTTCATTCTGAGTGCTCACATACAAGGTAATTAATTTTCGTAAGATTAGGTAACGCATCTCCATGCAGTGATTCCCGGTATTAGGAAATACGATGGACAAGAGCCTCACTAACCTGCACATCGCTGGTCCATAGTGACGTCAGTCTGATGAACCTTTAATGGGAACTTCCTTAAAGGTCATCTCCATAACTTCCATTGGCGGCACTTATTACCAGGCAAGGAAATAAACATTTTCAACCCATATTGATGGCGGCTTATTAACTAGTGTATAGGTTAGCTCAGGATGGCATCCATCACACAAGGCAGGGCAGCCAAAGAAACAGTCATCAAGTTCGCTTTTGGCATTACAAAGGCTAATGGCAAAAAGCTTCACAGTCAGTTAAATGGAGTCATTTGATATTTTGTTTAACTGCATGTACTTCAGTCTCTGTGAGTTCCATTTTCACTCTGCAGAAGGCACTGGCTTCAAAGACTTCCAGCTCTTCACCATATCATTGCAAAATGCCCTCATTTACCACAACGCGTTGTTGCCACTTCTCTGGAGCCTCAAGTTGCTGCATTATATACTACTCTTCTGTTTATCCAAGGCATTTCGAGATGGGGTTATTTGGATATCTCTTCGTTTGGTTCTGACAGATGTTTATGGCTTCGAACTTGTATTTCTCCCAAAAGGCATGATTATTGGCCAGTAGCTTCCCAAAGTTTCTATGCATCAAAGAACATTCGCCTTCCATTTTATGCCACTTTTCGTATTTAGAGAGGTCTTGGAGTGCAGGTATTCGGCGTTGTCATGATCCGGTGTTAGTGGCCATGCTCAGTCTAACAAACCCCACAGCACTGCCTCAGCTCTGTAGGGGATCGTATGCTACCCTCAGCGTCTGAGCTGCTGCAACCCACGACCACAAAACCGACAATAGCTGATGGGTAGGTTAGACATCAACGCCTTTTGAGTTTAAATCTTCCTTATTTATCATAGCACAGAAGCAGCTGACTAGGATATTTAATTAAACGTAAGTCTGGAGTAGAGAGATCTCACCGATATCATTTATGCACCAGAGAAGTGGCTTTAGCATGAAAGCTGTCGCAATGCAGTGTTGCTGCTCTTTGACTGATTAGGTCATCTTATGTGTGCGAATACGCTCCAGACAGTGAGCAGACCTACGAACACCGGGATTTTGCGGTGGGTTGACATTGCATCCTTTTGGCCAGAATTGAGTTGAAAATCACATGCTATCTAAGGGTTACCTTTCGAAAGTCATATTGGAGGTGGGCGTTTCCTCACTAGTCATACCAGTCACCATATGACAAAATGTTACTTATCGACTCCCATTCTACAGCACTTGATCTCAGGTTTGACGAGCTGGATGGGGCTTCTGCAAGCAGCTATCACATCTTAACATCTTATCATGCTTGCTTAACCCGCGTCATGGATAGATAGGCATGAATAGTCTAGAATACGAAATTCGCGCTCCATTTGAGGAAGGATGACATGCACAGAGGAGTTGGGGAGGTATCCTGCACGTCTTTATCTAGGGGGAAACTTCTATTAATGCTCGCATTTTATAAGGCGAGGGGCGACCCCATAAAAGAGACGTTCACGAATTGGACTGTCGGCCTAAGTACATCAGGTTAGCCTCCCAGACTAGCAGGTTCATTTGAATGTTCCTTTGCACAAATTGCCTTCAAACTTATTGAAGGAGAATTAAAATGGGGGAATGCCTCAGAGATCGGAGGGCAAATCGACGAAGCTGGTGCAACTCTATGGTTAATGCTTCACTGGTATTTGTGCATTACAATTTGAGCAGGAAATACAATTTCAGCGCTATCGGCACCCCACCAAGATGTCCTTCTGCGACGGCAGAGCAAACGGTTCTATGCGATGTGAGGCAAGCAGATGGCTCCTACACCACCGACATCGAGCGATTAGAACCCGCATGAGAAGACAAGGAACTCGTGGTAGCTGAAATGGCGCCATCTACTCGTTGAACTTTATAGCTCGGCACCCGCGTGATGCATCAGGTGTACTGATTAATGAATCATGAAAATACTCGAACCACACGTCATGACTGATCAAGAAAGGCTAGCCAAATATAGATATGATTTAAAGTTAAAGGTATGAAAAACGAGTAAATATAATTAAATTACCCTTAAAAAGGAGGAATCGAAAAATGCAGGGAACGATTCGATTTAAAAGATGCAAATGCTTTTAAATGTGTATGTTAGCTTCAATAACAAGCCTCGTTTAATGTTAAAACTTGGGGACTTTGAGAATGACAAAGAAAAGTGGGGAATAGGTTGACAATGGGACAGGTAAGTGAACTAGGGTCTAAAATTTGGAGAGATTTAGGTAGTGGAGCTAGTGGAGCTACACGATGAGCCAAAATGAAATTGCAGAATGCACGACAATGTTGTGGATGAACTTTCAGAAATTCAGACGAACGCGAACTACGTTTTCCGAGCGGAACAGCATCAAACATCGAATTGGTGGACAAGATTTAGGAAAGACATACCCATCAAAGCAGTGTTTGCAAAGAATCTTGTCGAGCGAAACACTCCTCATCAGGAACCAGACACATTTTTAAAAAGGGTTCGCTAGGGGATTCAGTGCCTAATTTCAGGCTTAGCGGTCAACATGTTAGCCTGCCCTTGGCAAAAGTCCCGAAATTGCCTACACTATACATTGATATATTTAATGAATATGAAGCACAGTCCTTACTTTCACTTATGTGATTGCATTGCAAAAGCAACGCAAAATAGTTGATAAATTGCGCTAGATCCATTTTTAACGAAAAAATGTATGCTAGTTATCGTAGGTTGTCAATCGGTTCAATGGAGTGCAATAGGAATTCAAGTGTACCTATATTTCAACTGTTATGGTTCACTTATTCTCGCGCATTCCGAACATACCAATTGCATTTTTTCTTTGTTATTGTAGTCAACGCATGCTTGTTTGTGGATAAAGGAGTTGACATGAAGCTGACTCCAGCTTGCCACATGACCGTCCTAACCTTCGTGTAAACGCATAATGACGATTTGTCCTTCTTTAACCTCTAAGAGGAGTGTTTATTCGTGTTCTACAGTGTACTAGAAATAGCAGTGGGAGGAGAGGTGTAAAGGTCATCTGAAAGGGCAAAGGATGGAAAAGGGCAGTACAGTAAGCAAACATATAGCAAATCGACGTGCTTAGCATCATTCTCAAAAGTACTTTGGGAGGGTTTACTTGATAGGTTGAGTCTGGGGTGGGCTGGAGTAGTAAAGGGAAAGAGGAAACGTGAGCGCTGACATGGAACAGGGTGCCATGGTGGTTAACTGTAACAAATTTGATAAATAAGATGCAGTGTAGAGTGATCACGTGTTACGTAAGACTCATTAGTTTGGAGGAAAGAGGTGATAATAGGAGAAGAATGTGACACTTACTGTGGGGTGACGTGGACAAAAAAGAGGGAATGGAATGCAAAGAGATCAATGGGGAAGAGATTACTAAGTTCTAATGTCTGTGCGGAGTTTGGGATTTGAATTGGGACGTGTTGTAACACAATACGACTTCCTCGTTTCATAAATTTTTCCATCGAAGCAGCTATTTGTGTGTTCGATTATCGCTCTTCATTTGCGTCACTGCTGTAATAATTGCTTAACCATTATCAACTATGAGTTATTAATAAGCTTAGGCTGGGATGCTTACTATCGGCATACAGACCTCTCTAAATGGGCCCATTTAAAAGCATCACCACTTAAATAAATATGTGGCAGACAAGTAAAAATGAACGAAATGGGAAAAGAGTTAAATAATTTGGTAGGTAAGAAGAGGTAGTAATGTCAGCACCCACGCTTTATTCCTACGAATTGCACTTTTGCCCCTTGCATTGGTCCATCGGCGCTCCTAAAGCAGAGAAGAGGGGACGGCGGAAAAAATTAAAGGGCACATAGTGCTCGGACGAGACATAGCAAACGAGGGACGTATAGGGTACCTGGATTGCGGAAAGGATAGTATCTGAAGAATCGCGATGTACAGCGTGTCTAGCATTGATGCGATTAAATTCTTCCCGTCGCATGTGTTGAATCGATCGTTGGCACGTGGTCTGTTGCAGCGTTGTGTCTGATGGCGCAGAGAACAATGGTACCATATCAACTTCAATTCGGATGCCGCAGTAGAGGTTAGTTGCTTTCGCGCCTTCTCATCTTGGCGGAATCGATTAGGAGGCAGCATGCTCTTCTCGAATCCATCCAACATTGCATTGCGCACGGTCACGGCACCTATTCCAACTAGGTAAGAATTGGGAGGTTTGGTGATGGCAAATGAGACGAGCGATAGAGTTCCTATCGCTTGCAACAGCAATTGCCTGGCTACTGCCTCATGGAGCATGCTTAGAGCCATCTTACGACTGTCAAAGCGCTTGTAAATGCAGTTATCGCACTGCTGATTTTGAATTCCTTTCCCATCCCCTACTTTCCCCGCCACAACGTTACGCATTTATTCATAATGTTGATGTTCTCTACTTTGCTCCGTTTTGATGCATTTATTTCTGTCTCCTTACCATCCGATTCATCACGTATTCACGGCCGAGTCTGCAGTGAGGATCCAGCCGTTCACTATACCATCCAAGCACTATTAGACCGACCACCTGCTCATTTTTGCAACGTTTCATTTTTTCGTGACAATAATGAAATACTTTCGGAAATGAGGGTTGCTGTGACTTAAAGTGAGCAATTGCTTCACTGCGCCACACATGTGTGACACTATTCATTTTTTAGCTAGTGACAATCGGTTGGTGTGGCTCGTGCCGCAGATGCATTATTTGGACTGATTGCAGTAACCTGGACACATCATACGATTGGTCGGGTGTGGAGCATTCACTAGGAATCACAACTTCGTATACGAGTGCGAGATCGCCTAATTCACTGCTAATTGTATATTTGCCTAGAAGACACGAGTAAAAGACGAGACCAGTACTTTCCGCCTTCTCTATGTCTCAAAAGAAACGCTCGTGAACTTTGCAGCGGCTCTGCCGAGAGAGTGCGTGAAAGGAACGGTGGTGGGTGGGAGGTCGCAACGCCATCCACTTTTCCCGTCAGCACACCCATGACTAAATAAAATAAATTTGATGCAAAACATATGGTAAGAAGCTGTTGAACACTCCTCTTGCGTCTCTATGTGTTCACAATTGGAATAAGTAGTGATCAAACAGACGCGTGAGTGTGGTGGCATACGAATAAGTTCGTATAATCAGGACATCGTGTAGCGTATTGATTGCTTTATTGATGAGTCAAGTTGGATTATTGATCCGTCAGTCAATAAAGGCAGGTGACCTTGAGGAAAGCTGTGTGTAGTTGTGCTTGTGGAGGCGAGGTAAAAAGTAAATTTGGGCGTCGTTTAGCTTGTGTGGAGGGCTTTGCTGCCCTCTAAGCTTCTCATGGTGTCATTCAAGCATTATTCCAGTGATAGTAAATTCAGTTATGCTCCTGAAGAGAGGAAGATAATTGGGGTAGTAGAGAGTGGTTTGGAGCAGTAGGAAAGGGAGCAGCATAGTACAGCCTCGACATTATTAATATAGGAGAGGAGATATTATTGGTTTGAGTGATGCGCCTTGATCAATTTTTATCTTAACCATGCCGTCATTAGTTCGTCTAGGTTTTGCCTCTATCTTCCTTTGATAGAGGATTGCGGCAACTTGGATGCTCTTTGTTATATGGCTTCCCATTACGACTTTGAAGCCAAAAATGGTCAGTCGAGTGTGACCAAATAAGTAGTAGAGTGTTTTATTTTAGGCTGAGTTAAGTCTAGTCCCATGATAGGTGATGTTTTGGCCGCCTAAATTTTCTGCTGGATCTTAAGACCCAACAAACAGGTCATGCCGTTTTTGTGTTGATGCTGCCTACTGCTCTATATAGTAGTAAACTCCCTTCTCGGTGTAGTCGCAAGATGTCTAATTTATGAAGGCGTGTTGTCCGTATCTGCTAGAATGAGGCAATCAGGGCAAAGCTCTCAATGGGTTCATTCAGGTGGGTTTAACTGATGCTCCAGCTCCTAGGGCCGGTGAGACGGGAGCAGGGTGCATTAACAATAGGATATATTTTAGTTCATAACGTGGTACCCAGGATATAGTTGGTCATTTAGAGAGGTGAAGTTGCCTTCATGAGTACTTTCTCCTCAAAATTCACCGTGCTTACATTCTACCTAAGTGAAGCGCTGTAGTCGGTGGCGACTGCATTAAATTATCCTGACTGCAGCTATTCTACCCAATTGACTTGGCACATAATCACTCATACAACATATTGTGAATATCTGCATTCGTGCTCCAGAAGCTTTGAAATGGCATTCTTGACATATGTACTCAGAGCAAAATGCAGTCAATCGGATCGAAACGCATCCTTTTTAACGCGAAATGTATCAAAAAGGGAAGTAAATAAAAAGGTGATGACGAGAATCGCGAAGAAGAACGATGGGGAGGTCGGCCTCTTTGACTAATGGCAATTCTCGAACAGCCTCCTTTTATTCCACGCATTCTGACCCACTTTCTTCTCACTTCTAAGCACAATATTGGATATCAAATGCTAAGCTTTAACCACAATTGCTGCCAATCATTCATTGATGCTGACTAAAAAGAGATCAACTAAATAAAATTAGGCACAGGCTGGCAGAATGAAATACTGGTGGTACATCTCCTTGCAGATCTGATTAAATAAACACTTCGAAGAATAGAAAATCACACACATTTATTGTATATAAGTTATTCTAGCCAACTTGACTAACACAAATTACTTCTGTTTATGACAATAGCAAGCTCTGTTCTCGGAAATCGAGGGCGCTATATCAGCACCACACTACTAAACTCAAATGAAGCAGTATTCTGAGTAGGCTGTGCATTCGCCATTGTTGAATAGTTTTGGTAACAAAAAATGGCAACAAGAATGCAACATTTCATGCAAATAGGCATTGTTGCAATGGATGAACATGATCAGAA
The DNA here is from genome assembly GCA_001923025.3 of Taenia multiceps. Classification (NCBI taxonomy): domain Eukaryota; kingdom Metazoa; phylum Platyhelminthes; class Cestoda; order Cyclophyllidea; family Taeniidae; genus Taenia; species Taenia multiceps. The sequence continues at coordinate 36,123,653 of CM010312.1, forward strand.
ATATCCTAAAGCCAACTTGATGGCGATAGGAGACATGATACAGAGATGGAATATATCGTGGAACTTGTGAATACCAACAAGGCCGAAGAAGAACTAACCGGCACTCGGGACGCGGTGCCTGAATTGATACATTCCCAAATAATGGAGCTACATGAACCACTTAGATATATCCTGTACTCCCTTTACTAGAGCTTCTTCATTGGTCATCTTCCTAAGCAAGTGTTAGGGTCGGCCATCACAAGGCAATTGAAGGTGTAATGGAGACCCATAAAAGTCAACAGCACCAGTCACTGGAATCTCATGAAACTGCGGAGTCACTTGACATTGATGTCATCGATGCCTTTTAGCGGGTGTTAAAAAGCTAGAGTTCCGTCCGTTCCGCATTTTGCTGGCTAATACTCTCTCTTCTTTCCTCCCAGTTAACCTAATTTTATTTATTCTCGCCTAATCATATGCATTTCTACCCATCTCACTCTCTTCCTATTTCAGTAGACAGTCATCAACGCATCTTAACTTTATCCCCTTGCCTGTCCCCACTTCACGCAGTGACATCACTCTCCTCTCACGTCCTTCACAGTCTTCCATTTTATGTGTGTGGCGCTATTAAGACTCTGTTCTTTCACCTTAACTTAAGTCATTTAAAAGTTATTATGAACACTTGTGGGATCACACGCCTTTATGACTGGTCATCATCCTGAGGGTAGAAGATTTTCTCAATCAAAATCACATTATAGCTGTACTTATCTACTACGAAAATGTCAAAATCAATTCTCACATGTGCCTTAACAGCCATCTTCTCGTGTTCGAATTTCGATAGCTGGCTAACAGGTTAGCAACAAAGTGAAAAGTGCTGCTTTTGGCACTCTCACTCTGGTAATCGGCTCTCACACCACCGTCGGTGGTTGCGTAAGCTACTTCAAGCCTCATATATTCGCTTAACATTTTATCAGACTCAACTAATAGCTCAGCTAATGCCGCCTCAAATGCACTCGTGCTAAAGTAGTTTTCCGATCATCAAAACACTTAATCGCGAATTCCTAAGAAGAACGTTAAACGTCAGAGAATGTGAGATTAGATGCATAATTTTAAACAAAAAGTGTAATACTTAAGCTCTATAAGTGCGCTTTGTAGGCGACAGGCTGGAGGACAATCTCAACTTGATCGTGGACGCGCGTGGTTCCTCTCCAGACTCAGAGGCCACTCCGTCACAAACACTCCTCTGTCATGCATTTTGCCTGTGTCCACAATACGGACGTCTGGGAAAATCTAGGCTTCTGACAACAGGGGTGGAAGAAAAGGGGAAGGGGAAGGAGATTTGGAGCTTCTTTTTTTAGAAATTCGAATCAGCCACGTCTATGAACAATGACAGTTTAGTCAGCATGACTTGACATATAAATTGGTTTCTTACACCAGTATGGCATTTTCCAAATGGTTTTGAGAGCATTGCGATATTTATGTTCGATTGTATTATTGTGCTTTGGAAGGTTCCGACCACTACATAATTGATACGAAATTTTAGGAGCTGCGTTTGTAAAACATCTATGAGCAGTTCAGAGACTAATACTATGACCAGGATAACCGACTTATCAAGGGCTTTTAGCCAATTTAATACACAGATAAAATTAGGGTCCCGTAGTTAGTCTTCCGAATCACATTACAAGTAGGCGAATAGTGCAATACAATGGTCAGGATAGTAAAACATTCATGGGACAGCCAAATAACGGGCGTAAAAAGGAATTAGAAAGTAAGACTTTTGTGTCCGTGTAGGCAAATGGCGAGGTTGACTGCAATGGACGGACGGTATCAATTTGAGTTTGGCTATCGTGGTAAGTAACATGGACCAGCACAAATGGAGATAGGCACGAAGGATGCAAGGACGAGGGAGGAGAGTGAGTGATGTCACTACGTGAAGTAGGGGCAGGCAAGGGGTTAGGGTTAAGACGCGTTCATGGCTGTCTACTGAAATAGGAAGTGTGTAGGATGGGCACAACTATATGTGATTGGGCGAGAATAAATTAAATTAGGTTAAATGAGAGGAAGGAAGAAATAAGAAAGCTTAACAGCCAGCGAAATGCGTAGAGAATCGGGTGAAGGACAGAGAATCGGGTGATTTATGGGCTGCCAGGTGACGATCGTGCAGTGCGCGGGGAGCAAGCGAGAGCCACTCGTGGCCGTGGGTTGGGTTAGGGTTGCAGTTTTCATGTTCCTTAAGTGCCACGAGTAGCTTAGGGCCAAATTCGACGACATTAGCGTCTACGCACTCACACAATTGTAATGCTTAACTTAAATTAATTTTCATTTTATTTTTCTTCCAAAGTCTGAAGTAAAAAAAGACAGTCAAATAGGAAGTATATAGTTGCTCTACATAAGAACCGAGTTAAGCGATTCCTGGCAAACTGTGTCAGTGGCCACATTCGCCTTCCCAAATGATCGAATTTCATGGAAGTCTAGTCAATCCGCATAATGCTTCATTACAAACCAGCGAATAGTTGTGTTTCCAGCCGTGCCCTGTTTAATCAAAACCAAAACTAATTATTGCGCATCGGTTCGCAAATCCTTATTTTAGATGCAATGGGGTCAGTACCCCTATTATACCGTGCAGATGCGCCAGTGATTTCACGTAATGACAATCAAAGCGCAAAATAATGGGTCGCGCATCAATTCTGCTAGCAATAGTTGCCGATCTCTAGCCGTTGCCTGATGTATGAGGATTCACAGACCGCTTGTTTTTGTAAAACAACCCTTTCAGTTTGCTGAAGAAAAGGTAATAGTGTTAGGTGACAAAACTGTTCCCGTCTTACTGAAGCATCTTCTAGCTAAACCCAATGTTAAAAGTTGCTGGTCCCGATCGAAAACCTCGTGAGGACATGGCTGTAAGGCACTTTCATTGCGTTCGCTGCACATAACTCCACTTACAGAAGAGGTGTCAGCCATCCACCGCGAAAGAAGTGCACGCAGAACATGCACGAGCCTGACCACCGCGCTCTTTACATGGGAAAGACAAGCAGGCATTTTACACTATTAAAAGGCTCACTAAAGCTGCAGGAGGAGCAGTTGCATTTCTGCTAATAAACGTTGCCAGTGCTAGACTACCATGCTCTATTTAAGTGAAATGCACTTGAGTTGCTTGCCTTTGTAAACACAACATGTTTGAAGTTGACATCGCGCCATTACTCTTCTTTTAGCAAGAATTTATCCTAAATATTTCGGTGACACAGTAACACTGACCCCATAACCAATGGCTAGGTTTTATGCGGATGTAAACAAACTGCATATTGTTAATTGATTCTCAGACCTAGTCCATATTCCTGGCAAGTGATGGTCAGATTTGCTGATGAGCCGATGCAATTTACTAATCATTGTGTTTTGGGGGCGTTTAAGGCAGAGGTGGAGGAGGTGGTAATTAAAATTCCTGTGATGTCGTGGCGATGTCGCTATGAGTGAGAGAGATCGGGAAAGAAAAGTCAAGGGTGTGAGTATAGGAGATAGGGATTGTGATGATGAGTAGAATCATAGTGTAAGCACCCTCTTCGATGGTGTGCCTGGTTGGCCAGGGAGCTTGTCTAGTTTTGAAACCGATAGCAGTTTCCTGCTACCAAAAACACATTAATAGGAGAAACCAGTGGATATTAAGCACATTGGGGACATCTTCCTTCGCTTCAGCTACTCCTCCCGTTTCAACTTGCGAGCGTACACGAAAGCGAGTAGCTGACAAGGCATGTCAAGTGAGGGAGCAAGGAAGTGCGCAACCGCTCGCACATCATATTCCGCCGAGATTTGACCTCGAATTGCAGGATCGGGTCTCCAGCACTCACGACACAGCTGCCTTGTGGCATCATCAGAGATGATATTTGCAGAAAATGGCTTGAGTAGAAATACTAAGCGTGGATTCAGAGCGGCTCAGTGGTCTCGGGCTGTGATTCGCGCTTTGGGTGCGCGAGGTCCCGGATTCAAATCTTGGCTCAGCCCGTATGCTTTGCTCCCTTTTCGGTTTCCCTCTTTACTCAGTGCACAATGGTCACGGCTTAGCATGACGCGTACCAGGTATGGATGGGATTGGCACAACTCTGCTTCGCGTTAGGACGGGCTAGACAGGGCGTGGTGCGGTGATATGAGTAACTGCCGCGTAACTTGCTCTTCTGGGTTGTGCCAAAGCCTAGTTAAGAGGAATCATTATTGACCATGTGACTGCGAAGGTAGAGGATTGCGAGACGAAATTCTGCTTCTCCTGTATTAAGGTGGGTCATGCGACAGCATAGTGTGCAATTTGAGGATAGGATGAAGCTCAAGGTGAAGCAAAGTTGACGCGAAAATAAGCATAAGGCAAGAGCATATTCTCGTGATTGTACGCCTTATTGTATTGCCGATCTCATAATTTGAGCAAGTTTTTCCACTTCTAAAAGTTCAAAGCATATGCCTTCAAATCAATACGTGCTTAGTATTTCGGGTCGAAATTATCGGTGACTAAAAGTGCAAATATTACAAGAGCTTCGTTGAATTGGTTGCAAACTCCCCTAAAATAGGTGGATGCTGGTCCCTTTGGGTGAATTAAACCACTACGAGAGTACGAGGTGTTCAGAAGCAACAAGCCTTCAGTGGTGTTAGAAGCTGACAAAACCAATCAAATATTTACTATGATACAGCACAAAGATTACCATCGAATTTTCATCTTAAATTTAATTAATTAAATTCACTTAAGAAATACCATGTGTACGAAGCCTAATCGTGTTGGCTGGGCTAGTTTGTGGTAATTTTCCCACCCGTGCAACGCTTTATTTGCACCGATGAGGTTCCATTGCTATCCATAGCCTGCCATCAGAACGGAGAAGAAATGATTTTGTCCATGCGGCCCACCGCTCTGTATGAGCCCCTAAAACTGTTGCTCGTTATACATTTGGAACCAACTTCCTGCTTACCTTATCTTTAAAATGGAAGCGCAATTCGCTAAATGCAAATGCATCCAAAGCGAGTGCACGATGTTTCCCAATGCACACCGATTGCGGATCTGAATTGAAGAGCAAGTACAAGGTATGATGAAGGAGTTACAAAGGAGGCTGTTGTTCGTTAATGGAGACGGAGGATTATTTCCCAAAAATCTGTCCGCGGCATCACCGCTTTGTGCTGCCACCTAGCTAACACTAACGATAATACAAGCTCCAAGGTAAAACACGTGAGCTATAATGAATGTGCCTCACGCTTGCCAAATCCAACGAAAAAATGAGCTGTCATGGTGGAACTGTGCTTGATTTTGTGATGGTGGTGGTGCCTATGGAGAACAATTGTGTCAACGGTAATTTGGAGTTTCTCTATGAGGATTACGGTTGTTAAGTGGCGGGTTTTCCGTCCAGCACACGGAAAGGAACGGACCGTCGTGGAATAAAAGCACTAGCAAAATATAACTCAATAAACTTGCCCTCGGCTACTGTGTATTGGAAGCTCTGGATTGTGGTTTGAGTATATAGATTGACCCAATGATCTGCGTGGAGCACTGAAGGGCAAAGTAGATTAGAAATCTTTCAAATATAGGTAAAATTACACCACTTTAATGCAAAATTGATGAGAGTAAATGCAGTGGAAAAGAACCTCAAGGGATTCAAATTTTAATATGCTGAATTTAACTGGAACACAGGTCTTTCTTCCATGGCTTTCAGTCTGCAGCCCCGGCAATTATCGCCCATAATTGCTTTGGAACTAAGAAAGATGGAGCGCTCACAACTGCGCTGAAGTGCAAATTAACAGCAGTCAGCAAAGCACAATTCCACTATCGCACCTAAATTGGCTTAAAGACGCAACCACTTTGCTTAAATGGCTCCATCTATGACCAAAGACCATGAGATGCAGCAGAGTTATATGAACTTGGAAGAATCAAAGAAATTTGGACCAAAACTTCTTCGAAGGTAGGCGAAATGCCAATTGAAATGCGGTCAGATGGGGACTACCACAGTTAAACTTACTACTCATCGCGCAGTTTATTTAGATCCTAGGAAACAATGCTATCTGCTCATTTCCCTATGGTGGAGATGCAATCGCCTGTGCAAATTGTCCGACTAGTGGGTCTTAATGTGATCTCCTCGTGACATCGTTTTAGGTGGCACGACCCAGGACATTGAAACATAGACCAGAGCTAGCACGCGCTAAAGCGCAAACGCATGCCCAGTCTTGGCCTTACCATCTACACGATATCTGCTTGCTCCAAATAAGCAGGAGTGACGTGAGTGCAAATAGAACTACCATCAAGACAACTAGTCTGGTACGCATATTAATGGTGAGTTGACCTTACCTTTATTTAGACACGCTTCCAAACCTTCGGGAATAGATAGTCTCTCTTATGAGGCATAAATTTCGGCTGCAATAATGTGTAGCATCACTGACCTCCAAACGCCAACTTTCCAAGCGAACTCCAAATGCGGGATTTCGCACCGCTGCCTGGACTTCGATTCGACCCATGTGTCAGCTATAATCCGTGGCGCCCTTCGACTGAACAGTCGTATACCATTTGGCGCATTTGCATTCCGTGTAATATCCACATTTGCTGCGGAAAGGTTAACTGGCGTTGAGACATTTGGGAAACGGATATAACGCTTCATTTTCCGCGTGAGAGCACGCAAGACAGCTGTGACCACTAACGGTTGGCAATTAAATCTTCCCCAGTTGGGGACAACTTCACTGAAGCACCAAACGCTTTTTGTGACATCTCAGTAAAAAATCCACACGTTCAGTGACGCGGTGCCAAATCAGATCACAAAACCCAATTGACAACTAGCTCATTTGCTAGGTAAAGTCGAGTGTAGCTCTTGCCCATGTCCAGTCATTAAATGGTTGTTTGAAAACGAGATGAGAAAACTAATTGCGTAAAACAGATTAATGCGAGGAAAATTCCTTGCTAAATGGGTTACCAGTCCATCACTGCTGGTGGCTTGACGCAATGGGATGATATGATTCGAATGTTGCACCACAACTGGTGGTCCTTGTCCTACTGCTACACTGATGTGTTGCTGTCCATTTTAGCAAAGGATGGCAATAATAGCAAACAAAGTTATTAACTCATAAACATCTGATGATTTTGTTTTACATGACACTATAGCATCTCGAGACTCCCTTTAAGGTAAAAGAGGGCATAGTACTGGGGTGGAATACATGCATTCTGGAAACAGAGGACTTGGGGGCTGTTGGCACGGCTCAAAGGTCGACCAACCGGCTCAGCACAATATGGCCACCCAAGTGAACGAAACCGGCAGTTCAAACAAACAAACAGAAGTATTACAGGCATGCTATCCCTGGACCTAAAATACGTGCCTCAAGTAATTTGCTCATTTGCAGCGAACACTTGCTCTCTCATAATCTAGTCGATAGACTAAGCACTTGTTAGTCAGGCTTTATAAATCTCGTACCATCTTGCACAGTTCGAACTACTTCTTACTTTACAGACTTTAACTTAGTATAGGAATGATTATAATGAAAGGAATTTCGGTATGGGCTTGTTTAGTCAGACATTCCAAAAGGCCTTTCTACTGCCAATATATTGATAGGCATTTTTCACAAATGCTCAAATGACTACTAGGCAGTGTTGTCTGAAGTGATTTGTAGGAAGCTTACATTGGATAGGCTTTTCGCTTATTTTGATAATTGAACACGAAATGGACAATTGGAAAACAAATGCTTAAAAATACAACACGAGCTTTATGACATGATCGCTGTAAACATTCGCCATTAAAGAGCTTAGTACTTCGTCTCAAGGGGTTGATATGATTGTGTCGATGCTGCATACTGTCCTGACAACTCAGGAGGTGAGAGCATCATTCTCAGCAAAGGTTGTAGCAGGGTTGGATAATTGACAATTTCGTGGTAATCAAATTATATGGCTACGGCTTAAAAACTATTGTAAACAGTGATTTCAGCTACAACATGTGTCGCATGTGCTTTTGCATGTTTGGCAGATTGGTAAAGGCACGCCGACAGACGGAGCAGATAAAGGACCCTTCGCCCATATGCCTCCGCTCTTAAACCATAAGAATCCGATTGCATGCGCATGCCTTGTCACAAAAGTAACATTTCCACGGGCGTAAATGACATTGTTCATGCATTAAGTGAGAGGTTAAGCTGTTGTATTCTCTCACGCTCGAAGCATTGACAAAGCCGAGGCTCCTTCCTGTTCACCTAATCGCGAATTATCGGAAAGCTCAATATATCGTCAACTGCGCCGCCCTCAGTTACCTCTTTATCAGTATTGTTTTCTGCGACATTAGTAGCAAAAAAAGTAAAGCCGTTAACGGTATGCTTGAAAAGATTTCGGTTGTGCTTGTGCATTACTTGTTAAAAGGGTTCGATTCGAGGTGTGCTGATACTACGAACACGGAAGTGGCTATGCTGAATTTGGCGAGACTTCGCTAGAGGCATTGATAACGCACGGCTTAAAGCTTAGTGCTCTAACTCCAGATTTTGCTCTAACGAGAGGCTAGGAATGATGCGGAGAATTTGGTTTCTGTCACCTGGTTGCCTCCATGCCGATTAAGGGGAAGAGTGCAGTTCTTACCGTCTCATGTTAATTTACGCTTGTTTCACAGCGTTGTTTGTACTCACGGTTGCCTTTCATCGACCAAATCATCTGAATTTAGTACCTGAGACTTAAAAATGTGAAGTGATGGTAAAGAGGAATCGCATGATATTGCAATAGCCTTGACACATATTGTGAGAAACGTTGTGTTAAAAATGCAAAACCCTGCTGCAAGTGTTAATGCACGATTTACCTATGGGAATTGGTCACTGCTATTGGAATAGAAATTTCTTAATCGCACCATGGAGCTGGTAGGGGTATGTTTAAAGAACGCTGTAAGTGTGCAACAATGCCAGATCAAACGGGTTCTAAACATGCAAGCTAAGCTGCCATACCATACCACATCTTCGTATTCTTGAATGGGCTAACGCAGTTGGAGCAAGCTAGAATGGTAAGACAGTTCTTCCCTCCCTACACCGAAACCCACTTCACTGAAAGGGACATCTTATTGCCAGCAACTGCCCCACCTCCTGTACTACGCAATGCACTGAAGCGCCAATCGATGTTAATTGAGTTAAAGGCACTATTGGGATGGGGGTACAAGGGTTGCGACGGGGACGAACGAAGTGGAGATAGGACGATGGAAAAAGCAAGAGTCGGGCAAGACTAGTTACGAAGACTTGGATTGCGCCACGATCGCCATATCAGCTTCTATTTCCTGAAGAAAACAATTTGAGCTGATGATGCAGCGCTGCTATTTGGCCACTTGTTAAAGACACACAAAGGGGACTACCTGATCGACCTGTCTGCCATTCCTGGCATTGAGAACAATCTGATGAAATTCCGGCAAGTACTTGTGCAACAGAGGTGGTACCCGATTGCAGCAAGCGTACATCCCACTTCTTTCCCTGTACAAAAGACGTGAATGCTTGTGCTACTAACTACAAACAGTGGAGTCTCATAGTAACTTATGAGAAGGGACTGTAGTCTGTACCGTAGCAGTCACATTTGCCTTTACAGCAAGATTGCTGAAGATAGCTAAGCCTAAGAAAACCAAAAGAATTTGCAGCTTGTCCATGTTGGTGCTTCAAGCATGTAACAATTAGAGCGTGGATTACTCGTTGAGTCTTTTATTTATGCGACTAAACATATTAATTATCCGACATGCAGTACCGGTTCATATGCTTTGCTGGAGAAGCACGTCCACATACCAATTTAACGAGTGAAAAGTTGAAGTCCGTAGTTTTGAGAATTGGAAGCCTGTTTTCCACTAAGAAGCAGTCAAGCATAAGTCAATTGTGGGCAGCAATTTTAAGAGGCATTATGTGTTTCTGGTGGGCAATAGAATGGAATGGAACCAAAGACATTTGCCACTCATGTTGCAGGAACAAAATTAAGGCACCTTTGATCAGTTAGAAAAGGTGTTATGTTAAATAATGTCACTGGGTCTTGAGAATGCTAACCACACTCGCTTCATTAGTGGGCTAAAACGGTAAGCAATGGGGAGATCTTGCCCCTTACCAAATTTTCCACGAACTGCTTGTTTAGTTGCAATGCCTTGGAATGTTTGCCTCAATACCTTTGTTAGCAACTCTCTTTTTCTCCGACTAGCCCATTAGTACTCAGTAAGAACCAATTTTCTTAAACGACAAGATAATTATACTGTTAAAAATGACATTTATCTTGAGAGCGGTGCAATATTGAGGAATATATTCTTCATATTTTGCAACTTACTTCCACTGAAAGCATTTTACATGGCCGTTTTGCAAAACTTGTCGGGTTTAGTGGCTGAATAATTCAACGTGCACGCTTCAGCGGTATGCGCTATTGAGTGTGATCTAAAAGTTTCGCGGATGATTGTTAATCAATGCTGCAAGTTTAACTGCACCGATGCGCTGGTCTCGATCCGATAATAACGGCAGCACTTAAATTGACTGCCAACACGCAATTGTCTTAGGGGTTTATTGGAGCAAATCTGACAGTAAATAACCTATTTCTTCAGTTGCAACCAACCTTCTGATGATTTCGGCATGGAATGCCGTTTGCCGCTTAACAATGCAATTTCCTAATGTACTTTGCAATGTGGCAAATTTGCAATTCCATCCAAGCAGACAAGAGCTGCTGCTGATGAGGAAATTAAACGTTTTAATGTTCTGAGGAGAAACCAATGTGTAGCTTTCAAGATTCTAGTACAGTAAGATGTTTGACATTAAAACTAATCTCTAAGACGTAATCGGTGTCAAAATGCTGCAAATTTTTTAATTATGCATTTAACAGCAAGAGGACATCAGTCTTCGAGATTCCGATTCCTCCTTAAGTGTTATGGTTGACTTTCCATGTTCTTCGACAAAAGAGCATTTATTGCATGCAACACATCACCTAACTATCCAAATTTATCGTCTAATGAGCATCTACGTCATTGATGTTCATTCTCTAAAAACGTGTTACGAGATTTAAGCAAAAACACGATTTGTTGCTAGGACAATCACATGAAAATTTTTGCGTGGACTAAATTATTGAGCTAACGTAGAGTGCTTTTGAGAGCCTAATAACTTGTCCATTTCCTTGGAGTCCACGCGAATAATTTGGAAAAGTGTCGCATCCAAGGAGCTTCAACGATGTCCTTTCATTTACTACCGTCTGTTCTTGTGCAGAACGCAACTGCAAAGGGCAGAAAAGCAGTCTGTTTATTATAAGTTCATTACCATCCCATGAATTAAGTGAGTCTTTAAGTCGTAAACAGTTCAGAAGAGAGACTAGATAATTTATTTTTGGGAGGTTGCCTAAAGCGACAAATATGTGGGTTTCAAAGCTAATATTCTACCAGGCTATTGTAGTTCCCGGCGCGTCATGGCAGCTAACTCGACCTGGTGGCTAAGAGAGCTGATCTTGGTGACGGGGACAACCCTGCTCTTTCTCCAGGGGCAACTTAAGGTCATGAGAATAAATGGACCGGGGTGCCGTGATCAGGGATTGTCTTCGATGGCTCTAGGGGGGATTGGGAAGGAAAGTGAGTGGTCCTTCTGAAGCACTCAATAGCCCTGATCAGCAAGAGAAGCAGTTAGATCGAGGCGTTACGGATGGGTGGTGCAATCACTTTGGCCAGAGGATCCGCCTCCGCTGTTTGCATTCACTCTCTGATTTGCCGTGCACGACATGGTGCGTTTTGTCCTTAACAAAGCAGATTTGCGACACCCCTGTTATGGCTATTCACTTTGCGTCCACTACCCGCTCGATCAAGTAAGAAGTCAAAATCTTGCGCTCCATTCTGAGCTGTGACAATTCACTAAGTTTACACTAGATTTGTGTCCTAGTTTTTCTGAATTTCTTACTATGCTTTTTTCATAGTCAGACCTAGCACAATGAAATGAAAACCAAAGATGAAGTAAGATGGGCAAGGAAAGACTTCGTACTACTCTCTACACAGAAACAAATCGTCACTCAATTGATGATATTACTCCCTTGTAGCATGGTAGGGATAATCATAATCAAGCATTTCGAGTGCAATTCCAACCACGATTTCAAGTTGTTCTATCAATCAATCGTGACTTAGCATCGTGCTGCATACAGATGAGCAAAATAATTGAGTTAATATACCACGCTTGAAATCATTGTAACTGACTTATGCTAGCGTCTCTTCCCTGCCTTTACTGAAGAATTTCTAGTAGTTGGTTTAATTTTAAAATGCAGCATGGTTCCAGGCCAAATTTTAACTTCTAACGGTCTGGCATAGCTTGGCCAAAGCATCCATTTATTAATCAAATGTACTGGTCCACATAATTGTGTGAGTCTATATTCGCCACTTACTTCGAGATCGTAAGAATATAAACAACTTTTTTAAATTGATGCACTGGCCACCCCCAAAATGTGTAACCATGACACCAAATGACTTAAATTTTGTTGTGAGCATTACGCGGTGATAGAAAATTGCAATCTAACGAATTTTTCTCTGCTGGAAAAATTGGAGAAGATTTGACGAATGCATTTACTCCATTGTTCTAGGCACATAAGGGATTGCTTACAATTGTCTGAACCGGTAGCAGCGACAGCTGAAAGCCTTGAAGCAAATAAGGCTTAATCTCGCCAACCAAGGTGTCTCCTTGACTGCTCTCGGGAAATTTGCGCTTCCGAAGGAACTTATACATCTTAGCATTGCGGAGCAAATCCCAAAGTTTGGTAACGTTATCCAGTCCAGAACATGTTATTCTAAATGGTATTCTTCTAGATCTAATCTTTGAATGTCTGTGTTTAAATCTCAGGTGGCATTAGGATCCTAGTTATTAAAACATTGGATTGCCTTCAGGCACTGCTAAAATAGGACTTTGCTTTCGTTAACTTTGCATCCAGTCGTTCACGTACCAAATGCTGCAGGCGCTTCGGTATTGCCACGTAGGTCACATCACCTATCGTGATTTGAACGTTCTAAACGCGATGGAAGATGCTAATATAAGTATTGTAAAGCTGGATGACATGCAAGGCTCCGTTTTTTCGTTTAGATACTTTGCACATTAATTTACGAGGTAGTTGCTACTTCCCCAAAAAGGCGCCAAACTATATGTCTGGCTGATCCCCAAATGCCATAGGTCATCACTCTATTTTATCGTTCTTCTGATATTCCACTAGGGCAAACTCTCTGTGGTTGCGTCATTGATACATAGCCTACGAGCCGTATTTCCGCAGAAATGGTCACAAGAAATCTGCTGTTTTGGTAGCTCCATCTTTACCACATTCTCCAAGAAAACTTGCCCAAGCATCACAAAGTTACCGAATTATAAGCCCGGGTGTTTTTTATCTCGGCACTTTAATTGACTTTGCTCCCAGAAAAGATTTGTTAAATGAGAGTGACCATTCACATTCCACTATTCCTCTCTTTATTTCTTGGTGTCACCGCCATCCTCTGAATTTCCCACTGTTTCCGTAAGTCAGCATAACTTACGTAGAGACCAGTCTGTATTATTCTGCTAGCATAATTTTATCGGTCCTGAGTGGAGGACCTGCTTGGTGACCTACAGCTGCTACCTCATTCAAGCACAGGCGCCTCTCCTGTTCGACCCGCTGAGCGACCGGAATTGATGCGGCTGGAGGCGTTGTTGGACATCATGTCGATTTCAAGCTACAAGCGCTATGTGTAAACAAGATATTATCTGTCCCTTTACTTTAAAACTTTGATCGGTGCGACGAAACTTTGGTTGGGAGTACCAAACAACTGACCTTGTGTTGTTGCCATTACAATTAACCTTGTTGGTCCACCCAACGCAGCGTAGAATAAACAGCTCAGACTGGATGCAAAACTCGTCACATTGCTTGCATATTAAATAACATTTTTTTCATTTTAAGTGTTTGACCACTTTACGTCCACCCCGAGTGTCAGAAACTCTTCCCTGGCGAGAGTCACCAAAGGATACTTACTCTGCGCTTTCAGGTTCTGCTAACTCTGTGCCAAGTCTCCTTTAGAACATTGACCACCAAGTCTTAGTCATTGTTGATAGCGACTTGACCAATTTCCGGTGGCCCTTGGTCATACTTCTGCGATTCGCTGCATTAAAGTTGCAATGTAGCTGGTAAGGTGCAGTACCAAGCAATGTGACATGACCTAAAATGTTCATCGTTGCTTGCGTTTCACCCGTTTATTTTACTTATTTCTGTGCGACCTACTTAGAATTGTATAGAATGAACTAGAAAAAAGACTGTTAATTAATCTTACTATTTTCTTTAAGTGACAAAACTGCAACCGAATGGCATATGCGCCGATTTCATGACGTTAACGTTAGTTTGAACACCTCAATAGAATAAGCACATTGTGGATGTAAAGGCAGCACTTTGTTCCTTTTGGCCCAAATCCTTTACATGCCATCTCCTAGGCTGTGGTGGTTTTCGTTCATGACAAACTTAAAAGAAACCCTAGACCATTACCATCCAGTCTCGTTATGACTACCTGCGCAGATCATCCAAGAGTTCTGTCGAGAAAATGGTCACCCAGCCCATCAATGTGCACATTTGGTGTTTTGATTTCGTCCTATTTTTGATTAGCAAGTATCCTAAATCACTAACTTCATAACTTGCTTGGCAACCTTCTCATCATACTTTGGCAGCAATGATATTATTCGCTTAAAATTGGTCTTACGACAATGCAGAACGTCTGAACATGTAACTTATATCAGCCATTAGGACACTATTAGTTTCAAGTTTACTGACAGCAACGAGCACCGATGCCTACCCACAAATTATTGGTGCATTGTCAGTGAATAACAGACTCCACGTTGCAGATATCTTAATACTTTAGTCCAAATTAACGTGGCTTTGTTGAGCACGTGAGGAAACTAAGGTACTTTAGTTAGGTGTGAGAGGCTAAAATATACCCCTTCCAATTTCCATCCATCGTCAACAGACGTGCGTTCATGATAAAGCTCCGCACAACTTGTAACAATAAAAATCAGTACTACTTTGCTTTGTTCACATCGCATGCCAGCTTAAAGGGTTTCTGAGACCTCTTTTTAATATCGGCTGTGGTAGAAGTTAAGAAGCATCATTTAAGATGCCTTGCAAACGAACAAGAACTTTGGCGTATTTATCTTTGCAAAACCATGCCCATTGAACGTGATATCAGTAAAATGAAAATGGAGGTCAGTAAGGAGGTAATTTCTTCAGTGAATGAACGCTAGTGTGTGGCTAGCTGACCAATTGGACAAAATCTGAAGGCAATAAAATCCTATTTTATGTAACTGCTGCTCCTTGGTAGTAGGTATCATGCTCACTCTGGTAAACAACAACTTTGAAATATTCCTCACTGCTCCATGCTTTTAACAAGTTACTCATTCTTGCTTACCCTGCTATGCCTTTGTAAACGCTAGATGTCATGACTAGTTTTACTTTTTAACTTTCTCATTATTGGGTACATGGGGTGCATAAGCAAATCAGAGGTCCTCTGAGAGCTTCCAACTGTAGACTTTACTTAAATATTCGGAAGAACAACTAGCAAGTAACGGATGAGTTTTCAAATCACCTCGTTAAAACATTTGTTTAACATCATTATTTTATTGCTTATTTTCTAAACGTCATAAGTGCATCTTTATTCGACATCAAATTTTAGGAAAACTGACAAAGACTCATGCATAACAACACCGTAATATTTGCTGAGAGTAGCTTCTATGTTAGTCAAATGGAAGATAGGCAATCTTAACAATTTTAGAGGTTTGCATATGAAACGATGGTGCGCACCTCCCATAGAAAAGGGGAGGCATCCAAAATGAATCAGGGCTAAGCAAGTTTTAGGGAGCAATGTCTCGCTTTATCGAGATCCAACTTGTGACTACCGTGCGGTATCTGCAAGTGCAGGTCGCCTGGCCATGCGACTCTCGGTTTCCAGCAGTTTGCAACTTGGACTCAGCCAGCTAGTGGCGTCATGGTGTTCAGTGATAATGATTTATTCTGCTTGAAGAGTTATTACATTTTATCCTCACAATTCCAACAGCTACCCAAGTAAAAGTTATACTGTTCCTTTTCGTACTTGTCTTTTGCACTCCTATCAGCTTCATTGACTCCGTTCTCTAATTGCAGATGAACGCGCTGCTTACATTTATTCAAACCGCAAAACAGACGGCACTTTTCTTCGAAATATTCCATTTGCGTGAGTGACAGCCCATCAATTGCCCAGTGAACTGTGCCTAAACAAAGACATGGATGGCGGTTTGTTCCAAGAGTTATTAAAACTGACGCCTCATGATCGTACACAGGTGTACATGCCATGAGGCGCAATCACGAAATCCGCTACGCTGACTCAGCCCTAATTCCCCTTGACCTCAGAACACACAGCCTTGGCAACCATCACAGCTACGATTGGCACATAAGGTGATGTAATGCCGCCTTGTTAGATTACCGCAACGCTCTTTGACCAACTAAACAATATTAATGCCAGTTGTTTTTCATGGAACATCGAGGCAAGTCTCTTGCCAAGGGCTTACAGCTATCGCCATGGTATGTTGATGAGTTCAAGCCAATTGCCATTACCTTTGGTTCCAAGGTCGGTTTCGTTGCATTGAAACCAATGGTGGGACCATGGAAGGGATGCAAGACGAGGTACATAAAAAAGAGGCGGTTTATTCCAATAGCATTCTACTTTTTAAATTCTAGTTTTCACTGCTATCCTCCCCTGGAAATTCACCACACAAGCAGATTAATATATTGTCACGCAATTATCGAACTCATGCTGGCTCTTTGGAGCAAGAGGAGCCATAATGAGGATGTTTAGCGCATACTTTGAGTAGCTAATTAGGGGTGTTAAAGGAACTTTAAGGCATGCCTTCCTAGTCTAGTTTTCTTTTTAAGGTGTTGGGGCGCAGACCTCCATGGAGAGCTGCATATATGGGCACAAAACCACAATGCAACGATGGCGGAGAGGTGTGTCTTTGAAAGCACTTCATTTAATTTTGGCTGTTTTGAATCAAAAGCGATGAATCGTAAAGCTTTTCCTGCTTACAGTTGCCTATTCCCTTCAAACCCATTCAAAGAGGCGTTGTTTAGCGGCGTCAAGCATTAATGCAGACAATTTCGTTAATCGCATCTTTGCTAGCATAGACTAATAACTCAACGGATTTGCCAGGCTTTAAATGTATCCTTTCTTCGACAAAGATTATTGTTGACAGAACCATGGTGTCAGCACATTGGTTCCCCTCATATCGTCTTGTCCTATATCCACACAATCACGATGTCTACCTGATTCTTCTTTCAGCAATGCGTGATGCAGTCCACCCTGCGCTCAGTCATAACTTGTAGCAATGCTAACATTGGTAACGTTGCTTACTTTGTTGTTCAAGAAGTACTATTACCTGGGTAGCCTTGACCTAACTACAACCAACATCCCGTAAGACAAAACGTTGCCTTAGGTGATGAGTTTAAAAGACGTTCACCACCAGCACTTCACGACTTCAATAAAGAAAACCGCCATCGGAACTGCGATCTCTTAAGTTGTGAGAGCTACTTGGAATGGAGCGGACTAGCCTTAAATCAGTTGCTCATATCTTTAACAAAACATGTTAGTTCAATAGGTAGCCTCACCCTTCAGGTACAGTGTCGTTAAACCGGCAAAACTATGGCAGATTGTCAAAAGAATCATCACAGGTATAAGGGTCTGGCAGTTGGGGTCTGTAAGTAGTAGCAAATAGTTTAAAGAATAAGCTCAAGTAAATGTAACCAACGTAGGAAGACGTGGTAAATCCCATCACCGCCATAAATTGAGACACTCCTTGCATAGAATAAGTTCAAGCTTCATAGCGCGTAAATTCAAGTATGAAGCACAACAGAGGAATCGGAGGGGAAAAAGGCCTCGTGAAACATTCTAAAGAGCATAGATTTGCAGCACGAGGAATTAAACCTTCTGATCGCTGCGTTGATTAATAGCCAAAGTGACCGCAAGGAATGATATACTCAGAGTATTATCAACTACATTACACCACCATCAAATTCAAAGCAAGTTCTTGATAAACCTCTGTTATATGCGGATGAGGACGTGCCTCTAAGAGATCAGCCGTGTCTGGGTCAGACCCGTTAGGATCGATCTGGAGGTCAGTGGGAACTATCTACATCGTACTACTTCATGAGTACTCTATCGACCAGCCTTATCTCTTTAGTTAATAATCCAAAGTGCAATGAGCAGCCATTGTTAGCGAGGATACAGTCAAAATGAAAGTGCATTTGTTTCGCAGCTGTCTCGATCAAGCCGCTTCCGCCATTCTGAGTCGTACGCGCTTTGGAATGATCTCACTTGCCATGTTACAAAACCAAGGACAAATAAACAGCATGCTCTGCATGCAAATTGGACGATATGCAAAGAGCCAATATGTTTGCGTCAAGGTGAGGTCATTCCAAGCCTCCCCCTTATGAGCGCAATTTAAGCTTCGCCATCTCTGCCACTCAATCCGTGTTGACACGTCCCAATGATGGTACGCTACAGCAGCCTGTTCTTTGTTTCTCCCTAACTATCCACTCAGTCATTATTTTTCACTATATTTCATTTATCCAACATCCATATTATCAATGATGGCTCGCTTTCTAAACATTTTAGGCACAAAGTGGCACAACATTCAAAATTACTGATTTGCCACCCGAATTAGTGCTGAGGATCTGCAAATGTCTTAACGCTCCGGACCTAGCAAGTCTTGGTTTGGGTGTTCCATGTTGGAAATGGGTCTCCTCAAGACCCGTTTTCGCCACCATCCTGTCTCAGTATATTAACCAATGGACGTGGCTAGACAGCAGCCTGTGCGAAATGCTGTTTCCACAACCATCTCCTTCTTCCTTTAAGAACGCTCTGGAAGCCATTTGTTATCAGAAAAATCAAACTGGCACTTTTTGAATATTTTCATCGTCACCTTTGCAAGTCAATGCCCGCAAGACAGTGCACTTTTCTTTTTTTCCTAGACGGGCCAATACAGTGATGGCAGATGAAGAACTTACGTTGCGGATAAAAGCAGCATGCATGCATGCATATTTTATGCGACAATGTCTACGCACTATTGATTGCACCAAAAGAGGCTTGGGTTACATTAACCAAGTGAGTGCATTTATAAAGAACCAAGGAGGATTTCATCGGTGCGATTGCTTGATCTACCTGGTGATACCTGCGCAGTTCATCAAGAGTGACCTAGCACTCGCTTTGGAGTTGCTTGCACCCCATCAACCGCTGATCATTGCTATCCTCATCAATGGGACGACGGAGAGGTCAAGTGAGATGGAATGCATAGCGAAATTCCTCCAGAGTCTCGGTGACTTCAGTAGCTCTCCACTGGCTTCTACGCCAATACAATGGCGAATATGGTGCATCAAGTACTATGAGGAGAACTTTATCAACTGGTCTGATCTGCTGGACTGGGGCTTATTCGATGTGATCTCTGAAAGAATTGAGGGTGGTTGCAACAGTGGTTCCATACTAACCAAGGAGCAACTCACTTGACTGAACGTCTGATGTGTCCAACGTTGTGTCGTCAGTTTGAATAAACGCATTGTTATTGATTTGTTTAGCCATGTTTGCTTGGTCATGGGGATAAGGTGGACCTCAGCATCTACTACTTTAAAAGCAGAGAGTGCAGATGCTGATACAGCATTCTATTGGTAAAGTGTTTTCTCTAGGTCTCGAGAATCATAGCCAGTGCCCTAATTCATAAGCACTTAGCGCTAAGCTTTTCTCATTTTGCAAAATGCTAACAAATCACACCAAGTGTATTAAGCAGATCAAGCTTAGAGTAACTAGAACCATCATGCTAAAAATGCTATAATACGAGGTTCCGATAAGCATCCGATTGCTCTGTTTTGCGGACAAGGTAATAGATTTGTGAAATAGATGGTTAGAACTCAGTTTCAATGGAAATGGTTAGGTATTGGGTAGGTGGGTAAAGGCACTTGCAGACTGAAAAACCCACCAAATAAGCTGTGAGGCAAAGCAAAGCAAAGCAAAGCAAAAGGGCCCACTCAGGCTAGCGTGAGCAAGTCCACCATTTACTAATCAAAATTACTGCAACGAGCATTATTATAGGCTGATGCAACCTGGATCGACCCTTCAAACCCATAAACTCACTTCATACATTTTCACCAATGCACAACTTGCGTCATCATGCAGGTTGAGCATTATCACAAATATGGCGTTACTAGCAAAACTAATAAAAGAGAAGGAAAATGGAGGGGGAAGAGAAGACACATAAGTATAAGCTGCTGCCACGTCACAAGTATAGCCCCAACGGCGCAAATGTCGATTTCGACATTAGTGTGGCATTTGTCCTTATGATACAACGCCTCCACTTCCGTGCCTCGTAACTTGCGGTTCGGTGACCCAGAATTGAGCCACTCACCAGTTGTTCCATGTTAGAGACCACTTGACAACACATTCTACTCCAGCGAATATGTAGAAAGTTCAAAGCAAAGAGCGTTGGTTTGTTCTGCTAATTACATTGTTCTGCGCACATCAACATCTAGTTAACAAAATGCACCACCTGAGAGAACTCACTAATGCATTCTGGTTGCTCAAATGAAGCATTGCATAGGAGTCTTCTAGCCATTGTAATGGTAGCTAGTATTTGCATGTAAGCGATGCGAAACACAAAACTCATCGCAAAATGGGCGCAGATTTATCGAAAAATAGGATGAACACATTTCTGTCAAAGCCAAAGAATGATTGCAACATTCCTCTCCCTAAATTATCCTCTCTGCGACTGTCGCGTAGGATGCTGCTACCTGGAACTTCGCTTTTAATAGCAAAGGATCGTATTACTGCCATTCCGCTCGCTCAGTGCAATTCAAGCATATCCAGAACAATTTGTACAGAGGCAGAGTAAATGGTAGCAAATAGTTTCACTCTGTTTGTCCACCACTGGGTACGCGGAAATGTAAGCATCCAATAAACTATGAATCCACTGACCTCTCGAATGAATTGAATTTGACCTGCCAAATGCCATCTACCCTGCCAGGGTGTACAAAATACAAAAGTTTATTAGTGGAAATCAGAAGAACATGATAGCTGTTCTGCGCAGCGTGTCCCTATACAAACTTCTCTGCCGGGTCTCTTGTTACAACACCGAGCATGAGCCGCATTTTCACAGGCCATCACGTAACCTCCTGGAAAACGCTGTCACAAATATATTGTTGTCAAGCTGGCCATTCACTTACGCACTTTCCACTTCTTTGCCTCCAGTTGAGCAATAAAGCATAAAATTGTCCAATATTTGCGGCCTTGCCTAGTCTCTGCAAATTGCCCGCCCTACCAAACACCCGTAAGCTTGCGATTGCAACTCCCAAAAAGCTATTTTATAATCGTGATGGATTGGCATGCAAAGAACCGGCATCCTCTTTGGCCAACATAATCATCAATTGAGGGTCTGAATAGATATTGCTTATTTGACATCGCAAGCACCAACAGTCTTCATTCGCATCCACCTTCTTCCCACACATTCCTTGTGCTTTGATTAAATGGGGAATAAGAACTGCTCTCAACGTTAACGATAGCGCAAAGCATTGATGTCTTAGGACAAAGGAAAAACTTGAAAGGTCGCTGTATAGCAAAGTTATACTCTGCCACCGCTTCCAATCGAGAATGTTGGACAATGCTACCACATGGCAATGCTAATTGGGCCAGCAGTGCCACGAAACACATGCACTAGCGTAAGCACAAGGCTTCTGTCGGCTTGGCATGCAGCTGTGATAGTTCACAGCACGAAGAATGTGCCCATTCTTTGCACATGAAGTTGTTATCAGACATAGCCTTAACTTAGACAGTAGAAAATAATGGCTGTTTCAGTGTTCACAGTGGAATCCTATCACTTCCAATGTCAATTTTTTGTGGATAATTGTGATTTTTCTGTGCAGTGTTGCATTGTACAACCCCCAAAATGGTAGCATCATGTTGCGCTACGCTACTTGACCCTCATTCTCCGTACAGCATTCATTCCGATGCATCATATACTCGTGTTTCCTTGCCCAATTTCCCAACGGTTTAATGGAGGTCCACCCTTGCGTGCAAAAACAGCAGTAGTAATAAATGTGACATTCTCGTATTGTGCTGAGTGCATGCCCATTCACAGAGCACGTGGTGGAGTGGGTTGCAACTTAAGGTGGCTCGTCGGGAAGCCCTACGACACAAACAAATTCAATTTTGTTATATTTTTGTTTAATACCTAGTGACTTGTAGATTTACATTCAACTGTCTATGCGGCGAAATTACTGTGCAACTGTACAAACCATCTAATCCTTCGATATGGTATAGAGTAACACAATGCAATGCGTTCAGTGCAAAATCTTTCACGATTTACGCAAACACCGTCTGTGCATTAAACGCCCTTGCTTTACGAGAGCATAGATTGAGGCTAAAGTTAAAACCTAACGTAATCATTACTAAAAACTTACAAATTTTGATCAAAAATAAGCGTATGTTTGCGTCCCACCATACAGTCCTTGCCAAATGGCTAAAAGGAAAAGGCACCAAGGCGTTTCAAGAAGCGCTCATCGTAAATAAGGTCTAATAGACTAAGGAACACTCACAGACATGATGTGAACGCGCATGATCTATCATCGCCTCGAGCGTCGGGCATCCCGCAAAGCACTCTGTACAGTAAAACCGTGCTTCGAAATTCGCCATTCCTTGGACTGAAGCATTGTATAATTTGGGCATAAATTTTAAATTTTGCACGAATAGCCAGAGCTACGGCTGAGAAGCAGTTCACACGAAGGATTTTTACCAAAATATAACAAGCCCTCACTTACACATATGTGTTACGATTAAATGACCGAGAAGATAAGAGAAATTTGGGAATGGAAGCAAGCACAGACAGCACACATTGTGATTCCGGACTGTTTTGAAATTCAGAAGAAAGTGTTCTACCACATAGGAGGGTACAAGGCATTAACAATGGTGAGGTTTAGCAATTTTTTTACCTTTTTGATGCCACAAGATCAGCCCGTAGGTTCTGCGAGACGAATGGCAAACCGGACAATGCAGATTCAAGGTTGCTAAAGCGTGCCAAGCGTAAATAAAATAAGTGATAAAGTTGTGCTGCGCCTCACTCGACTCGATCACTTTTGCACAGTCCATCTTCATTTGGATTAATACGAGAGCTGTTCTACTTTACACATCTTATCTATTAACAACCTGATGCAAAACAAATATAAATAAACACAAAAACTCATGCAATACACAACCTTCACTTGTGTGCGTGCTCATGTGCGCAGACATACATACGCACAAAGTGTATCAAAGAATAAACGGCGCCTACCACGATGTGCGATGCCTAAATTGGCGTTCCCAAAGGACAAGAAATACGTTTCATCACCGTTGTCATGCATTTGAAGGACGAAAACTGCCGATTGCGTAAAACCCTGCAGAAGTGTATACGACCGACTTAATGAGTGAGCAATGAACCCCGTGGATCTGTCCTCAAAGCTGCACGTGATTAAGATGCAGAGGAGCGGTCGTCTTTGTGTGCTTGGTCACTGATTTGGTTAGCGTAGGCGTTTGGTTGAAATTCACCTCACTTCAAATGCTTCCTTCTCTGTAACGTTCTTCAAACCATTCGCCGTTAAAGAAGTCTTGATAAATTCAATAAATTAGAAGACGGTATTTTATTACGCTTGGGCCGTAACTGCATTACTTTTTAACACTAAGGCGTAAATAATCATCTTCCTAGACTACGAGGCGCAAGGATTAAATAGTGGTTTTAAGCTGCCATTCTAGGTAGTTGGAAATTAATGCTTGTTGGTTGTTTTCATCAGATGTCTTTCCACTGCACCCGCCATCTCCGCTAAGCATTAAGTTGTGTCATGAACTGGCACAGCGTGATGCTTGCATAGTTTGGGTTTGTGGCTGCTTGCAAACGCCAAGTTCTGGACTTATGCTAAGCATCAAGAATATAGAATTTACCTTGCAGGTGCTGCTCCCTGGTGGCCAGATGTAGATTCAGACTTGCAATCAACTGCAGTGAATGAGTCACTTGTTTGTACAGGCGACTATTACACCATAGAAGTAAATTCAGTGCTTGACGTTTCGAGTTGCTTTTGGGTAACAGTGTGCCCTCGTGAAGAGTGAGACTTCTTGCAGAGTTAAGGATTGTCTTATAAGGTTAGAGAGTGGCAGACTCAGCCAGTTAATCGACAAAACTTAAAGATTTAATGCATTAAAATCTTATTTTCTCCTACATTATGGTGCATCGAAGTTACATTTGGACAAGTGATGCCTCCGATTACAATCATTGTAGGGGGTATGGATTAGGAAGGCACCAATTTGGAAGTAAATTAATCGATCTTCTTCCCTGCATTTCGACTCCGTATTCTCAACTGCTTAGTCTCCTCTACCAATTCCTCACAAACCGCAAGAGAGCAAAGGCGTTGAGCATGGGCCTTCCAAATTGTTTGCTGTTTTACAGTGGTGCAGTCACCCCCGATGATAGTCTTTGAATTGATTGTGAAAATTGGAGGCCAGGAGTAAGGCGACTGCTTTTTCCCTACTTCTGAGAATAACTTTGACATTTAAAAATGCGCTAATATGCATTGCCTCCATCCACAACCTTTGCATTAAAGCTTCATTCAGCTTTTCGTATGCACGAACGTGGATTTTAATCGTGGTCATTTTGCCAACAGTTGTTGTAAATGTCTGAACTCTCTATTCCCTTTGCCGTCTCTTTTCTGTTTACTGTTGCCCTGAATTGCAAATTTAGTAAAGGTGCCTCTTGCTTGATAATAATCTGTGGCAGCTGATTCCTTGATTTCACTAATGGGCCATACCTAAAAGACTGACGAGAAAGGGGCGATAATAATGCCACTGTACTGATTTCAAAGCCGCAGGTACTTCATGCTTCATCAACGACGAGGAGATAAAAGAATGGCTTACAACCTGAGCCGCCACTAACTTCGTGAAAGGTAATGTTATCTCTAACGCAGGAATCACAGTTAATGCTGCCTTTTGGCTGCTGAAGGAAGACGTGGCTGATAATTTTAACATACCCTTCGAGGTCGTAGCTATAATTTCTGCTTGTCCATTTATTAGACTAGCTGAGACATTTGCATTCGGATCTTGGCGAACTTCATCCCTCCCAAACCTTACCTCACGCAACATGACAAAATAGGAACGCTACGTAGAACCACCGTTTATAGATGTTCTACACTAAATTACGTTTAAAAGCACTAAGGAAAAATTATTGAAAATTATGGTTGGTGCAATGGTCAGCAATTGCATTTGCCGAAATGTTTAAGGCGGTGAAACTAAAATAAACACAAACGGAGGATGTCAGTGGCACCTAAAATGGTGAAACTGTGGTGTAGAATACCGTCATTTGGAGAGCAATTGATATAATATTAGGAACAACTTGCGTGTCCTTGTGTCTGCAGTCTTTATACCTTCATCTACATTACACTGCGAACTGCGCTTTTAACGACCGACGTTTCCACGTCTTCATCCACATTGCACAGCCCACTTCGTTCGCGCTAACTGCATTTTCAAGGCGGTGGTAGGCACTTCCGCGCGGATTTCGCTCACACTCACTGCCGTATCCAAGTTCACACCTTTACTTCACCGATCACTTTGTTCTCCATGACTGCAAATGTTACGTACTTACCGTCATGATCCAGCGAATTTCGCTCCCACTCCCACTCATACCTTATAGTCCACCTATTATAGAAGCAGAGACGCAATTCCTACACTCGATATAATAGCCTTATTTAAAGAGCAATTAGTCAGAGTACCTCAATCTTCCAAAGCCTTTTGTCTTTTTTTTTGCCAACAAAAAAATTAGATTCAACGTTTTTTGGTAATTACACAGTAGCCTAATGGTTTTTGGCGTACATGCAAGAGGCAATCACATACAAGTGCATTCGTTACGCGTTCAGAGCAGGATAGAAGCAGAGAAGAATGTGTTGGCCACCAACTGCTTCCTTTATTATCAGGGCATCATGAGGCTTCTTCACAATTTTCAGTGTGCGCACAAACTCGATCGTGGTTGCTGTGGACCATTACTGATGCGACCATCCTTACGCCTGCGCACATTTTGACACAGTCCCATTCGACTACCCACGAGACGAAACATTTTTGGTTCTTTACCAACCAGCATGCCCACTTTTGCTGTTCTTTGCTTTACCATTTCTCTAAGGTACAATGTTACTACGGCCGAAGTAAATGAACGTTAATTGTAGCTGCAACGTAGGACACAAATCATGTAGTCACCCATTTTTGGCATGCTGCTGTGCGAAGACCACTGAGTGTTTCCATCTGTGATTTTTGCAGTCTTTATTTGTTAAGATCAATGAACAAATGGTTTGAGAACAGGAAGCCTCCTGCAACGGTTTTTCGCTTGTACTATGAGCAGGAAGTGATTGTCAGCATCTGGAGCACGATCTGATTGGCGGCTCCAATTCCCGTCATAAGGACTATTTCATGGGACCCTACTAAAGAGGAGGGTGGACATGAGTAGGAGTTTGTTTTATTTACCTGCCGCTGGGTTTTTACTGACCGGCAAATTTTGGCATTGCACCTGGCTATATGAAATCCTGTGAATTACTCTAGAAGGCTTCATTTAGGTGCACAGATATTGCCGGTAAGAAACCTTAACCACATGCATCTTAAACCTGCGTCTTGTTTCATTGCTTTTCACTCATTGTTGCCGGCAAGTGACACGCCTTTTTATTTGCATCTCTTGTTCACTTGATCTACACTGTCTTATTGCACACACGTCACCATGGCGCCTGCAATAAGCCATCTGGTCAGTATCCCATGGCAGGTCTAGGGGCCCAAATCCCGACTTTCCAAAGTGCAGAAATTTATTTCATTTACACAAGCCAAAGAAGATCTTGAATGCCACTCACTAACGTATGCATGCCTTTTGATTGGGCTCATAATAATTGTGGGTTTACTGAAACCAGACTACCACTCATCGTTTGCTCCTCGTCCGCCAACAACCCAGTCGTTGTTCGTTAACTCAGTGTTACCACATGACTGAGATACCAAGATGTTAGTGCTTTAACTTTGCTGTCAACCATCATTTAGGCAGAGGAAGTAGGTACATTAAATGCCTAAAGATTATGACACGTTGTTTTGGCATGCGCAGTAGAAAGCACCCATTTATAAAATCTCTGTCCCGGGTTATGTCTCGTTTACAGCAAAACCTACGCTTTCTCGGATTCCTTTTCTTCTCTTAGCTCTGCAAAATTAGACCATCTTTTCATTGTCTGAAATGACGGATAGTGCTGTGGCAATATTCTGTACTCTATGAAATCACAACCTGAGGAAGTAATCCTAATTGCTCAGCAGTTCCTACTTTTAGACAAATAAACGCACAACTTGAATGTAGCTGGAAGGACCCCTCCAAGCATATGGTGGAAGAATGTACGACGTTTGAGATGAGTGACAACTCGACCCGATCCGACCCGACCCGTCCCGGCTTATCTGTTATTTGATGACAAAACCCTTCCACGACTACGTAAATCAAATGGGAGGATTCGCTGCCCGAATGCGCAACTGTTTAAAAGCTTCTCCACAAAATGGTCGATAAATGAACTCTAGTTGGAGCATGCATTGCAACTGGGCCTGACACGATAGGCACGCAACGCATGTTAGTGTGGCCAATCCTGCTAGAACCGCTTGCATAATGGTAGCCTGTCTGATGCGTCGGAGCATGATCGCTGTCATGGAATGCTGAGATGTGGAAATCATAAACGCATATTGCTGCTGCTAATTCCTGTTATGCTCCATCATTTGAGTGCAGTTAACTATCTTGCTAACCGATTAGAACACTTATTATAGAAGCCAATGTACCCCATGTGTGTCACGCGTTATTTGATTAAAAAGAGCTGCCTGGAACAACGGACGTCCAATATTAGTTTCCATATCACTTTTGATCGCGGACTGTTTGAGGAGAAACTGAAATTTTTGTTAAACTTTAGCAGACGTCAACATTAGAGAAGACGGCATAGACTTGATTAAGTGTCTGGCATTGACTCTGACGTACGCCAGCGTAGGATATTTGCGGTAGATCTGGCTCATTGGCAGTTCGTGAGCTTTTGTGGAAAGTGAGTAACAGCAATACTGTGCTTTTCCTTTAAAGATTCTCATACGTAGAGTAGGACCATCACTCTTTCTCCTATTAATAATATTTTTGCACATAAAGAGTGCTGCAGATAGTTCGCATAAGAACAAATCTGTATGAACTAAGTCATCTTTTAACTGAACATATTAGCTGGAGCATCCAAACCCCATTAATGTTAATGGGAATAAAAGTGGATTAAATTGAGTTGCTGCTTAAGAATTCAAACCCGGTCAAAGACAAAATGATTGACATGTGTGCATGAAA
Organism: Taenia multiceps; assembly: GCA_001923025.3. Taxonomy (NCBI): domain Eukaryota; kingdom Metazoa; phylum Platyhelminthes; class Cestoda; order Cyclophyllidea; family Taeniidae; genus Taenia; species Taenia multiceps. The sequence continues at coordinate 36,151,961 of CM010312.1, forward strand.
ATTGGTATCGCATTTGAGGAAACCGAAAGCGGAGGATCCCAATGAGGAAATGCTGGCATCATCAACTTAAAACCAACAAAGACTATTTAGTAGCAAGCGGTCCGAAGGACTACTCGTAATTATTGTTGCTCTGTGCATTCTGAGTCTACATCCAGACAAATTTTGGGATTGAGCAGCATTCCTAAAATGGAGTGCATATTTGCAATTAAGGCATCGGCCACATTCGGCTCTTTTGCAGAATTTTAAAGGCTATCAGAATTACAGTTAAAATTTAGCAACGGGACTGAAGGGCTACAACAGATGCACCCAGTTGTAGGAGACTACCGCGTAACAAAAATTTGTGCTGATCTACACAAACATCCTTGGCAGATTACTATGCAGTGATGCTATTACAGGTTCCATTCTCGAAAAGCAGTACCAAAAGATGAGCACTGTACCACCCAAGATCTATTCGACGATCTCTCACACTGCGGAGGAAATCAGGGTGCACATAGGCCAGAACGAAGGGTAGGCCTCAAATAGCGGTTCTGTGCATTGGAAAATATGGGTGGTTGCAGAGTCAACCCCCTTAGATCGGCTTGTTGGGATTCCACCTTTCGTTTTTGCACCGAAACACAAAAGTAATGGAAAATTTGTGGCACAATATCCCTTCCAGCAAACAAGAAAAACTGATATTAACTGATTAGTTAGCATTATGCGGGAGTCCCTGCGTCAGAAAAGAATAGGCTTCTGTACAATGGCTTGCACTTCACAAGTTGATAATACGATTTGATGAAGAATAACAGTATTCCCTGCACCAGGTCTTTGGCATAAATAGAGAAACCGATTTGGCGTTGATGGTCAACGAACCTGCGTTTTCAAGCCAAACAAAGAAGTTTGGTCCAGAATCCGACCAAATTTCCAACCGTTGGGCGATGTTACTGCGTAGCAAACGCAGATTAGGGTGGGAGAGTGCAGCATCACCCTTCAGGTTGAAATGGCATTAGTGGGAGAAATTAGGACCGTTTACAAACTTTTCATCAGGCAAATAGAATCGACTCAAAAGGACAATGGCTGGAGAATGCAGATTCGTAGTTAATAAACGCAACAGCATTTGTGGGTCTTCAGGCGGCACTGTCGACAAAATCTTGACCTTACCTGTCTTATTTAGCACAACCAATACCGCCAACAAATATGCCTCAGTAGCATGTTGAAGCCAGCCATAATAGTGGACATCCCGTTACTACCGAGACGAATAAAGAGTGACAAGCAAATGCAAGAAGCAGTGATAATTGGACTTGAGCAAATTACAGTGAGATGAACTGATGGGCAGAGGAGGCATATGCGATCAAATGGAGCAGCGATATGATGCATTCAAAGGCACTCAACATGTTGGGATTTATGCTTGATGACTTGATAGAAATCAGGGAATCCAATGGGCAGCGGTCAATGGAGCGTTGCTCCATTATTATTCGCACCCAAATTTCTGCCGTTATAATTTGGCTCAATTTGGTGTGAAAAATGAATTGCGTACCCAACGACGTACAGCAAAATTATGGTTTAAATAAATTGGCGTTAAAAAGCAAAAATTTGAACTCACAGAGGAAAGCACTGAGGCTAGTTGAAGGGTGAGAACAGTTGTAAATGCAAATATGCATTGCAACGAAATACATAAATAGGGAGTAAAGGAAGAAAGAGACATGTGAGGAGGAATGAGGTGTGGGCGGAAGGAAGATGAGACCGAATGGACGGAGGGTGGCGAAGGTTGGGTAGGAGGGTGTGTTAGGGGAGGGAGGAGTGATGCAATGTGCGAATGGCACGGGAAGGCGAGAGATAGGAAGTTATGGAGTGAGGTGAGGAGAGAGTGAACGCCAGCAACAGCACGAGGTGGTAATCCCTGACATCCGTCTCTACCAGGGTTATGATTCGCGGTTGTGGGTTAGCCCACGCGCTGGTGACCGTGGCAGTACACGTCGTGTGGCTGGCACTCTTTTCGCTTCCTACCTCTCCACAATGGTCTTCACCTCACCCTCTCCCCTCATGCCATCTACCTCCTCCTCCTCCTCCTCCACGCATTCGTGGCAGTGCTCGCAGTGAAATGGCTTCGCATCTCATCAGCTTTCGTTCTTCTCCACTGCCATGACTACGTTGTGCATGCTACTGCATCGCATTAAGTAGAGCTAGTGGTGGTCTTCTTGTTGGTGGCAGTGGAGTCGCTGTTGTCAGCTAGAAGCTCACGGTTAATTGACATTGGTTTTGTTGGGATACTAAGACCAAGGAACCACTGAGTTTTTTTAGTTATCTATCATCATCCTTTGTTTTGAATGCGGATAAAAACACATCAGTCTAGTTTTAGATCTTGCAGTTTCCTTGCATCGATTTGCCACCAGACGCAATACTTTGACCCCCTTGGTTCCACTGCATTAAACCACCAGCTGCGACAACTTGCTAGCACATTTAGCTGGGTATTTTTCCCCCACTAACCTATTTTGCACAACTGATCATCGCATCCTCTTTTTAATCAACGAAGCATATGACTGGTCGACAGTCGAGAATGGTGAGCATCGTAGTGAAGAGCTACCCTCGACTCCACCCAGCAAATGAGCCAAGTCCTAAGTAAGTTTCGTGATTTGATCGAGCTTCAGTCCGCTGGATGAGTGAATTTCCAATGTTATGTCACTAAGCAAGTTTAATGATTCAATGAGGCTTCGCAAAGTGGAGAAGATTTATCTTCCAAACGTTAACGATCACAGCTGTTTCCCGTGCTCTCACACAGAAAATTAGGCCTTGCATATGCCCCACAAATGTCTTATCGGCAGTTATCCCCTCCGTAACAGAAACAGATGTCATACGGAAGCCTGATATGTCATAACGGTTTGCGACTCTCCTGACGTCAACGTCACGGATTTAAGCTGACACGATGGTTGAGTCTAAGGTCAAGCAATGTTGTCCAACGTCCACATTTGGGGTTCGCTTGGAGGGTTAATGTGTAGAGAATTTGACAGTCTTACACGCTTCTGCTTTCCGCATAACGTAGGCTAGGGATTTGCAAACATTTGGAAATTGCACTGAAACCAATCCCCTTGAACAACGAATCAACGTCTACATTCGCAAGCTCAGCCAAACTAATTGAACTCTTCTCCTCCTCACACTCCTCCAAGGCGGCTGACTGCTTCATTGCTAACTGTTAGGTCCTTGCTTCCTCGCACTCTTTTCAACGCTCTCCTCTCCTCGCGAGTTTGTGCTCTGCCATGGATTCAGCACCAATTTAGTGCAATCATTAAGCCGATTTGTTAGTTTGATTTGGCTCGTTTCTGGTCATTTGCCACGGCAGCTATGAAGAGGAGGCGAAAAGACGAGATGCACAAACTAATGCTTATCAATTGACCTCGTCTTCCTGTTTTATTCATTATAAGTTAAGCACTTCTAACCACGTCGTATCTTTACTGCGGACAACTGCTACATCTGCCATCTGCAGCACAGGCGCTACTCAATTGCCAGTAAGAATAATGCAAAATCAAAAAGTGTTTGTGCTACTTTTACTCTTAGTGATCTTTGACAACACTAGAATCGCGAGATTCACTAACTGGAATGCATGTGTCATTAAAAACCGAGAGTCAGTCAACAGTAGGAGCGAGTATCTTCGTCGGTCAGCTATAATGAACCTGCGAATTTTGAATCAGCATGACGTCCAGGTCGCAATAGATGCAATGTGCCTAGAGATTGACGGAGTTGTGCATAGAGGTCTACAAGCGGCAAAATTGATGGTGGATATGAGTGGGCACGTAAGGCTCGCTGACCTCGAGTGGACTAAAATGTCCTATATTCATGTAGGACTTTGGTACATTGCGTTTAAATGCATCATCCGTGCGCCCACCAAATAAAGCTTTGCCTGTCAACATTAGGCTTTCCTGCCTCGGAGTTGGAGGCAGGAATGAGTGGTTGTTGGCTGAATTCAGAGCCAATGTGTAGTCCTTTAAGATCTCTATGTTGAATGTTCTAGTTTACGGAGGCATATTGTGCAGGGATTGCTAAGGAAGGCATGATTCTACATTAGCCGTGTCCCGCATAGCACTGCGAGACTGGAAATATTTAATTTGTTGTTATAGGATTGTTCCCTTTGCTTAGTGATTTTGGTCTTGCAACACTTTACATGAGCAGATATCCACAGCGAAGCTAAGACCGATGCCAGGCAGACAAGCGAGAATGAGTGGCACATGGGTCCACACCCACCTTCTAGACCAGCCTCGATGTGTCGGTGAAGAGGTGTTGGCAAAGTAGCGTGTTATTGTTGCAAGCGCGATGGAGGAGGGAGGGTTTTGTTGGAAGGCAAGGGTGCTGAGTGGAACTTCGCTATGCTCTTTGCAATGCCATCTACAAATGGTGCGGCTAGAGAGAACGCGATTGCAGTCTACATCAAAGCTACCATCTCTATTCACCTCAAATTATAGCTGCGTGGTAGTTTAAGCATTACAGAGTCGATTATTAGAATGCGGTATCTCTAACTGATTCGCTTCAGCAGGTGTTTTAGTGGTTGGAACCCTGGTGTGTGTCTAACCAGCTACCCACATCACTACACAGAGACGTATGTAAAAGGCGTCTCAGTGAGTTCCTAACTGGCTGACAGCTGACCCTTAGCTGGGAGGAATCAACAGCGCGAGATGAAATGGAATGGCTACGATCTTAGGCACCTATAATAAGGTGGTCGCCAACTGAAACCAATTTGGGTTTAAGGCTATGGAGGCATGTCAAGCGCCTTTAGAAACCTTGTATGCGAACTAGCATTGCCGAACCACTTGATTATTTGTGTTTCTTTTCGTGGTGAGGGCCCATTCATTTTTGCAAACTCAGTAGCCACCAGGCAGTAGTTACAGCATTTTTCATTCTTGGTGTAGTATTTGTTAGGCAAGAATGATCGGTCATGCTGGCTCATGATACAAAGGCCCCAATCAAGACTAACACGGGTTAGTGGGACGTGATCGCTGAATTACACTGATGGCATTATCTGAACTGAGACTGCGGTGGAGCGCCTGTGGAATGGCCGCTAAGAGGTTCAAATTTTTAGCTGAGTGCAAGATCACTTGTTTTACTGAAGAATTTATTTCCACCCTGGTATCACTGTCAGGACCCGAGACCGGTGGCCCCCAAGCTCTTTTGTGCCGTAAAGGAACCGACTATGAATTTACAATGGCTCTACAAATTGATTAAGCGAAAATGGGGCTGGATGGGGGGACATACAGTCATCCGTTTCCATATCATCACATCTTCGACTTGTTATCGACAAGTTTAATTCAAAACATTATTTTCATAGATCATATGTTTGAATCTGCCAAATGTATTTTTGATCTCCCGAGAAAAAAGATTTGATTTTCTGCCTCGCTTCCAAGCCGTATACGTATTTTGGTGCACTCAAGATGTCAACAAATTTTCAGATGGCTAAACTCGTCTAGGATGGCAGCCGTGGTGTGCTTATTGTATTAGTCAAATTGTTATGAACTTCGCTATGCCAGGTGTTAATAACTGGTGCTCACAGGCATTTTCGAAATGAGGTTAAAATGACCGTCGCACAATGAAACGCCACTGAGCAGTCAATCTCCCTCATTGTTCTTAGCCAGACAAGTGCTTGGTGGTCCGTTCTCACAATGAACTGTTTCGCTACCAGGTAATGTTTAAAGTGCCGAACCATTGTGGAGATGGCGAACAGTTCGCGTTCCGTCGCACTTTTCTGTCTTATTTTTTGTTGAGTCCGATACTGGCGTATGCGATGACGTGCTGCCTGTCTTCTTTATCCCGCTAGGATAGCACCCCACCCAGGGCTACGTCTGTGATAGCCATGTCTAATACAAAGCGGGGTGCATCGTTCTCGAAGTTGGGTAGGGCCAGGACCGGAGCGGTGCAGAGGCTGCGCTTTAGTTCCTTAAATGCCTCATCATGTTCGTTCTCCCACTTAGAATTCTTTTTTGCCTGCTTCTCCGTTAATTTGTGCAGAGAACTGGCGATCTTGGCGAAGCCTTTGACAAAACGTCGGTAGCAGCATGCCAAGCCGAATAAGCTGCGGAGCTCCATCCTTTAGGTCCTAGTCGGCTACGTTCTCACTTGGTTGTTAAGGTCTTCGATGACCGCCAACCCATTTGACAAGACTGAATACCTCAGGAATGCAACCAAACGTTAAATGAAGTGACATTTCTTTGGATTCAGGGTCAGTCCAGCGTCTCAGGGGCAATCCAGCACTATTTACAGGCTGGCATTATGCTCCTGCATGTCTTTGCTAAAGACAAGGATGTCATCAAGGTAGATTATACAGTCTTCTCTTTTAAGATGGTCCATATACGGCTGAATTAAAACATCCAAAAGATTGAGATTCGTTGAGAAGCATGACGCGACATCGGATGTGGACACTTAGTACGCTTATCCTCTACGACAGTCAACAGCTGTGCTTACTTTCTATTTATAGCTATGACTCGAGTCCACTAGAGTAGAATTCACCAAAGGATTGCAAATTCTACCCCATCGACTATACCAGTCCATACTTTAAAGTCTATTTCTAGAGGAATGGTTGTTGGCTCCTGCATTTTTAACTAAAGCCATTTCGCTCTCTTCAACTCAATGTGTGGCGCGTCACTCTTAGCGGCGCACCAACCCTGTGCACAGTCTGATGTTTTGTCACATGCGTGCATTTCACGAAGTATATTTTAAGCACTTGTAACGCTCCCAACTGCACAGATTTCTTAAACTTCCTGATTTGCCTCTTTTCGAAATGCCTGTGGGACATTGGTCACGATACCTGAAACAGGTTCTGCGCATCTGTTTCGCCATCACACTCATCGTGGTGTCAGCTGCTGTCACTAATAACAAGAACGTTTATCTCTAGCCTAGTTAGAAAACAATCTGATGGTGTCGGATGGCTAATTCCAGACCTCAAAATCGCTTTGAAGCTAACAAATGGATTCAAAGAGACGCCTGCCGACCCAGTGTGCACTGATTGGCTGCTTGAAGCATTTGCTTGTACCCTATCCTCATAATAAGGAACTGGTGACTCCATAGGTGAGGTAGTGCAGGCAGGTATCCTCCCAGCATGTTGGGTTGATTGTGTCAGTGTTTCGAAGAGGAGGCCAATGTGGCAAAGAATGAGGCAGAAATTATTTGTGGTTTATCTTGTTAGAGCGTCCAACTAATAGCTACTGCCGTCTCACGTAACCCGATATTTATTTTACAGGGAATGTCTTTTATCCTCCTGATTGTTCTACGCTCATTATCTCTGTCCAGCACTATGTTTTGTCGAGAATGGGCTTAACTGGGTAAGCGCGACTCTTGGAGCATTGGCTAATCAGGGCTACCCTTTTCTGAATTCACACTTTCACACCGTATAATAAGGAAAAGAGACCCGTCTGACAAATCGTGCCGGTTGGTGGCAAGAGACGGGTTCAAACATGCCATCGACAGCAGTGGAGGCTACCGCCTTGAAAGCACACTTCCTGCTACACTGTCCATGATCCTTTAGGCTAAATAAAATACACTTATGAAGAATACTGCTTGCTTTCGCAAGGGTAAGTTTTGTCGTGCATCATTTCAGGGTGCCCAACTCGCCCAATCAGTCGGTAAATGCTTTAAGGCGTGAAGCACTAGGCATAAATTCGTTGTCTTGCGACTTATTTTGAGCGGCATCTTTCGTGGCGATTGCTTGAGGCATCTACGCAAACAGATGACCTCCTCAATTTCGAACTCCATGGTTTGGCGACAGATGACTTTTTCCGAGTTTTCGTAATGCTTGTGGTAATTTGAGCGAACGCTTACACATATGATGATAGGCATCCAAGGCAATTTCCAAATGGACACAATCATGAGGCAGTTTCGGGTAAAAGTAGGAGCATGAACAACGCCTTCTAAGATGCTTGTTGTAGTATGTGGTGCATTTATTAACCTCTTCCTCGGTTTGGTATTTTGGTTTTCGGTAGTGCTGTGCCAGAGAGGCGGGAAGTGAGTCCCTGCAGCTTTCGGTGGATCATTCCCCAAGCTGCATCGCCTCAGATCCAAAATATTGCCGTCTGTTATGCAGTGCAGATACCCATACGCGCGTTGCGCTACATAAGTCGTCAATCGTTCTACCATTTGTGACCGTTCAGAGCGCCCCTGACCTTCTTGATGTATCGTGACTACAGTGACAGAAATATGCCCGGTTAACAGGCAAACGAGTGTTAGATAGTTGAGCGTAACGATGAAAAGGATGGGCATGAAACCTATTAAAAGTTGGAAGAAATTTCAAAATCCACATACCCAACTGAACAGCTGTCCTACAGAGCAGTACAATCTGTGAAGTCCGTTGAGAGAATGAAACGAAGTCAAGCAGAGGCAAGGCTTTAAAATTACTTCATTAACTACATTCAAAAGCTAATACGCGTTAATGCCTAAATGAGTCCAACAAGGCCTTAATATTAGGGTTTATCACAGTGGAAATCTTGCAAGGTTCTTGTTCTCGAAATGTTATTGCCTGAATAATGACAAATGTGTCAGCGTATACATGTAAAAACTTTCCATATCATAAAACTCTTAATGCTAAAAGTGTCACCATTTCAGTTCATTAGGAACGTGAAGTAGTCAGAAAATATAGCGCCTCAAATAACTGCAATATTGAAACAACATTTTGACATCTTTGCTGACGCTATTCCAAATTGTATTAATGCTGGCCTTAAGCCGAATTTTTAACAGATTTTCAAACAGTAATAGGCCATGGCTTCCCGTATGCTTAGAAGAAGTAACTCCTAATGTCAGGAGCATTTTAGGCTTTTGAAGCTTCAAATCATCGCAAGAAGATTTTAAATTCAGCCACGGCTTTTGTGTGCCTGCTCATGATCTGGAATTTTTAGCATGCATGAGACCATCTGAACAATCAAAGCCACCATCTTTTCGCAGTGATTTTGAAAATGATCCTCTGCATATGTTAGATCTAAAAAATGCATCGGATTTGTGCTGGAGATTGGGAGATTGGCTGCCAGATATTAGTTGGCTCCTAAAATTACAACGCCAGTCGGTAGCGTGACATGTATCGGAGATAGTCGATGTGAACATAGTCATCTCCTTATTTGATCTGTCTTCGTTTCTTCTAAGGCTTTCTCCTCCAATCAGCATTGCTCGCGCTTACCAACCAACCGCGATGCAATTCCTACAGTAGCAGCGTAGCAGATATTAAAAATGGACGTTGCAAAGACTAGATGCACACTTTGTTGCTCTACTCTTCAAACACCCACCTCTACATTTGGCATGTCCTAACATCGGCAAAGATGTATACTGTGCTATCCCTTTTCATAATTCTGAGTGTTAAACAACCGCGAAGAAGTTGCGATGAATAACCTAAAGAAAGATGGAAAGAGACGGCTCTGAGTTTTGCCTGCTTTGCTGTATTGAGTTTCAAAACACGTAAGTGTACGGCAAACATTGTTTCATAGCACCTGAGACGAGGTGTGTTTACATCAGTGTACATGAAACCAAACACATCTTGCGGTCAAGGTGGATCCATTGGTTGGTCTTTCACTTTGCAATAATCATGCTTTCGTGTAAAAATGCTTTTTGTAGAGCCTTTAAACGAGTAGCATAGCATGAATTTTGTCAGAGTTCATAGAACGAATCTCCTCTTCGAAACAGGAAATATAATATGCAACCAGAAAATGTGAAAATAGATTTTGTCTTACAAAAAGTAAGAATTTGTGACGATGTACCTGAAAAGAAAATTTGGTGCTATTTAATTAAATGATGAAATTGGGGAAGGTGGCTATTGCTAGGCAGTGTCAATGGGAATAGCGGCTAGCGAAGTTTAATGAAAATCAGTGATTTATGTGGTAGGTTTAAGCCGCTAACTAAACAGCCAAACTCTACCTCTAGGTACGATTTGGAATCGAATCCTGGCCCTATTCACCCAAGTTTAAAATTACAATCTTGAACCGTTGTGTAGTACTTTGTTTGTTCGAACTACCAGTTTAGGTCACTTGGGTAGCCATCTTGTTCTAGCCGGTTGGTCGGCCTCCAGGCCGTGACAACAGCCCCCAAGTTCTCTGTTTCTGGAATATATGTATTCTGCCCTAGTACTGCGCCTTCTTTTACCGTAAAGGGAGCCTCTGGACGTTACAGTTGAGCTCTGCAGTGAGCACTAATTATATATCGACAGCAGATCTAGGGACATATTTCACGTTTTCTTCGTCGAAAGATGGGATTTTGGTGAACTAACAGATGAGGCGTCGATTAAAATTTTGACGTATATCTAAGCTGACTATTTTGCAGGATCCCCCACGAATTTGTCTACAATGTGTGGGTGGTCGGCATCGACTGGTCGATTCAATTCAATTTGATGATGTAAAATCGCTGGTGTGAGGCAATGCTGCTGGCCACCTTAGTTAAGCTTGGTGGTCTGCGAGGTTTGACAGCTCGTGTGTTTTAGTAAAAGCACTCTCATCCAACACTCTCACCACTCTTATATACTTAACCCTCTCTCTTAATTAACACATCTGAATTCTCTGCCGGACCTCGATTTCCTTAACTCAACACTTCGGTTTTTATTGCTGCTTGGTGTTAGTGGACTTATAAGCCACCAGACCACTTCCTCGTCCATCTCAATGTCGCCTAATAAGATTAGCGCGTGCATGCTGTTGATTGGGGAATCGTAGCTGGGAAGAGCGTGAAGAGGCATCTGTAGCGTTTGGAAACTCTTATCTTCCAATTAGGAGTACCAGCTCTCACTTCATTAGTGTTTTATAGTCGCAGCACTTTAACTCGCGACATTGTTCAAACAGGACAAAGTGCCGAAAGCAAACCTGTAACCTTGTTAAAAGTGGATAGTTCATCCTCCTTGCTTGTCTTCTACTGTCCAAATGATGGCGACTCCTCCTCACCATCCCCTCCTAGCCATCAGAGCAACGGCTACGACATGCTAGATCCCTGTTCACAAATTCTAGCACAAAGTACCTTGGGTTAAGTGTACAAAATTGCTCACAACAGCATTGCGAAAGGCAGCTACTACGACAGTAGCAACGGCAGGAGCGAAACCAACCAACAAAAGGCACCGATTTTGCAAGTGATGACGCTTTGTAAAACTAAACTGAACCGTCGATCCATATCCCCGAATAACAGGATGGATTTGAATTAGATTATATTGCCATGTCTGTGATAGCATCTGCAGCCACCGTGACTGTTTTCGATGAAATTAATCCAATGATGGCAAGCTGGTGCTTGTGCAGATATCAAGGTAAATGCTTCACGGTGAGGGGAAGATGGATTGCGTCGTGTGCATCGTTTTTTCTAGCGCAGGTAACTGTATATGCAAAAGAAGGAGGGATATCTGTGAAAAGTGGCAAAGGGCAGAAATGAAAAATAGCTGGTTATTGTGCAAACCATTTCGTTGCCACCTGTAAGAGTTGTGTTATATGATGCGGTGCCCATTGACTCTTGTATTATGGTGACTACATTTAAATCGTTTAGGTTATGGAGGGTCAATTGCGTCAACGGAATGTAGTTGGTTGCAGCAAATGTGATGCCATTCGAGCGATGGTTGTGGAAGCATCAGAACTGACGTCATGGGGCAACATGCAATTCGAGAAGAACTACAGGATCCGTTTAAGTCGGCCATCTTTCGAGATCCAGTAGCAAGAGCATTCAAAAGTGAGTGTGGCAAAACCAGGCAAAGATAGCGTTGATTAAAGAGCAAAAAGGAAGAAAAGTGGAGAATAGGGAAGGAGTTTGCTTTATTGACACTTACCTTTGTCAACAACCACAGAGATCTTAAACTTTTCTTATATAGTGTTAGCAATTGGATCCCCGCAGGACTGCAGATCTCTCCGGTGGTAGCCGTCTTAACGCTTGATGTAGATCTCACGGGCGCACCATAGAGGTGAGAAGTATGCAGTGATGGTGATGAGGAGCTGCTATAATGATTGCATTTATAGTAGCACATGCAGCGTTATAAACGTAATTCCTCTTCTTTTGAAAAGACCTAATACTTACCCCTTCACAGCCTTGCAAAATCATTTGCCTACAAATGCTGTAAGCGGTTAGTTCTTCACCACTTCCTACTAAGGGATTATCTGTAAAACTGCAGATGGTTCAAAGATTTTCGTCTATCTCTCTTGTCTGTTTAACTACAACTACGCGAAGAGTGACGGCTGGGATGAGCAGTCACACCATGCTTAAGACGCGAGTACGATAAACGAGTTATTAACTTATGAGGCGGCATTGTAGGTGGAAGTTGTCGAAGTCATCACCGATTGGAATGATCGGCCAATGCGGCACTGTGCACAGAGACCCTCTTAAAGCAGTTGTATTGCATATATTGGCAGCTGGAGTGACCATAAATCAAGTTCAAGCAATGCAACCGCACCTACAGTCACAGACCAACTAAACACTTACCACTGCTTTTATTCATCTGCCCAATTTAAAAATATCTGGTGGGTTCAAAAAAGATTCAGCTCTCGAGCTAAGAATAGTCCATCCCACTTGGCAGCTGATCCCTCTTAAACTCAATTTTTAAACAACTCTTTTCATGGATATGTGATATCCTTTCCGCGCTTTCATTGTAAACGGGAAAATAGCATTCCATGGTGAAGTTCAGATTGTTTTTGTCTGCAAAAAGAGTAAATAACAATGCGGAGAATGTATGTTTGGGAACATGGTAGCAAACGCGCTTAAGTAAAATGAAGGTGCCACAACGACCAGTTTAGTAATCAAACAAAATCAAAAGTAGCCGTCTAGCATTGAGGGTTCAGTGCTAGAATGTATCCAGATTTGCAGCACCTAGAAATTGCAAACAGTACTAGAGCTTATGGTTGCATGACATGTCTCATCGTTACAGAAGTGATTTAAGCTGCTGCAAACGAAATATCTGCATAGAATAGCTGTATGCATCACTGCACGTTATAGCTCAGCTTGGTTGCGATAAGCGGAAACTGCAGCGGCTAAAGTTTTACGCTATTAAGCATCGCGTTATCCCATATTAACTTGTTTCAATTGGTTATGCGAATCCATTATATGCATAGTGCAATCTCTTATCAATGGAGTGTAAGCGGCAAGCAGCCTGCTTGCAGTAATCAAAATAATAAAAACCTTTTAACACTTTGAGAAAGCATGAGAATCGTTTGGCCTCCACGTTTTAGTAAAAGTAAGAAGTGACGTAGTTCAAACTTGCTCCGAACCTGTTCATCACATTAGCTGTTTCATATTCAGTGTGCTTAAGAACCATGAGCAAAATATCACTTCAGACCCTATGCAACATCCGTCAACCGCACGGTAGGAGCTGTGACGGCTGTGCAGTCGGAACCCAAATCATTTCCAAATGCTTCTATCTTAACCCATATTTTAGCAAGCCCTCAAACGCTGCTAAGGCTTGGCGTCGAATCACTCAGCCGGCGTGTGCGTTGACCCCCAGCAGATGTCAGGCAAATCTTTGCATTTCTTCTGGCTTGTGAGAGCGCGACCCACAGTGTCTAATCTGCTTTTGAAGAGCATAATAGGCTGCATGGACACTTGGCACCTTGTCAAACAAACGCGCTCTCAATATCACCAAATTTATTTGAGACGTGAGAGTGTTTCGATGTATTGCAGCAATTTGGAAACTGACAGATGAAATCATTTAAGGAACTTATTTATTAAACCTTACAAAAAGGCTTAGCCACCTATCAGAGAAATCAAAATGTATTATTAACAACTTTTGTCCAGAAAATTGCCCTTCTCGGCAAATGCTGGATTTTCTAAAGAATAAACAATACCACGATCGAAACATCTCATCATCTCTTATTTCCTGTAAGGTCTTATTATAGTGCACGATCGCCATGTGTCTTAATCATATGGAATGCAAGGCAAAGAAGAAGTGGGAAAAAAGCTATTCAATGGAACTTTTTCTTCATTTCTTGCCCATGGGACAAGAACATTTTAAAACCTGCAAGTAGTCTGGTTTACCTCTGGTTACTGTGTTACTGTGTTACTGTGCATGCTGATTCTCGAGACGGTTGGTTTAAAGGAGTGCAAAACCACAAACCATGTTCCAAATTTTGTTAGTTGCCGTGGAAAGACCTAAAAGGCTATCCATCAGCACGCCTCTGCTGAGGGGCCGTGCGGAATTTGTCACTACTGCCGCTTCTTTTTCCTCATCCATTCTAATCCATTCTATGTGCATCCCTTTTGCTGTTACAGCACAATGAACCCAACAATTTTGTATTCATACTGCCATTCTTTGACTGCATGCCTTTTCTCCCTTACAGCGTTCAAGTGGAAAAAGTGACCGAGTAAAACAAACCATCCGTACTCGGAAATCGCTCGAGGGTGTCCTCAATTTGAGGATACTTTTAAAAGCTTTAGCCCTAAGCAAATAGCTCGATGCACCTCTCGTGCAAAAAATTCTGTGGAAGCGACAATAATATAGGTTGGAATGAATTATAAATTGAAGGAATGCAGATAGGTCTCCGCGGGTCGCTTCAACTCCGATTAAGGTAAGCTGGAACACCTTTTTTACGCGCACAAATATTGCTCGCCCATTAGAAGTGGAAAAAATGTCCCACACATTTGTAACTCTAACCGACAAATTGGTCGTTTTAGACTCACATTTTCGCTTGGAACTGCAAAGTGGATGTATTTTTGCGGTCGCGCATTCCTGATGGATAGTAATTCGGTCTAACAAGTCCATCATCAACACCTGTGTTTGCTCATCGATAAAGGTTGCTTCACGCACATCAGTCTTCGGTAACCTAAGCACATAAAAGACAACCTTATTCTATATAGTGACGATGAAGAGCATTCTCTAAGTGATAAATCATTAGTCCTGGTGATGGCTTCTCACAGTTTGGCAATATGAGTAAGTTCTAAGATGGAAGTGCCTCTTTCAGCCCTTATCAAAGTGCTGTTTCAGTATGATCCATTTTCGATTCCCCAGAAGCTCTATTTGCTCCCAAATTCTTGAAGTTTCCAGAAATTTTGTAGTTAAAACCCCTGATAGACTGCCTTTCTCGGATAATAACACGTGTGTTTGCTTTGATTTGGCTAATGAGCACTTTAAAATCATGCAAAATAAGAGCTACGCTATCTAATACTCATTGCAATAAGCAGCAATCACGATGATCAGCTAAAGAAATTCTGAATTAAATAGTCGTCATCGCTTAGCTATTCTAATCGCAACCACCATCGTACCATGTGGCATAATACTACTTCGCTCCCTCTGTTTTCTTCAAAATGGTGTGCCTCTACCCTAAAGCAGACAAAATGCCCTTTTAGAGGCAAAGAAATGCACACTTCTTTTAATTGTAAACTTACAAAATTTCAAACAGCTTTATCGCTATAAAAATGCTATCCTCAAAGCCTTACTTTTCTTTATCACAATATAAATACCTTAAAATACTAACTCAGTCGTTGTCAACTTGCACCAACGAAGACATGTGTTCTATTTAGAGCTGCTGATTAATGGTCGATGTCCGGTGTGCCTTAGAATAATGCTGACCAACCCAGACATCAGATGAAGTTGCAGAATTAGTCAAGACTGAACCACTTCCAAAATGTATATGTGCGCCTCCTGCTATTGACATCTAACTGAAGCACAAAGCGGTGTTGAAACAAAGGTCTGTATGGGACAAGCTGGTAAAATGGTAGTAGCAACGCAGTCTCGTTCAGTGTTTATAAACTAAGCAGCAGAAAGACGTAATGGTTGTTGTAGCGGAATTCCCCTGTACCTCCTCTTCCTTTCCATCATGCTATAAGAAGGTCGAGTTCTTCTAGGCATCTCTTTATTTAGGGTAAAAGGCAAATAAAGCAGGCCAATCTACGGGGGTTGGGCCTCCGGCTCCAGTGAAGAAGCGAGCTCGTCTGCGACCACGTGGATATTGTGTTCCCGCCTCTCACCTACAAAGCGCACATAAACACTACCACTATTGCAGTTGTATTATATTTTGCCATGCATATGTGCTATAAAAAGCATAGCAAAAATGGTGGTGTGTGTTTTTACAGTAACCGTATGCAATGCCTAATTGGATAGCAATAGTTACATCACGATGCACTCGAAATCCGGTAGTTGCCTAATTCCAACTTTTGTCACGGGCTGTATTTGTGCATGGCTATGGCAATCCTGCAGGTTTGGCTAGCGAAGAGGTTTGCTTCAATAGGTCAAATCAAATCTCAGGTTTGCTTGATTTTTATTTATTCGTAGAACAAATGGGTTCAAAACAAAATTCACCTTGGATCAAACGATCACAATTTATACACCAGAGTATTATGCACAAGACCATGTGTTATTGGCTAAAGTTCCACCCAATTTTGTTATTATTCAGAATCTAAATTCATTTAGTCATTGTAGACTTGTACAGCTCCAAAATCGCTGCAGAGATACAAAGTCAGTTACCGCCTGCGTTAGCAAATTTTCATTTTATGCTCTCCACAAAATGCAGATAGACCTCATCCTAGAAAGCATGGGACACACATTGGAGAGCGTAAAAATGAAGCAAAATGGTAGTGTCACTAATCAAAACAAGTAAACGCCTTTGTGTGTATATGAAGACAAAACCAGGTCAGAATTTATTTTAAGATATGTATCGCAAATTATTTTTGAGTAATATTACTTGAGATTTATTGTCAACTAAGTCTAATGGTGGTTGGTTGGTCACTAGCAGAATGGCTTTTGTGATACTGCAAATCGTCCAACAAATAAATTAGCAAAATGTCAGAATTTCTATGGCTAAAATTCGAATAATAGCCAGTAAGATACCCAAATAGGAAATGTGCAGCATTTATCCATGTAAATCCATTTTTCACTAGGGCGTTTTCTATATAATTCACATTTTGCAAATGTATTTAATAATCCTTAAATGAGGCCTAGTAGCAATTTACCCAAGCCTATGTATTTAATGAACAGTCAGTAACAGATGGCATTGTTATTTTTGAGGTTACACGGAACAATATGGTGCATAGAAATAATCTTTTTAAAATAGTTGAGATATTTTAAAATCTTGGAATATAATAATAGTGCCCTTAGGTAAAATTCACAGCTGAGGTTCTATAGTCGCTCGAGCAATATCATATGAACTAACAAAAATTGGGAGGCGTTATGGGTTCCAAAACAACAAATCCCACCACTTCTTGGGTTTATGCGGTCTTCTATGTCTCCACCAATGCAGATTGGAAATGGTACTTTTTGGGGTGCAAAGACTAAGCGTACCCCGTTCTCCTCTCCAAATGGGTCTACCGGCACTATGATGCTAGGAAAAGGGATATTTGGGGTCAGTCGTGGTACACACTGGGCCGAGATGTAACATACTTGTAGCGTCTCCAGACTTCTATTAAGGTAAAAGAAGGCATAGTATTAGAGCAGAATACATAATCTGAAAACAGATGGCTTTGGGGCTGTCGGCACGGCCTAGAGGCCGGCTAACCGGCTAGTGCAATATAACCACCCAAATGACCGAAACCGGCACTTTGAACAAACAAAGTATTACATAGCCCTCTCCTCTTCTGAGCTTTGCCTCCGACGCGCCCCTTAATCAGCCTTCCGTTTTAGCCGTCGCAACTTAATCAGTGCTGTGAGAAGCATCCACGAGCTAACTATCCCAATCTTTGAGATTCGAGCACATGTGTTCGTGTAGTGCCACCAATTCCGCGTAGCACTCGGTGTAGCAAAGGTGTATTTCTCAGTCATTACTCTCTCACGATAAGGTGCCTCAATGAAAGATGAGGGTACAAATCCATGACTTCGAATTGACCGAGACACGCACAAAACATACTGTGGTTTCGGGCTTTTTTGACGCCATAAGTGGAAACCAAGGTTGACGCAAAAGCCCGAGCAAATGGGGCGACAGGACTTCATAGGAACAAAATGCATGCTATTTAAGCGTGCAACGCACAAAACGGTGCTATCAAATGGCGTCCTGCACATTCCACATCTGTAGATACACATTTTGACGAAGAATGCTGAGTCGCCCAATAAGATGAGAAAAAGTTTACGGAGGAGGCTTGACCACAACGTCGCTGATCCCCCTTGGCAATTAAACTGGGTATGGAATTCACAGCTAGTGCTGCTTCAGTAGTTAGCAGCTTCCTTGCAGAACACGAGAGCAAGGGAGATGTCGAAGATGAACGTCGATCTCAGCTCTCCTGTTATAAGACGTGGGGGATACTCCCATCCGGTAGCACATGTACTTCTTTCACACCTCCAAAGTTTGCCAGAAGCGGTACGGAGCAGGATGAAATCAATAAAGTCGGGTCTACTTTCCACTGCCACCAATGTGGTGGCCGAGACTTCTTTTAAGGTTTAAGAAAACAGAGTGCTAGGGCAGAATATATATGTTCTGGAAACAGAGGGATTGGGGACCGAAGACCGACCAACCGGCTAATACACTACGGCCACTCAAGTGACTGAAACCGATATTTTGAACAAATAAAGCATTATAATGCTGAACACAATTTACATTTACTGCACTTGCGCGACCCTTTTGGTGACCTTTTTTAACTTAGATCATAACACGCAATCCGCATTTCCTTCTGCGAGACCAACTACTCCCAAACTTTATGAGTAATAAAAGCTGTTCACAAAGAGTACATACTGACAAGGAGGAAATCCATTCATTTGTCAACATCTATTTACAAAGCTATTACAATTTTTGGCAAATGAATGTAGGCGAGTTTTTGCCAGTGTGGTTAAACATTCCTGACACTTTACCATGGATTAGTACATAGAATCAGCAACCGTGAGTTAAGCAATTTAATTTTCTGCCCCAAAGCATGAGGTCTTTTTGCATGTGGGGCATCGGTGGTTAAATGGCATATGATGGCTAGCAAATCTGATAAACCTCATTAAAATAGATCAGCTAAATGCAGCACGCTGGGAATAACGATGAGCTTACGTCGATTTGGAAATCACACCTCCGGTGTCCACCTGGTTAAAGGCAGACTCGTAAATGTGGATCGTGGAGAGTCTATAATGGGCTGGGTGGGAGTGAATTTAGGATCGATTGCCGAACACTAACTGATGACCTGGCATTTATTAAAAGAATGAGGTCAAGCGATAGGCGGCGAACAATGCCGTGCCAATTTACCAGTGGAGAAACAGCTCACAGCTGCTTTGCTGTTTTTGATCAGCTTTTGCTGCTATACAGCGGTTGCGGATCGTTTTACACCTTAGGCTCGTACTAAATCGGCATAACATCTCAATCGCCAATTCATACATGCGTACTGCAGTTCTTTCAGCTTTTCCTCGTTTAGGAGACAAAAGGAACCATCAAATTTGGGCAGAATGCAGATACATATTTAACATACCAGCAACCCAGTCGACGAAGTACAATGGCGAGGCAGGCTTGTGGTCTCAACACCAAAACCCATCATTTAACTGAATATCAACGCACTACATAATTCACTATGCCTTGTCTAGCACTGTTCCAAATGCTCTCTCGGTGATGGGACTGCGTCATCAGTCCTCTTATCTGCATAGTGTAAGCTAATTTCGTATGGAATGGGAAAACGTGCTAATCATTACGCATCCCATGGCCAGGAGAGAAAGTACTGGCCTAAAGGAGACAACACGACAACTATGTTGACAAAATAAGATTAAAGACGGCTATACGTCTGATATATGCTGTCACGGCACAAGTACACAAAGACATACCCAACTATCTGTCTCAGACAGTAGAAATACATTCAATACCATCAACTGGCGAATGACCGTCAACGCACACACACATACACACACAAGAATCTTAAAATCGTACAATTTCATGTGACACAAGCTGACTAGATAAAACTGCACAAGCAAGTAAGGCATGAAGTCATTGAATTAATCACACTCAGGCAATGTGTTATTCAATTCACTGCAATGCCCACACATGTAAGCGTCATCATAATCGCCTCTTTGGACAATTTACCCATGCATGGATACGCGTCGATTACTTGCGTCTTAAGCCTTTAACATTAGGCAAGCGATTATCAAGCATGGCAACGAATTGTGCAGACTCATACCTACTCCACACCTACTTCATATCAGCTCTGTCTCATGCCATAGTGATAGAGGCGACTAAATCTGAACACCTCGGATTTAAAAGAAGAACAAACGAAACCAACAATCGCAAGAAAATGGTAGCATCTGATTTGACTTATTTAACATGCTCATCAAGTCATGAGTTCACTCTCTTGCTTTTGCTTGGCACTCACACACCGCACGCAGTACTTCATAAGCCTACCAAACATAAAGCTGCTTACTTATTTCCACAGTGAATGATTAGTCTACGGTGGGCAAGGAAACTCGCGACAGGATCAACAGGGCGAATAATTGCAACGCTACAGCTGCTCACGAAGACGATGACGACGAGGAGTTCAAAGGCGTTTTGTGCGGTTTCAGTGGTTTCCTTTAGGTCGGCCTCTGCGCCCACATTCCCATTCGTCATTGCCACCGACAGCTACGCCAGGTGCTGTTTACAGCCTCATAATTCTGTGAAATTGTTAAAACGAGAACCGTAACCAGCGTTGGATGCGGTGGTGGCAGCAGAGCGAGTGCTCGTTAGTAGTACTGCTCACCATCATCATCAGCCACCATCCTTGAGAGGCTGACAAAATCAACACGAAAATATTGTACTGACAAGTCCCACGCGCAATGTTGCTGCTTTTCTCTCTTCCTCCCTCTAAATAGGGTTAATTAAACATTTTAACGCGGTCAAGTCTTCTCTTCTTTATCTTTTTCTACCTGTCATGCTTCTGACTGGCATTCTGACTGTCACAGCGGACATATAGGACGAAAGTGGAGTTGTGGTGACGGGCAAGTGGGTGAACACACGTGCGGACTGGTTAATGGCTGTTGAAGTGTAGAGAGGAGAGCACTAATCCCATTGTCGATGGATGACGGTTTGTAGTGACGGCCCTTTCCTTCGTTCGCAAAAGCGAAAGTAAACAGCTCTTCGGTGCATCAGTGACGAGGCGACAACACGAATTGTGCCAGTGGTTCGGGTGGTAAAGGCAGAACCTCTCTTCCTTGTCTCGCTCCGTTTTTCCCACTCTACATTGCATTTTGCTACGCTAAGCTAAAGCAAACTATTCCAAGCTACTAGTCCAGAATACTTTATTCCACACTCCTCTTTGCAACATTGCACTTGGAAGGCGAGGTGGTCGTTGCAGACCTCTCAAAATGGATAAATGCTGAAGGCTATGTCAGAAAAAGTGATTTGTTCTGCCTGTTCGCCTGACTAGAAATTAGTTAAGTCGCCTCAAGTGAGTTCGCACTATTATCTCTTCCTAAATAGTAGGCAAAATAAAAGCTGGTGCAAAATGCCCATCCCAGCCTATTTCAACAGCTCCACAGGAGTCAGTAAGCATTAACACCGACCATCTTTGCTCGAAAGATTGAGAACCTTGGCTGCCGAGTATTAGGATGTGCATGGCAGTCCAGTAGACGAGACAGGTGCCCAGCATCCACCCGATCCGCAGATGCCATGCCGTAGCAGATGGTGCGCACGCCCAGTAAAGATCTACAGATCTGCCTGCGACGGTCTCGTTCTTTGTTCTTTGATTTGCTCCCTTTCCCCTTTTGCTCACTATTTCCACCCCATCTTTCATTACCGACACAACTCAAAACCCACTAGAAGCGTGATTCCGTCTTGCACTGCATACTGCTTCCACCCTCATGACCACCTCTATTTATACTGAGACACACTTCTCAGTGCCTGCACAGCACCACAGCCAAGTCACACATCTCATTGGCTCACCACCTCTAAACCTTTCTGCAATTGGTTGATGCATTCATCCTGCTGCATAGGACCGAATATCCCACCTGACGTGATCTAAACTCACCTAACCAAAGCTGTGGGGACAATCGCCTGTCGTCACATTGAGCATTGCATTGAACCATTCTCTGCTTCTCTACATTCGCCTAAACATTTGCACCTGCACGCGCATGCGCCCACAATCTGGTGGGTGGTGGACGGTAGCCTCCATAGACTTGTACGAATAGGTGTGCAACGCCATTAACAAATCGAGCAAGAATTTTGCCTAAAATTTACTATCATTTAAATATGTTGGCAAATGGTCCCAAATTGAATTTGAAGCAACGACTAAACCTTCATGAGTGATCAATGATAGCCAAAGATGGCAGCGCACAAATCCTTTAAGGTAGGCAAAACCCGTAGGGATATCATCGTATGCCTAAGCTAATCATGAACTTTCATTGCACACTGAATAGAAAGAAATGGGGATCATATCGAGACGAAAACAACATGAATAGATAGGATTTTGGTGTCAATCAAAATCACCCCACTCTGATAGATTTTGACGCAACTGATGCACAGAAAACAGGATCAAAGGGTGAACATGGTGCACTTTATCAGTCCCAAGCCCCAATTCATTCGCTTCGAGAAGATTCTAGTGGTGCTGCGCTACCACTTCCGTTGTTATCCCGTGCGCATGCAAGGTGAAAGTATCACGTGCACTGACCTTCGAAGGCCATCCACATAATACTTATTCACCTTAGCCTTTTCACCTAAAACAGTCGCTAAAGCAACGATCGAATAGCAAAAGTGTAGAAGATTTTCTATTGGCTGTTCCAGACCCGCTGATGAGCTGGATGTGCGCTCAGCAGCTGTAGCTAGCATTATCAACAAAGGGGACGAATTTACTCACAATTCTTTAGATCTAGATGACTGGATAGGATTCGACTAGGTGTGCAGCAGTCATGTATGCCTAGAACAGATTAGCCCATTTCAACCACGTTCCTGAACAATGGAGACGCCAAGCCCATGAGAACTGTGGCCTTGAAACGAGTAAACCTTAACTTAGGGCATTCTCAAAACACGCAGCTAATTCAATTGTACTGTCAAAAGAGTTGACCTGACATCAAGCAGATGGAAAAAAATGGTTGGGTTGACAAATGAAGCCGCAATCAATGCACGAATACAAATTAATAGGTGAACGAAGCAAAGAAAACGGTGAAGGACAAATGATGGACAGCAATGTGAACACTGGATAAAAACTAATATAAAGTGGCTAAGCATATAGTAGTATGAATCAGTAAATCAGACAGAGCGAAAGGCTCATAAAAGTAGAGGGCAAAAGACGGCAGGCATTGCTAGAAACTCAGCCATCCTTGCCTTCGATTCCGTGTCAATGACCTGGGCTCGATTAAGGCACCGCCCCATTTTCGGCAATCCCTCTTCCTTAACCACCGAGACGGCCCATAGGGTGGTTGTTGAAGGTATATGTTTGCGCCAGACTGTTTCCAACATTTCCAGCACCTAAATGCACGTAGCCTGCGGTGCTGAGTTCGATAACGCCAGTTCCCTTCAGACCAAAAATGCCACCACTGCTGCTTCTGCCCGCATCTCGGTTTTAGGTATCGTTGATGTTGGCTGCTATCATTTAGAAAACCCACCTTTATGAGTACCGTACAGCTTAGGCCGGATCTTCTCCCATATCCTAAATATCTCATTGATGCTCCTATTGTGCCAGCTACTTAGCGCCTCTATCGGCATTGCTTCCAAGTTCGTTCGCCTTCAAACGCCTCCAAGAATGTGGAAGGCTTGCACAACTGAATAGATCAGCAACTGCATGGAAGGCTGGATAGAGAACGGATGGACAGAAGGGTCGGTGCATGGATGATTGAACTGATTAAATAATTAAGCTGTCGATTTTTGTCAGCTGAAGAGCAGTTTCCTCAAACAACATTTTGTGAAACTGGGGATAATTTCAGGCATCTTTCTCAGAGTCGTAAAACAATCAATTTGAAGCCATAGATGGTTGGCGAAAAAACATTCTTATTAAGGAGATGAAGCAAATAGAAGATTTAATAGGTGAATTTGATGGTTGAATAGGTCCCTCAAAAGTGGCAGATTTATTATGGCACATTCTACACCGCTGCTAGTTGAGTGTATTTCAAAGAAGCAACGGAACAGATAGCCCTAGACACTAAGAACATACTCCAAGATAGCCATCCCAGAAGCGACAATTTCAGTCCACACCGAATACCACTGTAATAGAATTGAACTCGTATATCTTGTTGGTGAAGTTAGATAGCATCCCTACTTTGGCATTAAACCAAAACACGAAATAAGGGCTGGAGGTAGGACCGGATCATACCCTGCAAATCAACTGCCCTTATGCTTTAACCTCTCTGAAGTGAAGAGTTTTAAGTTAGCATCGCCTTGAACAAATGAAGACTGTACACTCATCCAAGCACAGGAACTGATTAAGGCACAGACATACCCAATGTTCTCTCTTGCAAACGAGGTGGCGCTCAACCGACTATGCCTCATTCTTACAGCTGTCGCTGAATTATGTGACGTCACCTCCCACTAACTGAGCAGCAATGCTTATTCCGAAATATCCGTCAGCCACTGACGAACTAAACCACTTACTGCGAGAGGAAGGGCGAGTCCTCTTGCTTGAAGCGTGATTCAAGGCATGCCTATTGCCCCATGTTCCAATGGCTTGATAGAAATGGTGTCAAATGCAAGACCTCACTACAACGCCAAGAGGGTTTACGCTCCTCCAGATGTGATCTAAAGAGCCTACGATTCAAAGCATGGAGCTGTACTTGCCGTAGCTAATACTCAATAGATTGTGCGACACCCCAGGCCAACTTAACAACGCTATGCAGTGGCAGGACCTTAGCATTCCATTTTGATTCTGAGGATGCGAAACAAGGAATGGTGGAATCAAAACCATTGACCCATCATGAATAACGTGATTTCTTTGTCCAAAGTGTAGCGGATCTCCATCTCCGAAACACCAATGCTTCTTGCCTACCTCAACTCAAAAAACAGGCATTTTTGCTTTTGCAAAGGCAAGGCTAGTAAATGAAGATGTCTGAATAAGACCTTTGCCTTTTCACAAAGCACTTCTTTAATATTTTGAGGCATCTTGGCGATATTTGCAATTTGAAAAACATGAAAATTTGATGGATCATGCTAATATGTGCGAGAACTTGATAAAGACGCAGATTTTGGCTGATACTACGCCTTGCGAGTCGACCAAGGCCAGGAACGCTAAAAATGTGTGCGAGTGAGTTGTAGACATGCAATTACAATTTGACCATCAGTATTCCTCCTTAGAGATTACATCTCGACTTGTAGGATTACGATGCACACTTGTTATGGCAATAACCTTCATGCGACGCTTCTACCTCCTATACTTTGAGCATTTTTACCCCTGCGACGACCGAATTGCCTTTGCTTTGACCATCCTATTTATCTGGCACACAACTACTACACCGAATGACATAAGGGGAAGTAGAATCATATTTCTGTTGCTGGGCGAGCCCTCCCAACTGCAATGCTGTTTGCATTTCTGTGTGTGGGTGTTATATTTGCTTTGCTACATTCAGTAACCATTATTTTGTTCATATTGCATCTGATTGCTGCATTTATGCTAGAGAGGAACAAACACCTCTTCCCATGTATGTTAGTCCGCAGCACGTGGTGCTTATCAGTCAACGCACGCAGTGAATGACTTGGTCGACATTGATGAGACGATGGGCGACGTAATAATGAACTCCCGGTAGTCGAAAGCAATTTATTGCCTAGACTTTAGGCTCCGCTGCTACTTCTTGCTTTGAAGACAGCAAAGTGGGTCTTTGCCCCTTCATTCCAAGCCAGGTTTACTCTATGACTAGTTTCACCACGATGTAAAACATTCGTCTCTACTACGATTTGAGGATGCGCCACTCCAGTCATAAGCTGATTCGCGCCCTATGGTTTCTTTCTTTGGATAGAGTTGCTAGTCGTTCACTGATTTGCCTGACTGATAGAATAAGTACATTCTAGACGAGGCCACACAGTCTTGGCCGACCACCGTGACAACCGATTGAGTGGATTGGAAGGCTTCTCGCAGAAGCGGCAACAGCAGTTAGCAAGCCTCCTAGTATTGCCGTCTTGACATAGCATGGAATCAAGGGCCTCACCAAACCGTCTAACACCTAGAATAGAGAGGCAGTATGTGCATAGAGTAGCGACGTATTTAACGCAAGCCTATGACCCATACTTGCTAGGGGCATTGCCTTTGTCTCGAACGTGATCCCATTCCCTATTTCCTACTGTCGCGTTGGTGGGTGACAAGTTTGCTAGTGGCTCTTTGCTACATCTTCTTTTTTTCCCTAAAGCGCACATGCACTTTAAGTTCTGTTCGCATATATTTGTTGTTTGTAATGTCTAAGAGCATCGATTCATTCCGCCTTGCACATTTACATTCCTTCTTTGCTGCTACAACTCCACTCCACCCATCTTACCCTTGTGCACGCACTGAACGCAAGTCTAGGCATAGTCATGCACTTTCTCGCTCTCCTTTACCACCAATGTGGTGCAAATCATCCTCGCAAATTGTGGTACCTGCTACTGACTTAATGCTCAGTAGGCAATGCAGAACAAAATTGCGCGTAGTGACACTTTGAAAGGGACTCGTTAGGGAACACAATGGGTGACATCTATAGTAAAAAAGCACATATTGGGCGCCAACTGCATCCTACAGCATGCTAAATTCAGGCCGAATCTTGCTGTTGTGTGGCAACAAATCTACACTGGTTGCATTCAAGCAACCGCCTAGATATATTAGCTGCATTTAGGCAAATTAACTTTTAATCAAACCGATTAATTCTTCATGCGCTCGCATAGTTGACAAATAATTGCTAATGATCCTATATTTTCTCAAGATTAAATCAAGGTAGAGCCTGACCATAGGGATTTCAATGCATTCTTGGTTTACGATTTTGCAATCTGGAGAATAATTTTGGAGCGTTCTCTTTGCAGCAATGTAAAAATTGTCCAGCAGCTGATATAAAGGACAGAAGTCAATTAAGCTGGATCATTTTTACAAAGGACAATGCTCAGACCAAACGTAAAAGGGAAGAGATCCTGCACATAATACAGAGGGCTTGAGTAAACTGAAGAAAATATAGATACTTAGGCGTTATAACTACTTCTGTGTGTCTGCAATCCCGAAAACCTGAGTACGAATTCACTATACCTACACATTCTCTACAGCCACGGGGCTTCCTCATCTCTGCGATCCATACTGAGCTGAGCAAGCGTCCAGTGTAAGTAAATAGAATCAAGCACCACAATTTCCATCCACTGTTAGGAGTCTCGATGCCACCCACAAGCTTGTAAACAATACGGAAATTCAGTAGCAACAAATATATTTCTCGTCGGCATTGACCAACTTCAGCATCCTTAGCTTTTAGATGCGAATATTTACCTGCCTACATTCTCCTACCTGGCAGCTTTTTGTCCATCTCGCCTTGACTTAATTCAAGAATGTTCGACAAACTCCTCACCCAATCTTACGTAGTGCTGCTTCCTGACAAGGAACCACAAGTAATTGCCTGCAGTACTCTACGCAAACGACTGGGTTCAGGTGAAATTCTACACGGTTTCATCGTTACTAGATAACGCGGATTATCGTTGGCAAAGTGGATAGCTTTGTAGATTTCACGATCATTTACCCAAAAATCTTATCATTCAATTTCATTGTATTCTTTTTGCGCCTCCATGGTAGGCGTGTTCTTATCAGGCGCAAGCTCTGAACTAGATGCGTGCTTGATCTCGTTATCCAACTTGGCAGCATTGCGATCGTTGCTTTAACGTGCAGTACCTTTACAGTGAAAAGGAATATATCGGCCCAATGGATCATAGGCCTTCGTCCAAATAAACCCTTCTTTTGCCCGCATCCCACCCTTTTATTTTTTCTTCCTTGCCCCTTCATTCTTTCAAAGCACGAAACACGAAAAATTCTGCCTAATGAAGCCCTCACTATTCAAAATTTGTCTGCCTCTAAAAATGAGAGATAACATTTAAATAAAATTTGATTTAGGTGACTACGGAGGGTAAGGCATTGGTGATGATCTGCTGGCTTATAACTTTCTGACTTGTATCAATGCCACATTAATTTTGAGAGGAAATAAAATAGTCTGAGTACATTGTAAACTGTACTGGCGAGATCAGACGTGTGCAAACAATCCATTTGAAAGACGCGGAGGATGGGTTGGACGTGGGAAGCGACGAGGGCCACAGCTGACGTTTATGCAGCGACTACACGACATGACTGTTGAAATCATGGCCAATTCTTCACCCTCGAGAAGGTCCGACTTTGGCTTTATTGCAGCCCCGCTAGTGTCTGTAATCAAATGTAAGCGAGCCCTAAGTCAGTTTATTTATCTTACCGTCCAGCTATTCCTGTACAGAGACCAAAGTGGAATTGTCCTTGAACTATTCAAGTCTAGTTCGGTCGCCTAATCTACGTACGGGAAATATGTAGCCCAAAGCGTGTCTAAGATATTCACAATTGCTAGCATTATTGAGGGAACGCGAGTGCTTTGAAACGCCGACAGAGGCAGTGCAGACGACAAGTTGGTATAAACTGAGCCATCGAAATGGCTAGGCATTTACCAACAAATTGAGATGAGTAATTTATCCGCAACTAATCTGTGCCCAAAATACCGTGATGTTACTTTGCCGCACATCGGTTTCCTACAAGCTAAGAAATAACATGTGTTGTTCTAGTGAAGACTGAATTTTATGCTTTCTACTTGCATTAGCATGGGTTTAACTTCTTCCTTAATCAAAACACTCTGCATCCATTGATTTCGACAATGGAGGTTGGGAATTCAAGTGAAAAAATAACACAGATTTGAATGCCCGTCATGGCTGATGGTGGTGGTTTCGAAAGAGAATTGAAATCTAACTTCAAAGCTTAAACTTAGCAATGCGGTATTTTACCTCCCTCCTCCTAACTGTCCTAAATGACCTGTCCTTTACCTTCCACTGCTGCACTTTCAGGCACTGCAGGTTGACAGTGGTGTCGCAGCTCAGTTTCTGTAATTTAGTTCACTGACACAACAGATTGCTTCTGCCTGCATTCATTCATTAACGCAATTGGTTTGCGGCTTCCAAAGCATCTCTCACATGAATTTCTGGCCACAGACACACAACTGTTGCCTCAACACATTCGTTAGACGACTTGTCTGCATGTGCGAATGTACCACCTCTGGCATATTATTACCACTAGCGTAGGGGGCACTGAGGTGGCAATCCAGACACCTTCGTCCTGCGAGTGAAGCTGGGGCTGGTGTTTGGGAGAGGCTGGCGTGTGAGGTGCGCCTAAGGAAAGTGGTGGGAGAGAAGTGATTCCCATGCTAACCAAGTATCATCTTCATCGATGGTCTGTTGCTAGACTTCCCTCAATGACGCATGAGGATGGCGACGTCAATCGGGACCTGCCTCTACCCATCCGCAGGCACAATTCCAACGACGTTTATCTATGTAACACCGTGCTGCACCACTGGCGATGCCCATTGTTAGTCCGTACTTTGAGAGATGCCCTTGCAAGGGCCTACCACCAATTCAGTGCTACAGCACCACATTTTCATCCAACCGAACGCATGGTCCTGCTGCAAACTAATGCTCGGCTTACATGCCGACATGTAAGCTGATTGTCCAGCTTTGCTAATCTGCACTCACTTTGCCTTCAGAGTTTGGGGGTCCTTGCACTCGTAATGCATTGTGAAGCTTGTACTCGAACCAGACGCAACGCAAACAACCCATAATTCTAAGGGGTGGTGACACTCCACTCGGTCCCGCTTTTGTCCAAAGGGTGCTTGCATAACTCCAAGCTGCTTTCGCTGCACCAAGTCTCGCTAATATGCCAATCACGCTTCATTGTTTTACACTAGAGTACTTCGAGTAGACAATGATCTGCATCACAAGCTGTGCTTTTTATTTCATTGGTGCAACATATCCATTTCTTCTAGCCTTTGTCCTTTCCACTACTATTCGTGGATTCTCTATGACACTCAACAAATTATTTCCTGTCTCCGTTCACCCATTTCTTCCATACCCATCCTATCCCCTCTTTCATTTTGTGCTAATGTTCACATCAAATTAATTTCTTTTGAATTGCAAGATTCAGCAGTGTCCTTCTTAAAACAACGCAATCAGAACTTGCGGCAATTGAAGATCAGATTTATTTAAAGAAGCGTTTCAGGAGGAGATGCAGCCACAACATTTGCTCACTCAAGTGGTCAACGACGAAGAGGAATAACTTGTCGGATCCGCCAGCATCGAAGCCTTTTGGATTTGCGATCGTAGACACATCTTACTCTTACTCGAACACGACGAGACGCAGCTGGCACGAGGACATCCTCGCTCACGTCGTCTTCATCGAGTTCACCGAGTACCTCCGTCTCAACCACATTCTCGGCTACGTCTTCACCCACTGGGAGGTCTGACACGCCAAAGGGGTCTGCCCTCGGCCTCGGCACAGCCTCGCCAATCGCCAAGGCTGTGGAGAAGGCAGGGCGGGATGTGAGTGCGAGGAGAAGAAGCACAGAGATTAGAGTCGGCGATGAATGCATGCTGTACGTATGCAGAGCTGGTGCTGGTCAAGTGAGGTGCGTATTGTGTACTCTCTACGCAGTATTTTATAGGAATCTTGACTGGGCTGTTTATCATTCAACCACAATGTTTACTTTCGAGTGGGGGCGGATGCATGATATAGGTGCATCCTCCCACCACTTGACTAAACATGCTATCACATCGTAATGCAAACCTATGGGAACCATGGGAACCTTATTGGAACAGGCCTAGAGATATTGTGTTTCTCATGCTGAACCAACACCGCATAGCACATTGCGTGTCAGAATTTCAAGTGGTGCATCCAGGGGATTTGGCAGTGTCTTTCCTTCAACTGTGGGATGAATGAGGCAGCATCACCTGCCAACTTGAGCTCCTTCATTTCTGCAGCAGCGAATCACCTTTAAGCTATTAATTGTCGTTAGGATAAGACATTTTTGCCAAGCAACAAAATCCATGCTAGAATATTTTCTGCCTAGCTGAGACATAGTTTACTCCTAAATACCAGTGAAGGCGACCACAAAGAAAGCTTTTTTCAACTTGGGGCCAGTATGCCTATGACCGAATGGGTGCGCATGTGTTGATGATGGCAAATTGAGTTTGACGCAGAGACAGTTCTTTGTAAGTGCTCCCTTTAAGGATGGTCTTGCCATTTCGTGGCTTCAAATCCGCAGGCTTAAGGAAAACCTTGCTAACCAAGCAACTGAGTGATTAAGCAATGCATGACTGTCAAGACGCAATCACATGCTGCGTTACCAACTGTGGCCAGCTCGCATGTATGAGCATTCGAGAGACGACACATCACACGTTTAAAAGAATACTTAAATTCCAGAGGCATGGAAGAACTCGAAGCGCAATGATATCAGTTGTCTTAACATTCATCAGCTTCGGTTTAAACGCAATGAATATCACTATGGATGTGTTTAACAATCCTGCTTCATTTTGCTCTATGGGATCTTAAGAGGCAAACGAGACGCTAAACATAATTGGGGTTAAGAACATAAATAATTGCCTTTAGGAGTCCGGATGTAGTTTATTAGGCTACAATAAAAGGTATGGTGGTACTCGCTGCTGCAGAAATGAAGGAGCTCAAGTTGGCAGGTGATGCTGCCTCATTCATCCCACAGTTGAAGGAAAGACACTGCCAAATCCCCTGGATGCACCACTTGAAATTCTGACACGCAATGTGCTATGCGGTGTTGGTTCAGCATGAGAAACACAATATCTCTAGGCCTGTTCCAATAAGGTTCCCATGGTTCCCATAGGTTTGCATTACGATGTGATAGCATGTTTAGTCAAGTGGTGGGAGGATGCACCTATATCATGCATCCGCCCCCACTCGAAAGTAAACATTGTGGTTGAATGATAAACAGCCCAGTCAAGATTCCTATAAAATACTGCGTAGAGAGTACACAATACGCACCTCACTTGACCAGCACCAGCTCTGCATACGTACAGCATGCATTCATCGCCGACTCTAATCTCTGTGCTTCTTCTCCTCGCACTCACATCCCGCCCTGCCTTCTCCACAGCCTTGGCGATTGGCGAGGCTGTGCCGAGGCCGAGGGCAGACCCCTTTGGCGTGTCAGACCTCCCAGTGGGTGAAGACGTAGCCGAGAATGTGGTTGAGACGGAGGTACTCGGTGAACTCGATGAAGACGACGTGAGCGAGGATGTCCTCGTGCCAGCTGCGTCTCGTCGTGTTCGAGTAAGAGTAAGATGTGTCTACGATCGCAAATCCAAAAGGCTTCGATGCTGGCTGATCCGACAAGTTATTCCTCTTCGTCGTTGACCACTTGAGTGAGCAAATGTTGTGGCTGCATCTCCTCCTGAAACGCTTCTTTAAATAAATCTGATCTTCAATTGCCGCAAGTTCTGATTGCGTTGTTTTAAGAAGGACACTGCTGAATCTTGCAATTCAAAAGAAATTAATTTGATGTGAACATTAGCACAAAATGAAAGAGGGGATAGGATGGGTATGGAAGAAATGGGTGAACGGAGACAGGAAATAATTTGTTGAGTGTCATAGAGAATCCACGAATAGTAGTGGAAAGGACAAAGGCTAGAAGAAATGGATATGTTGCACCAATGAAATAAAAAGCACAGCTTGTGATGCAGATCATTGTCTACTCGAAGTACTCTAGTGTAAAACAATGAAGCGTGATTGGCATATTAGCGAGACTTGGTGCAGCGAAAGCAGCTTGGAGTTATGCAAGCACCCTTTGGACAAAAGCGGGACCGAGTGGAGTGTCACCACCCCTTAGAATTATGGGTTGTTTGCGTTGCGTCTGGTTCGAGTACAAGCTTCACAATGCATTACGAGTGCAAGGACCCCCAAACTCTGAAGGCAAAGTGAGTGCAGATTAGCAAAGCTGGACAATCAGCTTACATGTCGGCATGTAAGCCGAGCATTAGTTTGCAGCAGGACCATGCGTTCGGTTGGATGAAAATGTGGTGCTGTAGCACTGAATTGGTGGTAGGCCCTTGCAAGGGCATCTCTCAAAGTACGGACTAACAATGGGCATCGCCAGTGGTGCAGCACGGTGTTACATAGATAAACGTC
Organism: Taenia multiceps; assembly: GCA_001923025.3. NCBI lineage: Eukaryota > Metazoa > Platyhelminthes > Cestoda > Cyclophyllidea > Taeniidae > Taenia > Taenia multiceps. The sequence continues at coordinate 36,184,826 of CM010312.1, forward strand.
GTTGGAATTGTGCCTGCGGATGGGTAGAGGCAGGTCCCGATTGACGTCGCCATCCTCATGCGTCATTGAGGGAAGTCTAGCAACAGACCATCGATGAAGATGATACTTGGTTAGCATGGGAATCACTTCTCTCCCACCACTTTCCTTAGGCGCACCTCACACGCCAGCCTCTCCCAAACACCAGCCCCAGCTTCACTCGCAGGACGAAGGTGTCTGGATTGCCACCTCAGTGCCCCCTACGCTAGTGGTAATAATATGCCAGAGGTGGTACATTCGCACATGCAGACAAGTCGTCTAACGAATGTGTTGAGGCAACAGTTGTGTGTCTGTGGCCAGAAATTCATGTGAGAGATGCTTTGGAAGCCGCAAACCAATTGCGTTAATGAATGAATGCAGGCAGAAGCAATCTGTTGTGTCAGTGAACTAAATTACAGAAACTGAGCTGCGACACCACTGTCAACCTGCAGTGCCTGAAAGTGCAGCAGTGGAAGGTAAAGGACAGGTCATTTAGGACAGTTAGGAGGAGGGAGGTAAAATACCGCATTGCTAAGTTTAAGCTTTGAAGTTAGATTTCAATTCTCTTTCGAAACCACCACCATCAGCCATGACGGGCATTCAAATCTGTGTTATTTTTTCACTTGAATTCCCAACCTCCATTGTCGAAATCAATGGATGCAGAGTGTTTTGATTAAGGAAGAAGTTAAACCCATGCTAATGCAAGTAGAAAGCATAAAATTCAGTCTTCACTAGAACAACACATGTTATTTCTTAGCTTGTAGGAAACCGATGTGCGGCAAAGTAACATCACGGTATTTTGGGCACAGATTAGTTGCGGATAAATTACTCATCTCAATTTGTTGGTAAATGCCTAGCCATTTCGATGGCTCAGTTTATACCAACTTGTCGTCTGCACTGCCTCTGTCGGCGTTTCAAAGCACTCGCGTTCCCTCAATAATGCTAGCAATTGTGAATATCTTAGACACGCTTTGGGCTACATATTTCCCGTACGTAGATTAGGCGACCGAACTAGACTTGAATAGTTCAAGGACAATTCCACTTTGGTCTCTGTACAGGAATAGCTGGACGGTAAGATAAATAAACTGACTTAGGGCTCGCTTACATTTGATTACAGACACTAGCGGGGCTGCAATAAAGCCAAAGTCGGACCTTCTCGAGGGTGAAGAATTGGCCATGATTTCAACAGTCATGTCGTGTAGTCGCTGCATAAACGTCAGCTGTGGCCCTCGTCGCTTCCCACGTCCAACCCATCCTCCGCGTCTTTCAAATGGATTGTTTGCACACGTCTGATCTCGCCAGTACAGTTTACAATGTACTCAGACTATTTTATTTCCTCTCAAAATTAATGTGGCATTGATACAAGTCAGAAAGTTATAAGCCAGCAGATCATCACCAATGCCTTACCCTCCGTAGTCACCTAAATCAAATTTTATTTAAATGTTATCTCTCATTTTTAGAGGCAGACAAATTTTGAATAGTGAGGGCTTCATTAGGCAGAATTTTTCGTGTTTCGTGCTTTGAAAGAATGAAGGGGCAAGGAAGAAAAAATAAAAGGGTGGGATGCGGGCAAAAGAAGGGTTTATTTGGACGAAGGCCTATGATCCATTGGGCCGATATATTCCTTTTCACTGTAAAGGTACTGCACGTTAAAGCAACGATCGCAATGCTGCCAAGTTGGATAACGAGATCAAGCACGCATCTAGTTCAGAGCTTGCGCCTGATAAGAACACGCCTACCATGGAGGCGCAAAAAGAATACAATGAAATTGAATGATAAGATTTTTGGGTAAATGATCGTGAAATCTACAAAGCTATCCACTTTGCCAACGATAATCCGCGTTATCTAGTAACGATGAAACCGTGTAGAATTTCACCTGAACCCAGTCGTTTGTGTAGAGTACTGCAGGCAGTAGGAATTAGACAGGTGCCAACTCACAAACATGTCTAATAATGAAGTGAAACGCTGCGCTGCACACAAGGCACACATTGTTATTCGAGGCTGTTTTGGGGTTTGATAAAAATGTTTGCGTTAAGTTTGTCAAGCATAAGTGTGTGAGGAAAGAATAATGTATGGATTTTGTAGCTCTTCCAACCTTTTTGATGCAGTAATGCCAACCCGATAGTCTGGCGGTGCGTTAAGCAAACCGGACAACCCACATGTCTGAATTCTGAAACGTCGAAGTGTGTTTGGAATTAGGTTTTTGAAACCCGTACGTGGCCTACAATAACACGTATCCTCCTACATCGACCTATTATTAGGCAACTGATTGGTATTTATATTAAAGCACGCCTTAATTTGAAGTAGGCTCACCTAAATTCTTTATGCATAGGCATGCAGATTAGCAAGTATAGACTAGTGCACTTTTGCACATGTGCATCAGCACACACAGCCATGAATATAAATGGAACACGTCATTAAAATGCAAACGATACATGCCTTGATGCCCGCGGAACAGGTGCGCTAAGTAAATGATAGCGGTCTTTGATCGCGTGGAGCAGGAGCCACATTTGAAGGGTTCCATCTTGGCAAAGAAGCGGGCCTAGACCAAATGTAAACTGAGAATAGGTGCACCGATCGGACCTGATTTTGACCTCAAACGCGATTTAAACTAAGGCAGTCTTATCTAGTTAGAAAACCGTATGCAGTGCAGAGGTTTGAGCAAAGTTTACCGCATTCACTGGCTGTTTTGCTGATTCTAGCGCAGGGAGTATTTGTCAGATTAATTTATGCCCATTTTAGTCGAGAAATCATTTGGCAGAAAGAAATCCTTTGTCCACATTCTAGAGATCCGTCTTTTAGCACATGTGCAATGGCTTACCGCTACCTCATTGTCACTTTGAGAGGGCGGGTGCGCCACTAATTTAGCAGCAACTGAAATGTGAAGAGGGTAACAGATTGCCTTAATTTGTCGCCCGTAATCTACGATTAGGTGAAGATATGCACCACACAAGCTGATTGCTATGAATTGGTTATTTTTGTTGGGCACTGTGCTGTTAAGAAGAAACGCAACATGTTGAGCGCGTGAAGCGTTGTTGGGGAGGTAATCAACCCCTACGCAAAGGATTGCCTTCTGTAAATGCACTACCGCAATCTGATTGTTGAGGTTATGAAGGTTGACTGACAGGTGTGTCCTGCTATTGATTACAGGCGCATTCAAATTAAAATGCGTTACAGTAAAGTTGCATCAATCGTGTACGTGAAGAGCTTTTCTAACCGTGGAGGCAGATTTCGTGCCTTACTGCTCGTGATCTGTTTTGGGTAAGCGGATCCTTTCTGAAAATCGAATGCTCTCGTTTTGAATGAGTCCTAATCTAAGAGCGTTGAATAATTTCTAAAGCTTTTGGTAAGAACCAAGCTCACTAGCATATTTGGTCAAATTTTGGGAGCGTGAAGCAATTAAATTTAGTACCCTCTACACGACACATTCAGAGCACACATGCTCTAGTGATTTCCTTCGTACACTCCACTGTTAAAAGTATCCCTTACTTCGTTGTTAGTGTTTCTCTAGCAGGAGAAAAATGCAGCAGAAGGATCGCGCAAAAGAATTTGCATTTGCTTTACCTGGCTGTAGAATAAGGAGAATTGCGTATTAGAGTAAAAGTCGTCTATCGGCTAGTGGAAGCATATTTGGTTTCGAATTCGAATGTACACGTTGGCTTTGTGCGCGCATCAGCAAGCACCAAAACTTGCAAATCCGCATGACATCTAATCCACGTTTCTGATAATGCGGCTTCACGCCCCACGACAATCCTAAAGTTGTCTTGTCCTCCTATGAGTTTGCCTGTTATGACAAGTTTTGCACCAATATTCACTGCTCAATTGCAACTTTATGTCACTAAAAGCACAGTCACATTACTATGGGCAACCAAATTTAAGCAACATTAATAAGGTAAGGATCCCTTATAAAGCTTAGTGCATTTGTACTCAATTATTATCCCTCACGAACATTCGAGAAGTCTTAAATTCTTAATGTTGAACAGCATACTGGCGAATTCGTGGTCTAGTCTGCATTATCGGGATACAAAGAAAAATCAGTTAAACATTTTCACATAATGCCTATTCTATTTCTCCATGCGAATTGTGCCACCTTTGAAACAAAAATATTTCTCGGTTGATGATATTCTCGCATGTGTGCTTTGACAATTTTGTTATTGTTCTGGTATTGGCCTTGAATGCTTTCCCAGTTGTTAGGAAATCAAAGTGTGGGTGTTGAAGTCTGCTTTTTAGGGTGTTTAATGTTTTAACCTTTACCGGCTATTCAATTGGCTTTGTAGTGACCGACGCATCGAGTGGTTGAGTTAGAGCAGAATCGGACAGATGAATGATCAGAAATCGAAGTAATAAACATTTCTATTAGTTGACAAATAAACAAGTGAGTGATGAATGAGTGTGCGAACGGATAAGTGCGATAGCCAATAATCGACTTAAGACTTTGCTACCATTTTGTTCATTGGAACTGGGATTGATGGAACAATGTAAGAAGCTTTGTTTAGGGTTTCACTTGGAATTTTCGCCAAAATGGACCAATAAGGCAATGAAGCAAGCGGGTAGTTATTTGCCTCTATATATAAGAACAAGGTGATTTTCGTGACCACGAGTTATAACATGAATGATTTGCTACCCAACACTAACGTTAAGATGAAACTTAGGGTACACTAGTCGTTCCATATGTTCCTGAACACCATAAATCAACTGAAATGGCCTATTTAGAAATCCATCGTCATTGCAATCGTCCTTTTGCGCCAGATAAAACGCGAATTGTTTTTCGCCATAAGTAAACGCAAACTATGACATGCGGTCCCCTAGTGGCAATGCGTTGGACATTTTAGGCCATAAGCTTAGTTTGCATGGTATCATTTCGTTAAACCAATGTAGAGGGTTCCAGTACTGCAAAAAAATTGGACTCAACCTTAGTCATACCGAATTTTCCATTTGAAAACCATACCCTAAGCTTCAGTGAGAGTCGTGTCTGTTGCAGCTCAGATGCCAGAGCCTCAAAGAAGAGGAACCGAGGTTTTGTTGCGCTGTTGCAATGTGTGGCTAACAATCCCGTCGGTAGGCAGCTGCAAGTTTTTTAACTCTAGACGCCTGCAAACATTAATTTAATGGGCTGAATCCACCTCTCAAAATTACCAAAGTTCTTGCGTTAGCATTGTGCCGATTCATTGCAGCGCATTGAATGTAATAAAACTTATGAGTTAAATATGGCTCAGCCCATCATACGATAAATCGGGACTCCCATTGCTCCACTTTACATGAGGCAACATCTTAAACAGATAGAATCAAATAAATCGTGACATTGTCTTTTTACACAACGCAACTGCACAATACGACGATGCTACATTACGGCAGATTTATTACCTGTCGGAAATAAATAGATTAAAAGTAGATGGCTACAGGCTTAAAGGTTGCCATGGCTGATGCGAGGGCTATGCCATAATTATTAATATTGCTGTTGCTGTTTCGCGACAATACTGCACAAATAGTCAATCTACTTTAATGTACTCATCAGCACTCCTTCATCCATCCACCTTGGTGTCATAATTTCCACCCACATGCTAATGCACACAGATGCACACAGGAAGACGTACGTGTACGGGGCGGAGATAATGATACGTACTCATATTGTATGCTGCGCAGATCCCTGTGATTTGTCAGAAGGGAAGACTTGAAGCTGTGGTCCCGCATGTGGTGCACGGCATGAGATTAACCTGGGTAGATCAGCTACCTGCTTACTGGCATGCAACTTCAAAGGGCTTCTCGATGACTGGTGGCAAGATAGACTGGAATTTTCGTTGCACTGTCGAGTCCTATAATCGCTGTAACTAATGGGCATGCATTCGCTGATTTAGGCACTGTAGCCTTATTTACTGCCATGGCCTTAATGACTGCATGAAATTTCGCACAAGACTGTGTGCATTGCCCACTCACAATATCGCAGCTCATCACAGAAATGGAAGCCCTCACAAATTCAAGGAGTAAAGGCTATTTGTTAACAGTAGGTGTACTCATTTGCGTTCTTAACACAATCGCTCATGCATCCAATGGTAAGTGAATTCATGGTGTTCGCATGAATGCGCAACTTGGTTAATAGTTCAAAGGCTGATAGCCCATGAAATAGCATAAATTAACAGCGCAGATCAAAGTACACGTGCGCGGAGTGGGAACGCAGGTTATTTTTGAATACATTGATGTTCTTTCAACTCTGCCTCACTTTGTTGGCAGCTTGCATCACTCGTGGGGAATTTGCATCGACAGTCGGTAAGATACCTTCTTGTAATTGCATCGGTCACCAGGCATGGAAACTACTCATTAAATAAGAGCATTTCCCAAATTAGTAAACCTGACAACATTAGCAAAAGTTCTTTAGGATAAAGGACTGCAAGAATGTGCAAGAGATAAACCAGCTACTTCTACTCGCTTGTAAATCAGCGCATCACATCACATCAAAATAAAATCAGCTTCGTGTGGCCGCTCCCCTATTTTTCCTTGTTATTATGCCTGGTATTCACCCTCTTCGTGCTTCACCTCTTTACCTTTAAAGTGCCCTTCAATAAGCATTAATTTTGGCAAATAGGACTTTTCCCAGCTTCGTACCCACTTACATGGCACACGAGCCGAATAAACCAGCTCTGCAAAGGCCTCGCACACTTTCGTTTAACTCGATCGACTGCAATCGAAGCAAAGCTGCTGTCAATGTGTCAAGTGAAGTTGATGCGATGAAATTAATTGAACTAAGCAACTTGCAGAGCAACAATGTGTATAGGTGTGTCATGAGAGATACTGAACGCCAAGCTGCTTGACAGAACCGTACTGAATTTATCAAGTATTATTTATCTCCCTCCTGTCAAACCATGGCCTTAGGCATTTTCTTCTCCCCTTACCACAGGAGCCTGTGCTGATGAAGCAGCATAAATGATTAACTGCCTTAAGTTTATGTGGCTGCATTAATTCAAGCACCTCCTCTAGGCAAATTTTCTTTTGTGCTTTTTATGCTTTGTATGTTTTGTTGCACTATCTCATGGATGTCTAGATGAAGTATAAGAACTCTAGATCACGAACGCTAAGCACTCACGATGCATGGGCTCGCATAGCCAAAGGATTTCAGCATGATGCTCAACTCGTCACCAACTAAACAAAAGTCTGTGGGGCTTTTTTCTGCTCATTAACGCACAGTCACCTGATACGCACTTGGTAGCCGGCATTCTTTCAACCGCCCTAGTGCTTGACCAATTAACACCCAATCCTATTCAAGTAGGGACAAGTGGGACACACTAGGACAGACGTTTTAGGGTCCTCCCACCACTAATGACAAGCTGATGCCTTCCATTTGTGCAGAACATAGCGTTCCTGAGAACGTGCAACTTGAAGCGCTCGACCCTTACACAGTGCAAATGAATTGGGATCCACCGGCTCAACCCCTCGGCGACATTATTGGCTACACCATCGGCTGGTATCTTGACAACAGGTGGCAGGGCGAAATTCACGTCTCCTCAGCCCAAAGCTACAGCTTTACAAATATGCTGCAAGAACAAACCCTTTCTGCCCATGTTAGAGTATTCACTCAAAGGGGACTTTTGTTGAAGCACAAATACACAAGTAACTTCAGTAAAATGCTGAGCGTGACCGCACCACGTTCGAAAGGATGTGAGTCCTTCCCTGACATTTCATCGTTTGATGTACTACTATATACAATTGACTGCCATGAAATAGGCTATAGAATTAAACAGATGTACCCAGCAAGGCAGTCCAGGTTGCTTCATCGGGCACAATTAGTTGTCGCTGTAGAGAATATTCGTTATAATGCATAAAAGCAAAGTGAGGATCTGTTGCGAATGGATGGTCTGCAACAACTCCAGTAACGTATCTGCCTCCTCTGCTTTATTCGCTTCGACGCTAATCCTCGCTATTTTATGGCAAGCATGATTTCCGATTAAGACCAGGGAGTTAGCCATCGTTTCATCAGTCACGTTGGAGCTTTCTTTCTTTCTTTTCATTTATTTTTACACTTGCATAATTCGCTCACATTCTCCTCTTGGGGAAGTTTTCACTTTGTTTGTTTGTCTCTTAATATTTTCTTGTGTACAATTCGACATGTTGCAGTCCTTACACCTATTTCATTTTACTTAAAATTTTTTTTATTTAATGTAGGAAACTTAGTCTTGTTTTTACCAAAATACTGAATCTAGCTGAGAAGTGTTTTCACTTTACCGAGCGCTTGGTGACCATTCGCTATTTTCTTGCCAATAGTTAGCATTGGGACGTGATGTCGTTGAGAAGACCTGCAGCCCCACCATGTGCTTAGCATTTATGTGACGTACGTATGTGTGTATGTATGTAGGCATTATTTGTCTGCTCCCCTCTTTACCTCCCCATGCATGAATATAATTGTTGAAGCAAACGTTAAGTAGATGACCGCGGTTGCCGCCGAGTCTTTGTGTTGTGTGTTCGCACTGAATATTGACGCCGATGGCTGGGGAGTAGCGATGTCTACTTTCTATTGAGAAGACTTCCCATTCTACAGCCCCATTTACTGGGGTGTCGTCATTGCTTTGCATCCATTTGGGGCCGAGGTGGGCGTGAAGGCTGAAGGGAATAACGATTGTGCGGAGGAGGAGGACGTGTTCTCCCTCTCCCTAGCCTGCGATGCCCAGTCACGTTTACTTCTTCACCGCACTATATATACCCGTGGAGATTGAATGAGAGAGACTTGGTTTTTATGCGAGCTGGTAAATGCTTGCTTCTTCCTGTTTTCCTTTTTTCTCATTTTTAAAAGGATGCATTCTCATTTAGGTGCAATGCATTACGAGGAGGAGGAGGAGAAGAAGAAGAAGAAGGATCGCCTTTGACGTAGCTGAGTAGTTGGTTGCCCTCTCCTTCCTACTTGCATATCTGAAGGTTTCTCTTGCACCGCCGACTGCATTGTGGTGATGGACGCTGGAGGTTGACGACTAAGGGGATCACCGCGGGGTACTCTTGACCCCGTTCGTTTTACCCCTTGATGTTGTTGTTGTTGTTGTGGGTACGAAAAGACTCAGAGCTGCGCCACTGTACTTGGGCTGGACGACGACGCGACCTCCTGACTGTGACAGTAGCTTCCCTTGCCAGCAGCTCTCCTCTATGTCACCAGTACAATTTCTGTCCCAGTGTGTGTGTGTATGTGTGTAAAATAGACGTGTCTTCTGCCGCATCACTGCCACCATGTCTCCTGCCTATCGTCTTCCTCGTGGGCTAAACAAATGGGCTTACCTTACAAGTGCGTATGCAACCGCACCTCTTTTTTTGCTGATAACAATGTTCAAAAGTTGGTAGAGATGTTAAGTAGTGCTAGCTATGCAGGAGTGTGTCATCTAAGCGGTTTGCACAGTTTTGCAGTTTATTTGAGAAATGAATAAATAGAAGTCAGTAAATATGGTAACACTTCATTTCATTTCATGTTTGTTGCTATTCTTTGCATTTCGTGCCACAATTCTTCGTTTCTCGTGACTGCAGTTTCCACGTAGTAGACCTGCATTCTAAGAAGCCAACACATAGAGTTGGAGGAGCTAAAGGGCTGGGATAACAAACTTATTCTCTTCCAAACAGGTGCAAAGCGATGTGATCAGCAAAGAATTACCTGACATGCAGAATTGCCTCCACGCATTCACAAAGCCATTTTGCCTCGACTTCTGCTGAAGTGCTTTTGAGGTGGCTGTGTACATGGCGATGCTAAGTTGCGATGCGGCACTAGTAATTCTGTGGGATTAAACAACTGTTGAGAATGTGCCCTCGTATTCGAAGTGGTATTCTGTGTTTTGTGCTGCAAAATTAGTAGTGCTTCTGCCTTGCACCTCGACTTCACAAATGTGGGACAGCTAACATTTCATTAAGTTCGCCGAATCAAGGTGTTGGTGAAGCATTGTGTATTGCGGTCGTGTCGATGGTGAGTGAGAGGTTGTGGCTGGAGGACGGTGCAATGACTAAGCACTCAATTCATGGTGTGCTTTGCATCATCACGTTGATTAAACGACCATCTCTATTGTATCTACGAACGATGAAGTGAAGGATGGATTCTGATAAAAACAGGTTGTGCATCGTTACAAACGTCAAAATACTAAAATAAATTCAAGTTTGCCATTCTCGACAAGTCGTCATTCCACTTTGAGTAGACCACGCTCAATTGCTTACCGCTCTTCATTGTGCATGACGTTCACGGCGTGTCACACCACGCTCCTGCTTCTCCTTAACAATTGCATTTATTTGAACAAGGCACGCACCGGTGGAAATCTGCAATACTAATCCTTATTGCTTCCGTATAAGAACGAAGTGATACGTTTAGCCAGACAGTACTTAAATCGGTGAATTTTTGTCACACACACACACAAAGCGACTTGGGCATGACTTCATATGCAGTGCCTTCAAGGTGGCTGTGCAAGTGTCGGTCTTAGGATACAATAGAATACTAGCTACTTCGTGGGTTTGAATAATTGAGAGGGTGAGTGTAAGTAAGTGTTCGAATAGATGCTTGTACATTTGACGTGCTGATTTGCAATATTACTCAAAGGTATCAATTTTTATGTGCTTTACATGACTTTGCCGAAACGAGACGCCAACGAACCACTCTACGTAGCGGACGCGTTGATTGCGGGTGCGACTGATAGGGCTAGAATACGTTGAACTGAATAAGAACTCCTCTCTTGTGGTGCACTCGAAAATCACGTTGCTGGGATTGTCATCCCTGCTGCACTTGTGGGTGCATCAGGGAAGAGTGGATCTTGGATATTGCATGTTTCATGAAGCGCTACATTAGGGAAGGCAGCAACGGCAAAATTGAAGTGCCATGCCATTCCGTTGCACCGTTTAGAATTCCACAACTATTTGTGATATTTAAGCTTGCGTTAAGGCATCTCGACAGATTTGCTAGTAAAAGCAGCTTTAAATTTGCAGTGCGTGAAGCAGAAATAAGGCATTAAAATAGTTTTAAAAGCGTATACACGTCAACATAACAATGGCTGGAAGGAATCTGTTGGGACATTAATTTGGTAGTGTCTGGCGGAATAAATGCAATTTCGCCATAAATGATAGGCAATCCACAGCACGTCTGTTAAGCCACCTTTGTTTCTCCACAAACGTTTGCAATGGTAAAGTCGCGTTAAACGAATTCCAGATGCAATGTCACTAGGCATTCGCTTCATTCGAGCATTTGCTCATTGTGTCAGATATGTGTGTGTGGTGTTGCTATCATCTAGGAACTCAATCCACCGTCCTTGGTAGCCTCGTTCGCTTTACTGACTTAGAAGTTAGCCATTGTGAAACCACACTTACTGAAGAAATAAATACGAAAACACTTATGTGCCATCCAAATGTGCAAACGTCCCCATAACATACACCACAATGGAGTGCATATGGCGAAGCAACAATTCATGCAAAAATAATTTAAAAACTATCACTCTTTCCCACCATTACGCTACCACATTGGCTAAAAGTCCCCTAGCGCCTCATAGTAGGGTTTCTATAAACTGCAGATTAGCTGCACTAGGCAGCCTAAGAGGTGATACACGATCAAAATCCTTTATCGTAATCACAGGCGAAGTAACATGTCTAACGGGCAAGCATGAACTCGAACACCTACCCACACGCCTTCTCACTTATAGGCCTAGCATCTCACAGCAGCGTAAATCACGGCCATTCCTAAATCCGACGTTCACATTTTTACCTTGAAAGCACTGAAACAGGTAAGATAGTAGAAATGCACATCATTTCGCATCTATCTAAAGAAGACAAACGTCTATTACTGCAGAATATAGGCATGAACACTACAGCTAGCAGGATACCACACAGAAGTGTGTCTCGTCTACATTCTGAATGCATTACTCGAATGAGATTGTTAAGTGGAGGGAGTAATAATGCTGAGGCACGGCGATTGTGCATACGAAAGTGTGGTGTGAGCCAAATTGGGTTAGTTCAATGAAATGGCACATTGTCAAAATTTTAGCTTCTCAAAGCCACAAATTTACACCGAGTACAGCTTGCTCACTTCGCTAGGTACACCTCAATGCGCGAAAGCGGAGTTGATCTGTGGACTGCAATTTACCCCTATGAATTTTCCGAAATAGGGAGCTGCCCTAAAGGAGGAATTCACCATGTGCAGAGATTAAATTTTGAACGATGGATGAAGCTAACCGACCTAAGCCCCAAATCAATGCAGGCTTTTCAAAAATGCAGCTCACCTGTCCATACAATTTGTTAAATTATTTGAAGCACACTCTTTGTAGCTGTAGTTAAATAAATGTGTCCGATGTCTATTCAGGTGCACTCCTTTCGCATTGAAGTGAGATTTGTTGCAACTTTACTGATAGCATCAGCGCGATTTGTAATCTGAGGTACACTTTGATGTTCTTGAGTAAGTTACCCAAAAGCGCAAAACTCGTTGGTGGTAATGACGAGTCGAAAGGTGTCATTGGTCTCCAATGCAGTGAAGTCAGCCTTTTACTGCAAATCGTATGCGGTCTAGTTAAGAACTGGTCAGCAGAAGTCTTTGACAGAGACTGCATTGGTAAATATTTTGTGTGTGGCCGACAGGAACTTTGGGTAAAAGAATGCAACAATTCCATCTTCCATGCACTGTGAAGTCCGCGTCCTGTTTCCAAATCCTATTAGCGTTTAAAGATGTAAAGGCAAAATGTTGTACGCAACCTCTTTCATGCTGTTGGTTATCAGTTTACTCAAGTGGGTTCCTCATCTCTAATCGAGTCAACCCTTAAAAATCATAGGCGATCATTGAATCGGCAGATTGATAACCAGTTGGTAGGTCGGTTGTGATAGCAAACTTTGGGCGACTTGTCCCTCTCGCTTTGAGTAAGGCCATTTTGTGGGCTCTTGAATTGTCCAGACCACATAAATTTAAGAGAATCTAAGAGAATTGAATGAGATTTTATCAGTTTGCTCTGAGCACGACACCATCTCACTCAGTGGGCTATTCGACCACTTCTTTTCCCAACTGTAGAACTCATGGAGGTGCCACACTAGCATCTAAAATTTCCTAGCGCAAGTCGTAAATTAGCTTGATTTTGACCAATTCAAAGTGAGTTGGTGGAGAAAATGGACGGCAGTGCGACCTCTCATCCAGCTTCGTTCGTTTCACACACCCTCTCCGCGGAACTGGGTGTTGCTGGCCGCCTAGATGTCTTTCACATCCCAGTGGAGTGGTCGGCTTTCTCCATCCATCACCCATTCACCGACTTTGCACCTCATTCCAAGTGACTTAAACGGGAGACTAAGAGGCTAACAAGGATTGTTAAAAATCATTCATTCCACCTCTCTTCTTTCCTTCACTTATTAAAGTGTCCAGTCTCTCAATCAGTGCCATCGTGTAACCCCCTATCTGTCTCCCTCTTACTCATTCTTCCCTCTTTCACCACATTTCTCATTCATACATCCATGCATACACACATGTGAAAATACATGTGTACAAACATAAAACACCATTTCCGCTACTTGCATGAAGCTACTACACCTGTCTCCTTCCCTCACACCTCCTCCTCTTTTATTTTCACAGACGAAGAGCTACCACTACTACCACTGGTCTTTTAATTAACGCAAAGCAGCCAGTCCTACTCTCCTCGCCCTTCTTCTTTCTCCCTTAACACCTGCAACACTTTTGATGACTCTTTTTTCAACAATACTACTTTTAGTTGTGTGCACTACTTCTTACTGATAACCATTCAGCAGCTGTGCTACAGATGGCAAACTTCACCCTCTTGGGCAGTTGACAGCAGTGCATGCCGGAGGAGGGCCAGTAAGGCGACTCTAGTCGCAAGCTGGGATGAGACGGAGTCACTTTGAGCAAAATGGATCGGGTTCGTCACTCGAACACAAGAGGTTGGTTTATCCTCTCAAATAAGTGACTTCATGCTGCTCTACTCAAAGCAAGACCTGAAGGTGAGCTTTCTGCAATCACAGTGAAATGTGTCAATGTGGGCTGTCCTTAAGGAAGGTTGTTGAAAGATACCAAATGAAGCCCAAAAACAGAGAAGGACTTAAAGATTTATTAGTGATGTAAGGGGACTAGGCGAACCTCGTAGCACTTCCATTACTTCAATTTGCATTCTCTTAGGAGTTTTTAAAAAAAAGGTATGTAGAAGCTCTGTCTTATCAAAACTGGCGGCCAAAACGTCGCTGCTTATGGCATCCCGGTTTGTCACGTGGATTGTTCAAGCCAAGTCGGATGGCACGATTAGGACATTGAGGGAGAGGGTGGCTTGATTAAAGGCCAAGTGCTTTCTTATGGACATTGAAAAGGGGCAATGACATCAGCCTGATCAGTCAGTTTGGAGTGGGCTTCCAACGATTAAACGGAAGCGGGATGTTCGTGACCCTTCTCAGTTAGTGAATACTGACGCCCCAGCCTCCACAATACTTGGTAGTCAAGGCACAAACCTAGACATGCTTAAGTGCGGCCGTCTGCTTCCTCCACGCACAAATCCATTAACGGCTTGGCGCTTTGGCTGCAATGACCTGGACAAGAGACTAAAATCCTTTGCTTTAAAGGCTGGGCTGTGATAATTTTGTCTGTGGTTCGCATATCACCTCACTCCCGTGACTACCCAACCACTCATTCTTTCACACGTGGAACTGATGGCGGCGCAACGGAACACTTAGAAGATCTGCCATACATGGTATGAAATGGCCCTTTTCTCACTAGGTTAAGGAAGCATTACTGTGGCGACTAGTCGGTGATGTGACGTTTCACCCGACTCCTGTGGAGCAGCTGTAAAATTCATGAGTGGTTTCTTTGAGGCACAAAGGAGCTAGGTGTCCATTAGCCTCGCCTTCTGGTCTTGCCACCAAGGCGGAATTACAGTCAGTCAAATACGGGGGTGTACAACCTTGTAACAAGTTCACGGCCGTCACGCTGCAGGTTGCATTGAGGGATGGCGATAGCGATGATAACCGCCACGGTGAGTGGACAACTGCTATTGCCCTACTGCTATGACAACCACTATTGTTACAATAAGCTGATCACACCTTTGTTTGCTCACGTTAGTCCTAGCCAATGCGTTTCCTGCACAAGGCAGCGTGATCGATTGCCCCAATCCAATAAATGCCACCTGTCGCATATATGTGACGCGGTGAAATGAATGCGCATTTTAAGTAACAGCAATAGCTATCGCCAAATCTTGGCCAAGATACTAGAAGAAGGCATGACTTGTCTTCTGGAAGGTTCACTGCTTAGACTGCAAAATAATGCTAGAGCACAATCCAGGTATGTTGTCTCAAATTGGGCTTGCAAAGATTCTAAAGCCACTAAAAAAGCATTCAACGCAACACTATTAAAATTTAGTTGATGGAAAGTTCTAATTAGTGGTAGTATATTAAAAGTGGAAGAGATTGGTGCCCTTGCACATCATCTCGCCACTGAGGCACATCAGCGATGGCTATTCGAGAGGGAAAGAGGGTCAGTTGCCACAGATTGGCGCCGCTGACACAACTCAGCCACTGGGGTTCACAGTTAGGCTGTCTCCTCCAGCCAGCTGTTAGTCACTGAGACTCCTCTTGAACAACCCTCTGCGTTGTGCAATGGGCATCTGGCCAGGCGGTCAATAAGACCACGACCACGCCAATACATGCCCAAATCTAAGCAGCTGGTTGTGCCGAATTTTTAATCATGGGCTACTTAGCGCTTGAACTACCACAAGGACATCACTTGAGGTGGATGAAAATGGAATCGTTGATGTGGATCACAATCACCTTCCCTCCAGCCTCCCCATGTGCTGACGGCACGCGAAGAGCGTAGGGAAGTTCCACTCAACTATCTTGTCCTCTCAGGCACCCCTCCTTCCTCTAGCGCACTTTAAACAACACACTACCTGGCTAAGATCGCTTCATTGACGCGTTGAGGCTGGTCTACAAGGCGAATCTGGATCCATGATCAGTGTATATGCCACTCAAGCACTACCGTCCGCCTCGTGCATCTGTCTTGACTCTGCTACGGATATGAACACATGCAAAGTAAGTCCACGCCAAAATTACCAAGCAGAATAAACAAATTACATGCAAGAATTTCAAAATTTTTATAAACCCGTAGTAATAGGAAAATGCAGAGCACTCTGCAATGTGAACTGGAAAGCGCCTCATCGAAGGGCCGGACTTTCCTTTCAAATCCCTTTCAGATAACAACTTAGGATGTGATAAGTGAAACCAGTCTTTTGCAGGCAAAACTATTGCCAAAGACATTAAAATATGCTTTGTGTGGTCAGCATTTTAGGCGTAGGCACATTTCAAACGCATTTGATTGTCCTTTTGAACATGTTGTGGCTCTACTGAAAAGTAATAAGTAGCAGTGACCGGAGTGAAGGTGGAAATCGCAAAATTGAGTGAACCCTGTAACAAATTTCAAGGACAATGCATCACTGCATTTGCTTGTCACTTTATGATCCACATTAGCTTTACAATACTTTTTTAAGAAGGAAACATGAAAGTGTAACAGTAAAAAGGGTGGCTATGTGTCAATAATTTATTCTCACTTAAAATAGGATGGAAGTTTTGTGTCAAAGATAGCCTGCCTGAATTCCTGTTGGAGATCCTTAAATGATGGCTATCGCAGCAGTTGTGCTCCTTCGTGCAGTCCTTAGCACATGTAGGAGAGGAGGACTAAAACAAATTCAGACTTTGCAATGCATACGTGGGCTCAAGTGAAGGAAGAAAGGAAAAATCTCCAGGTTAGGTTCAATTAAGTGTACTGTATAAGTGCATTTAAAACACGCAGAAATGCGTTGATGTTAGGCTGAAGAAGATGTAAAAAGCGGACAAGTGCGTTATATCTCCTTCAGGTGATGTTTGAGTTAACTCCACACTTTGCTTTGTTCACGAACCGAGTTATTGCGGTTTCATCAAACGGCTGTACACTCTGCGACACTCGTTGCGCATTCGTTCGTAGTCCTCCTTTGTGGCCTGCTTTTCGGTGTCCATCCACTTTATTGTCCTCTCACACATCGCTAGCATTTTGTCATGATTCTGTTTCTTCTCCGCCTTCTCCAACTCCCTTTTTATGCTGCAGACGTAGTCCACTAACTCATTCTTTGCTGCTATTCTACACCTCTCCTTCTTATCCTCCTGCTTGCACTTCTCCGCATCTTTCAGCATCTGCTCTGCGTCCTTCTCAGAGAGACGACCCCTGTAGTTAGTGATCGTGATGATGTTCTGCTTTCCTGTCGAACTTTCCACCGCTGACACATGGAGAATGCCGTTTTCGTCTATTTCGAAGGTTACCTCTACCTTAGTCTCATTGCGCGGCCTTGGTGTGAGACCAGTCAAAGTGAACCCGTCCAACAAGTGGTTGTTGCGCACCCTCACACGCTCGCCCTCAAGCACTTGGAATCTCATTACGATTTGATTATCAATAACATTCCAAAAAAACTCAGTCTTCTTTGTTGGAATTGGCGTGTTACGCTTTATTACAGTTGACATAATATCGCCCACCACATCAGTACCCAATGAAAGTGGTGTCACATCCAGCAAGACCAAATTTTTTGTCATATTGGACACAACACCGGTCAATTTGGCCGCCAAAGTCGCCGCACCGTACGCCACTGCCTCGTCTGCGTTGATGGATCTCTTCACCTCCTTTCCCCCCAAGAATTCCTGCAACATCTTCGCCACCTTCGGAATACGTGTCGATCCACCCACCAACAGTATCT
Organism: Taenia multiceps; assembly: GCA_001923025.3. Lineage (NCBI taxonomy): Eukaryota > Metazoa > Platyhelminthes > Cestoda > Cyclophyllidea > Taeniidae > Taenia > Taenia multiceps. The sequence continues at coordinate 36,202,522 of CM010312.1, forward strand.
CATCCACATCAGTCTTTGTCATCTTCGCATCACTCATCGCAGTCTCTACTGCATTCATCGTCCGATTGAAAAGATCCGAGCACAAATGCTCAAGTCGGGCCCGTGTGAGACTAGCACTGAAATCGATGCCATCGAACAACGCTACTGTTTCAATTTCTGTGCTCTTAGCTGTGCTCAGCATCTGCTTTGCATCCTCACACTTCTCTCGCAAACGACCAATGGCTTTCTGGTTGGATGTCAGGTCTCTACCCTCGTGCTTCTCTTTGAAAATCTCCAAAAAAGTGGTCCACTAGTCGAGAAGTGATGTCCTCTCCACCGAGGTGCGTGTCACCACCAACCGCCTTCACCTCAAATATTTCATTCTCTATCGACATGATGGACACGTCGAAGGTGCCGCCACCCCAGTCGAAGATGAGCACGTTGCGCTGTCTGTCAAATTTCTTGTCTATGCCATAGGCAATGGCAGCTGCCGTCGGCCCGTTGATGATGCGCAGCACGTTCAAACCTGCCGGTCTGCCAGCATCAACCGTGGCTTGACGTTGGTTGACGCTAAAGTAAGCTGGTACTTTGATGACGACATTGGTCACCTTTTCGTCCAGGCGTGCCTCCACCGTTTCCTTCAACTTTGTCAGCACCATGGCCGATATCTGCTCAGCAATGTAGTGCTCTGTCTTGCCACGATGCTGCACCTCGATCTTTGGTATTTCTCCAGCATTTATGACCTTTAAGGGCCATCGTCTCATGTCGTCCTGTACTTCTGCATCTTCTTAACGGCGTCCGACCAGACGCTTCACGTCGAATACTATATTGGTGGGGTCCACGCTCGCCTGTTTCTTTGCAGTCTTGCCAATAAGGCGTCCTCTGTCAGTGAAGGCAACATAACTCGGCGTTGTGCGTTTGTCCATGCCGTTTCTGACAACACCAACGCATGAGAACGTCGTTCCCAGGTCGATGCCGATGGCTGTACTCGTTAACACGTTTTCGTGGGACGCGCAAATTCTAACACGTATAGTCTGATGATGGTGATCTCTACGATCACCGCAGTCCTTTATATCAGCTACAGGTGATGATGCTGAACCTATCCACGGAGTGCGCCTTATACTAACCAGCATCTGCCACTGCAGCAGGGCTTCTTCTCATTAGCCTACAAATGTGCAGTTGAAAGGCCAGACACACAGTGCAGGCTCACGCATGAACACGCCTGTGCAAAAGCAGTGGTGACAGCTCCACACCGACGTGTGGGTGGCACAAGTACAGCAGTGAAGGAGCACCGTTGGATTGGCTCTTGACTGACAGCATGGTGATGCTGGCGAGACCTAGGTAATGACGAGATGCAGATCAACACAAGCACTATACCTTCAAAGGCGTAGCACATGCATGAATCACAAGCTAAGCCCGAGACGGAGGAATGTCTGTGGAATGCTTTGAGCGTGGCAAATTGATGTGCTCATGAACCTTTTTAAGGCCTTAACGCACGAGCAAATGGATGCCTTACCCCTAACACTAAATGAAATAAAGTGTTTACTTGTAAATGATGCTACATAATTCCTCCTTTATGCGAAATAAAGGTGGAAGTATAGTTGCTGGCCGATTCGGCATCTAGGTCTACGTAGTGATATCGTCGTGGGGTAAATCAAGCATTGCAAGTGCCAATCGAGAAGTTAAAAAGAAAGCGACATCCAAAAAGTGGCTGAAGAATACGAGGTGTGGAGAATCTGAAATGCCTGTGTATAGCTTTCCACTCTAGCACGCAGTGGACCCTCAGAGGGGCGATTTCCACTTGAATGACTGGACGGATGTGAGACAATGAGAAGGCATTAATCTCCTCATCGGGTAACACTCTCATCATGTTTTGAGGTCGAGGTGGAAATGACTGGCCTCTGAAGTGAGGGGGCGGTCACTGTTATGAGAGACGAGCCAGCAATCTTCAGCCATAACATGCAGTTTTACGGAGAGACCTAGGTCCGGAACACATTGATGGATGAGTGGATCAGGTGACTGTGGGTGGTGGATACAGAAATCAGCAAAACAACTAAGCTAGGAATGGATTCCCCTCCGTAGCTGATAAAAACGAATTGGTGGAAAGTGAGCGAACTTACAGTACGATGGGAGTCGGCATGCTTTTGTGGAAGCCGAATGAATTTATGGTAGGTGAATGCAAAAGGAATGAGAATCGAAGGGAAGCAAAGGGGAGAATGAAGAAGATGGTGGACTAAAAGAGCTGCATTGTGGTGGATAATCACATAGAAAACAATTAAGATCCCCCGTTACTTCGTTTGTAAGGCGTCTACTCATCCACATTCACATCAACGCACTCCTTCATCTCTTTGCTTACTCATTTGCATCATTGGAAATGGCTAAAAGCCCAACGATGTCCTGCGTGTGGATTTGAGATAACAGTTCCTTCATGTTTGGTGGCCATCTGAGTGCCTATAACTGACCGCCCATGGACACCTGCTGGTTCAGCCGTTTTGGCTGACACTCCCAAATGCAAGAGTCAACAGCTCTCACTCCACGGTCGAAGGGTGAGTAGTTTACCAGCTGTTGGTTGTCACCCGCTTTGGAGGTGGGTTGCGGGATAGTAGCAACAAGTTAGGCCGTCGATGGTTGTGGTGCCATCCAGCTTGACTTGGATTGTCCATGTGACAAATTGAATGCTACAACCAGTACCGCCTTGACCGCCGGTTTCGAGAGGACAGAGCATTTTGCTCGCCCCTAATCGAAAAGCTCTCAGCATTGCTGCATTTCGCTGCATCCCTAAGAGGACTTCAATAATCTCTCCATTCGTGCGCTGCGTTTAGTGTTACCCAACTTCCCACAATTCCAAACTTCCTATACCAACATTTCCGATTCCTAGTGCCTAAGTCGCCTCTCTTGAGTGCGTAGAACAGTACCCAATTTAAAAAATCTCTCTTACAGTAAACACTTTGTAAGTCTATGAAAGCATTACATTACAGATCCCTACCTACAAGAGGCCTTGAATCACACTGCTTGCACCTATTATGCCTTTACTTGTGGAGACAGCAGCTTCATTCGAGGGCTAAATGAAGTCCAAGTAGCGGAAGGCCGAAAGAGTATGGAGGTCAAAAAACAGAATGCCTGACTCCCTCTTTACTGGCGACTTGTTAATGGCTTACCTGAGGAGAGAGGTGTCTTCTTGATCGGGTGTTAAGCTCCTTTTTCCCATTATCGTAGGCAGTTCAGGAGACAAGCAAACAGCGCATGCTCAAAGGACAGACCACACTGGCACGTTTAATTGTGCTAAGTCATGCTAAAGAAGCATTAATTGAGGACTGTACAAGGAGGCGGTGGTTCATGACTTGCGGATGGGGTCGACTATGCCTCTGTCCCCTTCAACCTACGTGCAATCCCTCTCAAGCCAAATTGTGCTCCTGATTAGCCCATTCTAGCCGACTATGTAACCAAATTTGGTTACTGACTTCAACTACCAGAAGTTAAGATAGGCACTTTTAATACCTGACTCTGTTCAGCTAATCCACACGAATATCGTCTGGTACATTTCTTGAATCCCTGAGTGGCTCCACCCGAATTAGGTGTGACGGAGGCGCCTTTGATGTAAAAGAGCACTCAATTGCCGCACGCCATCCTGTCACAATCTCTTTCATGTCTTAGCCTCTTCAGATGCGGGGCGCGTCGTTGTGCTAAGGGCTGTGGTGTTGATGAATTGAAGTAGACGACAAGCTATGGGGCGCGATGCAGCTTAACTAGCTGCACGGCGTCACCCATGCGTGACGCCAAACCCTTATTAGCCAAGGACGATTGATCGTTGTGGCTCGTGATGCAGATGTAGTTGTTTGAACCTACAGAAGCAAACAAAGACGTGGTCATTTTAATGGACTGATGGCAGTAACCTGAACACATCATGCGGTTTGTGGGGCGTGGAGTGGTCACTAGAAATCGCAACTTCGTATTCCAGTGCGAGAACACGTAAATCACTGCTGCTTGTGTATTATTTCCTACAGGTACAACTGGAATACGAAGCCAACACTATCCACCCTCCCTTTGTCTCAAAAGAACCGCTCGTGAACTTTGCAGCTGCTCAACGGAGAGGGTGGGTGCAAGGAACGCTGGTGGTTGGGAGGTCGCACTGCCATCCACTTTCTCTACCAGCACATTCGTGATTAACTAAAATAAATTTGACACATTGCATGCAGTGAGAAGCTTTCGGACACTCCTCTTGCGTCTCGGTGGGTTCACAATTGGAAGAAGTAGTGAGCAAACAGACGTGTGAGTGTGACGGCGTGCGAAAAGGATGCTGTAATTAGGACAGACTGATGAAATTCTAGCCTTAAAGGTAAAGGACCCAAACTGTGCTGTTGAAATCTTTTAAAACGGTAAAGCCTATACCGAGGCTGTCTTTATCTGCAAATAACCGAGCCATGTTGCAGTCGAAGATGAGGCATGTGCATTTATAAGCCCATTTGCTTAACCGAGGAAGACGACAGGCAGGAGGCATAGTAGCAGTGATGCGGCAGAAGACACGTCCATTTCACACACAAATTGTACTGGTGACATAGAGAAGAAGAGCAGCTGGGGAGGGAAGCTACTGTCACAGTCAGGAGGTCGCGTCGTCCAGCCCAAGTACAGTGGCGCAGCTCCCAGTCTTTTCGTACCCACAACAACAACAACAACGAGGCGTAAAACAAAGGGGCTCAAGAGAACGCCTCGGCGATCGCCTTGGTCGTCAACCTCCAGCGTCGATCACCACAATGCTGCAGTCGGTGTTGTAAGAGAATCCCTCAGGCATGCAAGTAGGAAGGAAGGGACAACCAACTACTCACCTACGTCAAAGGCGGTCCTCCTCCTCGCCGTAATACATTAGACCTAAATGAAAATGCATCGTTTGAGAAATGAGAAAAACTAGAAAAACAGGAAGGAGCAAGCATTTGCCAACTCGCAAAACAAAGTCTCCCTCATTCAATCTCTACGGATATATATAGTGCAGTGAAAGAGTAAACGTGACTAGACATCGCAGGCGAAAAAGAGAATTGCAAGTCTTCTCAATGGAAAGTAGACTTCGCTACTCCCACCCATCGGCCATCGCCCATCGGCCATCGGCGTCAATAGTCAGTGCGAACGCACAACACAAAGACTCAGCGGCAACCGCGGTCGTCTACTTAACGTTTACTTCAACTATTATATCCATATATGGGGAGGTAAAGAGGGGAGCAGATAAATGCATGCATGCATACATAAATGTGTCACATAAATGCCAAGCACATGGTAGGGCTGGAAGTCTTTCTTCCCAACGACATCACGTCCCACTGCTAACCAGCTATTGTAAGAAAATAGCAAGTGGGCACCAAGCCCTCGGTAAAGTAAAAACACTTCTCAGCAAAATTCACTCCTGCTAATCCAAATGCACCATCAAAAGGACTAGCAAACCACTTGACGAATCGTCAAAACAGTCGCCATTTCTCGCCTCAAGCATTATACAGTGGGAAGTGAACGCGAGTAGGGGCCTCGCGATCGGAAAACAAAACCTCCTCCCCACCTCCTCCATTGGCAGTCGTAATCCGCAGAAGTCTACCACTACCACTACCACTACAGCCTTCCCCCAAAACACTTCCAAGTCTCCCCAGTAGCCACTCCTTTGCCCTGCGGTGAGCAAACTAACAAACACCAACACACACCGAAACTGTGCCCACGTTCCCGCAGTTGCTGCGGTCAGACCTCACCTCCATACACTGCTACACTGGGAGGAAGGCCAACGCACCATCGAGAATTGCACTTCCAACCGCCACAGCAATCCCAACTAACTGGCCCAAGTTTTCCACACGGCCAGCGTGAAAGTGCACAGCAGGCAAACGGACAAACAAGCATCCATAAATAGAATAGGCACTTAGTAGTGAGGTGGTAATGAACAAATGAATGAGGAGGGAGTACTTGGCGTGGGTGAAAATCCCCTCCCCTCAATTAAAAGCTAGGCCTCATCGGTCAAAATTCATCCCCATTGAAATAGCAAACCATTTAGCAAGAGCCAAAACCATCTCCATCACTCGCTACGACTGCTGTGCAGTGCAAACGTCAACGCGATTAGGCAGCGCACCCGGAAGACGACAGCAAGTCTTCACAGTAAATGCAGCAACTCTTTCCACATTTACTCCAGCACGGAAACAGACAGGCGGACATATAGTTGCACATATGTATGCATGTATATAAAAGGGGGTTATCCGTGAGAAAACATCAAACAAATAAATAAATGCCCACCACGTAGGAAGGTTAGAAATGTTCGTAACCAAATCAGGTCCCACTAGTCAAAGTCCATCGTCGTTCGTTAAAAGAATGAATCACATCTACAACTGCCAAAACAATCGCAATTCATAGCCTCAAGTGGTGTGGCTATAGAAGAGTGGACGTGAGTAGGCAGCACAGCTGCAAACCAAAACGTACAGACCGTCACCACACTAGAAGTCCTTGGCCCACTCCACTCCATAAGGTAAGCGTTTCAACATCAAGCACACGCTGTACACCACCCACCGCCAGTGGTACCAGTGGCACGGTAAGCCCGCGGAGTCCGAAAAGACGAAAAGTAGTAAAATAGCAATGGACAGGACGATGCGCAAATGTCCAACGCGCTACGAGACTAACACCCGCAGACACAACCACCGAGAGAAGACAAAAACGCCTCAACAAGCCAACACTCAGATCGGCTACAGGGCACAGTCCACGCAGAGACCTACGCCAAAACCTCCCCGCCCCGATTCCGCCTTCACCTCAATCACACACACACACCAACCGACACCGTCGAAGCTGAGGCCCTACACAACACCTCGCGCAATGAACACACCAGTACAAATAATAATAATAACCGTCCCTCCGAGCCCATGAGCACAGCAATGACTAAGTTTCCCACGCCTCGTCCACTCCCTCCACGGCTATCATAGCAATGCAACTGACACACCTTCCACACACACACACACACACAAAGTGCGAAAAGACCTCCCCCACACGGATAAGTGCTTAACACATGCCCCACCTTAAATCACATTGCACATCGGATGCACTGTTACGCAAAAAAGACAACAACAGCAACAGGAACTTATTTACAGCGAGTCAATCATAACCGAGGAACGCACGAAGAGACAGCGAGGCCAGACAATGTCGCCCTTCTTGGCAAAAGAAGGAGACGAAGACGAGGACGAAGACCAAGGCGAAGGCGAAGACCAAGGCGAAGGCGAAGGCGAAGAAGGCGGAGAAGAAGACGAAGAAGAAGAAGAAGAAGTCCCCACGAGAACCGCACCTACCTCTTCAGCCCCTACCTATTCTAGCATCTCAACATGGAAAGAAATTGAAATGAATAAAAATGATAACAATAATATGACATAAAAATGTGAGGTATAATTATAAGCAAGAAAATAGCGATTAGGCACCAAGCGCTCAATACAGTTAAAACATGTCTTAACAAAAGTAAACCCTACTAACCCAATTGACGAAATGCCAAAACAATCGCCATTTCTCGCTCCAACAATTATGCAGTGGAAGATTACGCGAGTCGTCCTCGCGGTGGAAAATCAACACCTCCCAACGGTCACAGCGTAGGTGGCCTTCGCCCCTACACTAGCATGTGGGCGTGGAAAAGTAGCCAGTCGACATTTAGGGGACCTAACGACAACAACAGAAACTATAAACCGCAACTGGCGCACCTTACACCTCGAAAGAATGCGAAAAGACCTACGCACGAACGCTAAAAACATGATTCCACCCATAAAGAAACCCGCATCGAATATATCTATCTATCTATCGCTGCACAGAGAAGACACCAACAACTCACTAATTGCGATCCAATCTTACCTGGCAAATGCACCAAGCCATAGCGAAGGTGAGATTCGCACCCAGCGCCGCCTCCTCATAATTCCTCCATTCTCGCTCACAAAACACAAGCATTTTGGCAGCAGCTGAAGCTCTTCCTCCTCCACCTCCTTCTCCACCTCCTCTAATGTCTTATCTACCGATTATGTAGACAAAGAATTATGTAGACAAAGAAACTACAAAATAAAACATGTAATGAATGCGTATTAGCGAAAATAATGCGCAGGCGCTAAGCGCTTGGTACAGTTAAAACCCTCATCCACAAAATGAACACTCAGTAATCAGAGTCCGTCGTCACCAAAAGGCCACATAATTAATAAATTGTCAGAATAACCATACCTCATTGCCCAACGTATCATACACCAACAATTGAGCGCGACTAGACCCAAACGTCTGCAAAGCAACACGTCTCAACGGTCACATTCTGAAGTATTTGCCTCTACCGCAGCGATTAGGCGAATAAAGGGAGCCCACCGACACCTAAAAGATTTAGTAGCAACAAATTAACTAATACCAATGATAAAGCACCAAATAATTACGTGGATAGGCAGTATATTGAGAATGCGAGCGCCTTAAGCCGCATTAATAAGCCTCTGTGTCTACTCGAGAATGTGAGCGTATGAGGGGAAATAATCTACTCCTAAATGACCTAATAGCAGCTAAGAAGACAAAACTAACAAAAAAATTGCCAAATACTTGCCGGTTCCCCGAGTTGTTACGGCAAATAATGCGCCAGCAATCGATATTAGCAGTCCCAACATGCACACCAGTTACCAGTCCGCCGACCAGCGTTGCGCGACAAAACAAATGAACTTTTGATTTTTGCCTATTTTTGAAAAAGTCAAAGTTGCCGCAAACGTTACAATTTTTTGCAATCAACATCAAATTTGAGGAGCAAATTTGCAAATGAAATGAATTACTTAGTAGGCGTAAGTGAAGAAATTAGCGAAAAATAACGGAAATAAAAACGCCTATGTGGCGTCCCGAGGCTCCCCTTAAGGTAAAAAAGGCGCAGTCCTAGGGCAGAATATATACATTATTCCGGGGAACAGAGGACTTGGGGGCTGTTGGCACGGCCCGGAGGCCGACCAACCGGCTGAGTACAAGATTGCCACCCAAGTGACCTAAACCGGTAGTTCGAACAAACAAAATATTACACCTAAAAGCAATATTTTAGGAATCGATAATAAAAAGTATGTGCAGTTGAAATAATTTCACAAAGGTTCAGTGTACAGTTTAGTAGTATATTGCACTTATTTTCAAACTTGTTGGTTGTGGCAAAGTTGATTTATTGGGACTGTTGAAAGGAACTTTGGCACACGCTTTACTGTAGCCTTGATTTTTCCGTGGTGTTTTTCTATGGCAATCCTTCATTGTCCTCCCGTCCCTATTAATCGTGTCAATGATGACCCTAAGGTCGTGCGAGAATTTGTGTTTGGTGTGTCCTACTGCGCAAGTAGCTGTTTCTATTCTGCTAATTAACTTGGCCAGTTCTACTGGCGGTTAGGGGCCAGCAATCATCAAAAAGTGAGTGCGTTTTCTTTCTCCACTCAAGATAGCAGTAAAGGCAGGTGACTTCGACGTCTATGCACGTTCGTAGTCAAGTGGGTGGGTGGGTGGATGAATGGATGAATGTGTAAGAAAACTGTCGACTGAATACCACCACAGTAGAAGGCGTAAATCACGTCAACTGAGAGGTGAGTTGGCATTGTATGCATACAGTTGCAATCTTGTGCATCCATTTTGTGACAGTTTTATGGTACTTTCCCACAATGGAGGCATAGACTTATTCCTTCTCTTTCAGGAGTAGGTGCTGTTCGATGCCTTTCCTCTCATTCCAATGGAGAGCCAATGATTGTGAAGAGTGGATGTCTTCTCATCTCGGTGCGTGGAAAAAAGAGGAAAATGAATGGTTATAGTGTCGGTGGAAGTTAATACGACTTGAGTTGAGTTGCAGTCGATGAATGAGTGTATGCATGAATGCGTGGGAAGAACGGTCGATTTGAGGCTATTGCAGTAGAAGTTGAAAAGGACTCAAATTAGAAGGCAGGCAAGTTGGGAGCACGCATATGTTCTTGGTGTTTTATGCATCTATTTTCGATATAGACATAGGCGTGGTGCTTTCATGTGCTGGAAGAATGAATCCATGCGTTCTCCTTTAGGTGGTGTGTGGTGTTGGTGGATGCGTTGGCATTTGTGGGAATTGATTGAGCCTGCTGAAGGTACGGCTTCTACGTGTTAGTGGGACTTCGTCCTACTTTCCTCGTCACCTGGCGGCATGCATATGCGCGTCGTGCGTTCCATATGACCATATCATTGTTGATGAGCCTGTTGTTTGTATTCAGGGCAATAAAAGTAATGAGAGGCGGTTGTGTGTTCCGGTTTCTGAGAGGAGGAGATTGACTGGTCACCATGTGACTGCAGTCAGCGTGATTATTTAGGCGAAACAGCCTGCAATGGATGCAGTGATGATGATTTTTTTGCCTTTGGAAGGACACCGTCTAGTTTGCTTAGGTAAGTGCCTCCTCCTGCATGAATTTGGTGTTATTTGGGTGGTGGAGTGTACGCAATCAAGTGGGTTGGGAGTAGATTTGGAGAGAAGGTGTTGAGTGCAACCCTGTCTTGTATCAAATTGTCGGTTGCCTGTGAGGTGGAGGAAGAAGTAGGAGAGTTGGGGCAGTGTGGGGCGGGGCGGTGCGGGGCGGGGCGAAGAAGACTTCATTCAACGCATCACCCAGCCAATTTTTGCGTTTCAACTTAAAGGTGAAATGTCGCGACAACTGAAATGGTGTTCGGTAGTGGGTGTTTTGCCAACTGTGCGGGCTCACAAGTTGCTCTTTTTTGGCAGCAGCGGTAGTAGTGGTAGGGCCTCGGGCCTTAGGCTGAGTTCTAGCGACGGCGACGGGGGCGGCGGTGGTGGCGAAAAAGAAGAATAAGAAGAAGAAGGTCAATCAGAGGAGGAGTAGTTGGAGCGCCTATGTAACGCTGGTGGTGAATTGATAAGGCAGGAGGGAACACCCATCACTTCACAACATGTCAAGAGTAATGGAAAGGAAATGAGATTCCGAGGCCTCACAACAACTGAGCTGCGTGTCTCTACTCTGCCTAGCTTTTGTGTCGTTGCAGCATTAGAGCACCCATCTACAACTACTCCGATCGATTAATCTCGTGCTTCATTTTCATTATCCTATTATCCTCCCTATTATTCCAGCACTTCTTTGCATATTTTTCGACGCTTTACCTCTACACCTCAAATCACGTAGCCAACTGCCTCAACTCCCACTCCTCCCACCAGCCTAGCGTTGTCATGTGCAAGTTGACACACAACAAGGCGTGGCTGTGTGCTCCCCTGGTGTAATGCAGGTCTGGCGCATCAGATCAGATTCTTTTATTTCCTCTTCTTTATCGCAAAGACAATTGGTAGGTAAAGAGAATGGCTGAGAGGGGCATTAGTGTTTAAATGGGAGCATTCACTTTCCCAAGTCAATGACGAGGATGGTGAGGAGGGGCGGGAAGAGAGAGAGAAAAGAGAGAGATTGTTCACAAACCGCGGATTGCCACCAAATGCCGTCGGAGGAGATAGTGCAGAGAGGGTTCCATTCCTGCTAGGAAGACGAACAAGAAAAAGGGAAGGAGATGACGAAGAAGAGGAAGAAGAAGAAGAAGAAGAAGAAGAGGAAGAAGAAGGAGCCGACCAACACTTGAGTGAGTGAGTGAGTGAGTGGGTGGGTGAGTGAGTGAGTGAGTGAGTGAGTGAGTGAGTGAGTGAGTGAGTGAGTGAGTGAGTGAGTGAGTGAGTGAGTGAGTGAGTGAGTGAGTGAGTGAGTGTGTGGATGGCCTAGATTGGGGCCTCATTACCGACCCATCCACACTGAGCACTCATTTGATTGGTCGGTCGGTCGGTCGGTCGGTCGATCGGGCGGTCGATGAATCAATGGATCGATGGATGATTGAATCGATGATACCGCCAACTGCTGTTGTGTCTGCGTTGTGTGTATTAGTCATCTCCGCCTGCCTCTCTACCTGCCTGCCCACCTACGTGCACACCGAGAAAAGAAACAATCTCACACACACACACACACACACACACACAATCGCAACGGCCAATGTGCCGCCCTCTTCCCACACTTGGCTGGAAAAGGAAAAGGAAAGAGAGAAAAAAAAGAAGAGGGAGATTTGGGAACTCAGCACAAGTCCCCAACAGCTAATCCTCTCCCCTCCTTCCTGCCCTCCCGCCCGCTTGCCCTCCCACTTGTCTTCCCTCTGTCTCATACCTATACTTGTATTCTTTCTCGCCGCCGCCTCCTCCTCCTCCTCCTCCTCATGAACTCATAATAACAGTAATAATATTAATGCTAGTAGAAATAGATCGCTAGGCATCATCAAGAACATGGACAACAACAAAAGCAACGGCAGGGGTTTATTGTGGTCGCATCGAGACGAGAGGAGAAGCGATGCACAAAATAGCAACAGGAAATACGAGCTGGGTGAATGCCTATATCCACGTTTACGTCCTCATCTCCACGACCAACTCACTCACTCATTCACCCACTCACTCACTCATTTAGTGCCTCGAAATGACCATGGGACCGGTGGAGAGAAAAAAAGGCACAAAGCGTACACAAAGGTCGTTGAGATAAAAAAACTTGTTGTCCTATCGAGACATCCTAGCGAGCGAGCGGGCGGCGATGGCGGGGAGAGGGAGAGGGAGAGGGGGGGAGACCGACCACAACATCGCCATCATGTCACTGGAGTGCCAAGTAAAAAAAGGGGTTCCCACAATGTCTAGACATAGTATTGAGCGGCAGACGTCAATGTCAAGTTGTCCAACAAAGGGGTTGAAGAGAGGACGAGGAGGAGAGGAGGGGGAGGGGAAGGGGGAGGAGGACAACTCTAAAGAGAGCACTAACCAATTGGGCCTACTAGACAGACTCTGGAAATATTTTTACCCATGAAAACTCAACTCCTCTCCTGTCTTCCTGTCAGGCCGTCTGCATTACCCTCCCCTCCCCTCCACTCCCCTACCCTACCCTACCCCCTCTCCTGTCTCTCTCACGCGTGCACTCTCTCAGTGATGAGTGCACTCAAGGCCGATCGATGCGAGGAGCACCGAGGTTGGCGGTGGGCCTGTAGGTTGGGGCGAGCGAGCGAGGGAGGGAGGGAGGGAGCGTTGGAAAAGTACAACAATTGGTGGTCCTCTGTGTGTGTGTGTATGTGTGTGTCTGTGTGTACGTATTTAGAAGATTAACAAAAAGTGATGAGAGAAAAAAAGGAAAGGAGAAGAAAAGAAAAGAGGAAAAGGCACAAGCAAGTTCCACCTCACCTCTCCCACATCAGGAATGACAAACTCCAACTGCCAAGGGGCTGCTAGCAGCAGCAACTCGTGTCTACAGGCGACTGCTTGAAAGCACTGAGAAGACAGCTTAGAATTGGTTGACTCCCGTTTCCTAGCCTGTGACGAGAACCAGCACTGATTTATCTGCCAGGTTGTGGTCAAAGTAACGAGAGGAGAGACTGCGTTGACGTGGTTGCGAATGACTAAAAGTCGTTAAATGAGTAAAAGTAGCTTTTATTTATATTTACAGGCGTTTCAATGAAATAGAGTACTAACATCTGAATGACCACATTTTCAAGTCTCATTTTTTCGAGATTTGCAAAGTAAAAGTGAAGGAGAATGGTGTGGTTTACACAACCGCCCATTTTGCTTTCACGATTCTGTGCTCACGAAGTGAGTTTGGCCATTAATAATGTAAGTATTTACTCATATTCCAGCTTCTCCTGCATTTCTTCTCACTTATCCTTTCTCCTTTGTCTTCTGCTTCGCCTCATCCTCTAACACACTTTTCATGGCGTAGACACAGTCTAATAAAATGCGCATCGCCACCAATCTACTCCTCTCCTCCTCGTCCTGCTGCTTGGTCTTCTCCGCATCCTTCAGCAGCTGCTCTCTCTCCTCCCCAGACAAACGGTCCCTGTATTTGGTGATCGTGATGTGGTTCTGATTTTCCGTCGATTTTTCCACCGCCGATACATGGAGGATGCTGTTTGCGTCGATTTCGAAGGTCACGTTAACCTCAGTCTCACCACGCGGCCTTGGAGGGAGACCAGTCAGCCTGAACTCGCCCAACAAGTTGTTGTCTCTCGCCCTCGCACGTTCGCCTTCGTATACCTGAAATCTTGCCTCCGTTTGATTGTCACTCGCCGTTACCCAACACTGTGTCTGCTTTGTTGGGATCGGTGTGTTGCGCTTCACAATCGTTTCCATCAAACCAACAACGTCCTCCAGACCCAATGAGAGCGGTGTTACTTCCACTAACACCAAATCCTGCGTCGATGCTGGCCTCTGACCAGTCAGATTTGCCGCCGTACGCTACTGCCTCGTCCGGATTGACAGACTTTTTCACTTCTCTCCCCTTGAAGAAGTCCTGCAACAACTCCTGCACCCTCGGAATGCGCGCCGATCCGCCTACCAGCACTATCTCGTGAACATAAGCCTCCCCCAAGTTTGCAGCTGACAGCGCAGTCTTTACTGCTTCCATTGTCCTATCGAAGAGATCCGAGCACAAATTCTCAAACTGGGCCCTTGTTAGAGTGGCAGTGAAATCAATGCCTTCGAACAAGGCTTCAATGTCTATGTCGACACAATCAACCGTGCTCAGTGTCCTCTTCGCTGACTCACATTCCCTTCTCAGACGATTGATTGCCTTTTCGCTGGTCGTTATGTCCTTCCCATTGTTCTTCTCCCTGAACATCGCCACGAAGTGGTCCACTAGTCGAGAATTGATGTCCTCACCACCCAGATGCGTGTCTCCACCGACTGCCCTCATCTCAATCTTCCCTTTCTCTATGGACAGAATGGACACGTCGAAGGTGCCACCACCCCAATCAAAGATGAGCACGTTGCGCTGCCTGTCGATCCGCCTATCCATGCTATAGGCGATGGCAGCTGCTGTTGGCTCGTTGATGAGCCGCAGCACGTTTAAGCCTGCCATTTGCCCTGCATCGATTGTGGCCTGTCGTTGATAGTCATTGAAGTAGGCTGGTACTGTGATGATAGCGTCTGTCACCTTCTCATCCAAGAACGCTTCTGCTGTCTCCTTCATCTTTGACAGCACCATGGAGGAGATCTGCTCAGGGGAGAATTGCTCTGTCTCATCGCCGCACTTCACCTCAATCTTGGGGCTCCCCCCGGAATTGATCACCTTGAAGGGCCAACGTCTTATGTCATCCTGCACTGTCTTGTCGTTGAAAGTGCGCCCGATGAGACGCTTCACGTCGTACACCGTGTTGCTAAGGTTTTTGACTGCCTGCTTCTTGGCGGCCTCACCAATGAGGCGCTGGTTTTCGGTAAAGGCAACGCAGCTTGGTGTTGTGCGATTGCCTTGGTCATTGGCTACAATTTCAATTTTGCCACCTTTGAAAACTCCGACGCACGAGAACGTCGTTCCCAAGTCGATACCAATGACCGGTCCTCCTGACATAATTTAGTCGAATGGAATAAGGTTAACACGTTTAGTCTGATGAAGATGATCTGCACCATCTCAGCGGCCCTTTATATCAGCTGCGATTGATCACGGTGAGCATCTCTATGGTGCGCGCCGTCTATTCCATTGTTGCCATCCAACCAGCATCTGCCAATTTCTGTAAGCTTCTTCTCATTAGCTGACGACTGCACACTCGAAGGAAAGAGGGTCAATGCAGGCTCCTGTGTGAACGCACCTGTGAGCGAGCAGTGGTGTGAGCAGTGGCGACAACTCCATTTTGATACTTTTATAACACAAATGTAGCTCTTTAGCAGCGCCAATGTTGTGACTCCAGACTGACAATATTCTACTGCCTCATTGCAATTGCTGTCTTCAGCATGATTTTGGTTGAGTAGGACAGCAAACTGGGAAAGTCGGAGCGTTGCAGGAGTTCGGGGCCAGGCATTGTGCTGCTTGGCTGCGTTAGTTATTGTGACTATGAGTTTCTTTCTCTCTCCTGTGCATGATTTGTGTGTGAGCAGTAAGCGAGGTGGGTTATTGTGACTTTGGTTGGAAGAATTAATTCAAAGCATGTGATTATCCAGCATTCATTTGGAATGACTCGGTGGAATACCTCACGGTGTTGGTCACTTGCTAGTCAAAGTGAGAGAAATACTATGCTTTGCTTTAAGCAGCTCCCGTCTAAATATCTTGCTAATGGTTTGATTGCCACCTCTGTGGCTCACTTTCAGGTGTTGAGGATTTCAACTCAAAGTTCCACAATTAGTGAGAACATTGGAATGGAAGCAAAACATTTCATTTAAATGGTGTTGTCCATGAAGTGGAAGAGATGGTCCATGCTAATTAGAGCAGCCTTAACAACCAGCTACCAAGGTGGTGGGATATGCTACTGTTGCGAAAAGCGGGTCATCGTTTACTAACCTCGGCTTTGCAGCTTTATGCAAAGACTGAGATTGGAAACGTACTAGGAGATGGATGGCTCCAATGAATGTGTCCATCATTCTAGGATCCATTGAAGGTTGAATGACCATAAGGTGGATGGAGGATTGAGCAATTAGTAGCACAGTTGGATTCAATTGAAGTGAGCCTTGGAGTTGGTGAGAGTGAGTGAATGTACAGTTGGCTAGACTTCAGTTATATGCACACGGGCAATGTTGAACACTTTGAAATAACATGACGATTACACAGTCCAAAGTGGAGTTGAGGCACAAAGAACGGCTGAAGGGAGGGCTTGGATGGTGTGGAGAATGGGTAGTGGGTGCGTGAAATGCATAGGAATTGACTAAGACCTTCGAGTACTTAAGTTGATACTTTTGTGGTCATTCGCACACTCCCATCTGTTGGCTAACAGCTTGATGTTGGATGAAAAATATGTTGAAGAGCATACTAGCATCAGACAGTGAGTGGAAGGCAATTCAGCTATGGGTCTCGCCATAAGCCCAAGGCATGGGTCAATCCATGTTAGACTGCCATCTGAGTGTTGACAGGCAGTCGCCTCTAGACATGAGTCGATTCAGCCATTGATGTTGACGCTTCTGGATGTAGATGATCAACCTATTGCCACAAATCAACAGTTTCTTGTTCCATAAACCAATAGTGAATGAGGCACCAACTGAGTGTTACTGGCCGCTTCACTCGCCACTGTTGACAGCTGAGGTGGATTGCAGAGGTAGAAGCTCACACCAAACTGACTGATGAGGTTGATGTCAGCGTCAGCTCCCAATGTCCACACGAAAGCGCTTGGTCTTGCTTTCATCCCACCTACCCTACCAGTGATTGTGAGTGAGCCATCCATCTTGGTGGAACTAAGGCAAATGAAGACTTGTAATGTCAGAGTTACAACTTTAACTGACAGTAGCGCACCAGTTTATCTGTTACGCGTCCTTGGGAGAGCTGCCAGACACTCGTGAGGGGATCTTGTCTAGAGCAGTGCAAAAGGCAGTGTACATGCACACGTGAAACAAGGCGAAAGGCTGTGTCTGGATGGAGCACAAATGTGGACAGCCGTAAAGCCACGTCGATGTTGAGGCACCGCCTTTGCCTGTGTGGCTATTTACTTGATTTGCGTCCTGTGGGTTTGGCAATCCATCTGCTTCACTCTAACCGAACCCTAAACACACAACTTTCCTGCTTGTGGAAATAAGATTGTTCACAAACTCAAGAATGTACGCTTTCCCGTTTAAGTGGTGCAAGAGAAGGCGAATGTTGGAGCAAACCTACCGTCGCATCAGTGGCCATGCCACCTAGGGAACGCAATCGGATTTCCCTGCTAAGAGGCACAAAGGCACCTATGCACCCAACCTCCTTGCCATTTCCATGATTGTATTGCAGAAGTTGCATTCAATTTAGCTTATTTCTTCTAATTCATTCAACTTTATTGCTTGGAATATTTAGATTAAAGAGGGTTGGCTGTGTTTTGGAGGGAGAAACACAGATTTGAGAAAGAATAAGCAAAAGATTGCTGTGAACGTAATGTCTTAGGATTGCGCAAGACTCAACATTTGTTCGCCACCGAGTTTACAGCCTCGTCGAGCAAAACATGATGTCATGTAGATCTCAAGTGCCAGCATTACCAGAAAAAAAACAATTCGCAGTGAATAATAACTCTGTGGCACCACGAGTTATGTGATTGGCACTATGTCAACGGGCGAAGACGTCGAAGTAAATGTGATTAGGAGGCGTCCTTATTTCAAAGACGCTTCTGTCAAGACTGACTCGGGTGGAGCCACTTAAGAGCTGATGAAGGGTAGGAGTGGGTACCACACGAGGAGCGTGCTAATTGACAAAGTGGAGCCACCCATTTGGAGGACCTGCGTCAGCAGTCACCACACTCATCTGCTAATGCCTTTTGTTAAAGCATGCGAAATTTTCCGACCTAATTGCATTCTAGCGAAAAACTAGAGGAGTAGAAGCATATGGAAGGAGAGCAACGACAAAACTGAAAATGACAATGCTTAAAGTATTAATCATTAGCACCCGTTGAGGTGCTGGTGCATGCCACCCTCAACAAGTGCTCTGTGTTGCAGCTATTTGGTTCCGGCAGACGGTCTCCAACGAGCCGCACAACCGGGCACTAGCGCTTTGCACCTGTTGGGGCCATCATTGCCCTAACCCACCTCAACGACGATGGAAGGCACTGTTCGACACACAACGTAGAGCCTGATACTACTAACGTGGCCCAGAAGGCAGCTAATGTGGCCAGAGCTCAAGGCTGCGAGTTAAATAATCAACGTGCTGCAGTAGAGGAAGTGGAATGGGAGTGAAGGGCTTGGTCATGCTGCGACACTTCAATGACTCCTATCCCATCTAGTCCATCGCTTCAAGCTAGAATAGTGCGTCCCAAATTGATTGTGTCGATGGAATTGCCTACACCATGCTCATTGCTGATACACGGTACTCGCAGTCATTCAGGTGCACCCAACTGAACTCTCTCGTCCTCATACAACACTCGCAAGCGTTCATTCCACTGCCTTCTCATCGATGAAAGAGTTGTGACGTCGACTCCTTGAAAGTGAATAACAACATTTACCACATCCTTGAATTGAGAAAAGGCACTAAAACCACTCCATGAGGGTCGAGGCAGAGCTTCCAGTTTTCACTTCATGAGAACAGGCAACCACCAGTGAATCTTCAACAATGCGGGTCTGTTCAAATAATTGGTGCTTGGAAGGTTCTCGCGACCCAGGATTCGACTCTCTGAGCCTTTTTTCACTCTGATCAATTCCACTTTCGGCAACTAAGTTGGAAGCGAATGTTTAGCTTTGCAGAGGTATAATTTGCATTGTTTGGATTGTTAGGAGGGTTCCACTGATGCCATAGCTCAAGAGTTCTACGGCTGCGGGACCTTTTAGTTAGGTAGGACAAAAGGCTGCACGAAAGGTAGGGGCTTAAGAGTAAAGGCGAATGCATCGTACAATTCTCTATTCACTGGTCACCACCTCGCCAATGGACCCACACACCCACGTCACACCTCTGCGTTGACTCACTTACATTCTAGTAACAAAGACGTCTCCTTCCACATCTCCCGCCATGAATTTGGGCTATTTGCAATCAGGGCTGTGACATTCAGAAGAGTTGACACTTCTGTGAAAGCGATCCTGTCTACTGTACGTCGTCGTTTACACATTCGACTCGAACAAATAACCAACGCCTACAAGACTAAGGATGGCACATCGAGGCATGAAACCCTGATTCTACTAGTCCTTCTCCCACCCATGTAAAAGATGAACACCTGTAGAGTCTGCTATAGTTGCACACACTTAATTTCTTGACAGACATAGTGATGAAGAGGTAATAAATACTGGACAGAACATTCCCAACACAGCACTTAGTTCATAGTCAGAAGGGACTACACTGACGATTCTACAGTGTGTCATTTGTGTTAACCTCCCACCAGCATGGAGTTGTCGCCTCTGCTCACGCCAGGGCTCATCGACAAGCCTGTTCACACCAGAGCCGGTGGTGTGCTTCACTCCCTCGAGTATGCAGTCGCCAACGAATGAGAAGAGGCACGTAGCTGTTGCAGATCCTGGTTGGATGAGAACCATCAAGCAAGCACGCGCTGTGTGATTGGTGCAGCTCAGAGCTAACTCAAGGTGTACTCAAAGACGCCTTCGTCATACCCGAGTTGGGTGGCACCACCGAAGGGTCGATGAAAGGCAGGAGGACGCACCACACGAGGTGCGCGTCGATTGGCTGAACAGTGCCAACTAAGTAGAGTCCACGCGTTAGCAAATGCGCTTAGGTAAAGCAACTGAAATGAATCATGCAAAATTTTTGCAAGAGTATGTTACGTTCTATCGGAGTTGTGCTGTTACTCAATGTCTTGTTAGTAGCACCACTACTCCACTGCGTCACACATGTGTGACACCAAACCCTCATTAGCCGAGGACGATTGATCGTTGTGGCTCGTGATGCAGATGTAGTTGTTTCAACCTATAAAAGCGTCCAAACAAAGACGTGGTCATTTCAATGGACTGATGGCAGTAACCTGAACACATCTTGCGGTTTGTGGGGCGTGGAGTGGTCACTAGGAATCGCAACTTCGTATTCCAGTGCGAGAACACGCAAATCACTGCTGCTTTTATAGTTGTTCTTAAAAGCACAACTGGAATACGAAGCCAACACTATCCACCCTCCCTTTGTCTCAAAAGAACCGCTCGTGAACTTTGCAGCTGCTCTACGGAGAGGGTGGGTGCAAGGAACGCTGGTGGTTGGGAGGTCGCACTGCCATCCACTTTCCCCATCAGCACACTCGTGGTTAAATAAAATAAATTTGACGCCAAACATGCAGTGAGAAGCTCTTAAACACTCCTCTTGCGTCTCGGTGGGTTCACAATTGGAAGAAGTAGTGAGCAAACAGACGTGTGAGTGTGACGGCGTGCGAAAAAGATGCTGTAATTAGGACAGACTGAGGAAATTCTAGCCTTAAAGGCAGAGGACCCAAACTGTGCTGTTGAAATCTTCTAAAACGACAGTGATTCGGTTCTCAATCTTAGTTACTCCTCAGATCATCCTGCTTAGTTGCTAAGAGCGATTGAATTCTCTAAAATTAAGTTATTTTCTCGGTCCTGCAGACGGAGAAACTGGGCCATTTGCAATTGCGACGATGAAGTTTAGAAAGGTTTTCACTTCTGCCAAAGCGGCAGCGTCTACTAGACGTCACTGATTTGACATTCGACTTGACCCAAAATCCTACGACTACAAGACTATTGCCACAATATTGTGCCTCCACAGGTGACACAGTGATTGACGCTGTTGCCTCAGCCACGAAGCACCAATTCCATGTGACTTTGCCCTACTTATATGCGAACCGCAGCTTTGTGTCGAAGAGGACCACATGCTGAGCATTGCGTAATATTACAAAACTATTTTTTTATTTGATATCGAATACGATGGAGAGGGAACAGTAGTTACTAATCAGGACATTCCCAACTCATTACTCAGGTCTTACAGGCACCAAAATATTGTCAGTCAGGCACAGATACAGTGGCGCTTCTACAGCGCTACATTTGCACCACCACACGTCGGTATGGAACTGTCACACCTGCCCACGCCAGTGCTCGCACAAAACCTGTTCACACTGGAGTCTGTGCCTCACGTCGTTCTCTCGAGTGAACAGTCGCCAGCGAATGAGAAGAGGCGTGAAGGTGTGACAAATCCTGGTTGCATGGAAGCCTTCCAATGAGCACGCGCCATGTGATTGGCGTAGCTCACAGCTCACCCACAACCGTCATGGCAAAGCAGGTGTAGACGTAAAAGAGACTGTGGTTTGGAGGTTAGTGGTAGTGGAACGCATTCTCATACTACAATTCCACACTTCGTCTTCAAAGGGTTCTCCAAATCGGGTGGTGCCACCCAAGGGTCGATGAAGGGTAGAAGTGTGCACCAGACGAGTATTGTGTCGATTTGGTAGACAAAGCCGAGCACATGGGGTCCGTGCTTTGGCAGTCACCACATCCAACAGCAATTGAGTTTGGGTCATTTTGATGTGGAGACACTTGGCTTGATGCTATACACATAGGCCAGCTAGGAACGATGCATTAAGTGAACGAGGGTGCCTGAGTAGCACATCCACCAATCAGGGATCAAGATCCGCCTCGTAGACTAGCCTCGGTGTGTCGGGTATGAGACGCTGGTGGAGTAGAGCACTGCTGAATGCGCAGTGGGGAAAGAACGGTTGCCTGAGAAGGCAAGAGTATTAAGTGCTATTTCCATATGCTCTTGGCACTGCCGTCTGCAGCTGGTGAGGACAGAGGGAGAGCGACTGTTGCATGCATCAAGCTGCCATCCCAAATGCCGTAGGTGATGCCCAGGTAATCGTTCGAGGCATACATGATCCATAAGTAGAATGCGGCACCACCGACTGCTTAGAATTGGACATGTGTTTGCCTAACCCAACGTCCATTGCTGCACGCAGGGCAGTGTGCAAGAAAGGTCGCAGTGAGTCCCTAAGTGGTTGATGGTTGGCCAGAGGAGACAGTTGAATTGTGAACCTGAGTTACTGAGAGAGTTCTGCGGCGCCGGATTGCGGCAACAAATTGTCTTTGCCTTCCCAGTGGTCATTGGTGATGTGTACCGTTCAACAAGGCATGCGCAAAGGCATCGGTTTCCGAGGTGTTCCAAAATGTCATTGCGACACTTCAAGCCACTTTGGAACCTTTCTATGCATCCTTATGTTGCTGATCCATTCAGTTATTTGTGTTTATTTTCGCGGTCAGTGCAGATCAACATTTGCAGACATATTAGCTTCTATGTGGCAAGTGATATCAGCAAGGCAAAAACTGTGCGTTTTCTCCTTCGTAAACACGTTGGACGATGTCTAAATTAGTGGCTGTTGTCACGCAAAATGGGCATTTACTCCATCGCGTCACATATGTGTGACACGGGTCACTTACTAGGCAAGCCGGCGCGGTTGTGCTGGATTGAGCCTCATATACATCACGTGAGATTTGCATGGACAGAGGAAGACGTGGCCAGTTTATTGGACGGATGGCAGTAAACTACACCCAACTTGCGGTTTAGCTGCCACAGATGGATTACCGGCAGGCACACCTTCGTATTCAAGTGTCTTAATGGCACAGCTAGAAGACGAGGTCAGTAGCACCCACCTTCTCTATGCTTCACAAGAACCGGTCATTAACCTCAAAGCGGCTCCGTGGAGAGGGTGTGTAAAGCGAACGAAGCTGGATGGGAGGTCGCACTGTCGTCTATTTTCTCCACCAACAGCTGCAGCAGAGATACCCTGGCAAGTATGAGGCTTACACTTCTCCAACCGTTGTCCTTCCAAGCATCAATCAACGCATGATGCCTAGCATCGAACACTTGCCGATTAGGAATGTATTTGTGAAAGGAAAGCTAACGCTCTTGACACACACAGAGCATTTGTGAAACGGGTCTTCTCTATGCAGCAGGGAATGCGTGTGATAAAGTGAAGCTACCAACATCCTGTCTGAAGCTTTGCTGACAAAAAATGAATGGTAGTAGACAAACACACTGGCAGTGCTAAGCCAATGCAACCGGTGTAAGCAAACGACCAACACACAACGCAGTCACACGTGATGTGGACCAAAGTGTTGGGTTCTGAGGTTGTGACGGCACGAGAGATAGAGGGTTGAAAGCAGAGGTAAATGCCTTATCCAGTTTTTGATTAAGCGGTGAATCTGCAAATTTTGCACTTTTATTCAGTGTAATTCGGTTTCCTCTGCGTCGCACCGATGTTGGCCAGATTGGATGCAACTGGTAACCATTCAGACCCACGTGACAGCCTCACAGAAAAGAATTCACAGAGAAGTGCTGCTTTCGTCAACACTGATTAGCTTAATATCTCAGTCAAAAGCATTTGTCTCCCTCCTACCTGGGCTGCCTGTAATTGCAGATGGTTGTTCGGAGCTTCCCACTGCTCCTGCTAGATCCTGACCCTCCTAGAAATCGCAAGCCTTCACGCTCCTTTCTAGGTGGCTATGTCGCCGCTTAAAAGGCTTCAGTAGTTGCTGTAGATCCGAATTTGAATTCATCGCTGTCAATGAACATAATTTGGACGACCGACGTCTCACACACTGACGCATGATGACGGTCGCTGTCTCAGGCTGCGGCAGTCCACACTCGTCACCACCTTGTCAATAGACCCATACACCCACGTCACACCTCTGCGTTTACTCACCTACATTCCAGTAACAAAGACGTCTCCTTCCACATCTCCTGCCATTACTTGCAGCTGGTCGTTGTTATCCACGTGACTGATGCCTGAAAAGTTCAGATCTCAGTGACAGCAACCAGATTCCCAACACTCAAACCACTCTTTCATCGGTGCCAGTTACTCCTCAAACCATCCTTCCAGTTTGCTATGAGTGGTCAAGTTTTCTAAAAATACTTTACCTCCTCGGTCATTCAAGCGGTGAAGTTGGGCTATTGGCAATCATGGCGGTGACATACAGAAGGGTTGACACTTCTGTGAAAGCGATACTGTCTACTGAACGTCGTCGGTTAGACAATCGGCTTGGCCAAATAATCAACGACCACAAGACTACAGATGGCACATCGAAGCACGCAACCCTAATTCCACTAGGCCTTGACCCACCCACATGAGAACCGGCAATCCGTGTCAAAGAGGAACACTTAGGCAGGCTTGTACAATCTTAAAATTTTAATTTCTTGACAGCCAAAGTGAAGAAGAGGTAATAAATACTAGACAGAACACTCGCAACACAGCACTTAGTTCATACAGGCACCAGAGTGTTGTCAGTCAGAAGGCACTACACTGACGATTCTACAGCGCGTAGTTTGTGTCACCCTCCCACCAGCATGGAGTTGTCGCCTCTGCTCACGCCAGGGCTCATCGACAAACCTGTTCACACCAGAGCCGGTGGTGTGCTTCACTCCCTCGATTATGCAGTCGCCAACGAATGAGAAGAGGCACGTATCTGTGGCAGGACTTAGTTGGATGCGAACCGCCAAACAGGTACGCGTTGTGTGATTGGCGCAGCTTAGAGCTCAGTCACAGTCGTCAAGGCAAAGCAGGTGTACCCAAAGACGCCTTCGTCACACCTGAGTCGGGTGGCACCACCGAGGGCTCGATGAAAGGCAGGAGGACGCACCAGTGCCAACTAAGTGGAGTGCATGCGTTAGCAAATGCGTTTGGGTGGAGCCCCTGAAATAGAATCACATCACACAACATTTTTACAACAGTATGCCATGTTCTAGCGCAATTGTACTGCTACTCAATGTCTTGTTAGTAGCACTACTCCTCCTGCCTAGCTAGGTAAGAATTGGATGGTTTGGTGATGACAACTGAGACAAACCATTGACTTCCTATCACTGGCAGCAGCAATCGCTTTGCTACTACCTCACAGCGCATGGTTATAGCCATCTTCCCACTGTCAAAGCGCTTGTCGATGCAGTCCCGCACCGCTGATTTTGAATTGCCTTCGCATCCCCTACTTTTCCCTCCACAACATCACACACTTATTCGCCAACTCACATCCCCATCCATCGCCGTGTTGACTTCCTCTACTCCACTCCGAGTTAATGCATTGCCGTCCGTCTCCTCACTCTCCCACTCATTACGTATCATCAATCGCTTTCGCAGTGACGATCCAGTCATTCACTCTACCATCCTCCTCACTTTGGCAATTTTGTGGGCTTTCAAAGGAAATCGCCTTGTAAGCACAATAATGCTAATTACCAAATTGTAATCCAACCTGCTGTCATTTCCTCTTCACTGGGTCCACAACATCCGCCAACATTCATCATCCACTATGCTTTCATTAGGGCATTTTAAGCAGCCACAGAAACTTTGTACGCACAGTGGTGTAGCTAATCTCTTTACTTATTTGTGCGTCTTCACGCGGTTATTGCAGCCCAACACTCGCTTCCAAGCAGCTAATCAAAATAATAGACTAAAAGAATGTTACCTTTTGTGTGATAATATTGGATTATTTTTGGAAGTAAGGGTTGCTGTCACTTGAAATAGGCAACTACTCCACGGCGTCACCCATGTGTGACACCAAACCCTCATTAGCCGAGGACGATTGATCGTTGTGGCTCGTGATGCAGATGTAGTTGTTTCAACCTATAAAAGCGTCCAAACAAAGACGTGGTCATTTCAATGGACTGATGGCAGTAACCTGAACACATCTTGCGGTTTGTGGGGCGTGGAGTGGTCACTAGGAATCGCAACTTCGTATTCCAGTGCGAGAACACGCAAATCACTGCTGCTTTTATAGTTGTTCTTAAATGCACAACTGGAATACGAAGCCAACACTATCCACCCTCCCTTTGTCTCAAAAGAACCGCTCGTGAACTTTGCAGCTGCTCAACGGAGAGGGTGGGTTCAAGGAACGCTGGTGGTTGGGAGGTCGCACTGCCATCCACTTTCCCCATCAGCACACTCGTGGTTAAATAAAATAAATTTGACGCCAAACATGCAGTGAGAAGCTTTCGGACACTCCTCTTGCGTCTCGGTGGGTTCACAATTGGAAGAAGTAGTGAGCAAACAGACGTGTGAGTGTGACGGCGTGCGAAAAAGATGCTGTAATTAGGACAGACTGAGGAAATTCTAGCCTTAAAGGTAGAGGACCCAAACTGTGCTGTTGAAATCTTCTAAAACGATAAAGCCTATACCATTCAAAGGCTGCACAAAGGCAAGACGTCCTGGGTATGCTGTCCAAATGCGTCCATCAATCTGCCGATTTAGCGATCCTTGCCAGCCTCTTAGTCTCCCCTTTAAGTCAGTTAGAATGAGGTGCACTGTCGATGAAGGGGCGGTGGATGGAGGAAGCCGACCACTCCATTGCTATATGAAAGGCATCTAGGGGGCCAGCAACACTCCATTGATTTGTGCTGTTTTAGCAAAGAAGAAGAAGACCTACATTCTTGCACTTTATGTCAAGTTTATATGAACACGTCCTCAACGATATTCGCGGTTGGCGTCAACCCTACCATCATCACATGCAATGCCTTGACTATCTGCTCGATTTTATGCGTCACACATGTGTGACATGCGGCACTTATCACATTCTGATGGCTGGCAATGATGCTGCTATGC
Organism: Taenia multiceps; assembly: GCA_001923025.3. Classification (NCBI taxonomy): domain Eukaryota; kingdom Metazoa; phylum Platyhelminthes; class Cestoda; order Cyclophyllidea; family Taeniidae; genus Taenia; species Taenia multiceps. Next base: position 36,229,384 of record CM010312.1, read on the forward strand.
TCATGAGCATCACATGAGGCTGTAGTCTTTTGACCATGCGGCAATGTGTGGCAGAAGGAATTATGGCAGTGATCATGACCTTACGCTTATGAGTAGCACGACTCACTTCCATCATTCTATGCAGCCACAGCCCTCATAGCAAATGCTCTTTCTTGGGTTAGCGCCCTGATACCACTTGTTCTGAGGTCCATACTTCTAAGCACACTAAGTCTATAGTAAATGCCAATGGCGGTGGATGCAGTGTTCCATTATTAGCTTGCCTTGAGGAACCCACAGACAATAGGCGGTTAGCTTCCAACATGAACTCACATGCATTTGTAAGCCCATTTGCTTAACCGAGGAAGACGACAGGCAGGAGGCATAGTAGCAGTGATGCGGCAGAAGACACGTCTATTTCACACACAAATTGTACTGGTGACATAGAGAAGAAGAGCAACTGGGGAGGGAAGCTACTGTCACAGTCAGGAGGTCGCGTCGTCCAGCCCAAGTACAGTGGCGCAGCTCTCAGTCTTTTCGCACCCACAACAACAACAACAACAACAACAACAAGGCGTAAAACAAAGGGGCTCAAGAGTACGCCTCGGCGATCGCCTTGGTCGTCAACCTCCAGCGTCGATCACCACAATGCTGCAGTCGGTGTTGTAGGAGAATCCCTCAGGCATGCAAGTAGGAAGGAAGGGACAACCAACTACTCACCTACGTCAAAGGCGGTCCTCCTCCTCCTCGTCGTAATACATTTGGCCTAAATGAAAATGCATCGTTCAAGAAATGCGAAAAACTAGGAAAACAGGAAGGAGCAAGCATTTGCCAACTCGCAAAACAAAGTCTCCCTCAATCAATCTCTACGCATATATATATAGTGCAGTGAAAGAGTAAACGTGACTAGACATCGCAGGCGAAAAAGAGAATTGCAAGTCTTCTCAATGGAAAGTAGACTTCGCTACTCCCCACCCATCGGCCATCGGCGTCAATAGTCAGTGCGAACGCACAACACAAAGACTCAGCGGCAACCGCGGTCGTCTACTTAACGTTTGCTTCAACTATTCTATCCATATATGGGGAGGTAAAGAGGGGAGCAGACAAATGCATGCATGCATACATAGGTCACATAAATGCCAAGCACATGGTAGGGCTGGAAGTCTTTCTTCCCAACGACATCGCGTCCCAATACTAACTAACTATTGGCAAAAAAAATAGCGAATGGGCACCAAGCACTCGGTAAAGTAAAAACACTTCTCAGCAAAATTCACTCCTGCTAATCCAAATGCACCATCAAAAGGACTAGCAAACCAATTGACGAATCGCCAAAACAGTCGCCATTTCTCGCCTCAAGCATTATACAGTGGGAAGTGAACGCGAGTAGGGGCCTCGCGGTCGGAAAACAAAACCTCCTCCCCACCTCCTCCATTGGCAGTCGTAATCCGCAGAAGTCTACCACTACCGCTACAGCCTTCCCCCAAAACACTTCCAAGTCTCCCCAGTAGCCACTCCTTTGCCCTGCGGTGAGCAAACTAACAAACACCAACACACACCGAAACTGTGCCCACGTTCCCGCAGTTGCTGCGGTCAGACCTCACCTCATACATACACTGCTACACTGGGAGGAAGGCCAACACACCATCGAGAATTGCACTTCCAACCGCCACAGCAATCCCAACTAACTGGCCCAAGTTTTCCACACCGCCAGCCTGAAAGTGCATAGCAGGCAAACGGACAAACAAGCATCCACAGATAGAATAGGCACTCAGTAGTGAGGTGGTAATGAACGAATGAATGAGCAAGGAGTACTCGGCGTGGGTGAAAATTTCCACGCTAAAAGTTAGGCGGACTCATTGAAATAGTAAACCGTTTAGCGAGAGCCAAAACCATCTCCATCACTCGCTACGACTGCTGTGCAGTGCAAACGGCAACGCGATTAGGCAGCACACCTGGAAGACGACAGCAAGTCTTCACAGTAAATGCAGCAACCCTTTCCACATTTACTCCAGCACGGAAACAGACAGGCGGACATATAGTTGCACATACACATGCATGTATATAAGAGGGGGTTATCCGTGAGAAAACATCAAACAAATAAATAAATGCCCACCACGTAGGAAGGTTAGAAATCTTCGTAACCAAATCACGTCCCACTAGTCAAGGTCCATCGTCGTTCGTTAAAAGAATGAATCACATCTACAACTGCCAAAACAATCGCAATTCATAGCCTCAAGTGGTGTGGCTATAGAAGAGTGGACGTGAGTAGGCAGCACAGCTGCAAACCAAAACGTACAGACCGTCACCACACTAGAAGTCCTTGGCCCACTCCACTCCATAAGGTAAGCGTTTCAACATCAAGCACACGCTGTACATCACCCACCGCCAGTGGTACCAGTGGCACGGTAAACCCGCAGAGTCCGAAAAGACGAAATGTAGCAAAATAACTATGGACAGAACGATGCGCAAATGTCCAACGCGCTACGAGACTAACACCCGCAGACACAACCACCGAGAGAAGACAAAAACGCCTCAACAAGCCAACACTCAGATCGGCTACAGGGCACAGTCCACGCAGAGACCTACGCCAAAACCTCCCCGCCCCGATTCCGCGCTCACCTCACTCACACACACACCAACCGACACCGTCGGAGCTGAGGCCCTACACAACACCTCGTGGAATGAACACACCACTACAAATAATAATAACCGTCCCCCCGAACCCATGAGCACAGCAATGACCAAGTTTCCCACGCCTCGTCCACTCCCTCCACGGCTATCTTAGCAATGCAACTGACACACCTTCCACACACACACACACACACACGCAAAGTGCGAAAAGACCTCCCACCCACACGGATAAGTGCTGAACACATGCCCCACCTAAAATCACATTACACATCGAATGCACTGTTACGCAGGAAAGACAACAACAGCAACAAGAACTTATTTACAACAAGCCAATCTTAACCGAGGAACGCACGAAGCGACAGCGAGGCCAGACAATGTCGCCCTTCTTGGCAAAAGAGAAAGAGGGAGACGAAGACGAGGACGAAAACCAAGGCGAAGGCGAAGGCGAAGAAGGCGAAGAAGAAGTTCCACGAGAACCGCATCTACCTCTTCAGCCCCTACCTATTCTAGCATCTCAACATGGAAAGAACATGAAATGAATAAAAATGACAACAATAATGCGACATAAAAATGTGAGGTATAATTATAAGCATAAAAATAGCGATTAGGCACCAAGCGCTCAATACAACTAAAACATGTCTTAACAAAAGTAAATCCTACTAACCCAATCGACGAAATGCCAAAGCAATCGCCATTTCTCGTCCCAACCATTATACAGTGGAAGAATATGCGAGTCGTCCTTGCCGTGGGAAAACAAAACCTCCCAATGGTCACAGTGTAGGTGTTCTTTGCCCCTACACTAGCATGTGAGCGTAGAAAAGTAGCCAGTCGACATTTAGGGGACCTAACGACAACAACAGTAACTATAAACCGCAACTGCCGCACCTTACACCCCGAAAGAATGCGAAAAGACCTGCGCACAAACGCTAAAAACATGTTTCCACCCATAAAGAAACCCAGATCGAATACATCTATCTATCTATCTATCGCTGCACAGAGAAGACACCAACAACTCACCAATTGCGATCCAATCTTACCTGGCAAATACGCCAAGCCATAGCGAAGGCGAGATTCGCACCCAGTGCCGCCTCCTCCTCATAATGCCTCCATTCTCGCTCACAAAGCACAAACATTCGGCAGCAGCTGAAGCTCTTCCTCCTCCTCCGCCTCCACCTCCTTAAATGTCCTATCTAGCGATTATGTAGACAAAGTAAACACATAATAAGGCATGTAGTGAATGCCTATTAGCGAAAATAATACGCAGGCGCCAAGCACCTGGTACAGTTAAAACCCTCCTCCGCAATAAAAAAGGCTAAATAATTAATAAATTGTCAGAATAACCACACCTCATCGCTCAAAGTATCGTACACCAACAAATGAACGCGATTAGACCCAAACGTCTGCAAAACAACACGTCTCAACGGTACTCTCGCGATTGTATGATAAAGTTTGTTGGACTGATGTGGATTATAAAATGTCAAGCAAATGCCATGCTGCATTCTCTTTCATATCTGTTTTTTGTGGTTCACTAACATTTGCCGCCGCTTACTACTTTTAAGTAGGGCCCCAAAGCCTACAGGCTTGGATGGACAGGCAAATGCGTTTGAAATGTGCCTGCTTATGCAATACGAATCAAACACAAAACGATTTTTATCCGGCCTCAGTTTTTGTTTGCTAAAGACGGTTGTCACCCGTCACATTCCGAGTAGATGTCTAAAAGGTGTTGGGAGGGAAATTCGGTCCCTTCGATAAGGCAGTTTCGATTTTGCATAGTAGTGTGTTCTGCATATTTTTGTCCCCATCCATATTCAACACTACAAATCTGGCGTTTCTGCTTTGCGTGTGTATATATCCATGGAAGAGCCAAGACCGATGCACGAAGCGGACGAGAATGCTTAAGAGACACGCACACTTATCATGCATCCAGATCCACCTCGTAGATCAGCCTCATTGTGTTGAGGAATTGATATTTGTGAGGAAGTGTGCTAAGAGAACCACAAGGGAGGAAGCAATGTTGTCAGAGAAGACAAAAGTTTTGAATGTGAACTTTATATTCTCTTTGCAATGCCTTCCACAGATGGTGAGGCTGGGGAACTTGCGACTGGGGCCGCCTTACCGGTCCTCCTCCGCTACACACGGCTGTCAACTGCCCAAGAGTGTGAAGTTTGCCATCTGTAGCACAGCTGCTGACTGGTTATCAGTAAGAAGTAGTGCACACAACTAAAAGTAGTTTTGTTGACTAAAGAGTCATCAAAAGTGTTGCAGGTGTTAAGGGAGAAAGAGGGAGGGAGAGGAGAGTAGGACTGGCTGCTTTGCGTTAATTGAAAGAACAGTGGTGGTAGTAGCGGCTCTTCGTCTGTGAAAATAACAGACAAGGAAGAGGGAGGGAAGAAGATACCTACAGTGAGTGAGAAAATGCATTGAAATGGGAGATGGAATGAATGAACAATGTGAAGGCGTAGGGAGGGAAGGAGTGAGGCGTACTAGCCTCAAACAAGTAGCGGAAGTGGCGTTTTGTGTTTGAACGCATGTATAACCGCATGTGTGTATGCATGGATGTATGAATGAGAAATGTAATGAAAGATGGGGAAGAATGAGGGAGAGAGAGAGAGGGAGATAGGGGGCTGCACAATGGCACTGATTGAGAGACTAGGCGCTTGAATGAGTGATTGTAAGGAGGAGGAGGGGAGGAATGAGTGCAGAGGGAGTAAGGTGGAGGAAAGAGTAAAAGAGTGCAGAATCATGATTGACAGACGTAGGTGGCAGAAAAGGGCATCTACTGGCAGCCTATTGAGCAGATGGTGATAGTTGTGGTGTTAGTGAAATGACGAGTGGGAAAGAAGGTCCACGTAGGTGGGTGGCATCACAAGTCGCATTGACCCGCAACTGCGATTCGACATCTTTTAATGCGCTACCTTGAAATGATTCAGAAAAGGCCTTCCAGCATCCAGATCTCATCTGCATAAGGCGCTCATCCGTGAATCAGGAAGTCCGTTTTCACAGCATTCCAACTTTGCATGCCACAGATAAATGGAAGGCAATGCACAGCCAAATCGACCATCTTTGAGTAACCGTTATACTTATTTTAATCCCAAATGAAAGGCAAATGATTTGACTGGAATTAAAAATACACTGCAAGACTAGAAATAGAATTTACACAAGCAACATATTTACCCACTTCAATCTCCACTTTTCGCACTTTTGACTAATGTGGCTGCCCCGAATCCAGGAGTCTTGGTACAGCACTTGTTGTAGTGAAGAACATGCTTCTATCCGATGGGTGTTTGTCGGAGCATTTCAACTGAATTGTGAAGGCGTTTCAAATCTTACAGTGCCAATGCATGCTTTAAAAAACGTGTCTGGTTGTTATACCTGGGGTCATTAGCCGTCTAAGATAGATGTGTGGAAGGGCAAGGGGAGTGGTGGATTCGACACAGCATCGTTGAAATCAGGCCATCGACCCCGGTGCTACACTCACATGAGCCCAACTCGAGAAACTGAGCTTGGACTACTCTCACATCGAAGCATTTTGCGTTTCCTCAGCCTCTGTTTTGGTGCCTCTGGCGATGGATTTCCCATTGCCATCAAGTTAATGGCCAACGGTACTCTTTGAGAGTACCTCAAGACTGCTGAGGGATGCCAACTCTACTTCATCAGGCTCATCTGCATTATTGCTCATATCGATGTCCACTATCGCTCCCGTTCTTTCTCGCTTTCTCCTCCCCCTGCAAACAAGACCATTACTCTTCATGGGGTAGGTAGCAAGATACGCCATCGACCTGAATAATTAGACATTTGATTATATCGAGTTCTAATTCTAACCTTACTTACAATATTTTACTTCTTGTTACTCTGTGCATGGAAGTAGAGTGTCATTCATTTGACCTGGTGTGTTAGCACTTTCAGACGAAGCCACGGGAATACCATACACAATCAGTTTAATTAAAGTGACACTCACTCTTCAACACTTGCCCCCACTCCCCAATTCTCCTAAGCAGGTCCATGAATTTGGTAACGGGAGCTGCTTCACCATCTCACCGCTGGTATTATGACAAGCTGTGGCAGCGGCTTAGGCAGCGGAAGTTGATCGTTTGCAGCAAAGTCGCTGATTAGTTGTCAGTAGTTGGTGATGCGTGCATTTGGCAATTTCTGGTTTAAAGAGTTAGTGATGAACTAATTCTCTCAATTTCCCATTTTAATGCTGAGATACGTTTGGCGGCTTCAAAATCGTAAGCACTTCTACACGGGTAGGACATATCCAAAGGGAACTGAGGGCACGAATGCATTCGCTTGGTCGTTAAGTCAGTCAGCCAGCAGTAATTGACTCTGGTTTTTTGCTTTGGCAAGCGCGACAATTGACTTGAAGGGTTCAGCGAAGCTTGCTGGCTGTAGATGGAACCAGTTCAACCACTTAAGAGCTCACTGTGACTCCTTCTGCGCACTGTCCTGTGTGGAGCAATGGGCATCCGGTTAGGCAAACACATGTCCAATTCCATGCAGTCGGTGCTGCCGCATTCTACTCATAGATCATGTATGCCTCGAACGATTACCTGGGCATCACCTACGGCATTTGGGATGGCAGCCTGATGCAGGCAACAGTCGCTCTCCCTCTAGCCTCACCAGCTGCAGACGGCAGTGCCGAGAGCATGGGGAAATAGCACTCAATACTCTCGCCTTCTCAGGCAACCCTTCTTTCACCACTGCGCATTCAGCAGCGCTCTACTTAACCAGCGTCTCATTTCCGACACATCGAGGCTGGTCTACGAGGCAGATCCCAATCCTTGATTAGTGCATTTGCTACTCAGGCATCCTCGTCCACTTAGTGCATCGGTCTTGGCTGTGCCATGGATATAGCATCAAGCCAAGTGTCTCCACATCAAAATGACCCAAACGCATTTGCTGTTGGATGTGGTGACTGCCAAAGCACGGACCCCATGTGCTCGGCTTTGTCCACCAAATCGACACAAAACTCGTCTGGTGCACACTTCTACCCTTCATCGACCCTTGGGTGGTACCACCCGATTTTGAGGGGCCTCTGAAGACGAAGTGTGGCAATCGTAGCGAGAATGCATTCCATTACCACAAACCTCAAATCACATTCTCTTTCACGTCTACACCTGCTTTGCCATGACGGTTGTGAGTGAGGTGTGAGCTACGCCAATCACATGGCGCGTGCTCATTGGAAGGCTTCTATGCAACCAGGATTTGTCACACCTTCACGCCTCTTCTCATTCGCTGGCGACTGTTCACTCGAGAGAACGACGTGAGGCACAGACTCCAATGTGAACAGGTTTTGTGTGAGCAGTGGCGTGGGCAGGTGTGACAGTTCCATACTGACGTGTTGTGGTGCAAATGTAGCGCTGTAGAAGCGCCACTGTATCTGTGCCTGACTGACAATAGTTTGGTGCCTGTAAGACATAAGTAATGAGATAGGAATGTCCTGCTTAGTAGCTACTGTTCTCTCTTCATCCTACATTTAATCAGCTCTTAAGTGGCTCCACTTGAATCTGTTTTGACATAAACTTGCACAGTGAAATGTGTCAACGTGGGCTGTCCTTAAGGAAGGTAGTCGGAGGACACGCAGCCACTTGGCATGACACAGTGGCACACAAGATCTCCTTCAAGAGAGCACCAACTTCCACAAGCCTTTGGAGCGACAGCAAGTGCTCCAAACATGGCATTGCTCAGCGTGCCTTGGCAGAACCCTTCCCAGCCGGAAACAATCATTCACAATGAACAATCGGGCACCACTTTATTACGACTCAGAATTTGGGAAACACACTGCATGTGAGGCAAATGGGACCGTACACGCTTAGAAAGCTACCGAATTCCACACTCCACTTCACAGAGACAGCCGCATCATCTTCACCCACTGCAACATGCAGCGTTATGCCACTAGGATGCGACTGCTCACTCTGTCAAAGTGCTGTCACATCATCAAGAGAAGGAAATCAGCTGTCCTCGGAAAGGTAGAATCTCATACTCATTTTGTCGAAATAGACTGGAAAGTGCTCAGCATTGCATCCGTAGGCTCGGACAGTAAGACAGCATAGGCTCTTGGCCTCTAAGAAGCAGAATACCACCATTAGATGATGGTCATCGCATCCCTCAGCTAGCATGCAAGCATTGCGCAACAAGCGGAACTGGCCGTGCTTGTGCGTTTCGGCTCTCCTAGACAGCACAAAGTGTTTTCACAGAGGCACTTAGGACTGAGGCTCACCATCACACGGTCGGTGGAGGTGGGTGCCAAAGTGGAATCCACCCTCACGTAGTTTGCGTCCCACCTCATCACGGTTAATGTCAAACCAGGCTTTAAGAAAGCTGGACAGAATTCGACCGAATGCAACATGGTATGGGGGAATGCAAATAATTCCATTCGTCCGTAAATTAGTTGCCAGTAACCAATCATTCGAGGTGTCAGCCACAACAAGAATATCAGCCACCAGCGCTTCCTGCTCCCTCCACCAGTTAGCCCATCTCATGCTGGATTCACGGTCTGCAGCTTTCGTTCGGCTTTGCCTCGTTGTATTCCCTTAGGAATCCTCTCGCAAAGCGGCAGCTCTACTCCTTACTCCACTTCACAATGATGCCTTTCCAGCACGCTAGCGCCGTGGCGGCGACTTCTACCTGAAGCCATGTTTCCAGGCAGCCTCTGAGGCTGCTTCTTCAAGAAGATGATCAAGGCTGAAAGGGATCTTGCACAACTTTTATGAAGACCCAGCACTTCTTGCTCACTATTTGCACCCAACGTACCTATTCATTGCCGCCTTGCAATGGAAGGCAACAGCTGTCAATTTTGACAGCACGAAGGTCCACTGGCACAGGGTTCTGACCACTGAGCTCATAGCGCCTGTTTGAATGTGGAGTAGGTAAAATATTTGGACTAGAAATCGCGTTTTCATCCTCACAGGTTGCAACCGTTCTTCTAGGACTGACCATCGAGGCAAGTCCGCAACCTCTCACACCAGCTTGACCAAGTGTTGGCTAATGTACTGTGGAGTCGGAGGTTGGAAGTAGGGACTGGATCATGCCATCTACCTCAAAACCCCTCCAGCTTACTAGCAAGTGCCCAATTTCCCTCTATCCATTGAGCTCTCCTTCATTCCATCCTTCCATGCTCCCATCATCTCCTTGTTCCCCTCCTTGCCAATGAAATGTAGCGAAATGAGAGAGGAGGATCAAAACTAATGCAGACGCTGCAATGCACACGTGGAACCAACAGAAGGGAGAAGGGAAATCTCCAGATTAGGTCGATTTAAATGTACTGTACAAGTGCATTTAAAACACGCACACGCTCAGCACACTGATTCTATTTCATGGAAGAGATGGTAACGATCCTGTTAATGATGACATCATCTTACAGATCACAGAGGGAAGAGCATGGTAGCGACTGCAACTAAAGTGACAAAGATGAGTGGTGTGGAGGAGACAACTGCAGAAGTGCCTCCTGATTCGGTCTGTTCCTTCTGCGATGTCTACTCCCCCACCTACGCCTCCTGCTGGCCCTCACCGCTGCTCAAGCTGGAAGGAGCCAGCTCTGACAACAAACTCTACATGACTGCTGCGCCACCCACTACTGATTCAGTTACCGTGAAGACCGTCTCTCCGCCGCCAGCTGACCAGCGTCCGATCGCTGTCACACCTGAGCCAGTTTCCGCAGGGGATGCGGCGGAGGTGGTGGCCCCCTGCTCCAGTGGCATCAATGCTTCGAAGCACTCGGTGCTGCGACATGTGTGGGATCGGTCGATCGTCGTTCCTTCTTCCCTCTCCTCTGTCTCCTCCGCCTCCTCGGCATCGTCAGAAGTGCAAAACTTTAGCAGCTGCTCTCGCACCGACCCCGAATTTATGGCTGCTGTCCCTGCTCCGGAGGTGTAAGCCTCGCAGCTTGCGCCATTTCAATCGCCCCAGCCAAATACAACTTCATCTCTCCCACCATCAAAACGATTTGTCAACTACATGGCTTCTGGTGCGACGGCTGCAGCGGATTTTGGCGCCTTCGGTTTCAACTTTCCTTTTGTACGTCTCATCTTGTCCAGCTGTGCTCATTGCTTCCCCTCCTTTTGTTATAGGGTAAGGAGCAAATGCAGATTTTGATGCAGCACTACCTTTGCAAAAACTCGGAGGCATCACAGCAACTGCAGCAGCAGCAGCAACAACAACAACAGCAATCAATGGAGCTAACGGCGAAAGCTAGAGCACCGCTGACGCCGCAGTCGCAGCCGCAGCCGCCACCGCCACTGGGACCGCCCGTCTCTGCCCACCTACCGATGAGCGAGCCGAGCCTGTTAGCCTCCACAAAGTGCTTTATGCCATCAGCAGATCAACCACTAAATCTCAAGGGCACGATCAGAACCACCACGCACGCACGGGGCACCTTCTACCCACCAACTGGGGTGCCTCCCAGCGGTCCTGCTGCCTCTATGCCGCGACAGCAGCAGCAAGCGACGTCGCTGCAGTCGATAAGGGGCAGTGGCAGTAGCAGTGGTGGAGCTGGAAGGTACTCTTCTACCTCCGGCACGGCTTTAAGACCACCACCGCCGCCACCACCACCCCTGCCCTTCAGTGGTGGGTTGAGTGGACGGCCACCTTCAGTTACCAACTCGACTCGTTTTCAGTGCGGTCCAGGTGCTTCAAGTGAGCCCTTCACCTTATGTCTTTGTGTCTGACTGGTGGTGGTCCATTCACTACTTCGTGCTTGCACAAACTTTCCACCTGCTTTACTCGCAGCTGTCAAAGGTGTTGGTGCAGAAGCGTGAGACTGACCTAATCCTCCTTCTCTTATGCAGCGGAGACAATTCCAACTGAACCAGCTTACATTGATGCCTTCGTGAAAGATCAACTGATTGCCTCGTCTATGGCGCGTTCTGGGAACTTCCAACAACTTCAACATCACCAGCAGTCGCAGCAGCAGAGGTCTCCCGTTGCCGCTACAGGGACTGCTGGCAAGCCAGTGGAAAAGGTGGAGAAGATGAATCAGATGTTCGCCAATTTCGCTGTTGGTGGTGGGCAGAAGCCCTCTACCCTATCTCCATCCCAGAAACAACAACAGCATACGCGAGACCCCACGATGGATGCTGCTGCTGCTGCCGTTGCCGCTGCCGCTGCTACCAATTCAACATTCCGTCCTCAAACAGCAGCCGGTGAAGCAAGGACCTCTGACGCCATGCATCGCTATCAACTGGCATACCAGCAACAGCAGCAATGGCAGCAACAAATGCAACAGCTCCAACGTTTCCTGCAAGCGGCTACGCCACAGCAACAACAGCAGGTGATGATGATGTTTTCTCAGGTTTAACAGCAAACGCTGCAGCAGTCGGCAACAACGACAAATCGGCTTACACAACCACCAGCAGCTTTTCATCATCACCATCACCAACACCAGTCGTCAATGCCGTCTTCCTTTCCACCACCACCGCCACCACCACCGCCACCACCACCACCGCCATCGGCACCAGCTCTGCCATCGCAATATCGGATGCAAAACAGTGGAGCCTATAGCCAACAGTCGCAGCCAAAGGCGAGAATACCACCTCCACCTTCTGTGGCGTCGTCTTCATCGACAGCGTCACTGGCGTCTGTGGGGCCAACATCCACTTCCACTTCCTCTACCGCATTACTCAACTCCAATTCAGGATTCCATCGCAACGCATCGGCTTTCCTATCTCAACAGCAGCAAGAATCCTCGGTGCTACCGCAAATGCAGCAGCCCTCGCCATGGCCCATAGAGTACTACTCGAATTTCATGAACTTCCCCAATTCGAAGGTGAGTTTGAATGCGTAGAATACCTCTTGTTTGAGTGGAAAGCCTTAAAGGGCATTCGTAGCATTCTCTTCACGGCTTCTCTCTCCTTGTGCGGCTCACTTTAGCTAGGTCAGATGACACAGCTGACACAATTCCTCAAGTTGTACGACGCTCCCAATCCAGCCATTGTGGCTGCCGCCGTTGCTGCCGCGGCAAATGCAGTCGACTCGCCATCCCTTCGTCACCAACAACATCAGCATCTGCAGCAGCAGCAACTACCACAACAACAACAGCAGCAGCAGCAGCAGGAGCATCAACATCTTCGTTCTGGTGGTGGCAGTGGCAGTGGCAGTTCTACACAGCCCCCACCACAACCGCAACCACAACCACAGCTACAACCACAACCACCGCAAGCATCTGCCTCCGCGCCTGCACTTTCAAGAGGTGCAATATCCCTTTAAGAGACAGAAGCTCTCAGTGAGCTAATTCGCTTGATAGTGCAGCATCGATCACCACAATCCACCTCCGGTCACCACCATCATCTTCAACAGTAGTAGCAGAAGCTGCTGCTCCTATCGCCTTTCCCTTCCCCCCTCTGTGCAAATCAGTATCGTTGAAGTCCTCGGTATCCTTGTCACCACCCACCCTCCTTCCTTCATCGTCATCCCGATGGCTACAGCAGGAATGAATGTCATCCACAAATAAGCGAGTTTGATAATAAATTGGCGGCCCTTTTTATCCAGCACACTGGTTCGAGCTGAAGGGTGGGGCATGTTGGGGTGCCAGGTCTGGATGGTGAGGCGTGCCCCTCTACCGTGAGTGGTTGCAGGGGTCTCGGGTGGCACTTAGGCGGGACGATGGAAACTGACGTGGTTCGCCTACGGGTGTTGGTGAGGTGTGGAGAGGGGAAGGGAGTGAGGTTAAGGTGCAGGCCTGGATGCCAGGATCAGCTCCTCTTCAGCCCGAACTCGTTGGACAAAGTGGAATTCGAGATTGTGATCATCCTTCAGCCGAATCCGCATTTTGCCTCCCAGTGGCAAAGGAGCAGAAATCTCCAACCTCACTGCCCGCGGAAGCAATCACTGCCATTGGCTGTATCCACTTTAGGCTGGAAGAGAAACCAGACTGAACTGAACGCGCTAGCAATGCTTTTTGAAGGCTACTAGGCACTGTTCCTTGAACCTTTCTACTCATGACTTGATCTGGAGCCACGCCCTTCGTCTTTTCCTTCTGGCTCAATGTTGAATGATTCTGCCATCGGCAAGATATTCTCGCTCAAGCATATTGTGCAAGTTCTGATGCCACCGTTCGAGTGAATACCTTCACGATCCAGTGTGTCTTGCAATGCACGCAATATTCAAGAATCATGTCTCAAGAATTGGGTGAACTCATCGCCCTGATCCCACTTCTTTGTATTCATGTTTTGACTGCCCTATGGCTGACTGCATTCTGTTGACTCATTGTTGGATGCCCAAAGCTGAAAGCTGAGCATGTTAAAAGCACTCACAAGAAGGACGAAAGTGGGCCATGCAAAACCACGAGGGTCAATTCATGCTCACTTGATGTTCTGGACACTGACGCGTTCAGTGGCACCAAATTCGAAGGCATAAGATACTACCTACTGAGGTTTTTGCAGTAAAAACGCAATTCGCCACGATCTCAAGCTCAGTGAAGAGCAACTACAGCTCGTGATGATGGCACGTTCACGGCTAACTCTTGCTCCAGTGAGCTCCTGCCTCGTGTTGGAGTGAGTTTTTATGTGTTATTCATGATCTTAGAAGCCTTTTCAATAAGAATAGAGACCATCGACAAAAAAGCGATATTGTTGGCGAGGTCAGTTCTTTTCTCTAGCATCAAATTAAACTGGGCCTTCGCAGAGCTTTTTCTCTCATGTGAAGTAATATAGTCTCAGTAGTAAGTAGACGCGTCTCTTGACTACGCGCGTTACCAGTGCCACACATGCGTGGCACGTATTCTCTCTCCCGCAATCACTCTCGATCCCATCGAATTCTGTCACGAGCAAAGTTGCCAAAGTCAGCAACGATTAAACGGAAGCGGAATGTTCGTGACCCTTCTCAATTAGTGAATACTGACGCCATAGCCCCCACAATACTTGGCAGTCAAGGCACAAACCTAGACATGCTTAAGTGGGGCCGTCTGCTTCCTCCACGCACAAATCCATTAACAGCTTGGCGCTTTGGCTGCAATGACCAGGGCAGGAGACTAAAATCCTTTGCCTTAAAGGCTAGGCTTTGATTATTTTGTCTGTGGTTCGAGTACCACCTCACTCGCGTGACCACTCAACCACTCATTCTTTCACTCGTAGAACCGATGGCGGTCCAACGGGAACGCTTAGAAGATCTGCCATACATGGTATGAAATGGCCCTTTTCTCACTAGGTTAAGGAAGCATTACTGTGGCGACTAGTCGATGATGTGACGTCTCATCCCACTCCTCCTGTAGAGCAGCTGTAAAATTCATGAGTGGTTCCTTTGAGGCACAAAGGAGCTGGGTGTCCATCAGCCTCGCCTTCTGGTCTTACCACCAAGGCGGAATTGCCATCAGCCAAGAGTTAGGTGATCTTGCATTCAGATACGAGGGTGTGCATCTCTGCAACTAGTCCACGGCCATCACACCGCAGGTTGCATTGAGGGATGGCGATAGTGATGATGACCGCCGCGGTGAGTGGACAGCACTTATTGCCCTACTGCTATGACAACCACTATTGCTACAATAAACTGATGACACCTTTGTTTGCTCATACCAGTCTTAGCCAATGCTTCTCCAGCACAAGGCAGCGCGATCGATTGCCCCAATCCAATAAATGCCGCCTGTCACATATATGTGACGTGGAGACATGAATGTGCACTTTAAGTGATAACAGTGGCTATTACCAAATTTCGGCTAAAATACCAGAAAATGACAAGACCCGTCCTCTGCAAGGTCTACTGCTTAGACTCCAAAATAATGCTAGAGCACAATCCAGGTATGTTGTCTCAGATTGAGCTCAAAAAGATTCTAAAGCCACTGAAAAGCATTTAACGCAGAAGCACTGTAATTAAGTTGTTAAAAAGTTTTAATTGGTAGTAAAATATTGAAAGTGAAGGAGATTGGTGCCCTTGCACATCATCTTGCCACTGACGCACATTAGCGATGCCCACTCGAGAGGGAAAGACAGTCAGTTGCCAAAGATTGGCGCCGCTGACACACATCAGTCACTGGAGTTCACATTTCGGCTGTCGCCTCTGGGCAGCTGTCAGCCACTGAGACTCCTCTTGAACAGCCTTCTGCGTTGTAAAATGGTCATCTGGCGAGTCGGTCAGTAAGGTCACGACCACGCGAACACGCCCAAATCTGGGCAGTCGGTTGTGCCAAATTTCTAATCATGGACTCCTTAACGCTTGATCTACCACAAGGACATCACTTGAGGTGGATGAAAATGGAATCGTTAATGTGAATCACAATCGCCCTCCCTCCAGTCTCCCCATGTGCTGACGGCATGCGAAGAGCGTAGAGAAATTTCCACTCAACAATCTTGTACTCTTAGACAACCCTCCTTCCCCTAGCGCACTTTCAACAACACACCACCTAGCTAAAGTTGCTTCATTGACGCGTTGAGGTTGGTCTACAAGGCGAATGTGGATCCATGATCAGTGTATGTGCTACTCAAGCCCTACCGTCCACATCGTGCATCGGTCTTGGCTCCGCTATGAATATGAACATGTGCAAAGTGCCTCCACATCAAAATCGCTAAGAAAATCAAGATTTTTAGAAATTCGTAGTAATAGGAAAATGCAGAGCACTCTGCAATGTGGACTGGAAAGCGCCTCATCGAAGGGCCGGCCTTTCCTCTCAAATTCCTTTCAGACAACAACTTGGGACGTGATACGTAAAAACATTCCTTCGCAGGCAAAACTAGTGCCAAAGACATTAAAATATGCCTTGTAGGGTCAGCATTTTAGGCGTGGGCACATTTCAAACGCATTTGATTGTCCATTTGAACATGTTGTGGCCCTACTGAAAAGTAATAAGTAGCAGTGACCGGAGTAAAGGTAGAAATCGCAAAATTGAGTGAACCCTGTAACAAATTCCAAGGACAATGCACCACTGCATTTGCTTGTCACTTTATGATCCACATTAGTTTTACAATTCTTTTTTAAAAAGGAAGCACGAAAGTGGAGCAGTAGAAAGGATGGCTATGTGTCAATAATTTATTCCTACTTAATGTGGGATGGAAGTTTTGTGTCAAAGATGGCTTGCCTGACTTCCTGTTGGAGATCCCTAAATGATGGCTATCGCAGCTGTTGTGCGGTTTTGCAGAAAATCATTATGTAAATGAAATCAGCTTTAGAAGAAGAGCAGTAAGTATGTCCCGCCTCTGAGAGTTGATAGGTCTTGCTTAGGAGGCGAGAATGAGTGTAAAATGAAAAGAGAGCAGAAAGCAGCGACCTGCTCTGCTGTAAATGTGAGGCAGAATCCAGGCCACTAATTGTTACCACAAACGAATTCGGTGTAAAATGACAAGAGAACCATGCTTATGTTTGGGACCTCTCCTCCAATCACTTCCAGCAACTCCTTTAAGACCAGGGCAATGGCGATCCTTCAGCCTGCAGGTAGATAAAATTTGTTAAGTTGGAAGACACGCAGCCACTTGGCATGGCACTGTGGCATACAAGGTCTCCTTCAAGTAAGCACCAACTTCTACAAGCCTTTGGAGCTACAGCAAGTGCTCAACGCATGGCATCGCTCAGCGTGCCTTGGCAGAACCCTTCCCAGCCGAAAACAGCTATTCACAATGAACACTCGGGCACCACTTTACTACGACTCAGAATTTGGGAAACACACCGCATGTGAGGGAAATTGGACCGTACACCCTTAGAAAGCTACCGAATTCCACACTCCACTTCACAGAGACAGCCGCATCATCTTCACCCATTTCAGCATGCAGCGTTATGCCACTAGGACGCGACGGCTCACTCCGTCAAAGTGCTGTCGCGTCATCCAAAGAGAAGGAAAACGGTTCCCTCGAAAGGGCAGAATTTTGTACTTGTTTTGTCTTGACATGCGCATCAGAGAAACAGTCTCTCTACCGACAACAAGTGTTAATTGATGAATTGTATTCTTCCTGCCGTCTTTGACGCCTTTCAGCTCCATTCTTTTCTGCTAGTCGGCATCGGAAGTATCGATGGACGGCTACCAGCCGAATGTCAAAGCCGATGTCTTGACATTCATGTTCCATGCATCAAAGATTCTAACGTACGTACAGATGCTGCATCTACAGTCCGCAGCTTTAGTTCGACTTTGTCTCGTTGTCTTCCATTAGGTAACCTCTTGCAAAGCGGTAGCTCTACTCCCCACTCCGCTTTACAATGACGCCTTTCCAACACGCTTGCGCAATGGCAGCGCACTCCACCTGAAGCCATGTTTCCAAGCAGCCTCTGAGGCTGCACATTCAAGGAGACAATCAAGGCTTAAAGAGATCTACTACGGATTTTATGAAGACTCAGCACTTCTTGCTCACTATTTCACCCAACGTGCCTATTCATTGCAAATAAACACCCGCCTTGCAAGGGAAGGCATCAGTTGACGACATTGTCACCGCGAAGGACCACTGGCACAGGGTTCTGACCATCCGCTGAAGCGGTTGCAGTGAGTCCACACCATCATAGCGCCTGTTTTCGTGTAAGCTGTGTAAAAAATTAGACTAGAAATCGCGTCTTTATCTCTGCAGGTTGCAACTATCCTTCTACGACTGGCCATCAAGGCAAGTCTACAGCCACTTACACCAGATTGACTAAGTGTTGGCTAATGCACTGTGGGGTCGGAGGTTGGAAGTAGGGAATGGGACAGGCCATCTACCTAAACATCCCTCCAGTTAATTAACAAGTGCCCCATTTTACCTGGATCCCTCGAGTCCTCCTTCATGCAGTCACCAGCACATGTATGCCTCGGGTGACTGCCACAATCGATGCGTCCTTCCATACCTTCATCACATCCTTCTTTCCCTCTTTACCAATGAAATGTAACAAAATGAGAGAGGAAGACCAAAACTAATGCAGACTTTGCAATACACACGTGGAACCAAGAGAAGGAAGAAAGGAAAAAATCTCCAGATTAGGTTGAATTAAGTGTATTGTACAAGTGCATTTAAAACAAACAGGAATGCATTGATGGTAGGCTGAAGAAGACGCAAAATGCGGGCAAGTACGACAAATTCCTGTCGGGAGACATTTGAGTCAACTCCACACTTTGCCTCGCTCACAAACCGAGTTATTGCGATAGCTAATACAGGCTGAACATGCTTTTAAGCTTTTCGTGCTTTCGTTCGTAGTCCTCCTTTGTGGCCTGCTTTTCGGTGTCAGTCCACTTTATTGTCCTCTCACATATCGCTAGCATTAACTCCAAATCCCTTTTTATGCTGTAGACGTAGTCCACTAACTCATTCTTTGCTGCCATTCTATTCCTCTCTTTCTCATCCTCCTGCTTGTACTTCTCCGCATCCTTCAGCATCTGCTCTATGGCATTCTCAGACAGACGACCCCTGTAGTTAGTGATTGTGATGCTGTTCTGCTTTCCTGTCGACCTCTCCACCGCTGACACATGGAGAATGCCGTTTTCGTCAAGTTCGAAGGTCACATCAAACTCAGTCTAACCGCGCGGCCTTGGTGGGAAACCCGACACATCGAACTTGCCTAAAAAGTGGTTGTCACACACCCTCGCACGTTCGCCTTCAAAAATGCTAAATGTGATTTGGGTTTGATCATCTTTATCAGTTCGCCAGCTGCATCGCTGATTCGTCGGGATTGGCGTGTTGCGCTTTACCACCGTCCTCATCAAACCGACGCCATCCTCCAAACCCAGAGACAGTGGTGTCACATCCAGCAAGACCAAATCTTTTACCATGTTTCTCACACCACCAGTCAGTTGGGATGCTAAAATCGCTGCACCGTACGCCACTGCCTCGCCTGCGTCGATGTATCCCTTCACCTTCTTTCCCACGAAGAAGTCCTGCAACATCTTCGCCACCCTTGGAATACGCGTCGATCCACCCACCAACAGTATCTCGTCCACATCAGCCTTTGTCATCTCCGCATCATTCATCGCAGTCCTTACTGCATCCATCGTTCGACTGAATAGATCCGAGCACAACCCTTCAAATCGGCACCTCGTCAATGTCTCGTTAAAATCGATGCCATCGAACAACGATACTATTTCAATATTTGTGCTCTCAGCTGAGCTCAGCATCCTCTTTGCCTCTTCACACCTCTCTCGCAAACGACTGATGGCTTTCTGGTTGGTTGTCAGGTCTTTTCCCTCGTGCCTCTTTTTGAAAACCTTCAAAAAGTGGTCCACTAGTCGAGAAGTGATGTCCTCTCCACCCAGGTGCGTGTCACCACCAACCGCCTTCACCTCAAACTTTCCATTCTCTATCGACATGATGGACACGGTCAATTCGACGTCGTCCCAATCAAAGATGAGCACGTTGCGCTGTCTGTCAAATTTCTTGTCCATGCCGTAGGCGATGGCGGCTGCAGTCGGCTCGTTGATGATGCACAGCACATTCAGACCCGCCAGTCTGCCAGCATCAACCGTGGCTTGACGTTGGTTGACGTTAAAGTAAGCTGGTACTGTGATGACGGCATTGGTCACCTCTTCGTCCAGGTATGCCTCCGCCGTCTCCTTCAACTTTATCAGCACCATGGCCGATATCTGCTCAGCAATGAAGTGCTCTGTCTTGCCACGATACTGCACCTCGATCAGCGGTATTTCTCCAGCATTTATGACCTTGAAGGGCCAGCGCTTCATGTCAATCTGTACTTCTTCATCTTCGTAACAGCGTCCGATCAGACGCTTCACGTCGAACACTGTATTGGTAGGATTCAGGCACGTCTGATTCTTTGCAGCCTCGCCAATAAGGCGTTCTCTGTCAGTGAAGGCAACACAACTCGGGGTTTTGCGGTTGCCCCGGTCATTAGCTATTATTTCAACCCTGCCGTTTAGGACAACACCAACGCATGAGAACGTCGTTCCCAGGTCGATGCCGATGGCTGTACCCGTTGACATGTTTTCGTGGGATGTGCAAATGCTAAGACGTATAGTTTGATGATGGTGATCTCTACGATCACCGCAGCCCTTTATATCAGCTACAGGTGATGATGCTGGACCTATCCATGGAGTGCGCTAAGTACTCAGCTGTCTTCCACCAACCAGCATCTGCCACTGCTGCAGAGACTCTTCTCATTAGCCTACGATTGTGCAGTCGAAAGGCCTGACACACAGTGCAGGCTCACGCATGAACACGCCTGTGCAAAAGCAGTGGTGACAGCTCCACACCGACGTGTGGGTGGCACAAGTACAGCAGTGAAGGAGCACCATTGGATTGGCTCTTGACTGACAGCATGGTGATGCTGGCGAGACCTAGGTAATGAGGAGATGCAGATCAACAGCAGCACTATACATTCAAAGGCGTAGCACATGCGTGAACCACAAGCTAAGCCCAAGACGGAGGAATGTCTGTGAAATGCTTTCAGTGCAGCAAATTGAGGTGCTCATGAACCTTGTCAAGGCCTTAACACACGAGCAAATAGACGCCCTACTCCTAACACTATATAAAAAGTGTTTACTTGTTAATGATACTACATAATTCCTCCTTTAAATGAAATAAGGGTGGAAGAATAGTCGTTGGCCGATTCGGCATCTAGGTCTACGTAGGGGTATCGTCGTGGGGTAAATCAAGCATTGCAAGTGCCAATAGACAAGTCGAAAAGAAAGCGACATCCAAAAAGTGGCTGACGAATACGAGGTGTGGAGAATCTGAAATGCCTGTGTTTAGCTTTCCACTCTAGCACGCAGTGGACCCTCAGAGGGGCGATTTTCACTTGAATGACTGGACGGATGTGAGACAATGAGTAGGCATTTATCTCCTCATCGGGGAACACTCTCATCATGCTTCAAAGTCGAGGTGGATATGACTGACCTCTGAAGTGATAAGGGCGGTCACTGTTATGAGAGACGAGCCAGCCTTCTTCAGCCATAACATGCAGTTTTAAGGAGAGACCTAGGTCGGCAACACATTGATGGATGAGTGGATCAGGTGGCTGTGGGCGGTGAATACAGAAATCAGCACAACAATTAAGTTTAAATGAATTTTTCTCCGCAGCAAATAATTAAGATCCTCCGTTGCTTCCACTTTCACATCACCGCACTCCTTCATCTCTTTGCTTACGCATTTGCATCATTGGATTTGGCTGAAAATCCAACGATGTCCTGCGTGTGGATTTGTGTAGCGATTCCTTCATTTTAGAGGCCATCTGACCGCCCATGGACACCTGCTGGTTCAGCCATTGGGACTGACACTCCTAAATGCAAGAGTCAACAGCTCTCACTCCACGGTCGAAGGGTGAGTAGTTTAAGAGCTGTTGGTTGCCACCCGCCTTGGAGGTGGGTTGCAGGATAGTAGCAACAAGTTAGGCCAAGTGAAGGCTCATCCCAAACTGGCTGAACAGGTTGATGCCATTACCACCTTTCAATGTCCACATGAGGGCTCTTGGTCCTTTGTCAAGCCACCGCACCCATCAGTGATGGTTGCGGTGCCATCCAGCTTGACTTGGATTGTCCATGTGACAAATTGAATGCTACAACCAGTACCGCCTTGACCGCCGGTTTCGAGAGGACAGAGCATTTTGCTCGCTCCCAATCTAAAAGCTCTCAGCATTGCTGCATTTCCCTGCATCCCTAAGAGGACTTCAATCATTTCTCCATTCGTGCGCTGCGTTTAGTGTTACCCAACTTCCCAAAATTCCAAACATCCTACACCAACATTTCTGATTCCTAATGCCTAGGTCGCCTCTCCTGGGTGAGTAGAACAGCACCCAATTTAAAAAATCCCTCTTGCAGTAAACACTTTGTAAGTCTATGAAAGCGTTGCATTACAGATCCCTTCCTCCAAGACGCACTGAATCACACTGCTTGCACCTATTATGCCTTTACTTGTGGAGACAGCAGCTTCATTCGAGGGCTACACGAAGCCCAAGTAGCGGAAGGACGAAAGAGTTCGGAGGTCATAAAACAAATCTGATTCGCAACAGAATGCCTGACTACGTCTCTGCTGGCGACTTGTTCATGGCGTACCTGAGGAGAGAGGTGTCTTCTTAAGTGCGTGTGGAGCCTCTGTTTCCCATTATCGTGGGCAGTTCAGGCAGCGTATGCTTAAAGGACAGTCTACGCTGGCATATTTAATTGTGCTGACACATGCGAAAGAAGCACCAATTCAGGACTGTACAGGGAGGCGGTGGTTCATGACTTGCGGACGAGATCGACCATGCCTCAAGCCAAATTGTGTTCCTGATTAGCCCTTTCTAGCCGATTGTGTGACCCACTTTGAGTGCTACATCAACCACCAGAAGTTGAGATAGGGACTCCTAATACCTGCCTCCGTTCTAACAATCGACACACATCTCGTCTGGCACAGTTCTTGAATCCTTGAATGACTCCACCCCAATTAGGTGTGACGGAGGCGCCTTTGATGTAGAAGTGCACACAATTACCGCAAGCCGCCTAGTCACAATCAATGTCATGACTTAGACTCTTCAAACGCAAGGCGCGTCGTTGTGCTAGGGGCTGAGGTGGTGATGAATTGAAGTGGATGACAAGCTATGGGGCACAATACAGCTTAACTAGCTTTCATTTTTCATGAGACATGTCCTTCCAGTACAATAGTGTATGCGAATCTAGTGCTGATAAACGTATCACAGCCCATAGCCGGCACAATGAGAAGAATCCATTTAGCAACAACTCTATTGAACTGAAATAATCGATTGTACGTATCACCTGCTACTAACAAATAATCAGCGTCCGTGTCATAAATGACTAGCTTTGTCCTCTCAAGCCATTGTGACAGCTGGCTGTACTGGAGGTGAGACGGCAAGGCAGCTTCGGTCGAGCGGTTCATGAATGTGCTAAGAAAATGCGGGCAATGATGGCAAGTCTGGACGAGTGGGAGTCACATTGAGTAAAGTGGACTGCGTTGGAAGCATGCTCCAAGCCTGATCTAAAAGGGGTTGCTTTATCTCATCAATGGATGGCATTCCGCTTCCGTTAGCATAGAAACAAGGAGTAAAAGTTGCTTGTGAAGCTAGAAGTTGGACTCCGCGCAATTAGATATGTTATTCCTCAATTACATAGTGCATCTTACCACTTGCCCTGTGTTGAGTGATGGCCTGGTGCAGAGGGAAGCGAAAACGAGGAAGGATAGAGAGCGATAGTAGACTCTGACATGATCAGCAAGACAAATGTGCCCAATGAAGTAGAGCATGCATTGCTCAGGTGCTTGCGGTAGTCTCGAAGATTACCGCAGGCTATGAACTCGGTGATAGTCAGGAACCCATCGTCGGACGCAGCAAGACAGTGGCCTAGGCAAAGCACAACGCTTCGATGGGTGAGAGGTCCGAGCACAGATGCTCAAATCGAGTTCATGTTAGTGCGACACCGAAGTCGATGGCCTGAAACATCGACGCTGTGCCGAACCCACCATCTCCCTTGCCTTTTCACGCACCTGTCCCACGCGGCTGATGGCCCTGCGCACGTATCTATCCTGCACCTCATTCACTGGCGTCGGGCACTTCATGCGCAAGGCAAACACGGTCAAGCAGCGACAAGTTGTGGTGTCGAAGTTTCGATCGCAATGTTAGTTCTTCTACAGGTTTCGCCTTTGAAGCTGCCAGTAGTGAGACGTAAAGTGTAGCTTGAAACCACCGAGGTCGGGACTCTGAATGCTTGGCATTTGTGAACTTGAGACAGCAGGTGGTGGATGGTATGTTACTTCGGAAAGTGTTTTGGGTGAGCGAGGAGTGACCTGCACCGATGCGACGTGTGCGCGTCCCTCCTTTAGCTATTTTCAAGGAGAGATTTCAGCAGAGCACACTGGAGTAGACTGGTCTCTCGTTTTAACTCCACTTCTACGCCTTGACGAGACTTCTTAAATTCGTTAATTCATTTATTTTTACTTGCGTTGAGATGGGTCTGGGAGCATATTGTGTGACCTGCAATAATATTCTACTTTAATTTTCTGCTCCACAAACGCCATTCACTCATTCATGATCGTTGGACGGATTTGTCTACTCCAAGGTGCGAAAATTCCATGTCGCTGCCATCACTCTCAGTGATGATTGCGAGCGTGCCATCCAACTTGGTGGGCATAGTTCATGCAACAGGTAGGAAAGTCAAAAGCTCGGCCATGAAAGCTCCCAATTCTGTGGACGAGGAGCGAATGGGTCACTGAGTGATGGTTATCACCAGCTTTGCAAGTAATCGTTGGAAGCGGCGATGGATTGCAGGCTGATCGCAACGAGGTAAGGCCAGGTGGAAGCCAACCCCAAACTGCCTGAAGAGGGTTACACCGTTGTCATCTTTCCATAGCCCCATGAAAGCGCTTGTTCTTTCGTCAAGCCACCACACACATCGATGATGGTAGTCTTGCCATCCAATTTGACCTGGACAATTCATGTGGCAAACCAGAACGCCATAAACAGCACGGCCGTGGCAGCCACTTTTGCAAGGACAGAGCCTCTTTGCATGCCTTTACTCCAAGAGCTCCTGGCAGAACAGAACTGGGAGCAGTGTGGGTACTACGGGGCACGCGTAATCTCTACATCGTTGGAATTGTATTCATTTCTAATGTCTTCAAGTCACCCTTCGCACGAGTGCTGCATTCGATATCGTCCAACTCGCTATCAGTCCAACCTTCCTGCGCCAACGTTTTCGCATGACATCCTTGCAACTAGCCAGTGCCTGTGCTTGAGCCACTTTTACTGAGTAACATAATTAAAGATAAATGGATAAAGATTCACTTTGTATGGCATAATAAAATCGCCGAGAGCGCTGCATCACGGATCCCTTTTTCAAAGAGGCGCTTCAGCACAGTGGTCGCACCTGTATTGCGTTCGCAGTTGGAGACAGTGGCTTAATTCGGAGGCCACATCAAGTCTGTGAATTGGGAGGACGAAAGAGTGAGGAGGACGTAGAATTAGTTATGGTTGCAACAGTGCTCCTGGATTCATCACTGCCGACAACTTGCTCGTGTTCCACCTGAGGGGAGAGGCAATTGCCTAGTCGGGTGTGAAGCTCTTACTTTTCTGATATTTGTCAGTGATTTAGGGATCAAACATGGAACGCATGCCTTGAAACAGTCCAAACGGACGCTATTTATTGCACAGAATTGTGCAAAAGGATTAGTGGTTCATTTAGGCAAGACTGAATAGGGAAGTGATGCTTCACGACCTGTCGATACGGTCGACGATGCCGTCGTTCCCTCTCAATTCACATGCCTTTTATCTCTGGTCAAATTGTGCTCCCAACTACTCCATTCTAGCTGTCCGTAGTCTGTCTAGTAGGTGACAAATCCTTCAACTTTGAGGCACAGCGACTTATGTGCCCCTCTTGGTTCCTCACTTCAACGCACTGGCAGTTGACCGCGATGACTGCTGACACAAGGACTCCTAATACCCCGCTCTGGGCAGTCAGTCAATCGACACGCGTCCCGTCTGGCACATTTCTCCAGTCCCTAAGTGGCTCCACCCGAGTTGGGTGTGACGGAGGCGCCTTTGATGTAGAAATGCACTCAATTACCCCAAGACACCCATTCCTGATTCCTTTGATGTCTTCGAAGCACGTACAGAGAAAAATTCTCAGCACCAAGCTTGCTTTGTGCCTACTCACCGAAGCAAAAATTCTTCTCCTCTTCCTCCTCACCTTGCCTTTCTCTTCCATATAGATTTATCGCGATTCTCAGACTTCGCATGGATAATCACTTTACTCGGCCATTTGATCTGCAATCGGAGGATTTCAGGAAGGTGGCCGATTACGGCCTCCTTCTCAATCCTTCATCTCCGTGTCAAATACCCTCTTCACTGTGCCAATATTTCACTGATACTTCATTTAAAAAAGGAACAGCGAAGAAATGCTGCAGCTTAGCTACCATCTTTAACACCACAGACTATGCCCTTGCGGTAATTCGGCATCACTGAATGCCTTGATTTGGGAATGCGTTTGCGTGGTCGCCAGATGCTCATTCCACAACGCAGAGGAGTGTTTTAAAGGAGTTCTAGTGAGTCCATAATTGGCTAGCAATTGGCTGGAAAGGGCAGTAGAGTTGGGTGCCTGTGTGTCCGGGAGCTTTCGGCAGTGCCAAACCGCTGCAACTGATTGTGATTATCTTCTTTCTCCCAGTGGTAAATGATTATGTGGACCATTCAAGAGGGGATACACAAGGGCAGAGCACAGTGGAGTGGATGCGCCATCCGTTATAATCCCACTTTCGCTCTCTTCACCAGTCCTATTAAGCCCTGAGAAGCGAAACCGTCGAATGACACCCATCGTTCTTGTCCCTCTCTCGTCTACATCACCAACGGCATCAAAAGAACAACTAGCTGCGATCATGCATTTTTATAAATAAAGATTTATTCATCTCAGTGTGACACAGATAGTGAAAATGAGTTGAAACCGCAGCAGGGAAATGGCTTGAAGCAGGAACGAACACGATCCATTTTGCCCAAGGTGACTCCGACTCATTCCAGTTTGCGACTGGAGCCGCCTTACTGGTCCTCCTCCGCCACACACGGCTGTCAACTGCCCAAGAGTGTGAAGTTTGCCATCTGTAGCACAGCTGCTGACTGGTTATCAGTAAGAAGTAGTGCACACAACTAAAAGTAGTTTTGTTGACTAAAGAGTCATCAAAAGTGTTGCAGGTGTTAAGGGAGAAAGAGGGAGGGAGAGGAGAGTAGGACTGGCTGCTTTGCGTTAATTGAAAGAACAGTGGTGGTAGTAGCGGCTCTTCGTCTGTGAAAATAACAGACAAGGAAGAGGGAGGGAAGAAGACACCTACAGTGAGTGAGAAACTGCGATGGCGATGGATTTCCCACTACTACTGAGTTAATGGCCAAATGTACTCTGTGAGAGTACATCAAGACTGCTGAGGGATGCCAACTCTACTTCATCAGGCTCATCTGCATTATTGCTCATGTCGATGTCTACTATTGCTCCCGTTCTTTCTCGCTTTCTCCTCCCCCTGCAAACCAGACCTTTCCTCTTGATGCGGTAGGTAGCAAGATACGCCATCGACCTGAATAATTTTGGTCTTACCTACAGTATTTTACTTCTTGTTACTCTGTGTATGGAAGTAGAGTGTCATTCATTTGACCTGGTGTGTTAGCACTTTCAGACGAAGCCACGGGAATACCATACACAATCAGTTTAATTAAAGTGACACTCACTCTTCAACACTTGCCCCCACTCCCCAATTCTCCTAAGCAGGTCCATGAATTTGGTAACGGGAGCTGCTTCACCATCTCACCGCTGGTATTATGACAAGCTGTGGCAGCGGCTTAGGCAGCGGAAGTTGATCGTTTGCAGCAAAGTCGCTGATTAGTTGTCAGTAGTTGGTGATGCGTGCATTTGGCAATTTCTGGTTTAAAGAGTTAGTGATGAACTAATTCTCTCAATTTCCCATTTTAATGCTGAGATACGTTTGGCGGCTTCAAAATCGTAAGCACTTCTACACGGGTAGGACATATCCAAAGGGAACTGAGGGCACGAATGCATTCGCTTGGTCGTTAAGTCAGTCAGCCAGCAGTAATTGACTCTGGTTTTTTGCTTTGGCAAGCGCGACAATTGACTTGAAGGGTTCAGCGAAGCTTGCTGGCTGTAGATGGAACCAGTTCAACCACTTAAGAGCTCACTGTGACTCCTTCTGCGCACTGTCCTGTGTGGAGCAATGGGCATCCGGTTAGGCAAACACATGTCCAATTCCATGCAGTCGGTGCTGCCGCATTCTACTCATAGATCATGTATGCCTCGAACGATTACCTGGGCATCACCTACGGCATTTGGGATGGCAGCCTGATGCAGGCAACAGTCGCTCTCCCTCTAGCCTCACCAGCTGCAGACGGCAGTGCCGAGAGCATGGGGAAATAGCACTCAATACTCTCGCCTTCTCAGGCAACCCTTCTTTCACCACTGCGCATTCAGCAGCGCTCTACTTAACCAGCGTCTCATTTCCGACACATCGAGGCTGGTCTACGAGGCAGATCCCAATCCTTGATTAGTGCATTTGCTACTCAGGCATCCTCGTCCACTTAGTGCATCGGTCTTGGCTGTGCCATGGATATAGCATCAAGCCAAGTGTCTCCACATCAAAATGACCCAAACGCATTTGCTGTTGGATGTGGTGACTGCCAAAGCACGGACCCCATGTGCTCGGCTTTGTCCACCAAATCGACACAAAACTCGTCTGGTGCACACTTCTACCCTTCATCGACCCTTGGGTGGTACCACCCGATTTTGAGGGGCCTCTGAAGACGAAGTGTGGCAATCGTAGCGAGAATGCATTCCATTACCACAAACCTCAAATCACATTCTCTTTCACGTCTACACCTGCTTTGCCATGACGGTTGTGAGTGAGGTGTGAGCTACGCCAATCACATGGCGCGTGCTCATTGGAAGGCTTCTATGCAACCAGGATTTGTCACACCTTCACGCCTCTTCTCATTCGCTGGCGACTGTTCACTCGAGAGAACGACGTGAGGCACAGACTCCAATGTGAACAGGTTTTGTGTGAGCAGTGGCGTGGGCAGGTGTGACAGTTCCATACTGACGTGTTGTGGTGCAAATGTAGCGCTGTAGAAGCGCCACTGTATCTGTGCCTGACTGACAATAGTTTGGTGCCTGTAAGACATAAGTAATGAGATAGGAATGTCCTGCTTAGTAGCTACTGTTCTCTCTTCATCCTACATTTAATCAGCTCTTAAGTGGCTCCACTTGAATCTGTTTTGACATAAACTTGCACAGTGAAATGTGTCAACGTGGGCTGTCCTTAAGGAAGGTAGTCGGAGGACACGCAGCCACTTGGCATGACACAGTGGCACACAAGATCTCCTCAAGAGAGCACCAACTTCCACAAGCCTTTGGAGCGACAGCAAGTGCTCCAAACATGGCATTGCTCAGCGTGCCTTGGCAGAACCCTTCCCAGCCGGAAACAATCATTCACAATGAACAATCGGGCACCACTTTATTACGACTCAGAATTTGGGAAACACACTGCATGTGAGGCAAATGGGACCGTACACGCTTAGAAAGCTACCGAATTCCACACTCCACTTCACAGAGACAGCCGCATCATCTTCACCCACTGCAACATGCAGCGTTATGCCACTAGGATGCGACTGCTCACTCTGTCAAAGTGCTGTCACATCATCAAGAGAAGGAAATCAGCTGTCCTCGGAAAGGTAGAATCTCATACTCATTTTGTCGAAATAGACTGGAAAGTGCTCAGCATTGCATCCGTAGGCTCGGACAGTAAGACAGCATAGGCTCTTGGCCTCTAAGAAGCAGAATACCACCATTAGATGATGGTCATCGCATCCCTCAGCTAGCATGCAAGCATTGCGCAACAAGCGGAACTGGCCGTGCTTGTGCGTTTCGGCTCTCCTAGACAGCACAAAGTGTTTTCACAGAGGCACTTAGGACTGAGGCTCACCATCACACGGTCGGTGGAGGTGGGTGCCAAAGTGGAATCCACCCTCACGTAGTTTGCGTCCCACCTCATCACGGTTAATGTCAAACCAGGCTTTAAGAAAGCTGGACAGAATTCGACCGAATGCAACATGGTATGGGGGAATGCAAATAATTCCATTCGTCCGTAAATTAGTTGCCAGTAACCAATCATTCGAGGTGTCAGCCACAACAAGAATATCAGCCACCAGCGCTTCCTGCTCCCTCCACCAGTTAGCCCATCTCATGCTGGATTCACGGTCTGCAGCTTTCGTTCGGCTTTGCCTCGTTGTATTCCCTTAGGAATCCTCTCGCAAAGCGGCAGCTCTACTCCTTACTCCACTTCACAATGATGCCTTTCCAGCACGCTAGCGCCGTGGCGGCGACTTCTACCTGAAGCCATGTTTCCAGGCAGCCTCTGAGGCTGCTTCTTCAAGAAGATGATCAAGGCTGAAAGGGATCTTGCACAACTTTTATGAAGACCCAGCACTTCTTGCTCACTATTTGCACCCAACGTACCTATTCATTGCCGCCTTGCAATGGAAGGCAACAGCTGTCAATTTTGACAGCACGAAGGTCCACTGGCACAGGGTTCTGACCACTGAGCTCATAGCGCCTGTTTGAATGTGGAGTAGGTAAAATATTTGGACTAGAAATCGCGTTTTCATCCTCACAGGTTGCAACCGTTCTTCTAGGACTGACCATCGAGGCAAGTCCGCAACCTCTCACACCAGCTTGACCAAGTGTTGGCTAATGTACTGTGGAGTCGGAGGTTGGAAGTAGGGACTGGATCATGCCATCTACCTCAAAACCCCTCCAGCTTACTAGCAAGTGCCCAATTTCCCTCTATCCATTGAGCTCTCCTTCATTCCATCCTTCCATGCTCCCATCATCTCCTTGTTCCCCTCCTTGCCAATGAAATGTAGCGAAATGAGAGAGGAGGATCAAAACTAATGCAGACGCTGCAATGCACACGTGGAACCAACAGAAGGGAGAAGGGAAATCTCCAGATTAGGTCGATTTAATGTACTGTACAAGTGCATTTAAAACACGCACACGCTCAGCACACTGATTCTATTTCATGGAAGAGATGGTAACGATCCTGTTAATGATGACATCATCTTACAGATCACAGAGGGAAGAGCATGGTAGCGACTGCAACTAAAGTGACAAAGATGAGTGGTGTGGAGGAGACAACTGCAGAAGTGCCTCCTGATTCGGTCTGTTCCTTCTGCGATGTCTACTCCCCCACCTACGCCTCCTGCTGGCCCTCACCGCTGCTCAAGCTGGAAGGAGCCAGCTCTGACAACAAACTCTACATGACTGCTGCGCCACCCACTACTGATTCAGTTACCGTGAAGACCGTCTCTCCGCCGCCAGCTGACCAGCGTCCGATCGCTGTCACACCTGAGCCAGTTTCCGCAGGGGATGCGGCGGAGGTGGTGGCCCCCTGCTCCAGTGGCATCAATGCTTCGAAGCACTCGGTGCTGCGACATGTGTGGGATCGGTCGATCGTCGTTCCTTCTTCCCTCTCCTCTGTCTCCTCCGCCTCCTCGGCATCGTCAGAAGTGCAAAACTTTAGCAGCTGCTCTCGCACCGACCCCGAATTTATGGCTGCTGTCCCTGCTCCGGAGGTGTAAGCCTCGCAGCTTGCGCCATTTCAATCGCCCCAGCCAAATACAACTTCATCTCTCCCACCATCAAAACGATTTGTCAACTACATGGCTTCTGGTGCGACGGCTGCAGCGGATTTTGGCGCCTTCGGTTTCAACTTTCCTTTTGTACGTCTCATCTTGTCCAGCTGTGCTCATTGCTTCCCCTCCTTTTGTTATAGGGTAAGGAGCAAATGCAGATTTTGATGCAGCACTACCTTTGCAAAAACTCGGAGGCATCACAGCAACTGCAGCAGCAGCAGCAACAACAACAACAGCAATCAATGGAGCTAACGGCGAAAGCTAGAGCACCGCTGACGCCGCAGTCGCAGCCGCAGCCGCCACCGCCACTGGGACCGCCCGTCTCTGCCCACCTACCGATGAGCGAGCCGAGCCTGTTAGCCTCCACAAAGTGCTTTATGCCATCAGCAGATCAACCACTAAATCTCAAGGGCACGATCAGAACCACCACGCACGCACGGGGCACCTTCTACCCACCAACTGGGGTGCCTCCCAGCGGTCCTGCTGCCTCTATGCCGCGACAGCAGCAGCAAGCGACGTCGCTGCAGTCGATAAGGGGCAGTGGCAGTAGCAGTGGTGGAGCTGGAAGGTACTCTTCTACCTCCGGCACGGCTTTAAGACCACCACCGCCGCCACCACCACCCCTGCCCTTCAGTGGTGGGTTGAGTGGACGGCCACCTTCAGTTACCAACTCGACTCGTTTTCAGTGCGGTCCAGGTGCTTCAAGTGAGCCCTTCACCTTATGTCTTTGTGTCTGACTGGTGGTGGTCCATTCACTACTTCGTGCTTGCACAAACTTTCCACCTGCTTTACTCGCAGCTGTCAAAGGTGTTGGTGCAGAAGCGTGAGACTGACCTAATCCTCCTTCTCTTATGCAGCGGAGACAATTCCAACTGAACCAGCTTACATTGATGCCTTCGTGAAAGATCAACTGATTGCCTCGTCTATGGCGCGTTCTGGGAACTTCCAACAACTTCAACATCACCAGCAGTCGCAGCAGCAGAGGTCTCCCGTTGCCGCTACAGGGACTGCTGGCAAGCCAGTGGAAAAGGTGGAGAAGATGAATCAGATGTTCGCCAATTTCGCTGTTGGTGGTGGGCAGAAGCCCTCTACCTATCTCCATCCCAGAAACAACAACAGCATACGCGAGACCCCACGATGGATGCTGCTGCTGCTGCCGTTGCCGCTGCCGCTGCTACCAATTCAACATTCCGTCCTCAAACAGCAGCCGGTGAAGCAAGGACCTCTGACGCCATGCATCGCTATCAACTGGCATACCAGCAACAGCAGCAATGGCAGCAACAAATGCAACAGCTCCAACGTTTCCTGCAAGCGGCTACGCCACAGCAACAACAGCAGGTGATGATGATGTTTTCTCAGGTTTAACAGCAAACGCTGCAGCAGTCGGCAACAACGACAAATCGGCTTACACAACCACCAGCAGCTTTTCATCATCACCATCACCAACACCAGTCGTCAATGCCGTCTTCCTTTCCACCACCACCGCCACCACCACCGCCACCACCACCACCGCCATCGGCACCAGCTCTGCCATCGCAATATCGGATGCAAAACAGTGGAGCCTATAGCCAACAGTCGCAGCCAAAGGCGAGAATACCACCTCCACCTTCTGTGGCGTCGTCTTCATCGACAGCGTCACTGGCGTCTGTGGGGCCAACATCCACTTCCACTTCCTCTACCGCATTACTCAACTCCAATTCAGGATTCCATCGCAACGCATCGGCTTTCCTATCTCAACAGCAGCAAGAATCCTCGGTGCTACCGCAAATGCAGCAGCCCTCGCCATGGCCCATAGAGTACTACTCGAATTTCATGAACTTCCCCAATTCGAAGGTGAGTTTGAATGCGTAGAATACCTCTTGTTTGAGTGGAAAGCCTTAAAGGGCATTCGTAGCATTCTCTTCACGGCTTCTCTCTCCTTGTGCGGCTCACTTTAGCTAGGTCAGATGACACAGCTGACACAATTCCTCAAGTTGTACGACGCTCCCAATCCAGCCATTGTGGCTGCCGCCGTTGCTGCCGCGGCAAATGCAGTCGACTCGCCATCCCTTCGTCACCAACAACATCAGCATCTGCAGCAGCAGCAACTACCACAACAACAACAGCAGCAGCAGCAGCAGGAGCATCAACATCTTCGTTCTGGTGGTGGCAGTGGCAGTGGCAGTTCTACACAGCCCCCACCACAACCGCAACCACAACCACAGCTACAACCACAACCACCGCAAGCATCTGCCTCCGCGCCTGCACTTTCAAGAGGTGCAATATCCCTTTAAGAGACAGAAGCTCTCAGTGAGCTAATTCGCTTGATAGTGCAGCATCGATCACCACAATCCACCTCCGGTCACCACCATCATCTTCAACAGTAGTAGCAGAAGCTGCTGCTCCTATCGCCTTTCCCTTCCCCCCTCTGTGCAAATCAGTATCGTTGAAGTCCTCGGTATCCTTGTCACCACCCACCCTCCTTCCTTCATCGTCATCCCGATGGCTACAGCAGGAATGAATGTCATCCACAAATAAGCGAGTTTGATAATAAATTGGCGGCCCTTTTTATCCAGCACACTGGTTCGAGCTGAAGGGTGGGGCATGTTGGGGTGCCAGGTCTGGATGGTGAGGCGTGCCCCTCTACCGTGAGTGGTTGCAGGGGTCTCGGGTGGCACTTAGGCGGGACGATGGAAACTGACGTGGTTCGCCTACGGGTGTTGGTGAGGTGTGGAGAGGGGAAGGGAGTGAGGTTAAGGTGCAGGCCTGGATGCCAGGATCAGCTCCTCTTCAGCCCGAACTCGTTGGACAAAGTGGAATTCGAGATTGTGATCATCCTTCAGCCGAATCCGCATTTTGCCTCCCAGTGGCAAAGGAGCAGAAATCTCCAACCTCACTGCCCGCGGAAGCAATCACTGCCATTGGCTGTATCCACTTTAGGCTGGAAGAGAAACCAGACTGAACTGAACGCGCTAGCAATGCTTTTTGAAGGCTACTAGGCACTGTTCCTTGAACCTTTCTACTCATGACTTGATCTGGAGCCACGCCCTTCGTCTTTTCCTTCTGGCTCAATGTTGAATGATTCTGCCATCGGCAAGATATTCTCGCTCAAGCATATTGTGCAAGTTCTGATGCCACCGTTCGAGTGAATACCTTCACGATCCAGTGTGTCTTGCAATGCACGCAATATTCAAGAATCATGTCTCAAGAATTGGGTGAACTCATCGCCCTGATCCCACTTCTTTGTATTCATGTTTTGACTGCCCTATGGCTGACTGCATTCTGTTGACTCATTGTTGGATGCCCAAAGCTGAAAGCTGAGCATGTTAAAAGCACTCACAAGAAGGACGAAAGTGGGCCATGCAAAACCACGAGGGTCAATTCATGCTCACTTGATGTTCTGGACACTGACGCGTTCAGTGGCACCAAATTCGAAGGCATAAGATACTACCTACTGAGGTTTTTGCAGTAAAAACGCAATTCGCCACGATCTCAAGCTCAGTGAAGAGCAACTACAGCTCGTGATGATGGCACGTTCACGGCTAACTCTTGCTCCAGTGAGCTCCTGCCTCGTGTTGGAGTGAGTTTTTATGTGTTATTCATGATCTTAGAAGCCTTTTCAATAAGAATAGAGACCATCGACAAAAAAGCGATATTGTTGGCGAGGTCAGTTCTTTTCTCTAGCATCAAATTAAACTGGGCCTTCGCAGAGCTTTTTCTCTCATGTGAAGTAATATAGTCTCAGTAGTAAGTAGACGCGTCTCTTGACTACGCGCGTTACCAGTGCCACACATGCGTGGCACGTATTCTCTCTCCCGCAATCACTCTCGATCCCATCGAATTCTGTCACGAGCAAAGTTGCCAAAGTCAGCAACGATTAAACGGAAGCGGAATGTTCGTGACCCTTCTCAATTAGTGAATACTGACGCCATAGCCCCCACAATACTTGGCAGTCAAGGCACAAACCTAGACATGCTTAAGTGGGGCCGTCTGCTTCCTCCACGCACAAATCCATTAACAGCTTGGCGCTTTGGCTGCAATGACCAGGGCAGGAGACTAAAATCCTTTGCCTTAAAGGCTAGGCTTTGATTATTTTGTCTGTGGTTCGAGTACCACCTCACTCGCGTGACCACTCAACCACTCATTCTTTCACTCGTAGAACCGATGGCGGTCCAACGGGAACGCTTAGAAGATCTGCCATACATGGTATGAAATGGCCCTTTTCTCACTAGGTTAAGGAAGCATTACTGTGGCGACTAGTCGATGATGTGACGTCTCATCCCACTCCTCCTGTAGAGCAGCTGTAAAATTCATGAGTGGTTCCTTTGAGGCACAAAGGAGCTGGGTGTCCATCAGCCTCGCCTTCTGGTCTTACCACCAAGGCGGAATTGCCATCAGCCAAGAGTTAGGTGATCTTGCATTCAGATACGAGGGTGTGCATCTCTGCAACTAGTCCACGGCCATCACACCGCAGGTTGCATTGAGGGATGGCGATAGTGATGATGACCGCCGCGGTGAGTGGACAGCACTTATTGCCCTACTGCTATGACAACCACTATTGCTACAATAAACTGATGACACCTTTGTTTGCTCATACCAGTCTTAGCCAATGCTTCTCCAGCACAAGGCAGCGCGATCGATTGCCCCAATCCAATAAATGCCGCCTGTCACATATATGTGACGTGGAGACATGAATGTGCACTTTAAGTGATAACAGTGGCTATTACCAAATTTCGGCTAAAATACCAGAAAATGACAAGACCCGTCCTCTGCAAGGTCTACTGCTTAGACTCCAAAATAATGCTAGAGCACAATCCAGGTATGTTGTCTCAGATTGAGCTCAAAAAGATTCTAAAGCCACTGAAAAGCATTTAACGCAGAAGCACTGTAATTAAGTTGTTAAAAAGTTTTAATTGGTAGTAAAATATTGAAAGTGAAGGAGATTGGTGCCCTTGCACATCATCTTGCCACTGACGCACATTAGCGATGCCCACTCGAGAGGGAAAGACAGTCAGTTGCCAAAGATTGGCGCCGCTGACACACATCAGTCACTGGAGTTCACATTTCGGCTGTCGCCTCTGGGCAGCTGTCAGCCACTGAGACTCCTCTTGAACAGCCTTCTGCGTTGTAAAATGGTCATCTGGCGAGTCGGTCAGTAAGGTCACGACCACGCGAACACGCCCAAATCTGGGCAGTCGGTTGTGCCAAATTTCTAATCATGGACTCCTTAACGCTTGATCTACCACAAGGACATCACTTGAGGTGGATGAAAATGGAATCGTTAATGTGAATCACAATCGCCCTCCCTCCAGTCTCCCCATGTGCTGACGGCATGCGAAGAGCGTAGAGAAATTTCCACTCAACAATCTTGTACTCTTAGACAACCCTCCTTCCCCTAGCGCACTTTCAACAACACACCACCTAGCTAAAGTTGCTTCATTGACGCGTTGAGGTTGGTCTACAAGGCGAATGTGGATCCATGATCAGTGTATGTGCTACTCAAGCCCTACCGTCCACATCGTGCATCGGTCTTGGCTCCGCTATGAATATGAACATGTGCAAAGTGCCTCCACATCAAAATCGCTAAGAAAATCAAGATTTTTAGAAATTCGTAGTAATAGGAAAATGCAGAGCACTCTGCAATGTGGACTGGAAAGCGCCTCATCGAAGGGCCGGCCTTTCCTCTCAAATTCCTTTCAGACAACAACTTGGGACGTGATACGTAAAAACATTCCTTCGCAGGCAAAACTAGTGCCAAAGACATTAAAATATGCCTTGTAGGGTCAGCATTTTAGGCGTGGGCACATTTCAAACGCATTTGATTGTCCATTTGAACATGTTGTGGCCCTACTGAAAAGTAATAAGTAGCAGTGACCGGAGTAAAGGTAGAAATCGCAAAATTGAGTGAACCCTGTAACAAATTCCAAGGACAATGCACCACTGCATTTGCTTGTCACTTTATGATCCACATTAGTTTTACAATTCTTTTTTAAAAAGGAAGCACGAAAGTGGAGCAGTAGAAAGGATGGCTATGTGTCAATAATTTATTCCTACTTAATGTGGGATGGAAGTTTTGTGTCAAAGATGGCTTGCCTGACTTCCTGTTGGAGATCCCTAAATGATGGCTATCGCAGCTGTTGTGCGGTTTTGCAGAAAATCATTATGTAAATGAAATCAGCTTTAGAAGAAGAGCAGTAAGTATGTCCCGCCTCTGAGAGTTGATAGGTCTTGCTTAGGAGGCGAGAATGAGTGTAAAATGAAAAGAGAGCAGAAAGCAGCGACCTGCTCTGCTGTAAATGTGAGGCAGAATCCAGGCCACTAATTGTTACCACAAACGAATTCGGTGTAAAATGACAAGAGAACCATGCTTATGTTTGGGACCTCTCCTCCAATCACTTCCAGCAACTCCTTTAAGACCAGGGCAATGGCGATCCTTCAGCCTGCAGGTAGATAAAATTTGTTAAGTTGGAAGACACGCAGCCACTTGGCATGGCACTGTGGCATACAAGGTCTCCTTCAAGTAAGCACCAACTTCTACAAGCCTTTGGAGCTACAGCAAGTGCTCAACGCATGGCATCGCTCAGCGTGCCTTGGCAGAACCCTTCCCAGCCGAAAACAGCTATTCACAATGAACACTCGGGCACCACTTTACTACGACTCAGAATTTGGGAAACACACCGCATGTGAGGGAAATTGGACCGTACACCCTTAGAAAGCTACCGAATTCCACACTCCACTTCACAGAGACAGCCGCATCATCTTCACCCATTTCAGCATGCAGCGTTATGCCACTAGGACGCGACGGCTCACTCCGTCAAAGTGCTGTCGCGTCATCCAAAGAGAAGGAAAACGGTTCCCTCGAAAGGGCAGAATTTTGTACTTGTTTTGTCTTGACATGCGCATCAGAGAAACAGTCTCTCTACCGACAACAAGTGTTAATTGATGAATTGTATTCTTCCTGCCGTCTTTGACGCCTTTCAGCTCCATTCTTTTCTGCTAGTCGGCATCGGAAGTATCGATGGACGGCTACCAGCCGAATGTCAAAGCCGATGTCTTGACATTCATGTTCCATGCATCAAAGATTCTAACGTACGTACAGATGCTGCATCTACAGTCCGCAGCTTTAGTTCGACTTTGTCTCGTTGTCTTCCATTAGGTAACCTCTTGCAAAGCGGTAGCTCTACTCCCCACTCCGCTTTACAATGACGCCTTTCCAACACGCTTGCGCAATGGCAGCGCACTCCACCTGAAGCCATGTTTCCAAGCAGCCTCTGAGGCTGCACATTCAAGGAGACAATCAAGGCTTAAAGAGATCTACTACGGATTTTATGAAGACTCAGCACTTCTTGCTCACTATTTCACCCAACGTGCCTATTCATTGCAAATAAACACCCGCCTTGCAAGGGAAGGCATCAGTTGACGACATTGTCACCGCGAAGGACCACTGGCACAGGGTTCTGACCATCCGCTGAAGCGGTTGCAGTGAGTCCACACCATCATAGCGCCTGTTTTCGTGTAAGCTGTGTAAAAAATTAGACTAGAAATCGCGTCTTTATCTCTGCAGGTTGCAACTATCCTTCTACGACTGGCCATCAAGGCAAGTCTACAGCCACTTACACCAGATTGACTAAGTGTTGGCTAATGCACTGTGGGGTCGGAGGTTGGAAGTAGGGAATGGGACAGGCCATCTACCTAAACATCCCTCCAGTTAATTAACAAGTGCCCCATTTTACCTGGATCCCTCGAGTCCTCCTTCATGCAGTCACCAGCACATGTATGCCTCGGGTGACTGCCACAATCGATGCGTCCTTCCATACCTTCATCACATCCTTCTTTCCCTCTTTACCAATGAAATGTAACAAAATGAGAGAGGAAGACCAAAACTAATGCAGACTTTGCAATACACACGTGGAACCAAGAGAAGGAAGAAAGGAAAAAATCTCCAGATTAGGTTGAATTAAGTGTATTGTACAAGTGCATTTAAAACAAACAGGAATGCATTGATGGTAGGCTGAAGAAGACGCAAAATGCGGGCAAGTACGACAAATTCCTGTCGGGAGACATTTGAGTCAACTCCACACTTTGCCTCGCTCACAAACCGAGTTATTGCGATAGCTAATACAGGCTGAACATGCTTTTAAGCTTTTCGTGCTTTCGTTCGTAGTCCTCCTTTGTGGCCTGCTTTTCGGTGTCAGTCCACTTTATTGTCCTCTCACATATCGCTAGCATTAACTCCAAATCCCTTTTTATGCTGTAGACGTAGTCCACTAACTCATTCTTTGCTGCCATTCTATTCCTCTCTTTCTCATCCTCCTGCTTGTACTTCTCCGCATCCTTCAGCATCTGCTCTATGGCATTCTCAGACAGACGACCCCTGTAGTTAGTGATTGTGATGCTGTTCTGCTTTCCTGTCGACCTCTCCACCGCTGACACATGGAGAATGCCGTTTTCGTCAAGTTCGAAGGTCACATCAAACTCAGTCTAACCGCGCGGCCTTGGTGGGAAACCCGACACATCGAACTTGCCTAAAAAGTGGTTGTCACACACCCTCGCACGTTCGCCTTCAAAAATGCTAAATGTGATTTGGGTTTGATCATCTTTATCAGTTCGCCAGCTGCATCGCTGATTCGTCGGGATTGGCGTGTTGCGCTTTACCACCGTCCTCATCAAACCGACGCCATCCTCCAAACCCAGAGACAGTGGTGTCACATCCAGCAAGACCAAATCTTTTACCATGTTTCTCACACCACCAGTCAGTTGGGATGCTAAAATCGCTGCACCGTACGCCACTGCCTCGCCTGCGTCGATGTATCCCTTCACCTTCTTTCCCACGAAGAAGTCCTGCAACATCTTCGCCACCCTTGGAATACGCGTCGATCCACCCACCAACAGTATCTCGTCCACATCAGCCTTTGTCATCTCCGCATCATTCATCGCAGTCCTTACTGCATCCATCGTTCGACTGAATAGATCCGAGCACAACCCTTCAAATCGGCACCTCGTCAATGTCTCGTTAAAATCGATGCCATCGAACAACGATACTATTTCAATATTTGTGCTCTCAGCTGAGCTCAGCATCCTCTTTGCCTCTTCACACCTCTCTCGCAAACGACTGATGGCTTTCTGGTTGGTTGTCAGGTCTTTTCCCTCGTGCCTCTTTTTGAAAACCTTCAAAAAGTGGTCCACTAGTCGAGAAGTGATGTCCTCTCCACCCAGGTGCGTGTCACCACCAACCGCCTTCACCTCAAACTTTCCATTCTCTATCGACATGATGGACACGGTCAATTCGACGTCGTCCCAATCAAAGATGAGCACGTTGCGCTGTCTGTCAAATTTCTTGTCCATGCCGTAGGCGATGGCGGCTGCAGTCGGCTCGTTGATGATGCACAGCACATTCAGACCCGCCAGTCTGCCAGCATCAACCGTGGCTTGACGTTGGTTGACGTTAAAGTAAGCTGGTACTGTGATGACGGCATTGGTCACCTCTTCGTCCAGGTATGCCTCCGCCGTCTCCTTCAACTTTATCAGCACCATGGCCGATATCTGCTCAGCAATGAAGTGCTCTGTCTTGCCACGATACTGCACCTCGATCAGCGGTATTTCTCCAGCATTTATGACCTTGAAGGGCCAGCGCTTCATGTCAATCTGTACTTCTTCATCTTCGTAACAGCGTCCGATCAGACGCTTCACGTCGAACACTGTATTGGTAGGATTCAGGCACGTCTGATTCTTTGCAGCCTCGCCAATAAGGCGTTCTCTGTCAGTGAAGGCAACACAACTCGGGGTTTTGCGGTTGCCCCGGTCATTAGCTATTATTTCAACCCTGCCGTTTAGGACAACACCAACGCATGAGAACGTCGTTCCCAGGTCGATGCCGATGGCTGTACCCGTTGACATGTTTTCGTGGGATGTGCAAATGCTAAGACGTATAGTTTGATGATGGTGATCTCTACGATCACCGCAGCCCTTTATATCAGCTACAGGTGATGATGCTGGACCTATCCATGGAGTGCGCTAAGTACTCAGCTGTCTTCCACCAACCAGCATCTGCCACTGCTGCAGAGACTCTTCTCATTAGCCTACGATTGTGCAGTCGAAAGGCCTGACACACAGTGCAGGCTCACGCATGAACACGCCTGTGCAAAAGCAGTGGTGACAGCTCCACACCGACGTGTGGGTGGCACAAGTACAGCAGTGAAGGAGCACCGTTGGATTGGCTCTTGACTGACAGCATGGTGATGCTGGCGAGACCTAGGTAATGAGGAGATGCAGATCAACAGCAGCACTATACATTCAAAGGCGTAGCACATGCGTGAACCACAAGCTAAGCCCAAGACGGAGGAATGTCTGTGAAATGCTTTCAGTGCAGCAAATTGAGGTGCTCATGAACCTTGTCAAGGCCTTAACACACGAGCAAATAGACGCCCTACTCCTAACACTATATAAAAAGTGTTTACTTGTTAATGATACTACATAATTCCTCCTTTAAATGAAATAAGGGTGGAAGAATAGTCGTTGGCCGATTCGGCATCTAGGTCTACGTAGGGGTATCGTCGTGGGGTAAATCAAGCATTGCAAGTGCCAATAGACAAGTCGAAAAGAAAGCGACATCCAAAAAGTGGCTGACGAATACGAGGTGTGGAGAATCTGAAATGCCTGTGTTTAGCTTTCCACTCTAGCACGCAGTGGACCCTCAGAGGGGCGATTTTCACTTGAATGACTGGACGGATGTGAGACAATGAGTAGGCATTTATCTCCTCATCGGGGAACACTCTCATCATGCTTCAAAGTCGAGGTGGATATGACTGACCTCTGAAGTGATAAGGGCGGTCACTGTTATGAGAGACGAGCCAGCCTTCTTCAGCCATAACATGCAGTTTTAAGGAGAGACCTAGGTCGGCAACACATTGATGGATGAGTGGATCAGGTGGCTGTGGGCGGTGAATACAGAAATCAGCACAACAATTAAGTTTAAATGAATTTTTCTCCGCAGCAAATAATTAAGATCCTCCGTTGCTTCCACTTTCACATCACCGCACTCCTTCATCTCTTTGCTTACGCATTTGCATCATTGGATTTGGCTGAAAATCCAACGATGTCCTGCGTGTGGATTTGTGTAGCGATTCCTTCATTTTAGAGGCCATCTGACCGCCCATGGACACCTGCTGGTTCAGCCATTGGGACTGACACTCCTAAATGCAAGAGTCAACAGCTCTCACTCCACGGTCGAAGGGTGAGTAGTTTAAGAGCTGTTGGTTGCCACCCGCCTTGGAGGTGGGTTGCAGGATAGTAGCAACAAGTTAGGCCAAGTGAAGGCTCATCCCAAACTGGCTGAACAGGTTGATGCCATTACCACCTTTCAATGTCCACATGAGGGCTCTTGGTCCTTTGTCAAGCCACCGCACCCATCAGTGATGGTTGCGGTGCCATCCAGCTTGACTTGGATTGTCCATGTGACAAATTGAATGCTACAACCAGTACCGCCTTGACCGCCGGTTTCGAGAGGACAGAGCATTTTGCTCGCTCCCAATCTAAAAGCTCTCAGCATTGCTGCATTTCCCTGCATCCCTAAGAGGACTTCAATCATTTCTCCATTCGTGCGCTGCGTTTAGTGTTACCCAACTTCCCAAAATTCCAAACATCCTACACCAACATTTCTGATTCCTAATGCCTAGGTCGCCTCTCCTGGGTGAGTAGAACAGCACCCAATTTAAAAAATCCCTCTTGCAGTAAACACTTTGTAAGTCTATGAAAGCGTTGCATTACAGATCCCTTCCTCCAAGACGCACTGAATCACACTGCTTGCACCTATTATGCCTTTACTTGTGGAGACAGCAGCTTCATTCGAGGGCTACACGAAGCCCAAGTAGCGGAAGGACGAAAGAGTTCGGAGGTCATAAAACAAATCTGATTCGCAACAGAATGCCTGACTACGTCTCTGCTGGCGACTTGTTCATGGCGTACCTGAGGAGAGAGGTGTCTTCTTAAGTGCGTGTGGAGCCTCTGTTTCCCATTATCGTGGGCAGTTCAGGCAGCGTATGCTTAAAGGACAGTCTACGCTGGCATATTTAATTGTGCTGACACATGCGAAAGAAGCACCAATTCAGGACTGTACAGGGAGGCGGTGGTTCATGACTTGCGGACGAGATCGACCATGCCTCAAGCCAAATTGTGTTCCTGATTAGCCCTTTCTAGCCGATTGTGTGACCCACTTTGAGTGCAGGCTCCTGTGTGAACGCACCTGTGAGCGAGCAGTGGTGTGAGCAGTGGCGACAACTCCATTCTGATACTTTTATAAAACAAATGTAGCTCTTTAGCAGCGCCAATGTTGTGACTCCAGACTGACAATATTCTACTGCCTCATTGCAATTGCTGTCTTCAGCATGATTTTGGTTGAGGCATACATGATCCATGCTTAGAATGTGGCACCACCGACTGCTTAGAATTGGACATGTGTTTGCCTAACCAAACGTCCGTTGCTGCACGCAGGGCAGTGTGCAAGAAAGGTCGCAGTGAGTCCCTAAGTGGTTGATGGTTGGCCAGAGGAGACAGTTGAATTGTGAACCTGAGTTACTGAGAGAGTTCTGCGGCGCCGGATTGCGGCAATAAATTGTCTTTCCCTTCCCAGTGGTCATTGGTGATGTGTACCGTTCAACAAGGCATGCACAAAGGCATCGGTTTCCGAGGTACTCCAAAATGTCATTGCGACACTTCAAGCCACTTTGGAACCTTTGTATGCATCCTTATGTTTCTGATCCATTCAGTTATTTGTGTTTATTTT
The DNA here is from genome assembly GCA_001923025.3 of Taenia multiceps. Classification (NCBI taxonomy): domain Eukaryota; kingdom Metazoa; phylum Platyhelminthes; class Cestoda; order Cyclophyllidea; family Taeniidae; genus Taenia; species Taenia multiceps. Next base: position 36,273,731 of record CM010312.1, read on the forward strand.
CGTGGTCAGTGCAGACCAATATTTGCAAGCACACTAGCTTCTATGCAGCATGTGATATCAGCAAGGCAAAAACAATGCGTTTTCTCCTTCGTAAACACGTGGGACGCTGTCTAAATTAGTGGTTGTTGTCAGGCAAAGTGGGCATTAGCTCCATCGCGTCACATATGTGTGACAGGGGTCACTTACTAGGCAAGCCTGAGTGGTTGTGCTGGATTGAGCCTCATATACATCACGTGAGATTAGCATGGACAGATGAAGATATGACCAATTTATTGGACGGATGGCAGTAAACTGCACCCGACTTGTGGTTTGGCTGCCGTGCATTGATTACAAGAAGGCACATCTTCGTATTCAAGTGTCTCAATGGCACAGCTAGAAGACGAGGTCAGTAGCACCCACCTTCTCTCTGCCTCACAAGAACCGGTCATTAACCTCAAAGCGGCTCCGCAGAGAGGGTGTGTGAAGCGCACGAAGCTGGATGGGGGGTCGCACTGTCGTCTATCTTCTCCACCAACTCACATTTGATTGGTTAAAATTGAGTTAATTTAAGACATGCACTAGGAAATTTTAGATGCTAGTGTGGCGCATCCATGGATTCTCCAGTTGGAAGAAGTAATGATCGAATAGCTGATTGAGTGAGATGGTGTCGCGATCATAGCAAACTGATAAAATCGCATCCAGTTCTCTTAGATTCTTATAAATTTATGTAGCCCGGACAATTCCAGAGCCCACAAAGTGGCCTTACTCAAAGCGAGAGGGACAAGTCGCCCAAAGTTTGCTATCACAGCCGACCTACCAACCGGTTATCAACCTGCCGATTCAATGATCGCCTCCAGTCTGTTAGTGCTCCATTAAAGTCAGTAGAATCAAAGTGCCGAGTCAATAACGAGGCGGTGAGTGGAGGCAGCAGACTACTCTACAGGGGTGCAATAGGCATCCATAGGCCATCAACATCCCATTCAGCTGTAGTGCTTTCGAAGGGAAGATGGCTAAACGTCCTGCATTTCATGTCATATTTGTGCAAATTCGCCTAACCACAATCCACAATTGGCGTCTACCATATCAGCATCACGTGTCATGCCCTACTTGTCCCACCTGAGTTCTCAAATCGTACATTTGTGACATGGGATGCATCAGTTTGTGATGGCTGGCACTGATACTGCGATGGTCATTAAGTTTATGCAAAGCTATCGTCTGCCTGTCTATCCGGTGATATGTGATGGGAGGGACTATGACAACGGTTCAAAACCACAGGCTTGTGAGTGGTATACCTTGCCAGCCTCTTAGTCTCCCGTTGAAGTCAGTTGGAACAAGGTGCAGAGCTTATGAAGGGGCGGTGGATGAAGGAAGCCGACCACTCCATTGGGATATGAAAGGCATCGATGGGACCAGCAGTACCTAATTGAGTTGTGGAGTTTAGGTAAGGAAGAAGAGATCTAAATTCTTGCATTTCATGTCATATTTTTTAAACGTGCCATAACCAAAACCCGCTTGTGAGTGGTATCGCTGCAAAGGAACATAATTTGGATGACCGACGCCTCACACACTGACGCGTGAAGACGGTCGCTCACTCAGGCTGCGGCAGTCCACACTCGGCACCACCTTGTCAATAGACCCATACACCCACGTCACACCTCTGCGTTTACTCGCCTACATTCCAGTAACAAAGACGTCGCCTTCCACATCTCCTGCATCTCCAGACGTGTCCATTCTGTCCATAGAGAAAGGGAAGATTGAGGTGAAGGCAGTCGGTGGAGACACGCATCTGGGTGGTGAGGACATCAATTCTCAACTAATGGACCACTTCGTGAAGATGTTCAGGGAGAAGAACAATGGGAAGGACATAACGACCAGCAAAATTGCAATCAGCCGTCTGAGAAGGGAATGTGAGGCGGCGAAGAGGACACTGAGCACGGTTGATTGTGTCGAAATAGACATTGAAGCCTTGTTCGAAGGCATTGATTTCGCTGCCACTCTAACAAGGGCCCAGTTTGAGCATTTGTGCTCGGATCTCTTCGATAGGACAATGGAGGCAGTAAAGACTGCGCTGTCAGCTGCAAACTTGGAGGAGGCTTATGTTCACGAGATAGTGCTGGTAGGCGGATCGGCGCGCATTCCGAGGGTGCAGGAGTTGTTGCAGGACTTCTTCAAGGGGAGAGAAGTGAAAAGGTCTATTAATCCGGACGAGGCAGTAGCCTACGGCGCAGCTATGTTGGCGGCAAATCTGACTGGTCAGATGCCACCATCGATGCGTGATTTGAAGTTAGTGGAAGTAACACCGCTCCCATTGGGTCTGGAGGACGCTTATGGTCTCATGGGAACGATTGTGAAGCGTAACACATGGATCCCAACAAAGCAGACACAGTGGTGTTGTACGGCGAGGGACTATCAAACAGAAGTACGTTTTTCGATATACGAAGGCGAACGTGCGAGGGCGAGAGACAACAACTTGTTGGGCGAGTTCAGGCTGACTGGTCTTCCACCAAGGCCGCGTGGTAAGATCAAGGTTGACGTGACCTTCGAAATCGACGAAAACAGCATTCTCCATGTATCGGCGGTGGAAAGGTCGACGGGAAAGCAGAACCACATCACGATCACCAAATACAGAGATCGTCAGTCTGAGTAGGAGGTAGAGCAGCTGCAGAAGGATGCGGAGAAGACCAATTAGCAGGACGAGGAAGAGAGGAGTAGAATGGCGGCGATGCGTAATTTAAAAGACTTTGCCAATCCCACTTCGTGGGTACAGAATCGTGAAAGCTAAATGGAGGGTTGTGTAAACTACACCATTCTCCTTCACTTTTGCTTCGCAAATCTCGGAGAAATGAGAATTGAAAATGTGGTCATTCAGATGTTAGCACCCTATTTCGTTGAATGCGTCTGTAAATATGAATAAAAGTCTTTGTTTACTCATTTCACTACTTTTCACTCACTCGCAACCACGTCAACGCAATCTCTCCTCTCGTTACTTTGACCATAACCTGGCAGATAAATCAGTGCTGGTTCTCGTCACAGGCTAGGAAACGGGAGTCAACCAATTCTAAGCTGTCTTCTCAGTGCTTTCAAGCAGTCGCCTGTAGACACGAGTTGCTGCTGCTAGCAGCCCCTTGGCAGTTGGAGTTTGTCATTCCTGATGTGGGAGAGGTGAGGTGGAACTTGCTTGTGCCTTTTCCTCTTTTCTTTTCTTCTCCTTTCCTTTTTTTCTCTCATCACTTTTTGTTAATCTTCTAAATACGTACACACAGACACACACATACACACACACACAGAGGACCACCAATTGTTGTACTTTTCCAACGCTCCCTCCCTCCCTCGCTCGGCCCAACCTACAGGCCCACCGCCAACCTCGGTGCTCCTCGCATCGATCGGCCTTGAGTGCACTCATCACTGAGAGAGTGCACGCGTGAGAGAGACAGGAGAGTGGGGTAGGGTAGGGTAGGGTAGGGGAGGGGAGGGCAGGGGAGGGTAGGGTAGGGGAGTGGTGGGGAGGGGAGGGGAGGGGAGGGTAATGCAGACGGCCTGACAGGAAGACAGGGGAGGAGTTGAGTTTTCATGGATAAAAAATAGTTCCAGAGTCTGTCTAGTAGGCCCAATTGTTTAGTACTATCTCTAGGGTTGTCCCCCCCCCTCTCCCTCCCCCTCCTCTCCTCCTCATCCTCTCTTCAACCCCTTTGTTGGACAACTTGACATTGACGTCTGCCGCTCAATACTACGTCTAGACATTGTGGGATGTTGTGGTTGGTCTCTCACCCTCTCCCTCTCCCTCTCCCCGACATCGCCGCTCGCTTGCTCGCTAGGATGTCTGGAGTGAGCGAGTAGGTGAGTGGGTGGGTGGGTCGTGGAGATGGGGACGTAAAAGTGGGCATAGGCATTCACCCAGCTCGTATTTCCTGTTGCTATTTTGTGCATCGTTTATCCTCTCCTCTCGATGCGACCACAATAAACCCCTACCGTTGCTTTTGTTGTTGTCGTTGTTCTTGATGATGCCTAGCGATCTATCCCTACTAGCATTAATATTATTACTGTTATTATGAGTTCATGAGGAGGAGGAGGCGGCGAGAAAGAATACAAGTATGGTTAGAGACAGAGGGAAGACAAGTGGGCGGGCAAGCAGGCGCGAGGGCAGGAGGGAGGGGAGAGGATTAGCTGTTTGGGACTTGTGCTGAGTTCTCAAATCCCCCTCTTCTTTCTTTTCTCTCTTTCCTTTTCCTTTTTTAGCCAAGTGTGGGAAGAGGGCGGCACATTGGCCGTTGTGATTGTGTGTGTGTGTGTGTATGTGATTGTTTCTTTTCTCGGTCAGCAAGTAGGTGGACAGGCAGGAAGAGAGGCAGGCGGAGATGACTAATACACACATCGCAGGCACAACAGCACTTGGCGGTATCATCGATTCAATCATCCATCGATCCATTGATTCATCGACCGCCCGATCGACCGACCGACCAATCAAATGAGTGCTCAGTGTAAATGGGTCGGTAATGAGGCCCCAATCTAGGCCATTCACTCACTCACTCACTCACTCACTCTCACTCACTCACTCACTCACTCACTCACTCACTCACTCACTCACTCACTCACTCACTCACTCACTCATTCAGATGTTAGTACTCTATTTCATTGAAACGCCTGTAAATATAAATAAAAGCTACTTTTACTCATTTAACGACTTTTAGTCATTCGCAACCACGTCAACGCAGTCTCTCCTCTCGTTACTTTGACCACAACCTGGCAGATAAATCAGTGCTGGTTCTCGTCACAGGCTAGGAAACGGGAGTCAACCAATTCTAAGCTGTCTTCTCAGTGCTTTCAAGCAGTCGCCTGTAGACACGAGTTGTTCCAGTCGATGATGCTGACGCCTCCGAATGCAAGGAATCAACTCAGTGCCACAACTTAGCACTTCCTCCTTTTATGGGCGGATAGCAAATGGGTGGGGATTTGGGCACTTTTTCTCACCTCTCTTTAGTTGTTTGCCCTTGTGGCGAGAGAAGAAAGAGGAAAACCGTAAATTGAGGAGGAGGAGGAAGTGATGAAGAGTAGAACCATGACATTTTGTTGCTACTATTGCTGTCATCATGCATGCATATGTGCAACTATATGTCCGCCTGTCTGTTTCCGTGCTGGAGTAAATGTGGAAAGGGTTGCTGCATTTACTGTGAAGACTTGCTGTCGTCTTCCAGGTGTGCTGCCTAATCGCGTTGCCGTTTGCACTGCACAGCAGTCGTAGCGAGTGATGGAGATGGTTTTGGCTCTCGCTAAACGGTTTACTATTTCAATGAGTCCGCCCAACTTTTAGGGTGGAAATTTTCACCCACGCCAAGTACTCCCAGCTCATTCATTCGTTCATTACCACCTCACTACTGAGTGCCTATTCTATCTGTGGATGCTTGTTTGTCCGTTTGCCTGCTATGCACTTTCAGGCTGGCGGTGTGGAAAACTTGGGCCAGTTAGTTGGGATTGCTGTGGCGGTTGGAAGTGCAATTCTCGATGGTGTGTTGGCCTTCCTCCCAGTGTAGCAGTGTATGTATGAGGTGAGGTCTGACCGCAGCAACTGCGGGAACGTGGGCACAGTTTCGGTGTGTGTTGGTGTTTGTTAGTTTGCTCACCGCAGGGCAAAGGAGTGGCTACTGGGGAGACTTGGAAGTGTTTTGGGGGAAGGCTGTAGTGGTAGTGGTAGTGGCAGTGGTAGACTTCTGCGGATTACGACTGCCAATGGAGGAGGTGGGGAGGAGGTTTTGTTTTCCGACCGCGAGGCCCCTACTCGCGTTCACTTCCCACTGTATAATGCTTGAGGCGAGAAATGGCGACTGTTTTGGCGATTCGTCAATTGGTTTGCTTGTCCTTCTGATGGTGCATTTGGATTAGTAGGAGTGAATTTTGCTGAGAAGTGTTTTTACTTTACCGAGTGCTTGGTGCCCATTCGCTATTTTTTTTGCCAATAGTTAGTTAGTATTGGGATGCGATGTCGTTGGGAAGAAAGACTTCCAGTCCTACCATGTGCTTGGCATTTATGTGACCTATTTATGTATGCATGCATGCATTTGTCTGCTCCCCTCTTTACCTCCCCATATATGGACAGAATAGTTGCAGTAAACGTTAAGTAGACGACCGTGGTTGCCGCTGAGTCTTTGTGTTGTGCGTTCGCACTGACTATTGACGCCGATGGCCGATGGGTGGGGAGTAGCGAAGTCTACTTTCCATTGAGAAGACTTGCAATTCTCTTTTTCGCCTGCGATGTCTAGTCACGTTTACTCTTTCACTGCACTATATATATATGCGTAGAGATTGATTGAGGGAGACTTTGTTTTGCGAGTTGGCAAATGCTTGCTCCTTCCTGTTTTCCTAGTTTTTCGCATTTCTTGAACGATGCATTTTCATTTAGGCCAAATGTATTACGACGAGGAGGAGGAGGACCGCCTTTGACGTAGGTGAGTAGTTGGTTGTCCCTTCCTTCCTACTTGCATGCCTGAGGGATTCTCCTACAACACCGACTGCAGCATTGTGGAGATCGACGCTGGAGGTTGACGACCAAGGCGATCGCCGAGGCGTACTCTTGAGCCCCTTTGTTTTACGCCTTGTTGTTGTTGTTGTTGTTGTGGGTACGAAAAGACTGAGAGCTGCGCCACTGTACTTGGGCTGGACGACGCGACCTCCTGACTGTGACAGTGGCTTCCCTCCCCAGCTGCTCTTCTTCTCTATGTCACCAGTACAATTTGTGTGTGAAATAGACGTGTCTTCTGCCGCATCACTGCTACTATGCCTCCTGCCTGTCGTCTTCCTCGGTTAAGCAAATGGGCTTACAAATGCACATGCCTTATCTTCGACTCCAATATGGCTCGGTTATTGGCAGATAAAGACAGCCTCGGCATTGTTGCGACCATTCCTCCTGAATGGTTCTCAGTAGAATGCTCCGCTGCCTGTTGGTGTGAGGAGTGGCCTGTACTGGTAAGAACTGTTCCTGACGAATTTTGACTATTTAACGAACCACTTCAAGAGGTCACAATGGATCGGATTATTCCTTCGCTTAAGTCCCATTTTGTCCTCTTGACCACTTGCTAAGCTTTAAAGAAGCGCAACTAGCAAATGGCATGCATCGTTCTCCTCTCCCTCTTTTCCCCTTATCAGCCGCATGAAAAGAACAACGAGCTGCAGCATCACACCTTCATTGCTGGAAAAGCATTCTTTTCCGGTATAGCCAGGATAATAAAGTTAAAGTAGAACCGCAGCAAAGAAATGGGCACTAGACATCTTCCCATATCCACTACACATCTGGAGACATTAGTTACCCTGTAACAAGAGCTTTATTTAGTTCTCTACCCTAAAAATGCCATTCATTTATGGTCACTGATCAAATTTTTCTACTTGAATATGCGGAAAATGCCAAGTCACTTCGGCCTAGTGCATGTCAACTTGGCAAGTAAGGAAGGGAGGTGTTAGACATTATGCGTTGACTGATGCTTGGGAGGCCAACAGTTGGAGAGGTGTCGGTGTTTGGAGAAGTGTGGGACTTATGCTTGCCAGGGCATCTTTGCTGTTTGGCTGGCCTGCAGGCATTGACTGAAAGGCATGTGAGTTCATGTGGGAAGCTAACCGCGCACTGTCTGTGGGTTCCTCAAGGCAAAATAATAATGGAGCACTGCATCCACTGCCATTGCCACTTGATATAGACTTGGTATGCTTAGGGATGTAGATGTCAGATCAGGTGGATCGAAAGCGTAAGCCGAAGAAGAAGCATTTGCTATGAGGGCTGTGGCTGCAAGATCCCTTTCAGCCTTGATCATCTTCTTGAAGAAGCAGCCTCAGAGGCTGCCTGGAAACATGGCTTCAGGTAGAAGTCGCCGCCACGGCGCTAGCGTGCTGGAAAGGCATCATTGTGAAGTGGAGTAAGGAGTAGAGCTGCCGCTTTGCGAGAGGATTCCTAAGGGAATACAACGAGGCAAAGCCGAACGAAAGCTGCAGACCGTGAATCCAGCATGAGATGGGCTAACTGGTGGAGGGAGCAGGAAGCGCTGGTGGCTGATATTCTTGTTGTGGCTGACACCTCGAATGATTGGTTACTGGCAACTAATTTACGGACGAATGGAATTATTTGCATTCCCCCATACCATGTTGCATTCGGTCGAATTCTGTCCAGCTTTCTTAAAGCCTGGTTTGACATTAACCGTGATGAGGTGGGACGCAAACTACGTGAGGGTGGATTCCACTTTGGCACCCACCTCCACCGACCGTGTGATGGTGAGCCTCAGTCCTAAGTGCCTCTGTGAAAACACTTTGTGCTGTCTAGGAGAGCCGAAACGCACAAGCACGGCCAGTTCCGCTTGTTGCGCAATGCTTGCATGCTAGCTGAGGGATGCGATGACCATCATCTAATGGTGGTATTCTGCTTCTTAGAGGCCAAGAGCCTATGCTGTCTTACTGTCCGAGCCTACGGATGCAATGCTGAGCACTTTCCAGTCTATTTCGACAAAATGAGTATGAGATTCTACCTTTCCGAGGACAGCTGATTTCCTTCTCTTGATGATGTGACAGCACTTTGACAGAGTGAGCAGTCGCATCCTAGTGGCATAACGCTGCATGTTGCAGTGGGTGAAGATGATGCGGCTGTCTCTGTGAAGTGGAGTGTGGAATTCGGTAGCTTTCTAAGCGTGTACGGTCCCATTTGCCTCACATGCAGTGTGTTTCCCAAATTCTGAGTCGTAATAAAGTGGTGCCCGATTGTTCATTGTGAATGATTGTTTCCGGCTGGGAAGGGTTCTGCCAAGGCACGCTGAGCAATGCCATGTTTGGAGCACTTGCTGTCGCTCCAAAGGCTTGTGGAAGTTGGTGCTCTCTTGAAGGAGATCTTGTGTGCCACTGTGTCATGCCAAGTGGCTGCGTGTCCTCCGACTACCTTCCTTAAGGACAGCCCACGTTGACACATTTCACTGTGCAAGTTTATGTCAAAACAGATTCAAGTGGAGCCACTTAAGAGCTGATTAAATGTAGGATGAAGAGAGAACAGTAGCTACTAAGCAGGACATTCCTATCTCATTACTTATGTCTTACAGGCACCAAACTATTGTCAGTCAGGCACAGATACAGTGGCGCTTCTACAGCGCTACATTTGCACCACAACACGTCAGTATGGAACTGTCACACCTGCCCACGCCACTGCTCACACAAAACCTGTTCACATTGGAGTCTGTGCCTCACGTCGTTCTCTCGAGTGAACAGTCGCCAGCGAATGAGAAGAGGCGTGAAGGTGTGACAAATCCTGGTTGCATAGAAGCCTTCCAATGAGCACGCGCCATGTGATTGGCGTAGCTCACACCTCACTCACAACCGTCATGGCAAAGCAGGTGTAGACGTGAAAGAGAATGTGATTTGAGGTTTGTGGTAATGGAATGCATTCTCGCTACGATTGCCACACTTCGTCTTCAGAGGCCCCTCAAAATCGGGTGGTACCACCCAAGGGTCGATGAAGGGTAGAAGTGTGCACCAGACGAGTTTTGTGTCGATTTGGTGGACAAAGCCGAGCACATGGGGTCCGTGCTTTGGCAGTCACCACATCCAACAGCAAATGCGTTTGGGTCATTTTGATGTGGAGACACTTGGCTTGATGCTATATCCATGGCACAGCCAAGACCGATGCACTAAGTGGACGAGGATGCCTGAGTAGCAAATGCACTAATCAAGGATTGGGATCTGCCTCGTAGACCAGCCTCGATGTGTCGGAAATGAGACGCTGGTTAAGTAGAGCGCTGCTGAATGCGCAGTGGTGAAAGAAGGGTTGCCTGAGAAGGCGAGAGTATTGAGTGCTATTTCCCCATGCTCTCGGCACTGCCGTCTGCAGCTGGTGAGGCTAGAGGGAGAGCGACTGTTGCCTGCATCAGGCTGCCATCCCAAATGCCGTAGGTGATGCCCAGGTAATCGTTCGAGGCATACATGATCTATGAGTAGAATGCGGCAGCACCGACTGCATGGAATTGGACATGTGTTTGCCTAACCGGATGCCCATTGCTCCACACAGGACAGTGCGCAGAAGGAGTCACAGTGAGCTCTTAAGTGGTTGAACTGGTTCCATCTACAGCCAGCAAGCTTCGCTGAACCCTTCAAGTCAATTGTCGCGCTTGCCAAAGCAAAAAACCAGAGTCAATTACTGCTGGCTGACTGACTTAACGACCAAGCGAATGCATTCGTGCCCTCAGTTCCCTTTGGATATGTCCTACCCGTGTAGAAGTGCTTGCGATTTTGAAGCCGCCAAACGTATCTCAGCATTAAAATGGGAAATTGAGAGAATTAGTTCATCACTAACTCTTTAAACCAGAAATTGCCAAATGCACGCATCACCAACTACTGACAACTAATCAGCGACTTTGCTGCAAACGATCAACTTCCGCTGCCTAAGCCGCTGCCACAGCTTGTCATAATACCAGCGGTGAGATGGTGAAGCAGCTCCCGTTACCAAATTCATGGACCTGCTTAGGAGAATTGGGGAGTGGGGGCAAGTGTTGAAGAGTGAGTGTCACTTTAATTAAACTGATTGTGTATGGTATTCCCGTGGCTTCGTCTGAAAGTGCTAACACACCAGGTCAAATGAATGACACTCTACTTCCATGCACAGAGTAACAAGAAGTAAAATATTGTAAGTAAGGTTAGAATTAGAACTCGATATAATCAAATGTCTAATTATTCAGGTCGATGGCGTATCTTGCTACCTACCCCATGAAGAGTAATGGTCTTGTTTGCAGGGGGAGGAGAAAGCGAGAAAGAACGGGAGCGATAGTGGACATCGATATGAGCAATAATGCAGATGAGCCTGATGAAGTAGAGTTGGCATCCCTCAGCAGTCTTGAGGTACTCTCAAAGAGTACCGTTGGCCATTAACTTGATGGCAATGGGAAATCCATCGCCAGAGGCACCAAAACAGAGGCTGAGGAAACGCAAAATGCTTCGATGTGAGAGTAGTCCAAGCTCAGTTTCTCGAGTTGGGCTCATGTGAGTGTAGCACCGGGGTCGATGGCCTGATTTCAACGATGCTGTGTCGAATCCACCACTCCCCTTGCCCTTCCACACATCTATCTTAGACGGCTAATGACCCCAGGTATAACAACCAGACACGTTTTTTAAAGCATGCATTGGCACTGTAAGATTTGAAACGCCTTCACAATTCAGTTGAAATGCTCCGACAAACACCCATCGGATAGAAGCATGTTCTTCACTACAACAAGTGCTGTACCAAGACTCCTGGATTCGGGGCAGCCACATTAGTCAAAAGTGCGAAAAGTGGAGATTGAAGTGGGTAAATATGTTGCTTGTGTAAATTCTATTTCTAGTCTTGCAGTGTATTTTTAATTCCAGTCAAATCATTTGCCTTTCATTTGGGATTAAAATAAGTATAACGGTTACTCAAAGATGGTCGATTTGGCTGTGCATTGCCTTCCATTTATCTGTGGCATGCAAAGTTGGAATGCTGTGAAAACGGACTTCCTGATTCACGGATGAGCGCCTTATGCAGATGAGATCTGGATGCTGGAAGGCCTTTTCTGAATCATTTCAAGGTAGCGCATTAAAAGATGTCGAATCGCAGTTGCGGGTCAATGCGACTTGTGATGCCACCCACCTACGTGGACCTTCTTTCCCACTCGTCATTTCACTAACACCACAACTATCACCATCTGCTCAATAGGCTGCCAGTAGATGCCCTTTTCTGCCACCTACGTCTGTCAATCATGATTCTGCACTCTTTTACTCTTTCCTCCACCTTACTCCCTCTGCACTCATTCCTCCCCTCCTCCTCCTTACAATCACTCATTCAAGCGCCTAGTCTCTCAATCAGTGCCATTGTGCAGCCCCCTATCTCCCTCTCTCTCTCTCCCTCATTCTTCCCCATCTTTCATTACATTTCTCATTCATACATCCATGCATACACACATGCGGTTATACATGCGTTCAAACACAAAACGCCACTTCCGCTACTTGTTTGAGGCTAGTACGCCTCACTCCTTCCCTCCCTACGCCTTCACATTGTTCATTCATTCCATCTCCCATTTCAATGCATTTTCTCACTCACTGTAGGTATCTTCTTCCCTCCCTCTTCCTTGTCTGTTATTTTCACAGACGAAGAGCCGCTACTACCACCACTGTTCTTTCAATTAACGCAAAGCAGCCAGTCCTACTCTCCTCTCCCTCCCTCTTTCTCCCTTAACACCTGCAACACTTTTGATGACTCTTTAGTCAACAAAACTACTTTTAGTTGTGTGCACTACTTCTTACTGATAACCAGTCAGCAGCTGTGCTACAGATGGCAAACTTCACACTCTTGGGCAGTTGACAGCCGTGTGTAGCGGAGGAGGACCGGTAAGGCGGCCCCAGTCGCAAGTTCCCCAGCCTCACCATCTGTGGAAGGCATTGCAAAGAGAATATAAAGTTCACATTCAAAACTTTTGTCTTCTCTGACAACATTGCTTCCTCCCTTGTGGTTCTCTTAGCACACTTCCTCACAAATATCAATTCCTCAACACAATGAGGCTGATCTACGAGGTGGATCTGGATGCATGATAAGTGTGCGTGTCTCTTAAGCATTCTCGTCCGCTTCGTGCATCGGTCTTGGCTCTTCCATGGATATATACACACGCAAAGCAGAAACGCCAGATTTGTAGTGTTGAATATGGATGGGGACAAAAATATGCAGAACACACTACTATGCAAAATCGAAACTGCCTTATCGAAGGGACCGAATTTCCCTCCCAACACCTTTTAGACATCTACTCGGAATGTGACGGGTGACAACCGTCTTTAGCAAACAAAAACTGAGGCCGGATAAAAATCGTTTTGTGTTTGATTCGTATTGCATAAGCAGGCACATTTCAAACGCATTTGCCTGTCCATCCAAGCCTGTAGGCTTTGGGGCCCTACTTAAAAGTAGTAAGCGGCGGCAAATGTTAGTGAACCACAAAAAACAGATATGAAAGAGAATGCAGCATGGCATTTGCTTGACATTTTATAATCCACATCAGTCCAACAAACTTTATCATACAATCGCGAGAGTACCGTTGAGACGTGTTGTTTTGCAGACGTTTGGGTCTAATCGCGTTCATTTGTTGGTGTACGATACTTTGAGCGATGAGGTGTGGTTATTCTGACAATTTATTAATTATTTAGCCTTTTTTATTGCGGAGGAGGGTTTTAACTGTACCAGGTGCTTGGCGCCTGCGTATTATTTTCGCTAATAGGCATTCACTACATGCCTTATTATGTGTTTACTTTGTCTACATAATCGCTAGATAGGACATTTAAGGAGGTGGAGGCGGAGGAGGAGGAAGAGCTTCAGCTGCTGCCGAATGTTTGTGCTTTGTGAGCGAGAATGGAGGCATTATGAGGAGGAGGCGGCACTGGGTGCGAATCTCGCCTTCGCTATGGCTTGGCGTATTTGCCAGGTAAGATTGGATCGCAATTGGTGAGTTGTTGGTGTCTTCTCTGTGCAGCGATAGATAGATAGATAGATGTATTCGATCTGGGTTTCTTTATGGGTGGAAACATGTTTTTAGCGTTTGTGCGCAGGTCTTTTCGCATTCTTTCGGGGTGTAAGGTGCGGCAGTTGCGGTTTATAGTTACTGTTGTTGTCGTTAGGTCCCCTAAATGTCGACTGGCTACTTTTCTACGCTCACATGCTAGTGTAGGGGCAAAGAACACCTACACTGTGACCATTGGGAGGTTTTGTTTTCCCACGGCAAGGACGACTCGCATATTCTTCCACTGTATAATGGTTGGGACGAGAAATGGCGATTGCTTTGGCATTTCGTCGATTGGGTTAGTAGGATTTACTTTTGTTAAGACATGTTTTAGTTGTATTGAGCGCTTGGTGCCTAATCGCTATTTTTATGCTTATAATTATACCTCACATTTTTATGTCGCATTATTGTTGTCATTTTTATTCATTTCATGTTCTTTCCATGTTGAGATGCTAGAATAGGTAGGGGCTGAAGAGGTAGATGCGGTTCTCGTGGAACTTCTTCTTCGCCTTCTTCGCCTTCGCCTTCGCCTTGGTTTTCGTCCTCGTCTTCGTCTCCCTCTTTCTCTTTTGCCAAGAAGGGCGACATTGTCTGGCCTCGCTGTCGCTTCGTGCGTTCCTCGGTTAAGATTGGCTTGTTGTAAATAAGTTCTTGTTGCTGTTGTTGTCTTTCCTGCGTAACAGTGCATTCGATGTGTAATGTGATTTTAGGTGGGGCATGTGTTCAGCACTTATCCGTGTGGGTGGGAGGTCTTTTCGCACTTTGCGTGTGTGTGTGTGTGTGTGTGTGGAAGGTGTGTCAGTTGCATTGCTAAGATAGCCGTGGAGGGAGTGGACGAGGCGTGGGAAACTTGGTCATTGCTGTGCTCATGGGTTCGGGGGGACGGTTATTATTATTTGTAGTGGTGTGTTCATTCCACGAGGTGTTGTGTAGGGCCTCAGCTCCGACGGTGTCGGTTGGTGTGTGTGTGAGTGAGGTGAGCGCGGAATCGGGGCGGGGAGGTTTTGGCGTAGGTTTCTGCGTGGACTGTGCCCTGTAGCCGATCTGAGTGTTGGCTTGTTGAGGCGTTTTTGTCTTCTCTCGGTGGTTGTGTCTGCGGGTGTTAGTCTCGTAGCGCGTTGGACATTTGCGCATCGTTCTGTCCATAGTTATTTTGCTACATTTCGTCTTTTCGGACTCTGCGGGTTTACCGTGCCACTGGTACCACTGGCGGTGGGTGATGTACAGCGTGTGCTTGATGTTGAAACGCTTACCTTATGGAGTGGAGTGGGCCAAGGACTTCTAGTGTGGTGACGGTCTGTACGTTTTGGTTTGCAGCTGTGCTGCCTACTCACGTCCACTCTTCTATAGCCACACCACTTGAGGCTATGAATTGCGATTGTTTTGGCAGTTGTAGATGTGATTCATTCTTTTAACGAACGACGATGGACCTTGACTAGTGGGACGTGATTTGGTTACGAAGATTTCTAACCTTCCTACGTGGTGGGCATTTATTTATTTGTTTGATGTTTTCTCACGGATAACCCCCTCTTATATACATGCATGTGTATGTGCAACTATATGTCCGCCTGTCTGTTTCCGTGCTGGAGTAAATGTGGAAAGGGTTGCTGCATTTACTGTGAAGACTTGCTGTCGTCTTCCAGGTGTGCTGTCTAATCGCGTTGCCGTTTGCACTGCACAGCAGTCGTAGCGAGTGATGGAGATGGTTTTGGCTCTCGCTAAACGGTTTACTATTTCAATGAGTCCGCCTAACTTTTAGCGTGGAAATTTTCACCCACGCCGAGTACTCCTTGCTCATTCATTCGTTCATTACCACCTCACTACTGAGTGCCTATTCTATCTGTGGATGCTTGTTTGTCCGTTTGCCTGCTATGCACTTTCAGGCTGGCGGTGTGGAAAACTTGGGCCAGTTAGTTGGGATTGCTGTGGCGGTTGGAAGTGCAATTCTCGATGGTGTGTTGGCCTTCCTCCCAGTGTAGCAGTGTATGTATGAGGTGAGGTCTGACCGCAGCAACTGCGGGAACGTGGGCACAGTTTCGGTGTGTGTTGGTGTTTGTTAGTTTGCTCACCGCAGGGCAAAGGAGTGGCTACTGGGGAGACTTGGAAGTGTTTTGGGGGAAGGCTGTAGCGGTAGTGGTAGACTTCTGCGGATTACGACTGCCAATGGAGGAGGTGGGGAGGAGGTTTTGTTTTCCGACCGCGAGGCCCCTACTCGCGTTCACTTCCCACTGTATAATGCTTGAGGCGAGAAATGGCGACTGTTTTGGCGATTCGTCAATTGGTTTGCTAGTCCTTTTGATGGTGCATTTGGATTAGCAGGAGTGAATTTTGCTGAGAAGTGTTTTTACTTTACCGAGTGCTTGGTGCCCATTCGCTATTTTTTTTGCCAATAGTTAGTTAGTATTGGGACGCGATGTCGTTGGGAAGAAAGACTTCCAGCCCTACCATGTGCTTGGCATTTATGTGACCTATTTATGTATGCATGCATGCATTTGTCTGCTCCCCTCTTTACCTCCCCATATATGGATAGAATAGTTGAAGCAAACGTTAAGTAGACGACCGCGGTTGCCGCTGAGTCTTTGTGTTGTGCGTTCGCACTGACTATTGACGCCGATGGCCGATGGGTGGGGAGTAGCGAAGTCTACTTTCCATTGAGAAGACTTGCAATTCTCTTTTTCGCCTGCGATGTCTAGTCACGTTTACTCTTTCACTGCACTATATATATCCGTAGAGATTGAATGAGGGAGACTTTGTTTTGCGAGTTGGCAAATGCTTGCTCCTTCCTGTTTTTCTAGTTTTTCTCATTTCTCAAACGATGCATTTTCATTTAGGTCTAATGTATTACGGCGAGGAGGAGGACCGCCTTTGACGTAGGTGAGTAGTTGGTTGTCCCTTCCTTCCTACTTGCATGCCTGAGGGATTCTCTTACAACACCGACTGCAGCATTGTGGTGATCGACGCTGGAGGTTGACGACCAAGGCGATCGCCGAGGCGTACTCTTGAGCCCCTTTGTTTTACGCCTTGTTGTTGTTGTTGTTGTTGTTGTTGTGGGTGCGAAAAGACTGAGAGCTGCGCCACTGTACTTGGGCTGGACGACGCGACCTCCTGACTGTGACAGTAGCTTCCCTCCCCAGTTGCTCTTCTTCTCTATGTCACCAGTACAATTTGTGTGTGAAATAGACGTGTCTTCTGCCGCATCACTGCTACTATGCCTCCTGCCTGTCGTCTTCCTCGGTTAAGCAAATGGGCTTACAAATGCATGTGAGTTCATGTTGGAAGCTAACCGCCTATTGTCTGTGGGTTCCTCAAGGCAAGCTAATAATGGAACACTGCATCCACCGCCATTGGCATTTACTATAGACTTAGTGTGCTTAGAAGTATGGACCTCAGAACAAGTGGTATCAGGGCGCTAACCCAAGAAAGAGCATTTGCTATGAGGGCTGTGGCTGCATAGAATGATGGAAGTGAGTCGTGCTACTCATAAGCGTAAGGTCATGATCACTGCCATAATTCCTTCTGCCACACATTGCCGCATGGTCAAAAGACTACAGCCTCATGTGATGCTCATGAGCATAGCAGCATCATTGCCAGCCATCAGAATGTGATAAGTGCCGCATGTCACACATGTGTGACGCATAAAATCGAGCAGATAGTCAAGGCATTGCATGTGATGATGGTAGGGTTGACGCCAACCGCGAATATCGTTGAGGACGTGTTCATATAAACTTGACATAAAGTGCAAGAATGTAGGTCTTCTTCTTCTTTGCTAAAACAGCACAAATCAATGGAGTGTTGCTGGCCCCCTAGATGCCTTTCATATAGCAATGGAGTGGTCGGCTTCCTCCATCCACCGCCCCTTCATCGACAGTGCACCTCATTCTAACTGACTTAAAGGGGAGACTAAGAGGCTGGCAAGGATCGCTAAATCGGCAGATTGATGGACGCATTTGGACAGCATACCCAGGACGTCTTGCCTTTGTGCAGCCTTTGAATGGTATAGGCTTTATCGTTTTAGAAGATTTCAACAGCACAGTTTGGGTCCTCTACCTTTAAGGCTAGAATTTCCTCAGTCTGTCCTAATTACAGCATCTTTTTCGCACGCCGTCACACTCACACGTCTGTTTGCTCACTACTTCTTCCAATTGTGAACCCACCGAGACGCAAGAGGAGTGTTTAAGAGCTTCTCACTGCATGTTTGGCGTCAAATTTATTTTATTTAACCACGAGTGTGCTGATGGGGAAAGTGGATGGCAGTGCGACCTCCCAACCACCAGCGTTCCTTGAACCCACCCTCTCCGTTGAGCAGCTGCAAAGTTCACGAGCGGTTCTTTTGAGACAAAGGGAGGGTGGATAGTGTTGGCTTCGTATTCCAGTTGTGCTTTTAAGAACAACTATAAAAGCAGCAGTGATTTGCGTGTTCTCGCACTGGAATACGAAGTTGCGATTCCTAGTGACCACTCCACGCCCCACAAACCGCAAGATGTGTTCAGGTTACTGCCATCAGTCCATTGAAATGACCACGTCTTTGTTTGGACGCTTTTATAGGTTGAAACAACTACATCTGCATCACGAGCCACAACGATCAATCGTCCTCGGCTAATGAGGGTTTGGTGTCACACATGGGTGACGCCGTGGAGTAGTTGCCTATTTCAAGTGACAGCAACCCTTACTTCCAAAAATAATCCAATATTATCACACAAAAGGTAACATTCTTTTAGTCTATTATTTTGATTAGCTGCTTGGAAGCGAGTGTTGGGCTGCAATAACCGCGTGAAGACGCACAAATAAGTAAAGAGATTAGCTACACCACTGTGCGTACAAAGTTTCTGTGGCTGCTTAAAATGCCCTAATGAAAGCATAGTGGATGATGAATGTTGGCGGATGTTGTGGACCCAGTGAAGAGGAAATGACAGCAGGTTGGATTACAATTTGGTAATTAGCATTATTGTGCTTACAAGGCGATTTCCTTTGAAAGCCCACAAAATTGCCAAAGTGAGGAGGATGGTAGAGTGAATGACTGGATCGTCACTGCGAAAGCGATTGATGATACGTAATGAGTGGGAGAGTGAGGAGACGGACGGCAATGCATTAACTCGGAGTGGAGTAGAGGAAGTCAACACGGCGATGGATGGGGATGTGAGTTGGCGAATAAGTGTGTGATGTTGTGGAGGGAAAAGTAGGGGATGCGAAGGCAATTCAAAATCAGCGGTGCGGGGACTGCATCGACAAGCGCTTTGACAGTGGGAAGATGGCTATAACCATGCGCTGTGAGGTAGTAGCAAAGCGATTGCTGCTGCCAGTGATAGGAAGTCAATGGTTTGTCTCAGTTGTCATCACCAAACCATCCAATTCTTACCTAGCTAGGCAGGAGGAGTAGTGCTACTAACAAGACATTGAGTAGCAGTACAATTGCGCTAGAACATGGCATACTGTTGTAAAAATGTTGTGTGATGTGATTCTATTTCAGGGGCTCCACCCAAACGCATTTGCTAACGCATGCACTCCACTTAGTTGGCACTGGTGCGTCCTCCTGCCTTTCATCGAGCCCTCGGTGGTGCCACCCGACTCAGGTGTGACGAAGGCGTCTTTGGGTACACCTGCTTTGCCTTGACGACTGTGACTGAGCTCTAAGCTGCGCCAATCACACAACGCGTACCTGTTTGGCGGTTCGCATCCAACTAAGTCCTGCCACAGATACGTGCCTCTTCTCATTCGTTGGCGACTGCATAATCGAGGGAGTGAAGCACACCACCGGCTCTGGTGTGAACAGGTTTGTCGATGAGCCCTGGCGTGAGCAGAGGCGACAACTCCATGCTGGTGGGAGGGTGACACAAACTACGCGCTGTAGAATCGTCAGTGTAGTGCCTTCTGACTGACAACACTCTGGTGCCTGTATGAACTAAGTGCTGTGTTGCGAGTGTTCTGTCTAGTATTTATTACCTCTTCTTCACTTTGGCTGTCAAGAAATTAAAATTTTAAGATTGTACAAGCCTGCCTAAGTGTTCCTCTTTGACACGGATTGCCGGTTCTCATGTGGGTGGGTCAAGGCCTAGTGGAATTAGGGTTGCGTGCTTCGATGTGCCATCTGTAGTCTTGTGGTCGTTGATTATTTGGCCAAGCCGATTGTCTAACCGACGACGTTCAGTAGACAGTATCGCTTTCACAGAAGTGTCAACCCTTCTGTATGTCACCGCCATGATTGCCAATAGCCCAACTTCACCGCTTGAATGACCGAGGAGGTAAAGTATTTTTAGAAAACTTGACCACTCATAGCAAACTGGAAGGATGGTTTGAGGAGTAACTGGCACCGATGAAAGAGTGGTTTGAGTGTTGGGAATCTGGTTGCTGTCACTGAGATCTGAACTTTTCAGGCATCAGTCACGTGGATAACAACGACCAGCTGCAAGTAATGGCAGGAGATGTGGAAGGAGACGTCTTTGTTACTGGAATGTAGGTGAGTAAACGCAGAGGTGTGACGTGGGTGTATGGGTCTATTGACAAGGTGGTGACGAGTGTGGACTGCCGCAGCCTGAGACAGCGACCGTCATCATGCGTCAGTGTGTGAGACGTCGGTCGTCCAAATTATGTTCATTGACAGCGATGAATTCAAATTCGGATCTACAGCAACTACTGAAGCCTTTTAAGCGGCGACATAGCCACCTAGAAAGGAGCGTGAAGGCTTGCGATTTCTAGGAGGGTCAGGATCTAGCAGGAGCAGTGGGAAGCTCCGAACAACCATCTGCAATTACAGGCAGCCCAGGTAGGAGGGAGACAAATGCTTTTGACTGAGATATTAAGCTAATCAGTGTTGACGAAAGCAGCACTTCTCTGTGAATTCTTTTCTGTGAGGCTGTCACGTGGGTCTGAATGGTTACCAGTTGCATCCAATCTGGCCAACATCGGTGCGACGCAGAGGAAACCGAATTACACTGAATAAAAGTGCAAAATTTGCAGATTCACCGCTTAATCAAAAACTGGATAAGGCATTTACCTCTGCTTTCAACCCTCTATCTCTCGTGCCGTCACAACCTCAGAACCCAACACTTTGGTCCACATCACGTGTGACTGCGTTGTGTGTTGGTCGTTTGCTTACACCGGTTGCATTGGCTTAGCACTGCCAGTGTGTTTGTCTACTACCATTCATTTTTTGTCAGCAAAGCTTCAGACAGGATGTTGGTAGCTTCACTTTATCACACGCATTCCCTGCTGCATAGAGAAGACCCGTTTCACAAATGCTCTGTGTGTGTCAAGAGCGTTAGCTTTCCTTTCACAAATACATTCCTAATCGGCAAGTGTTCGATGCTAGGCATCATGCGTTGATTGATGCTTGGAAGGACAACGGTTGGAGAAGTGTAAGCCTCATACTTGCCAGGGTATCTCTGCTGCAGCTGTTGGTGGAGAAAATAGACGACAGTGCGACCTCCCATCCAGCTTCGTTCGCTTTACACACCCTCTCCACGGAGCCGCTTTGAGGTTAATGACCGGTTCTTGTGAAGCATAGAGAAGGTGGGTGCTACTGACCTCGTCTTCTAGCTGTGCCATTAAGACACTTGAATACGAAGGTGTGCCTGCCGGTAATCCATCTGTGGCAGCTAAACCGCAAGTTGGGTGTAGTTTACTGCCATCCGTCCAATAAACTGGCCACGTCTTCCTCTGTCCATGCAAATCTCACGTGATGTATATGAGGCTCAATCCAGCACAACCGCGCCGGCTTGCCTAGTAAGTGACCCGTGTCACACATATGTGACGCGATGGAGTAAATGCCCATTTTGCGTGACAACAGCCACTAATTTAGACATCGTCCAACGTGTTTACGAAGGAGAAAACGCACAGTTTTTGCCTTGCTGATATCACTTGCCACATAGAAGCTAATATGTCTGCAAATGTTGATCTGCACTGACCGCGAAAATAAACACAAATAACTGAATGGATCAGCAACATAAGGATGCATAGAAAGGTTCCAAAGTGGCTTGAAGTGTCGCAATGACATTTTGGAACACCTCGGAAACCGATGCCTTTGCGCATGCCTTGTTGAACGGTACACATCACCAATGACCACTGGGAAGGCAAAGACAATTTGTTGCCGCAATCCGGCGCCGCAGAACTCTCTCAGTAACTCAGGTTCACAATTCAACTGTCTCCTCTGGCCAACCATCAACCACTTAGGGACTCACTGCGACCTTTCTTGCACACTGCCCTGCGTGCAGCAATGGACGTTGGGTTAGGCAAACACATGTCCAATTCTAAGCAGTCGGTGGTGCCGCATTCTACTTATGGATCATGTATGCCTCGAACGATTACCTGGGCATCACCTACGGCATTTGGGATGGCAGCTTGATGCATGCAACAGTCGCTCTCCCTCTGTCCTCACCAGCTGCAGACGGCAGTGCCAAGAGCATATGGAAATAGCACTTAATACTCTTGCCTTCTCAGGCAACCGTTCTTTCCCCACTGCGCATTCAGCAGTGCTCTACTCCACCAGCGTCTCATACCCGACACACCGAGGCTAGTCTACGAGGCGGATCTTGATCCCTGATTGGTGGATGTGCTACTCAGGCACCCTCGTTCACTTAATGCATCGTTCCTAGCTGGCCTATGTGTATAGCATCAAGCCAAGTGTCTCCACATCAAAATGACCCAAACTCAATTGCTGTTGGATGTGGTGACTGCCAAAGCACGGACCCCATGTGCTCGGCTTTGTCTACCAAATCGACACAATACTCGTCTGGTGCACACTTCTACCCTTCATCGACCCTTGGGTGGCACCACCCGATTTGGAGAACCCTTTGAAGACGAAGTGTGGAATTGTAGTATGAGAATGCGTTCCACTACCACTAACCTCCAAACCACAGTCTCTTTTACGTCTACACCTGCTTTGCCATGACGGTTGTGGGTGAGCTGTGAGCTACGCCAATCACATGGCGCGTGCTCATTGGAAGGCTTCCATGCAACCAGGATTTGTCACACCTTCACGCCTCTTCTCATTCGCTGGCGACTGTTCACTCGAGAGAACGACGTGAGGCACAGACTCCAGTGTGAACAGGTTTTGTGCGAGCACTGGCGTGGGCAGGTGTGACAGTTCCATACCGACGTGTGGTGGTGCAAATGTAGCGCTGTAGAAGCGCCACTGTATCTGTGCCTGACTGACAATATTTTGGTGCCTGTAAGACCTGAGTAATGAGTTGGGAATGTCCTGATTAGTAACTACTGTTCCCTCTCCATCGTATTCGATATCAAATAAAAAAATAGTTTTGTAATATTACGCAATGCTCAGCATGTGGTCCTCTTCGACACAAAGCTGCGGTTCGCATATAAGTAGGGCAAAGTCACATGGAATTGGTGCTTCGTGGCTGAGGCAACAGCGTCAATCACTGTGTCACCTGTGGAGGCACAATATTGTGGCAATAGTCTTGTAGTCGTAGGATTTTGGGTCAAGTCGAATGTCAAATCAGTGACGTCTAGTAGACGCTGCCGCTTTGGCAGAAGTGAAAACCTTTCTAAACTTCATCGTCGCAATTGCAAATGGCCCAGTTTCTCCGTCTGCAGGACCGAGAAAATAACTTAATTTTAGAGAATTCAATCGCTCTTAGCAACTAAGCAGGATGATCTGAGGAGTAACTAAGATTGAGAACCGAATCACTGTCGTTTTAGAAGATTTCAACAGCACAGTTTGGGTCCTCTGCCTTTAAGGCTAGAATTTCCTCAGTCTGTCCTAATTACAGCATCTTTTTCGCACGCCGTCACACTCACACGTCTGTTTGCTCACTACTTCTTCCAATTGTGAACCCACCGAGACGCAAGAGGAGTGTTTAAGAGCTTCTCACTGCATGTTTGGCGTCAAATTTATTTTATTTAACCACGAGTGTGCTGATGGGGAAAGTGGATGGCAGTGCGACCTCCCAACCACCAGCGTTCCTTGCACCCACCCTCTCCGTAGAGCAGCTGCAAAGTTCACGAGCGGTTCTTTTGAGACAAAGGGAGGGTGGATAGTGTTGGCTTCGTATTCCAGTTGTGCTTTTAAGAACAACTATAAAAGCAGCAGTGATTTGCGTGTTCTCGCACTGGAATACGAAGTTGCGATTCCTAGTGACCACTCCACGCCCCACAAACCGCAAGATGTGTTCAGGTTACTGCCATCAGTCCATTGAAATGACCACGTCTTTGTTTGGACGCTTTTATAGGTTGAAACAACTACATCTGCATCACGAGCCACAACGATCAATCGTCCTCGGCTAATGAGGGTTTGGTGTCACACATGTGTGACGCAGTGGAGTAGTGGTGCTACTAACAAGACATTGAGTAACAGCACAACTCCGATAGAACGTAACATACTCTTGCAAAAATTTTGCATGATTCATTTCAGTTGCTTTACCTAAGCGCATTTGCTAACGCGTGGACTCTACTTAGTTGGCACTGTTCAGCCAATCGACGCGCACCTCGTGTGGTGCGTCCTCCTGCCTTTCATCGACCCTTCGGTGGTGCCACCCAACTCGGGTATGACGAAGGCGTCTTTGAGTACACCTTGAGTTAGCTCTGAGCTGCACCAATCACACAGCGCGTGCTTGCTTGATGGTTCTCATCCAACCAGGATCTGCAACAGCTACGTGCCTCTTCTCATTCGTTGGCGACTGCATACTCGAGGGAGTGAAGCACACCACCGGCTCTGGTGTGAACAGGCTTGTCGATGAGCCCTGGCGTGAGCAGAGGCGACAACTCCATGCTGGTGGGAGGTTAACACAAATGACACACTGTAGAATCGTCAGTGTAGTCCCTTCTGACTATGAACTAAGTGCTGTGTTGGGAATGTTCTGTCCAGTATTTATTACCTCTTCATCACTATGTCTGTCAAGAAATTAAGTGTGTGCAACTATAGCAGACTCTACAGGTGTTCATCTTTTACATGGGTGGGAGAAGGACTAGTAGAATCAGGGTTTCATGCCTCGATGTGCCATCCTTAGTCTTGTAGGCGTTGGTTATTTGTTCGAGTCGAATGTGTAAACGACGACGTACAGTAGACAGGATCGCTTTCACAGAAGTGTCAACTCTTCTGAATGTCACAGCCCTGATTGCAAATAGCCCAAATTCATGGCGGGAGATGTGGAAGGAGACGTCTTTGTTACTAGAATGTAAGTGAGTCAACGCAGAGGTGTGACGTGGGTGTGTGGGTCCATTGGCGAGGTGGTGACCAGTGAATAGAGAATTGTACGATGCATTCGCCTTTACTCTTAAGCCCCTACCTTTCGTGCAGCCTTTTGTCCTACCTAACTAAAAGGTCCCGCAGCCGTAGAACTCTTGAGCTATGGCATCAGTGGAACCCTCCTAACAATCCAAACAATGCAAATTATACCTCTGCAAAGCTAAACATTCGCTTCCAACTTAGTTGCCGAAAGTGGAATTGATCAGAGTGAAAAAAAGGCTCAGAGAGTCGAATCCTGGGTCGCGAGAACCTTCCAAGCACCAATTATTTGAACAGACCCGCATTGTTGAAGATTCACTGGTGGTTGCCTGTTCTCATGAAGTGAAAACTGGAAGCTCTGCCTCGACCCTCATGGAGTGGTTTTAGTGCCTTTTCTCAATTCAAGGATGTGGTAAATGTTGTTATTCACTTTCAAGGAGTCGACGTCACAACTCTTTCATCGATGAGAAGGCAGTGGAATGAACGCTTTGCGAGTGTTGTATGAGGACGAGAGAGTTCAGTTGGGTGCACCTGAATGACTGCGAGTACCGTGTATCAGCAATGAGCATGGTGTAGGCAATTCCATCGACACAATCAATTTGGGACGCACTATTCTAGCTTGAAGCGATGGACTAGATGGGATAGGAGTCATTGAAGTGTCGCAGCATGACCAAGCCCTTCACTCCCATTCCACTTCCTCTACTGCAGCACGTTGATTATTTAACTCGCAGCCTTGAGCTCTGGCCACATTAGCTGCCTTCTGGGCCACGTTAGTAGTATCAGGCTCTACGTTGTGTGTCGAACAGTGCCTTCCATCGTCGTTGAGGTGGGTTAGGGCAATGATGGCCCCAACAGGTGCAAAGCGCTAGTGCCCGGTTGTGCGGCTCGTTGGAGACCGTCTGCCGGAACCAAATAGCTGCAACACAGAGCACTTGTTGAGGGTGGCATGCACCAGCACCTCAACGGGTGCTAATGATTAATACTTTAAGCATTGTCATTTTCAGTTTTGTCGTTGCTCTCCTTCCATATGCTTCTACTCTCTAGTTTTTCGCTAGAATGCAATTAGGTCGGAAAATTTCGCATGCTTTAACAAAAGGCATTAGCAGATGAGTGTGGTGACTGCTGACGCAGGTCCTCCAAATGGGTGGCTCCACTTTGTCAATTAGCACGCTCCTCGTGTGGTACCCACTCCTACCCTTCATCAGCTCTTAAGTGGCTCCACCCGAGTCAGTCTTGACAGAAGCGTCTTTGAAATAAGGACGCCTCCTAATCACATTTACTTCGACGTCTTCGCCCGTTGACATAGTGCCAATCACATAACTCGTGGTGCCACAGAGTTATTATTCACTGCGAATTGTTTTTTTTCTGGTAATGCTGGCACTTGAGATCTACATGACATCATGTTTTGCTCGACGAGGCTGTAAACTCGGTGGCGAACAAATGTTGAGTCTTGCGCAATCCTAAGACATTACGTTCACAGCAATCTTTTGCTTATTCTTTCTCAAATCTGTGTTTCTCCCTCCAAAACACAGCCAACCCTCTTTAATCTAAATATTCCAAGCAATAAAGTTAATGAATTACAAAAAATTAGAATAGCTAAATGAATGCAACTTCTGCAATACAATCATGGAAATGGCAAGGAGGTTGGGTGCATAGGGCCTTTGTGCCTCTTAGCAGGAAATCCGATTGCGTTCCCTAGGTGGCATGGCCACTGATGCGACGGTAGGTTTGCTCCAACATTCGCCTTCTCTTGCACCACTTAAACGGGAAAGCGTACATTCTTGAGTTTGTGAACAATCTTATTTCCACAAGCAGGAAAGTTGTGTGTTTAGGGTTCGGTTAGAGTGAAGCAGATGGATTGCCAAACCACAGGACGCAAATCAAGTAAATAGCCACACAGGCAAAGGCGGTGCCTCAACATCGACGTGGCTTTAACGGCTGTCCACATTTGTGCTCCATCCAGACACAGCCTTTCGCGCTTGTTTCACGTGTGCATGTACACTGCCTTTTGCACTGCTCTAGACAAGATCCCCTCACGAGTGTCTGGCAGCTCTCCCAAGGACGCGTAACAGATAAACTGGTGCGCTACTGTCAGTTAAAGTTGTAACTCTGACATTAACAAGTCTTCATTTGCCTTAGTTCCACCAAGATGGATGGCTCACTCAAATCACTGGTAGGGTAGGTGGGATGAAAGCAGACCAAGCGCTTTCGTGTGACATTGGGAGCTGACGCTGACATCAACCTCATCAGTCAGTTTGGTGTGAGCTTCTACCTCTGCAATCCACCTCAGCTGTCAACAGTGGC
>CM010312.1:36300794-36424413 GCA_001923025.3 Taenia multiceps
TCCTTGCATCGATTTGCCACCGACGCAATATATGAATCCCTTGGTTCCATCGCATTAAACCACCAGCTGTGAAAACTTGCTAACACATTTAGCTGGGTAATTTTCCCGCACTAACCTAATCTGCACAACTGATCCTCTCATCCTATTTCCAATCAACGATGCATATGACTGGTCGACAATCGGGAATGGTGAGCATCGCAGTTGAGAGCTACCCTCAACTCCACCCAGTAAGTGAGCTAATCTTAATTAAGTTTCGTGATTTGACTGAGCATCGGTCCGCTGGATGAGAGAATTTCTAATGTTATGTCACTAAGCAAGTTTAATGATTCAGTGAGTATTCGCAAAGTGGGGGAGATTTATCTCTCAACCGTTAACGATCACAGCTGTCTCCCGTGCTCTCACACAGAAAATTAGGCCTTGTATATGCCCCACAAATGTCTGTCGCACAATGAACGCCACTGAGCAGTCAATCTCCCTCTTTGTTCTTAGCCAGACAAGTGCTTGGTGGTCCGTTCTCACAATGAACTCTCTTGCTACCAGGTAATGTTTAAAGTGCTGAACCATTGTGGAGATGGCGAACAGTTAGCGTTCCGTCGCACTTTTCTGTCTTATTTTTTGTTGAGTCCGATACTGGCGTATGCGATGACGTGTTGCCTGTCTTCTTTATCCCGTTAGAATAGCACCCCGCCCAGGGCTACGTCGCTGGTAGACATGTCTAGTACAAAGCAGGGTGCATCGTTCTCGAAGTTGGGTAAGCCAGGACCGGAACGGTGTAGAGACTGTGCTTTAGTTCCTTAAATGCCTCATCATGTTCGTTCTCCCACTTTAATTCTTTTTGCCTGATTCTCTGTTAATTTGTGCAGAGAACTGGCGATCTTGGCGAAGCCTTTGACGAAACGTCGGTAGCAGCATGCCAATCCGAATAAGCAGGGGGGCTCCATCCGTTTGGTCTGTGTCAGCTACGTCCTCACATGGTTGGTAAGAACTTCGATGACCGCCAACCCACTTGACAAGACTGAATCCCTCAGGAAGCAACCAATCCTTAGAGGAAGTAGCATTTCTTTGGATTCAGGGTCAGTCCAGCGTCCCAGGGGCGATCCAGCACTATTTACAGGCTGGCATTATGCTCGTGCATGTCTTTGCCAAAGATAAGGATATCAAGGCGGATTATACAGTGCTTTGGAAAAAGCTCATCAGTGCTGTCTGCATCAGACGCTGGAGGGTAGCTGCAGCATTACATAGTCCAAACGACATTGTCTAAAATTCGAAGAGTCTGCTTGGCACCATGGAAGCTGTCTTCTCCCAGTCCGTCTCCGCTACTTGCACTTGCCAGTAGCCGGATTTCAAGTGCAGGTGGAAAACCAGTTTGCTCCGTGCAGAGAATCCAGTGAATCGCTGATGTGAGGCAGTGAAAAGCGTCCTCCTTAATCGCGGCATTCACTTACATGTTTTCCATACACAGCCATAGGCAGTCACCTTTCTTTACTAGCGCGATTGGGGACCCACGATGACATGGATGGCCGTGTAACGTCGTCTGTGATCATCGCATCCTAGGCGATTTATGTCTTCCAAGAGGACCGGAGAAACGCGTCTTGGGGCTGCCATATTAGCTTAGCTTCACCTGTATCAATGGCATGTTGATGATGTTTGTCCACCCGAGCTTGGTTCCCTGCCAAGCAAACATTCTAGAGTGTCCACCTAGCAATGAGTGCAGTTCCCTCCTTTCGCTGTCGGTGATGTGTGCTAACTACGAGCAAAGCTCCTCTAGATTGTTAACAGGAATACTCACTGCTCCGAAAAGAGCACTGCAAATTTTGTTGACGTCCTTTTCACGGGGAAGACTCGACTGACTTTGTTGTTTTGTGCTGCTGAGCTATAAGGTACCCTCTGCGAAGTTCAGGATTGCTTTAGTCTTGCGAAGGAAATCGGCGCCCAGTATCACATCCCTCACCAATCCTGGACACATCATAAATTGCAATGTCCAGGTTTCTTTCTCCAATGTGGCCTTTAACGGCGTCTCAAACGTTAGCACCTGTTTGTACTTTTAGTGTGAAGGCGCGTGGACGTGACAAGTACTTTATGGCAAGTTCACTGTGACAGATTTTTACTAGCACCGCGTGGTAACACTGAGGTTAACATAATATCTGCGAGTGACAAACACGACATTCCATGTTTTAGTACTGGAAGGTTGATGGGAAATCAGTAGAGCATCGTGGTCACCAAATGCACGGATTGATTGTCTGAGAAGGAGATAGAGCAAGGGCTGGCAGATGCAAAGAAGTGCAAGCAGGAGGGTGAGAAAGAGGGTAGTGGAATGGTGGTGAACAGTGAGTCGACTGCATTTGCCAGGGAGGGGAGTTGGAGAAAGAGGAGGTGAAGCAGAAAGCATGGGCATACGTTGGAAAGGCATAAAAGCGAAGTGTAAGGGGCCGATTAGGTGGATGGACACCGAAAAACAGACCGAAGGGAGGAGCATGGATGAATGCACAACAAGCTCAGTATTAGTGCAGACGTGTTGCGCAAATGGCCACCTCACATCGTGAGCTCAGAATTGTAAAAAGCAAAGGCAGTTGTGGAGATTAAATCATTCCCTGCAAAATATGAAGGAAATAAACCTAAAATATGATTATCTAAATGTAATTACTTAGACGTAAGACATTGCAAATACTATACCTTCATTTACTTCATTCGCTTGCATTTTACTCATTCACACGACAAAAGGGCGTTGCACTTGCATAAGATATGAAGATGCGCAGCATGTAGGCATTTTTGAAGGGAAGATAGAATCGTTGATAAGACACCTTTCCTTCAGCAGACCGTTGTAAGTGGGCCCTACTTTATGAAAAGTAAATTTGATCGCCTACCTTGGGGGCAAGAGTGAGAGGATTGTGATCACGCATTTAGAATGACCGCATTTGCAACAAAGGAGTAATTCAAGGCAGTCTTGTTAGAGTGTTATTTTACCAACTGCAGAATGAAATGCAGGTCTTTTTAAGTGATCCGTCTTCCCTTTAAATGGTCATATGTGGCTGAATTAAAAACATCCAAAAGATTGAGATCCGTTGAGAAGCATAACGCGACATCGATGTGGACACTCAGTACGCTTATCCCTACGACAGTCAACAGCTGTGCTCTTTTTATTTATAGCTTTACTCGAGTCCACAGTAGAATAACCAAAGGATTGCAAATTCTACCCCATCGACTATACCAGTCCATACTTTAATGCTATTAGAGGAATGGTGTTGGCTCCTGCATTTTTAACTAAAGCCGTTTCGCTCTCTTCAACTCAATGTGTGCGTCACTCTTAGCGGCGCACCAACCCTGTGCACAGTCTGATATTTTGTCTCATGCCTGCATTTCATGAAGTATATTTTAAGCGCTTGTAACGCTCCCAACTGCACAGATTTCTTAAACTTTCTGATTTGCCTCTTTTCAAAATGCCTGTGGAACATTGGTCACGATACCTGAAACAGGTTTTGTGCATCTGTTTCGCCATCACGCTCATCGTAGTGGCACCTGCTGTCACTAATAACGAGAACGTTTATCTCCAGCCTAGTTAGATAACAGTCTAATGGTGTCAGCTGGCTAATGCCAGACCTCAAAATCGCTTTGAAGCTAACAAATGGATTCAAAGAGACGCCTGCCGACCCAGTGTGCACTGATTGGCTGCTTGAAGCATTTGCTTGTACTACCTATCCTCATAATAAGGAACTGGTGACTCCATAGGTGAGGTAGTGCAGGCAGGTATCCTCCCAGCATGTTGAGTTGATTGTGTCAGTGTTTGAAGAGGAGGCCGATGGGCAAAGAATAAGGCAGAAATTATTTGTGCTATATCTTATTAGAGCGTCCAACTAATAGCTACTGCCGTCTCACGTAACCCAATATTTATTTTACAGGGAATGTCTTTTATCCTCCTGATTGTTCTGCGCTCATTATCCCTGCCCAACACTTTGTTTTGTCGAGAACGGGCTTAACTGGGTAAGCGCGACTCTTGGAGCATTGGCTAATCAGGGCTGCCCTTATCTGAATTCACACTTTCGCACCGTATAATAAGGAAAAGAGACCCGTCTGACAAATCGTGCTGGTTGTCGGCAAGAGGCGGGTTCAAACATGCCATCGACAGTAGTGGATGCTAACGCCTTGAAAGCACACTTCCAGCTACACTGTCCATGATCCTTTAGACTAAATAAAATACACTTATGAAGAATACTGCCTGCATTCGCAAGGGTGAGTTTCGTCGTGCATCATTTCAGGGTGCCCAATTCGCCCAATCAATCGGTAAATGCTCCAAGTCGTGAAGCACTAGACATACGTTCGTTGTCCTGCGACTTATTTTAAGAGGCACCTTTCGTGGCGATTGCTTGCAGCATCTACACAAACCGATGACCTCCTCAATTTCGAACTCCATGGTTTGATCGCACTTAACTTTGGCGATAAATGACACTTTCCGAGTTTTCGTAATGCTTGTGGTGATTTGAGCGAACGCTTACGCATATGATGCGAGGCATTCAAGGTGATTTCCAAATGGACACAATCATGAGGCAGTTTCGGGTAAAAGTAGGAGTATGAACAACGCCTTTTTAGATGCTTTTTTAATATGTGGTGCATTTATTAGCCTCTTCCTTAGTTTGGCATTTTAGTTTTCGGTAGTGCTGTGCCAGAGAGGCGGAAAGTGAGTCCCTGCAGCTTTCGGTGGATCATTCCCCAAGCTGCATCGCCTCAGATCCAAAATATTGTCGTCTGTTATGCGACGCAGATACCTATACGCGCATTGCACTACATAAGTCGTCAATCGTTCTACCATTTGTGACCTTTCAGAGCTCCCCTGACCCTCTGTCTGTTTCGTGACTACAGTGACAGAAATATGCCCGCTTAACAGGTAAACAAGTTTTAGATGGTTGAGCGTAACGATGAAGAGGATAGGCATGAAACTTAATAAAAGTTGAAAGAAATTTCAAAATCCACATACCTAACTCAACAGTTGTCCTACAGGGTAGCACAATCTGTGAAGTCCGTTGAGAGATTGAAACGAAGTCAAGCAGTGGCAAGGCTTTAAAATGACTTCATTAACTACACCCAAAAGCTAATACGCGTTAATGCCTAAATGAGTCCAACAAGGCCTTAATATTAGGGTATATCACAGTAAATAACTTGCAAGGTTCTCGTTCTCGAAATGTTTTTGCCTGAATAATGACAAATGTGTCAGCATATATATGTGAAAACTTTCCCAATCATGAAACTCTTAATGCTAAAAGTGTCACCATTTCAGTTCATTAGGAACGTGAAGTAGTCAGAAAATATAGCGCCTCAAATAACTGCAATAATGAAACAACATTTTGCCATCTTTGCTGACGTTATTCTAAATTGTATTAATGCTGGCCTAAAGCCGAATTTTTAACAGATTGTCAAACAGTAATAGGCCATGGCTTCCCGTATGCTTACAAGAAGTAACTCTTAATGTCAGGAACATTTTAGGCTTTTGAAGTTTCAAATCTTCGCAAAAGAGTTTTAAATCCAGCCACGGCTTTTGTGTGGCTGCTCATGATCTGGAATTTTTAGCATGCATGAGACCATCTGAACAATCTAAGCCACCATCTTTTTGCAGTGATTTTGAAAATGATCCTCTGCATATGTTAGATCTAAAAAATGCATCGGATTTGTGTTGGAGATTGGGAGATTGGCTGCCAGATTTTAGTTGGCCCCTAAAATTACAACGCCAGTCGGTAGCGTGACATATATGGGAGATAGTCGATGTGAACATAGTCATCTCCTTACTTAATCTGTCTTCGTTTCTTCCAAGGCTTTCTCCTCCAATCAGCGTTGCTCGCGCTTACCAACCAACAGCGATGCAAATCACTACAGTAGCAGCGTAGCAGATATTATAAATGGACGTTGCAAAGACTAGATGCATACTTTGTCGCTCTACTCTTCAAACACCCACCTCTACATGGCATGTCCTAACATCGGCAAAGCTGTATACTGTGCTATCCCTTTTCATAATTCTGAGTGTTAAACAACTGCGAGTTGAGTTTCAAAACATGTAACTGTACGGTAAGCATTGTTTTATAGCACCTGAGACGAGGTGTGTTTACATCAGTGTACATGAAACCGAACACATCTTGCTGTCAAGGTGGATCCATTGGTTGGTCTTTCACTTTGCAATAATCATGTTTTCGTGTAAAAATGCTTTTTGTAGAGCCTTTAAACGAGTAGAATAGCATGAATTTTGTCAGAGTTCATAGAACGAATCTCCTCTTCGAAACAGGAATTATAATACGTAAGCAGGAAATGTGAAAATAGATTTTGTCTTACAAAAAGTAAGAATTTGTGACGATGTACCTGAAAAGAAAATTTGGTGCTATTTAATTGAATGATGAAATTGGGGAAGGTGGCTATTGCCAGGCAGTGTCAATGGGAATAGTGGCTAGCGAAGTTTAATGAAAATCAGTGATTTATGTGGTAGGTTTAAGCCGCTAACTAAACAGCCAAACTCTACCTCTGGGTACGATTTGGAATCGAATCCTGGCCCTATTTACCCAAGTTTGAAATTACAATCTTGAACCGTTGTGTAGTACTTTGTTTGTTCGAACTACCGGTTTAGGTCACTCGGGTAGCCATCTTGTTCTAGCCGGTTGGTCGGCCTCCAGGCCGTGCCAACAGCCCCCAAGTCCTCTGTTTCTAGAATATATGTATTCTGCCCTAGTACTGCGCCTTCTTTTACCGTAAAGGGAGCCTCTGGACGTTACAGTTGAGCTCTGCAGTGAGCACTAATGAATTATCGACAGCAGATCTAGGGATATATTTCACGTTTTCTTCGTCGAAAGATGGGATTTTGGTGAACTAACAGATGAGGCGTCGATTACAATTTTGACGTATATCTAAGCTGACTATTTTGCAGGATCCCCCACGAATTTGTCTATACTGTGTGGGTGGTCGGCGTCGATTGGTCGATTGCAATTCAATTTGATGATGTAAACTCGCTGGTGTGAGGCAATGCTGCTGGCCACCTTAGTTAAGCTTGGTGGTCTGCAAGGTTTAACAGCTAGTGAGTTTTAGTAAAAAACACTCTCATCCAACACTCTCACCACTCTTATATACTTAACCCTCTCTCTTAATTAGCACATCTGCATTCTCCGCCGGACCTCGATTTTCCTAACTTTACACTTCGGTTTTTATTGCTGCTTGGTGTTATTGGACTTATAAGCCACCAGACCACTTCCTCGTCCATCTCAATGTCGCCTAATAAGATTAGCGTGTGCATGCTGTTGATTGGGGAATCGTAGCTGGGAAGAGCGTGAAGAGGCATCTGTAGCTTTTGGAAACTGTTATCTTCCAGTTAGGAGTACCAGCTCCCACTTCATTAGTGTTTTATAGTTGCAGCACTTTAACTCGCGACATTGTTCAAACAGGACAAAGTGCCGAAAACAAACCTGCAACCTTGTTAAAAGTAAATGGTTCACCCTCCTTGCTTGTCTTCTACTGTCGAAATGATGGCGACTCCTCCTCACCATCCCTTCCTAGCCATCAGAGCAACGGCTACGACATGCTAGATCCCCGTTCACAAATTCTAGCACAAAGTACCTTAGGTTAAGTGTACAAAATCGTCCACAACAGCACTGCGAAAGGCAGCTATTACGACAGTAGCAACGGCAGGAGCGAAACCAACCAACAAAAGGCACCGATTTTGCAAGTGATGACGCCTTGTAAAACTAAACGGAACCGTCGACCCATATCCCCGAATAACAGGATGGATTTGAATTAGATTATATTGCCTAGTCTGTGATAGCATCTGCAGCCACCGTGACTGTTTTCGATGAAATTAATTTAATGATGGCAAGCTGGTGCTTGTGCAGATATCAAGGTAAATGCTTCACGGTGAGGGGAAGATGGATTGCGTCGTGTACATCGTTTTTACTGGCGCAGGTAACTGTATATGCAAAAGAAGGAGGGATATCTGTGAAAAGTGGCAAAGGGCAGAAATGAAAAATAGCTGGTTATTGTGCAAACCTTTCGTTGCCACCTGTAAGAGTTGTGTTACAAGATGCGGTGCCCATTGACTCTTGTATCATGGTGACTACATTTAAATCGTTTAGGTTATGGAAGGTCAATTGCGTCAACGGAATGTAGTTGGTTGCAGCAAATGTGATGCCATTCGAGCGATGGTTGTGGAAGCATCAGAACTGACGTCATGGGGCAAAATGCAATTCGAGAAGAACTACAGGATCCGTTTAAGTCGGCCTTCTTTCGAGATCCAGTAGCAAGGGCTATTAGCTATTAGCTTGTTTCAATTACTTATGCGAATCCATTATATGCGTATTGCGATCTCCCATCAGTGGAGTTTAAGCGGTAAGCAGCCTGCTTGCAGTTATCAAAATAATAAAAGCCTTTAACACTTTAGAAAAGCATGAGAATTATTGTGCTCCCAGGTTTTAGTAAAAATAAGAAGTGACGTAGTTCAAACTTACCTTAAACCTGTTCAGCACAATTGGCTGTTTCATATTCAATTTGCTTCAGAACCATAAGCAAAATATCACAGCTGTGCAGTCGGAACCCAAATCACTTCAAATGCTTCTATCTTAACCTATATTTTAGCAAGCCTCAAACGCTGCTACGGCTTGGCGTTGAATCACTCAGCCGGCGTGTGCGTTGACCCCCTAGCAGATGTCAGACAAATCTTCGCGTTCCTTCTGGCTTGTGAGAGCACGACCCACAGTGTTTAACCTGCATTTAAAGAGCATAATAAGCTGTATGGACACTTAGCACCTTGTCAAACAAACGTACTCTCAACATCACGAAATTTACTCGAGACGTCAGAGGATTCCGATGTACTGCAGCAATTTGTAAACTGACAGGTTAAATCATTTAAGGAACTTATTTTTAAGCCCTACAATAAGGTTTAGCCACCTATCTGAGAAATCAAAATGTGTTATTAACAACTTTTGTTCAGAAATTTACCATTCTCAGCAAATGCTAGATTCTCTAAGGAATGGACAAGACCACGATCGGAACTTCTCATCATTTCTTATTTTCTGTAAGTTCTTATTATAGTGCACGATCGCCATGTTTCTTAACATAATGGAATGCAAAGCAAAGAAGTGGGAGGAAGAGCAATTCACTAGGACTTTTTCTTCATTTTTTGCCCATGGGACAAGAACATTATTAAAATCTGGAAGTAGTCTGGTCTACCTTTGGTTACTGTGTTTTCCTGCTGATTCTCGAGGCGTTTGTTTTAAAGGAGTGCAAAACCCCAAACCATGTTCCAAATTTTGCTATTTACCGTGGAAAGACATAAAAGGCTATCCATCAGCACGCCTCTGCTGAGCGGCCATGCGGAATTTGTCACTACTGCCGCGTCTTTT
Organism: Taenia multiceps; assembly: GCA_001923025.3. Taxonomy (NCBI): domain Eukaryota; kingdom Metazoa; phylum Platyhelminthes; class Cestoda; order Cyclophyllidea; family Taeniidae; genus Taenia; species Taenia multiceps. The sequence goes on from CM010312.1 coordinate 36,310,154, forward strand.
TCATTATCCATTCTAATCCATTTTATGTGCAACCTTGCTATTGTTACAGCACAATGAACCCAACTATTTTGTATTCATACTACCAATCTTTGACTGATGCCTTTTCTCCCTTACACTGTTCAAGTGGAACAAGTGACCGAGTAAAACAAATTATCCATGCTCAGAAGATGCTTGAGGTTGTCCTCAATTTGAAGATACTTATGAGAGCCTTAGCCTTAGCGGATAACTCGATGTACCTCGCGTGCAAAAAATTATGTGGAAGCGACAATAATGTAGCTCAGAATGAATTACAAATTCAAGGAATGCAGATAGGTCTTCGCGGGTCGCTTCGACTCCGATTAAGGTAAGCTGGAACACAAATATTGCTCGCCCATTAAAAGTGGAAAATATGTCCCACAAATATGTAACTCTTACCCACAATTTGGTCGTTTTGGACTCACATTTTCGCTTGGCACCGCTAAGTGGATGTATTGTTGCGATTGCGCATTCCTGATGGATGGTAATTTGGTCTAACAAGTCCATCATCAACACCTGTGTTTGCCCATCAATAAAAGTTGTTTCACGCACATCAGTCTTCGGTACCCTAAGCACATAAAGACAACCTTATTCTATGTAGTGACGATGAAGAGTATTCTCTGAGTGATAAATCATTAGTCCTGGTGATGGCTTCTCACAGTTGGGCAATATGAGTAAGTTCTAAGATGGAAGTGCCTCTTTCAACTTTTATCAAAGTGCTGTTTGAGTATGATCCATTTTCGATTCTCCAGAAGCTCTATTTGCTCCCGAATCCTTGAAGTTTCCAGAAATTTTATAATTAAAACCCCCTGATAGACTGCCTTTCTCGGATAATAACACACATGTGTTTGCTTTGATTTGGCTAATGAGCACTTTAAAATCATGCAAAATAAGAGCTACGCTACCTAATACTCATTGCAATAAGCAGCATCCACGATGACCAGCTGAAGAAATTCTAAAATAAATAGTCGTCATCGCCTAGCTGTTCCAATCGCAACCACCACCGTACTATGTGGCATAATACTACTCTACTCCCTCTGTTCCCCTTAGATTGGCGTGCGTCTATCCTAAAGCAGACAAAATACCCTTTTAGAGGCAAAGAAATGCACATGTCCTTTAATTGTAAACATACTATCCTCAACACCTTATTTTTCTTTATTACAATGTAAATGCCTTAAAATAGTAATTCAGTCGTTGTCAACTTGCACCAACAAAGACATTTGTTTTATTTAGAGCTGCTGATTGGTGGTCGAGGTCCGGTGTGCCTTAAAATAATGCTTACCAACCCAGACATCAGATGAAGTTGCAGAATTAGTCAAGACTGAATCACTTCCAAAATGTGTATGTGAGCCTCCTGCTATTGACATCTAACTGAAGCACAAAGCGGTGTTGAAACAAAGATTTGTATGAGACAAGCTAGTAAAATGGAAATAGTGACGCAGTTTTATTCGGTCTTTATAAACTCAGTAGCAGAAAGACGTAATGGTTGTTGTAGTGGAATGTTACCGTTCCTCCTCCTCCTTCCTTTCCACCTTGCTATAAGAAGGCCGAGTTCTTCTAGGCATCTCTTTATTTAGGGTAAAAGGCAGATAAAGCGGTCCAATCTACGGGGTTGGATCTCCGACTCCACCCACAAAGCGCATATGTGGTAAAAAAGCATAGCAAAAATGGTGGTGTGTGCTTATACAGTAACCGTATGCAATGCCTAATTGGATAAAAATAGTTGCATCACGATACACTCGAAATCCGGTAGTTGCTTAACTCCTCCTTTTCTCACGGGCTGTATTTGCACATGGCTATGGCAATCCTGCAGGTTTGGCTAGCGAAGAGATTTGCTTCAATAGGTCAAATCAAATCTCAAACTTGCTTGATTTTTATTTATTTGTAGAACAAATAGGTTCAAAACAAAATTCACCTTGGTTCAAAGGATCACAATTTATACAACAGAGTATTATGTGCAAGACCATGTGTTTTTGGCTAAAGTTCCACCCAATTTTGTTATTAAATGTGCATCTATGTTCAGAATTTAAAATCATTTAGTCATTCCAGACTTAAACAGCTCCAAAATTGCTGCAGAGATACAAAGTCAGTGACCGCCTGCGTTAGCACATTTTCAAATTATGCTCGCCACAAAATGCAGATAGACCTCATCCTAGAAAGCATGGGACACACACATTAAGAACGTAAAAATGAAGCTAAAATGTTTGACCACCTACCTAAACTTGTATGTCATTTCTGGGGACTTTGATCACTAATGCAAACTAAATAGTTTCATCGATGCGGCAGCAAGATATAACCACCGAATATCCCCGACATAAGTCCCAGAATGTAGCTCCCATCCAGGGGACCTGAATATAGCTGCATTTGCCGGTAGGAAGTGTACAATAAAGCTGAGTCTTAACATTCTACTTTAGTTATTATTCAGATAGGCATGCACATGCGTCGTGGTGCTGTTTATGCTGTGCGATACAATCAGTCTTCTTTTCGACAATCAAAGCTTGTGCTCGATTTTGATCCATGACCATGAAACCATGCAAATGTTGGTGTGCGCCCATTGCTAGTGATGGTAACTTCTTATGCATTCAGTGTACAAGATGTCTGCCGATCTGGTAGTCTGAACGAAGCAACCGCTCCTACTTCTAAAAATAGGAGCTAATATTGCAAGAAAAATTGTTTTGGTCCCACTTAGAACCCTGTGCTGCTGGTGGCGTTGGGCTTACTATGCCTCGTTTTTGTCGTTTTGGTAGTACTGTTAATCGAGGACCCAAAATGGAGTCGTCTGAAGCCGGCTAGCATGACTTTTCTTTATTACCTTCTCCGCCAGCCAGGATTCAAAATTACATTGGTGTTGCTTCAGCCTTCAGAATCCACATTAGTGAGGGGATTAAGGAAATACAAGATGAACTTGAAGGCTACCGTGTTGAATACCACGGCTTTTTAGAATTTGAAGGCAACGTGAAGACGACGGGCTGTTGGCCATCTATCAATGACGATTTTCATTAGCCTCCGCCTAAGCTGCCTCCATTAATATCGTTAGCATTTTACCTTTTTTTCCAGTGCAATGTATTCTATAAAGCTAGTGGATTTGATGTGTATAGACCCAATCAAATGCGTTACTTTGGCCAATTATAACAAATTTTTTATCGAAAGGATACGAAAGTGTTCAAAAATCCAATTATTTAATTGCGCTTAAATGGCAATTTATTCCAATATGCATTTTGCATGCAGTAGGAGGAAAATAGCCCATTTGGGCTGAGAGGCTCCGCTGCTCCAATTGACCAATCGGAGGTAGGACAAATGGATCAAAAATGTACGTGGTAGCATTACTGCTGATAATAGTAGAATTCCTTTAGTTTATGTAGTATTAATCTTAACCAAAGGTGTTTTCATTTGCACTGATGTGGACGAAGTAAAATGCCAAAGTAAGGGAAAGACTAATGACAGAACGCTGGTAAGCTGGACTTCACAGACTCGAGTCATTTGCTACAGGTGTGAAGGCGAATTGTGCAAAGACCTCTCATCAGCAATTTGTACAAAGGAAATCACTTCAACTGTCTCTGGCAGCTTGGTTTGGAACTATATGCTTTTTTGGGCCTTATAGGTGTCAGTGAGGGTAAGCTGGAATATTTTCAAGAGCATTAAATGTTCAGCCTGATTTTCACTAGCAGTTATCTAGTATCGCGGCTAAATAACATGCATTCACTACTGTCTGTTTTGTGGTGGAGAAACATATGGGTGAGTCGCACTGTAAATGCCGTCAGTTGTTTCGCTGTTTACAGCTTTGTAAGCTGTTTCTGAACTTGCAGCTATTATGCGACCACAGTTCTATGTTTGAAACTATGCTTAGAAGTCAACCTAAAACCACTTCCATTTGGAGGATCGTGCTGATAAAAGTGCTAAAATATGAGTGACTTATTAGCTGAATAAATGTGCCATAAAAGGATACTAGTTTGGCTGAAATTGTCTTTTGAAGAATAAGACAAGCCAAATCCCAAATGCATTAGTAACTTGTCATTCACTCAGGCTGTGCGTTGCATCAATTTCTAGTCAAGTAACATTTTGAAACTAGAACCAGTAGTGGATAATATTTATCACTTAGAGGAGTGGTACCAGGAGAACATGAGGGACATCAACGTGGTTGAGGCGGTATGTCCCCTCATTTCCTCTGCAGCTAACCTCCTACACGTCCACCCCTCTACATACGCACGGAAGCCCTCCAGAAACTCACAATATCAGTCTTGCAAAGGTGAAGTGAGTGGTTAATACATTGTGCAAAGCTTGGCCATTGTATCATTTATCTTGGCGGACATTGCGATGCAAAAGCCACTTCTCATAACTTGTCTGTAGTCCGTCAGTTATTAATCGGTGACCACTACAACCTTCTTCAACTAGACACCATTTTATCATTTGTCAGAGAAATGGGAACTGGCAACTTGGTCGTTTTTGACCCACAATTTTACTTAGCACTATAAAGTAGATGTATTACTGCGACTGCGCGTTCCTGGTGGGTGGTAGTTTAGTCTAACAATTCCATCATCACCAACCGTGTTTGTCCATTAATTAAGGTCTTTGATTACCAAAGCACATAAATAACAAAGTTACTCTTTTAATGACGACGAGGGGTGCTCCGTGATTGATAAACCATTAATCCTGGTGATGGCTCCTCACATTTGACCAATATGACTAGGTTCTGAGACATGAGTGCCTCCTTTAATTTTCGCCAAAGTGCTGTTTGAATATGACCCATTTTCGACGCTCCAGAAGTCCTTTTTCCCAAATTCTTGAAGTTTTCAAATACTTTATAGTTGACGCCTTCAATGAACTGCCATTCTCGAGTAATAGTACGCATGTGTCCGCTTTAAGTTGGCTAATGAGCACTTTAGGCTCATGCAAAACCGTGCTGTCTAATACTCATCGTAATAAGTTTTATCTCCGTTGACCATCATGAGATTTTCTGTATTAAACTGTCCTCATCGCTTGGCTATTCTGGCTGCAACCACCATTGCACTATGTGGAATAATACTACTTCACTTCCTCCGTTCCCTTCAGGTTGGTGTGCGTCTATCCCAAAGCAGACAGAATACCTCCCCAGAGGCAACAGTAATTACGACAGAGGTTAAGGAATCCGAGCTTCTTTTAATTGTAAACTAAAAAGGTTCGAACCGCTTTATCCTAATAAATACGTTATCTGTAAAGCTTTGCTTTTCTTTATCACACTATAAATACCTAAAATTGTTATTCTAGTCGTTGTCTACTTGCGCCAACAAAGACATTTGATCCATTTAGAGCTGCTGATTGGTAATCGGAGGTCTGGTGCGCCTTAAAATAATGCCAGTTGACCCAGACACCAGATAGCATTACAGAATTAGTCAAGATTGAACCACTTCCAAGATGTAGATGTGAGCCCCTGATATTGACATCCAACTGAAGCACAACGTGGATGTGTTAAAACAAAAGATTTGTGTGAGAAGAGCTAGTAAAAAAGAAGTAGTTACAAACGCAGCAGCAGAAAGACGCAATAGTTGTGTTATATTCTGTCATGCACATGTGCTATATAAATAGTGGCGTTTGCTTGTACAGTAACTAGATGTAATGTCCACTGGATGGAAATAGTTACAAAACTATGCATTCAAAATCCAGTAGTTGCTTAACCCCTCTTTTTGTCACGGGCTGTATTTGTGCATCACCGTGGCAATCCTGCAGGTTTGGCTGACGAAGAGATTTGCTTCAATAGGCCAAATCCATTTGTGGAACAAGTAAGCTCAAAAAAATTCACCATGGATTAAAGGATCACAATTTCCACACCAGAGTATTGTGCAAGACCATATGTTATTGGCTAATATTCCACGCAATTTGTTATTAAATGTGTATCTGCATTCAGAATTTAAATTTATTAGGTCATTACAGACTTGTACAACACCGAAATTGCTACAGAGATTATAAATTCAGTGACCACCTGCGTTAACGCACTTTTTAATTATGCTCGCCAAAGGATGCAGGTAGACCTCATTCTAGAAAACATGGGATACATATATATTGGACAGCATAAAACTGAATTAGGGAAAGTTTGATTGCCCACCTTAAATTGGATGTCATTTGCAGGGATTTTAACTACTGATGCAAAATGGGGAGATTCATTGACAAGCTAGCAAGATATAACTGCCTTATATCCCCGATATCAGTCCCATAATGTGGCTTTTAGCGTACTTATGGGTGCAATTTTTTGCTAAGATATTTGATCTACGGGCTTCGATGATTTTCTGGAGGTGATTAGCTATGCTGTCTCCTAATCAAAACAAGTAAATGCCGTTTTGTACATATGGAAACGAAACCAGGTCATAACTTATTTTAAGATGTGCATCGCGAATCATTTTTGAGTAATATTACTTAAATTTTGTTGTCAACTCTGTTTAATGGCAGTTGACTGGTGACCAGTAAAATGGCTTCTATGTTATTGCAGAGCATTTAACAAATAAAGTGGCGAAATATCAGAATTCCAATGTTTAAATTCAAATAATGGTTAGTAAGATACTCATAGAGGAAATATGCAACGTTTATCCCTTTGAATCTGTTTTCCACTAAGGTGTTGGCTGTGAGATTCATGTCGTGCAAATGTATGTAATAATCCTTAAATGAAGCTTAGTAGGAATATACGCAAGTCAATGCACTCAATGAAGAGTCAGTAGAGGAAGGCATTGTTATTTTTGAGGTTGCACAGAACAATATGGTGCATGTAAATCATCATTTTATAACAACTGCATTCGTTTGCTTTCTTGAAACAGACCAATGGTACCCTTAAGGAAACTTCGTGGCTGAGGTTCTAAAATCGCTTGAGCGATGTCACATGAACTGGCACAAAAGCGAGAGGCGTCATGGGCACCAAAGCAACAAATTTCACCATTCCTTGGGCTTTTTCGGTCTTCTGTTTTCCACCAATGCCGATTGAATGTAGTACTTTTCTAGAGCGCAAAGACTAAGCGCACTCCGTCCTCCTCTCGGAATAGGTCTACCAACACTGTGATGTGAGCATATTGGATATTTGGGGTCAGCCAGTGTGTGCTCCTCTTAGATGACCTTTTTACCTTAGATTTTAACACGCAATCTGCATTTCTTGTTGCAAAAGCAACCTCTCCCAAGTTTTATGAGTAGCAGGAGTTGTTCACAAAGAGTACATACTAACGAGGTGGCAATTCATTCCTCCTGTCTTAATTACTAATATTTTGCAGGAATCGCGAGTCCTATGTAAACAATTTTAAAATTCTTCTGCTGGCTGCTTAATCGATTGCATTGACGTGTATTTTAAACTTCTAGCATCTATTTACTGCTTTTTAGAGCATACTTAAACAATCTGGATCTGACCATTTTTCGGGTCCTTCTACAAGAAGTTTATGGTAGCATGTGAGCAACGTATGACTTTGAAAAGGTTACAGACTATCAATTAATAAATGCTAACATCACGACAAGCGTAAAGTCGTTGTGGATAGCCTTTTAGCACTATGAATCCAAATTTATGCTGACAAACACCCCACGTTTTTCTTCTTAGTGCTACAGTGGCCGGCAACTCTGTTCCGCTGCTTCAACGTAGTTGACGATTACGGTCAATTGTTTCACTCTAAGCTGGCAAGCATCGATGCGGCATGTGCGTGTGATCCGATTCGGCTAGTCATCGGCCATTATTTTATAGCTAATTGAAGGCAAATTTAACGTGATCCTCTGCGACTTATTTGACTATTACTCAGTGCTTTCCATCACAGAAGCGCTTTTCGTTTGGCTCAACGTTGGAAAGGATCTGAATGTGTTCCTCTCATGATTGCGACCTCATGTACTTCTACTCCCTCCCTCTCTCTCCTCGCTACACATAGGCCTCTCTAACCGAGATTTTACGTCAGACCTATCGACACGCAGTCAAGCCATCGGAAGCCACAGCTGCACATTTGCAATGGCGCGACTTCAATACTTGGTTCCTTCTAATCCGGCTATTACGAGTAGAGAGAACTAAATTTTCCCGTTGCGATCGCCCGGTGGCAGTAAAGTGGTACATTGAAGTGAAGGCAACCAAGGAAACAGATACTAGAGAATCACCACATATGCACCAGAACTGCAGCACTAGCACAGTCGATTATCTCGTAAGTCAATTAGCGAATTAAAATTAGCTATATGGTTACCATCCACTTCACCGGTAACGCGGTTGTAAAACCCGCTCAGTGGGTTTTATTCTAGGACGAGAATTTTGTTTGGTGAGACTCGCATTAATGCAAGCGCAACTCGTCGCATACGCAACGGAGCACTGATCAGTGAGCACTCTCCTGTTCTTAAAGCCACTCCGCGATTCGGCAAGCATAACAAGACTTCCTTGTCATTAATGACATTTGTCAACGCTCCCACCAGAGACGTGCTTTGAAACTTGCTCATAAGAGAGGTTTGATAAAATGGTCAATTTCCATTAAGGCAAAGACAACAAGTAAGTCAGCTTTTAGGTATGGCCCATTAGTGGAACCAAGGAAGCTGCTGCCACAGATTATTGTCAAGCATGAGTCACCCTTCACTAAGTTTGCAATCCAGAGCAACAGCAAACAGAAATGAGACGGCAATGCGAATAGAGAGTTCAGAGATTAACAACAACTGTCATCAAAATGACCACGATTAAGATCCACGTTCGTGCATACAATGAACTGAATGAAGCCTTAATGCAAAGGTTGTGAATAAAGGCAATGCAAATTCGCGCATTTTTAAATGTCAACGTTATTCCCTGAAGTAGGGAAAAAGCAATCGCCTTACTCCTGGCCTCCAATTTTCACAATCAATTCAAGGATTATCATCGAGGGTGACCGCACCACTGTAAAGCAGCAATCGATTAGGGAACCCATGCTCAACGCCTTTGCTCTCTTGCGGTTTGTGAGGAATTGTTAGAGGAGACTAAGCGGTTGAGAATACGGGGTCGAAATGCAGGGAAAAAACCGATTAATTTGCTTCCAACTTGGTGCTCTTCTAATCCATACTCCCTACAATGATTGCAATCGGAGGCATCACTTGTCCAAATGTAACTTCGATGCACCATAATGTAGGAGAAAATAAGATTTTAATGCATTAACTCTTTAAGCTTTGTCGATTAACTGGCTGAGTCTGCCACTCTCTAACCTTATAAGACAATCATTAACCCTGCGAGAAGTCTCACTCTTCACGAGGGTACACTGTTACCCAAAAGCAACTCGAAACGTCAAACACTGAACTTACTTCTATGGTGTAATAGTCGCCCGAACAAACAAATGATTCATTCACTGCAGCTGATTGCAAGTCTGAATCTACATCTGGCCACCAGGGAGCAGCACTTGCAAGGTAAATTCTGTATTCTTGATTCTTAGCATAAGTCCAGAACTTGGCGTTCGCAAGCAGCCACAAACCCAAGCTATGCAAGCATCACGCTGTGCCAGTTGATGACACGACTTAATGCTTAGCGGAGGCGGCGGGTGCAGTGGAAAGACATCTGATGAACACAACCAGCAAGCATAAATTTCCGACTACCCAGAATGGCAGCTTCAGACCATCATTGAATCCTTACGGCCTGTAGTCTAGGAAGATGATTATTTACGCCTTAGTGTTAAAAAGTAATGCAGTTATGGCCCAAGCGTAACAAAATACCGCCTTCCAGTTTATTGAATTCATCAAGACTTCCTCAACGGCGAATGGTTTGAAGAACGTTACAGAGAAGGAAGCATTTGAAGTGAGGTGAACTTCAACCAAACGCCTACGCTAACCAAATTTGTGGCTAAACACACAAAGACGACCGCTCCTCTGCATTTTAATCACGTGCAATGTTGAGGACAGATCCACGGGGTCCATCGCTCACTCACTGAATCGGTCGTATACACTTCTGCAGGGTTTTGAGCAGTCGGCAGTTTCCGTCCTTCAAATGCATGACAACGAAGATGAGACGGATTTCTTGTCCTTTGGGATCGCCAATTTAGGCATCGCACATCGTGGTAGGCGCCGTTTATTCTTTGATACACTTTGTGCGCATGTATGTCTGCGCACATGAGCACGCACACAAGTGAAGGTTGTGTATTGCATAAGTGTTTGTGCTTATGTGTATTTATTTTGCATCAGGTTGTTAATAAATAAGATGCATAAAGTAGAACAGCTCTCGTTTTAATCCAAATGAGGATGGATCGTGCAAAAATGGTCGAGTCGAGTGAGGCGCAGCAAAACTTTATCACTTATTTTATTTATGCTTGGCGCGCTTTAGCAACCTTGAATTTGCATTGTCCGGTTTGCCATTCGTCTCGCAGAACCTACGGGCTGATCTTGTGGCATTAAAAAGGTGAAGAAAATAGCAAATCTCACCATTGTTAATGCCTTGTACCCGCCTATGTGTTAAAACACTTTCTTCTGAATCTCAAAATAGTCCGGAATCACAATGTGTGCTGTCTGTGCTCGCTTCCATTCCCAAACTTCTCTTATCTTCTCGGTCACTTCATCGTAACACATATGTGTAAGTGAAAGCTTGTTATGTTTTGATACAAATCCTTCGTGTGAACTGCTCCTCAGCCGTAGCTCTGGCTATTCGTGCAAAATTTAAAATTTATGCCCAAGTTTACAATGCTTTAGTCCAAAGAATGGCGAATTTCGAAGCACGGTTTAACTGCACAGAGTGCTTTGCAGAATGCCCGACGCTCGAGGCGATGATAGATCATGCGCGTTCACATCATGTCTGTGAGTGTTCCTTAGTCTATTGGACCTTATTTGCGATGAGCGCTTCTTGAAACGCCTTGGTGCTTTTGCTTCTAGTCATTTGGCAAGGACTGTATGGTGGGATGCGAACATACGCTTATTTTTGATCAAAACTTGTGAGTTTTTAGCGATGATTACGTAGGGTTTTAACTTGTGCCTCAATTTATGCTCGCGTAAAGCAAGGGCGTTTAATGCACAGACAGTGTTTGCGTAAATCTTGAAAGGTTTTGCACTGAACGTATTGCATTGTGTAACTTTATGCCATATCGGAGGTTTAGATGGCTTGCATATTTGCACAGTAATCTCTCCACACAGACAAAAATATAACGAAATTGAACTTGTTTGTGTCGTAGGGCTTCCCGACGAGCTACCTTAACTTGCAACCCACTCCTCTACGTGCTTTGTGAATGAGCATGCACTCAGCACAATACGATAATATCACACTTATTACTACTGCTGTTTTTGCACGCAAGGGTGGACCTTCAACAAACCGTTGGGAAATTGGGGTAAAGAAACATGAGTAGATGATGTATCGAAATGAATGAAGTGCGGAGAATGAGGATAAAGTAGCTTAGCGCAACACTGCACAGAAAAATCACAATAATCCACAAAAATGGACATTGGAAGTGATAGGATTTCACCGTGAACACTGAAACAGCCAGCATTTTCTACTGTCCAAATTGAGGCTATATTTGATAACTACTTCACGTGCAAAGAATAGGCACTGTGTCATATGCAGACAATCAAGTCCTCCTTAAGTCATTGAGGTACCTGCAGCACCTATATATAGAAATAATTACTAAACGTGTGGGGAAGAATGAAAGCGCTTTAGAGGTGATTAGAACAGGGAAATGAGACATTACTGTTCTGTGCGTTAAAAGTGGTATTCAAAGGGTAGTAGGCTTCGATAAGTGTGCTTATTGAAGGACGAGGAAAGAATAGGAATGATTTAAGTTAGCTTATAAAGGAAAAGGAGTTGCTAGAGCATAGGACGCAAACTTTGCATTTATCTGTCTTGCGCACTTAAGCAGTAAAGCTTTGTAAGAATTGTGACACCGGGATATTCGCGACAAAGTAGTTGCCACTGTAAACTAAGAAGAGTGAGGTCGAGCGAGAAGAGAAGAAAGAGAAGGAAGTCATCTTGAAAGGCATTGGCGAATCAGCTAGGTGGTTTCGGTGGATAGAATGAATCGATGTTGTTCTATTTCCTGTCCGCCAATAGCGTGTTAATGCTTTTCTTGTTCTGCCAATTTAAGAGGATTCATTCTTCGTGCTGCGAACTATTACAGCTGCATGTCAGGCCGTCGGAAGCCTTGTATCCACGCTAATGCACATGTTTCGTGGCACTGCTGGCTTAATTAGCATTGCCATGTGGTAGCATTGTCCAACAATCTCGATTGGAAGCGGTGACACTTGAAGAGGAACGCTTGTCTGTGAACATTACCAGATTATTTACGGAGTACAACTTTGCTACACAGCGCCCTTCCAGGTTTTTCCTTTATCATAAGACATCAATGCCTTGCGCCCACCTTAACATGGAGAGCAGTTCTTTTTCCCCATTTAATCAAAGCACAAGGAGTGTGTGGGAAGAAGGTGGATGAGAATGAATACTGTTGTTGCTTACGATGTCAAGCAAGGGATATCTATTCAGACCCTCCCCATTGATGATTATGTTGGCCAAGGAGGATGCCGGTTCTTTGCATGCCAATCCATCACGATTATAAAATAGCTTTTGAGAGTTGCAATCGCAAGCTTACAGGTGCTTGGTAGGGCGGGCATTTTGCAGAGACTAGGCAAGGACGCAAATATTGGACAATTTTATGCTTTATAGCTCAACTGGAGGCAAAGAAGTGGAAAGTGCGCAAATGAGTGGCTAGCTTGGCAATAACATATTTGTGACAGCGTTCCTCCGAGGAGGTTATGTGATGGCCTGTGAAAATGCGGCTCATGCTCGGTGTTGTAACAGGCGAACCGGCAGAGAAGTTTGTATAGAGACATGCTGCGCAGAACAGCTATCATGTTCTCCTGATTTCCACTAATAAACTTATGCATTTTGTTACACCCTGGCAAGGCATATGGCATTTGGCAGGTCAAATTCAGTTCATTAAAAGTGGCCAGTGGATTCATAGTTTATTGGATGCTTACATTTCCGCATACCCAGTGGTGGACAAACAAAGTAAAACTATTTGCTACCATTTGCTCTGCCTCTGTACAAATTGTTCTGGGTATGCTTGAATTGCACTGAGCGAGCCAAATTGCAGTAATACGATCCTTTGCTATTAAAAGCGAAGTTCCAGATAGCAGTATCCTGCACGACAGTCGCAGAGAGGATAATTTAGGGAGAGGAATGTTGCAATCATTCTTTGGCTTTGACATAAATGTGTTCATCCTATTTTTCTATAAATCTGCGCCCATTTTGCGATGAGTTTTATGTTTCGCATCGCTTACATGCAAATACTAGCTACCATTACAGTGGCTAGACGACTCCTATGCAATGCTTCATTTGAGCAACCAGAATGCATTAGTGAGTTCTCTCAGGTGGTGCATTTTGTTAACTAGATGTTGATGTGCGCAGAACAATGTAATTAGCAGAACAAACCAATGCTCTTTGCTTCGAACTTTCTACTGATTCGCTCGAGTAGGATGTATAATCAAGTGGTCTCTAACATGGAACAACTGGTGAGTGGCTCAATTCTGGATCACCGAACCGCAAGTTACGAGGCACGGAAGTGGAGGCGTTGTATCATAAGGACAAATGCAACACTAATGTCGAAATCAACATTTGCGCCGTTGGGGCTATACTTGTGACGTGGCAGCAGCTTATGCTTATCTGTCTTCTCTTCCCCCTCGATTTTCCTTCTCGTTTATTAGTTTTGCTAGTAATGCCATATTTGTGATAATGGTCAACCTGCATGATGACGCAAGTTGTGCATTGGTGAAAATGTATGAAGTGAGTTTGTGGGTTTGAAGGGTCGATCCAGGATGCATCAGCCTGTAATAATGCTCGTTGCAGTAATTTTGACTGGTAAATGGTGGACTTGCTCACACTAGCCTGAGTGGGCCCTTTTGCTTTGCTTTGCTTTGCCTCACAGCTTATTTGGTGGGTTTTTTAATCTGCAAGTGCCTTTATCCAGCTACTCATCTCCCAGCCATTTCCAGGGGAACTGAGTTTTACTCATCGATTTCACAAATCTATTACCTCATTCGCAAAACACAGAGCAATCGGATGCTTATGGGAGCCTCGTATTGTAGCATTTTCAGCACAATGGTTCTAGTTACTCTAAACTTGACCTGCTTAATACGCTTGGTGTGTTTTAGTAATATTTTACAAAAAATAACGAAATTGTTATTATTGTTCTATGTCTTGTAACGGTGTGGCTTTGTGCATAAATAAGCACGACATCGGCACTGTTATCACAAACCCAAGTTCTCTTTCCGCAAACAGCGCAAAATTGCGGGATAAAACGGTGATTGTGGCTAGACAGCGCTCTCGGCGTGCAAAGCCTCACCCAGTGTCGTGCACTTTATCATCGAGGCCTAAATGCATTCCATTTCTCCCCTTAGGCCTGTATGAGGAAGTGCTAGTGCAATGAACGTGCATGTTTTAGATTAGAATGCCTAAACATGATAGTGTTATAGTAGTTAGTGCAGGAAGAATCTGAGCCGAATTAAAGTTGTTGACGTATTTAATGTTGCCGTATTACGCAGTTAAGGTCGTTACCCATTATGCTGCGGTCATAGCAGCGAATAATTCGGAGGATCAAACGGGACTGCAATTTTACTGTTTATTTATATATCCATACCGTCATTCTTGCTGGCTGGCAAGCCACTACTCATGACGCAGGGTTTTCCGGCTCATTTAGGCCTGATTATTGTTGAAATGTTAGCACTGATTAAGTGATCATAAGAGTGTTTGCTCCTTCTCAACCTCAGCACAAGTCAACAAATTTAAGGGCTGCCAACAGTTCTTTATGTACTCTGATTCGAGAATCACTGGTCAGGCACTCACATCCTGACCAATTTATCACCAAATTTTGGTGCATAATTGTTATGATTTGCATTATTTCTCCCCATACTCATGGTCGACATGCCACTAGCAAACATCACTTCTGCTGTGAGCAAATGCACAGTGATTCCCTGCTCAATTAAAATGATTGCCTAGGAGACTATTATGAGGAGTGCATAAGAGGACTTTGTGCTTTAGAGGGCCTGCTGCAAACAGATGGCCGGCTACACGACCGCATATCTGAACATCATGGAGTATATCTGCACCGCCGACAGCCACCAATGTAAGGAAGAACCATTGGCAGGGAGCGTCGGCAGTGCCAAGCCAATGAGATGCATAAAGTGGTTGGAGTGATGTGCAGCTAATGAGAATTGGGATGTTTTGGAACAATGTGTCGGAAGTATTTACAAAGGCAGTCCGCCTAAGATTGACTTCATTCACTCAAAAACTAAACTGCAGTTCAAAATGTGCCTGGTTTTTTTCCGAATCGGGAAAGTGGAAGTTACGTCTGTAGATCGACTCAACCTCTGTGAATAGTACTTGTCCAGTAGAAATTCTCGGTCCTTCTATTTGTTAGCATTTAAATTAATCAAGCGAAATTGCAAAGCCTAATCTCTTCTAAATCACTATTTTCATGCACATTTTAATAAACAAACGGCCTAAAGGGCAAAATGTGTCTATATTTTCTTATCTTCTCCAGTTCC
The DNA here is from genome assembly GCA_001923025.3 of Taenia multiceps. Lineage (NCBI taxonomy): Eukaryota > Metazoa > Platyhelminthes > Cestoda > Cyclophyllidea > Taeniidae > Taenia > Taenia multiceps. Next base: position 36,325,607 of record CM010312.1, read on the forward strand.
CTTAGATTCAAAATTAAGTTACAAATGTTGACGATGGTTTGATATTTAAAAATAATTCGCTCATTTCTACAATCTGTACACCACTTCAACCCAACTCAGGACGGATGGTGATTTGCTGTCATAATACTTTCTAGTTGATCTTTTTAGATGCAACATTGAAAGCAGCTGGTAATCGGCCTCTTCAATTAGTATTTCGCTGCCAAACTTCGTGACTTCTATTTCATCACCAATTAAGTGTAGCCACCAGCCCCAATCACACGCTCAACTCATTGTTGGTTTTGTCACTTTTGCGCATTGGATCCGAGTACAGTCAAATTTCGACGCTTATTTTGTTGACGCTGACAATTTTTTTCTTTAAAGAAAGGAGAAAATGAGTTTCTTTAAGGAGGTGTTGGTTAACTAGGGGGCCAAGCGTGGGACGCCAGATGCGGTAGGGTCAAAATTTGTCTGCGAAGGGACAACGACTACTGATGTCTACTTTGGCAGTATTTGCTTGGTCCTTGAAACTTCTGCATACATATGGCTATCATTGTAGTTAATGCGATCGTGTAGGTCGTCAAAAGTGTGTGATTGGCTTTATGTAGCAAGTAAGTTGCAACGCATGCCAAGGCCTTCGCACAGGTTTGAAGAATCACTGATGTAAACCCTGGATCTAAGGGTCGATCATGTTTCGCATACAGTTCTGCGTTCGCGGTAAAATGCAAGAGAACTAACTTCCAATGCCACTGCGGACGCAACTATGTCAATCAAAAATCGGTATTATGCAGTGCTCCAGAAATTCTTTGCAGTGGTTTAGGAGCAAAGCTTGATTCAGTCAAGAAATGTAACTGTCAAAGCTGCAAAGTCCATTTAGGAGGCGTCACCGGTGGATTGTTCGTTACACTCAACTTTTAATAGTGCCACACTAGAGTGGGACCGCAGGTGGAGATGAATGCTTAATCGAAGTTGTTGCCTTCACTGTGGCCCTAATCCCAACCAATATCGCTGCCCGCTCTGTTCAACAACTATTTGCTGGTTTCGCAGTCGTCGGCTTTGGTCACTCAGGAGCTGGAGTTGGAATAAAGGGATCCGTTAAACATTCCACATCTACCTCCACCAAATCCAGACGACGCCTTTGAGGCTGTTGGCTGCCACTATTGCCCTACACAGCCAAATTTTCCGTTAGAGTACGAGACTTGTGCTCTTGTGAAGACTTTAGTAGGTACTCATAGCATTCGGTCCCTGCACCGATTTGACCTCGGGCTCAGATATTATATCGTAGCAGAAATGAATCCTGCAACCAAGATGGTTCAAAAAAGATCACCGCTTGCCTGCGTACGCATTAGTGCATAATTTCTTCTCAAGGTGCATGGCGACATTTTGCAAAGAAATCAAATTTTATACGAGATGGATTGGTGTTAATAGGTGGAAAATAAATCCTGGCATCTGCTTTCCATAGTACAGTGCTTTTGACCTTCAGCAATCTGCCTGGGAAATTAAAGGATCACAGTCCTGCGATTTCTTCGTTATGAAGGCATCACCACTTGGTACGTCTACAATGTTGGCAAAGAAGTGCATCTCGTGAGGAAGCAATAGCCTTTGCATGATGGAACGCAGTGCTTACGATTAGAACCCGGGTTTAAAACTGGGGCACACATGGTTGATTAGCAAAAAGGCTAGGCTTTCGGGAGTGGGATAAGATACGATCAGGAATGAATGTGACCAGGCCTATAACAAAACGACTTAGAGTCTATTCTAAGCCTGAACACAAGTGCAGGTAAAAAAGCCTTTCGCCACCTCAAATTCTCCAACTGGCATAAACTACGAACGAAAATATAACTAATGAAGGATGAGCTTACAAGCAGACCCGTGCATAAAATCCGACATTGGGCAAATCAAATTTTAACAAACTTGTAATTAAAACCAAGCATGCCTCTTGCATTAGTGACAAGCTAAGAGGAGCACAGAATTATTGAAATTTACAACCACAGGCCTTGAAGTCGATGCGATTATCCCAACTTCATCCACGGAAGCCTAGCATGTGTATAAGAAATGGACCGCATAATATCATGCAAGTACTAGGAATAGGGTGAAATCGAACAAAATTTGGAATAGTAAACATAACCTTTGCCCAGGCTTTGAATATCAAATGTGTCCGCACATTGTAGGTGAAATAAAGACCAGGAAGGAGCCGATTAATCATTTGCGCACTGCTGTATTCATCTTGACTATGACCATGGGAAGGATCAATATAGCGCTACGGTTGATCATCGCACGGAGCATCACTTCCAGTTTCTCCTGCTCTTTGTCTTAGTCCGAGACCGTCATCCTCAATAGCGAAGGCACTCCGCACGGTGTAAGACCTGGGGTTAGTCACTGACAAATTGTGGTTCTCTTTTCTTGATCATGCCAAGCCAGCAGCGCATTCAACCCAAACATTCAGTAGCGCATAGGTGATCATGATGCAAGCAAGATGTGGCAGACTAACATTACATTTGTCGCCATTCTACTAGGCATCACTGAAATTGAGAGAGTGGAGCAATAAGAGCGAGTGTGCATTCAACTGAGACAGTGGATCTCACTGCCAAGGCAAAGAGTGCCAAGCAAAAAAACCTGTTTTAAAAGGATTGTCGATGCACTGAAACCACTTCACACCACAAAAATATTTTATTAAATGCAGTTAAGTGCTTCATTTACTACAGAAACCGAAATGGTCGAGCAAAGTAGCATCGAAGTTATGCAGGTCAGTCCTACGATGACACTGTAATAAAGTTGGTGTTTATATACGCTTTGTAGGTGAGAGGCAGGAACACAAGATCCACGTGGTCGAAACGGAGCCCGCGTGTTCTCCTCACGAGCCGGAGACTAACACCCCGTGGACTGGACATTCGCACCTACCTATTTCCCCTTAAAAAACTATGCCTAGAATAGCTCGGTCTTTTGCCAGCAAGGTGAAAAGAGACGAGGAGGAAGAAAGGGATAATCCCGCTACAGACACACCTCAGCAGGCAGGCCATGGTTGACTTATCTCTTTATCATTAAAAATGAGGTTAAGATTTCCGGATGAGTTAGCACCAACTCAATTTTTACTGTGCAATATTCGGCTCTATCCTTTCGGCAAACATTCGTTCATTAAATGTTCTGCAAATGAGGTCTTGCCATCCTACATTTTGTTTTGACTTGTGATTAATAGCAACACTACCAACTTCATTATACAAACTGTGTCAATTATTTTCGGCCCAATATGAGCACAAGGCATTATAAAGGCGTCGCGAAGAAAATTGCTATTTACTAATAGGGACGGAGGATTAGGCTCTTAAGCATCTGGATGTAATATCACCACTTTGTACCGTCACCTAGCTAACACCCCGCATAGCATGGGCGCTGAGGATAAAGCAGGAGAGAAGTCACAACCATGCCATAGATATTGCTCAGTTGTGCTGCTAAAGTCCCGTAGCCATGGGCATAAACTGATAGCGGCAGTCTTCAGACTGAGCATGTTGGCATTCTATAATTATACACAGGGATTCTAAGAAAATGTAGACCCAGCTGGCAAACAAAGGGCTGCTATCAACACAGAGTTCATTGTGGCCCATATTGCTGCAATTCAAGGCAGGCAGAAATGTTCCGAGCAACACATTGCTCAAATTCCAAAAATCGAATCACAACAAATGTTCCTCTAAATTAGCTTCTAACTTGGACTTCGAAACATTAATTATGCTTCAGGAATGAATAAGTCCAGAGTCAAACTACGGTCCCCTTTATTGAGTAGAACGGTGCCTACATGTTTGCCTGACATAAGGTGTGCAGAGATTTACATCTGTCTTTTATTAGTTCTAGTAAAACTGCAATTTCCACAGGTGCAGCATTACCATGGTTCAAAACAACTCCTTTATGAACTTTGCTGCCAGAGATTAGGTATGGGCTTCCTGCTTCTGTTAAAAAAGGGCGGAAGTTGAAGTGGCTGAAGTAGCGGTGGTAGCAGTGGCAGTGCCTACATGAAAAAAATATAGAGGTGGGAAAGAATGAAGTAATGCATTGGCAGAAAGGAGGGAAGACAAAGTCCTGCCTTGCGCTGGCAAATGCATACGTGATCGTAACCTATGCTAGGTGTCCTTGTTCTTATTACTCTTGGACCCAATGACCTAACATTATTGGATATGGGCAAGTCAGAGTGCGATGATAGCACCACCTATTTCATACATCAATCGATCTTCGTGATGGACAGATCCGCTTTCATGAGCATACCATACCCACACAAATGAGCGTCAGCATAATGTGTTCGGATTTGTATTCACACTCTCTTTCAGCCTCCTCCATTAATGTTCCAATTTCCAATTTCCTGACCACTCTTCTTTCTAACCTCTTCCACTTAGCGCATATTAACGCATCGACACTTTCCTGAGTCGCCTTTTTCTCATTGTCGAAGTGCATGAGTAAGCAATATGCTGCGTCACATGCACCTACATTCCTAGTGGCCCCTGGCTGATTAGCAACCATCGAGAGACAGTTGAAGACAACTGCTAGAGAAGGAGAACAGTCAACTGCCTGATGTGAAGGCGCTGCAGATGGTACCATTGTGCCAACGGATTATGCATGGTGGCGAATTTTCAAAAGGTTGCTTTATCCTGTCTTGCAGGACCACGTGCATTCCAGTATCTTCTCAGTTAAGCGTGTAGAACCCCCACTTTCCGATAAACCTAGCTACCCTATGGCTAAAGGGCTCCATTTTCCATGATTGTAGAGAAAACGGACTTCTTTGCCTCAGATTTAATTCCGAAGGAAAAGATACTATCTTACAGAACGTTTGTTTACCTTGGTCTCCATTAAGCTCATAGCATTTGAAATGAAACACCAAATTCATTTTGACTTGAGGCGGTACGATGAAGAGCATCAAGAGTGACTGTTTAACTGGAATTTTAGTATCCAAATTGTCCACGTTGACCCACGTAAGTAAAAAAGAATTCTGTATTACTACGCCTCCCAAGGAGTTTATCATATTTTTCTGAAGACTTTGGCCTAAAAGGTTCCAAATGAACAGAACGTAGCCATTTCGCGTGTACTTTTCGTGTGCATTCGTTGAAGAACTGGACAAATCCAATTGCCAATGTCTCGTGGCCGGTAGGCTTAGGGCAGATCAGTAAAGCATCACCAAAATGCGGTCAGTTGAGGTACTGCATCCCGTAAACAATTCAATGCAATGTTGATAGGAACATAATTTGCCTTTGGAGCATGCGGCACGATTGGGAATCCCAGAAAGCATAGAAAATTAAAATCAAGTGCTGATATTTATTCAAAGATTAACATACTGCATCTAATTAGTCTTAAAACGGGGTATTTAAAACAAGATTGCATTGGGTTGTTTTAATCAAACCTTGGACCAAAAGTCAACGCTACTTTATCATAAAGTTTTGGCATTGGTACGAGCAGTGCGCATATAAGTGATAATCGGAATCTATATTCGTTCGTTGGGGTATGGTTGACTCACTGTCATGGAATCCTGAGAGGTGGTGGCCCAGCTTGCTAAGACGAGGGAATGCTATTCGGAATGTGGGTACTTCAAAAGTCTTGCACCAAGGCAAGGAATGGAATTACCTGTACCAAAATTTGGGTATAAACAGCTGGAGCAAGGGGATAGCTTAATAATTGGCAAAAACAATTGCAATCGCTTTGAAGTTAATTGGTTGCCAGACTCTGTCCATGCCACTGGCATGTGAGACATGGCAGCATTGAAGATTGAGAAAATATACAGTTGCAGTACCTAAATTCACTTGAGCCTCGCGTTTGGGCCTAAGGGTGACCTATTCTCGGAAGGAGGGCATTACCTTCTACTCAATTTACTGAAAGTAAGGCATTTGTATCTGGGAAACAGAGACAAGTGGAATATTCACTTTGCTTTTATGGGAAGTATCTGCAGGCAGCAATATGCTTAAGCTGCATCACTTCAGGAGAGTTCTATCTACCTATATGAAGCAAGCTCTTCATATCTACCACTTACAATGACAACTGCAAAACGGCATACATTAATAACCCACATCAATCGTCTTATTTCTGTTTACATAAGTGGCAAAAGCAGCCATCTCTCCTTCAACACTCTCCAAAAGATTTCTTAAACCCAGGAGTAAAATAAAATCAGATTGTTTGCAGATCGACTACTCGGATTTGCGACAGCAGCTAATTGTCGATGCTGAGATGAATGGGCCTGATGCTCTTCTAGTTCTACAGGTCGCGCTTCAAAACTCAGTCGAACAATTACTAAATTGCAATTTAGCCTTAATCAGCACGATCTTTGCAATGTGCAGCATGATTGCGGTTGAATGCAAGGTGCAAGCACGCATGTTTTGCCAGAACTTTTGGTCGCGATTTGTAACCATGACACTAGAACAATTTGCAAAATACGTGATCATAGTCGAATGTAAAAGGAAACTATCCTTTGATCACAGGAGCATGAATTGAGCAGATTGTGCGATAAATCACGTGGTAACTTTGCCTTTTAAAAGCTGAATTTCTCCTCCACGAAACAGCGCCCAAGTAATGCTAGTGTTGCGGCAAACTTTTGTGGGAGTGTGCATAAGACCCTCGGATATGCTAGCATTAAATCACGAGTGATACAAGGGAAGAAGACTAAGGTGGCAACGCAATGGGACACGTAATCAAAGGCAGCTACAAGTAGCTATATGCATCAGCAATATGTGGCTTATCGATAGCAAGTTGTATGTCTTGCAGTTTAACGGATGAACCATTTTTGACTTGGTCCTAAGTACAGGTCACTCGAAACACAATCCACACTCACTGACGAGCCAGCACACTAAATGGGCACAGATCCCAAGCTTAAGATTCCAAAAGGGGCTACAATGCAGAATGAGGTGCTCTGATGGCTGGGCAGACATCCAAGAATGAATGAAGGTAGTGGTAACCATCAGTGCCATGTGACCTTAACCTTATAAAGCACACATAATTGAACCAACAGCCTTCTCCAAGAGAGTGTGATTCCCTTCCACGCAAACAAATTTGATGCATGGTCTTAAACACAAGCATCCTAAGAGGAGGCATCTAGCTACGCAATTTACTTAATATCAGAATACGCCGGCAGCGAAAAAATCGTCCCCGTATCGGGGTGAACAGTCGGCTGTTCCCTTGGTCGTCGTCGACAGATCACATTAAGACGCCTGCTACGTCATTGACAATGCGCGTCGAATGAGGACATCACAAGTGCGGCTGAGATGAGCAAACATTGTTTCCAATGCACCTGTTCGAAATCCCCTATTTTTATAGGCCAAAAGCTGCAACAGCAGAAGGAATGTCTAATTAGAAGTTGGGGAAGATTAATCTGCCTTTGAGCACCCGATCATTGTCTTGACTTCTCCAGGCCAGCATAGCAGGACTAGTTCGGTGTGGCAATAGCTGGTGAGTGAATGCGGAAAATTGGTTTCCCAAATTGATGCCATTTAGTCAACCACAAAGCCTGCCTTGGGGTGCATGAGAAGTGCACACTTATTAAAAGAGCAACTTTTCCCTGCTTAGATGTAGTGCTAAGGAATCCTAAAAGCAAAGACCATTTGTAGAGATGAGAGTTGCCAATTACTGAAAGCAAAGTCGGAGTTGAGTACAGAGTGGCAATAACTCACAGCCGAAAAATTCGAACGCGCCTCTATTATAATTGAAGTGCGCTTAGAGTTTCAACCTGTGCATCGAGCAGAACAGAGCGGCAGGGCCTTGCGAAAAGTAAAATTCAACTTAATCAGCACCAAAACAATTCTCAAATCCGCTCTTGGATTACCTCATCTACATGCCAAAAACGGCGCTTCAGAAGAGAATAAGTTATCCCCTGACTTTGGATCTTCTCCTGTTTACCGTTTTTTCGCTGACAACATCAGAGTTTCTTATCACCCCTGTATATCGCCATGTCCGCAGCCATCATCACATAAACGTACTCGGACCGATTTTTTCTAATAAGTACGTTGCATTGATGCAACATGAGTTACTTGAAAGTCTATGAGAACTTGGATTCAGGAAAATAACTAGTTACACAGGTAGTTTGTGTTTACTAAAAACTGACAGATCTTAGTTTTGAACGTCGTAGGTAGTCCTTCTACATGTGCCAGCCCAAGTGCCCTCTTTCATGCGCTTTGGCAAGGTTTTGTAAAAGCTTATATTCTGTTTGCAAAATCATTCCTTTACGTTAATCGGTTATCGTGGGTTACTTGTTTAACACGCAAAGTAGATCACCTTAATCCTATTTAACCCATTTTATTAGCAAGCTACCCTCTACTTGATTTGGTTCATATAAGTTAGGCAAACTGGACGCACAGGCATCGATACCAAAGCGCATAAGCTGACAGCTCAGAGTAGCCGGTGATAATGCTGTGACATGGAAACTCACATTTGTTGGCTTGTCGTCAGTGCAAGTCCGACGGCCTTGAGTGTAATAGATTCCGTTTTCATTTCCAGCTTCTTGACCTTCGTTCCCGTGAAGGGAGGGCACTGACTAGGTGGGACATTACAAGCGGTAGAAATCATTTGTGATTGTTCAATGAACGCTTCTCACACAAGAGTTGCGCTTAGTCAAACACGTGTTACAAGGTCCTTCCTATTGTCCTTGCGTATGCTAATAACGGTGCTCGCTATTTCTCTATTAGTACGCAACCTTCATCTTTGAATCCGACAGGTAGTGCGGCCTTGTGCAAGCGCATCACGCCATGACAAAGGGTGCCTAGTTGGCCATGAATTGGACGCTGCAAGCTGAGTTTTATAGGTGAGCGGACCATCATCACTGAAACAAAAACCTTGCTCCAAAGATGGCGTAACCTGTGATGTGCTCCATGTGCCGCATTTTACCCGCATAGGTGTCCATGGTCCCTAACTCAGCGGACTTTAATCCGACTGTGTTCATGCTGTTTAGAGAAGGAAGTGCATGATCACGATCGCTACAAGCTGTTTATAATGCCACAGGTAAGAAAGCATTGAACAAATCAGCCTGCTAGTTACAAGGAAGGGAGTTGCCACACCAAATGTAATAAAACTAGCTTATGAAAACGCAGATGGTGCTAAAATTGGGAGAGACTCAAGTTTTTTATAATGTGGGTTGAAACCGGCTGAGTATTTTCTTCTCTGGGGAAAGAAATAAGCAGTCCTGTAGAAGAGCTGACCATGGACAATGTCAAGAATCCGCAAGAGGCACTACGGTCTCCTAAGCTACTCAGATAAAAATGAACGACGAAGGTATGCTGCCGTGCGTTAAATGCAGGAAGCCGAACATGGAAGCACAGAATGGCATGTTCCCAATATTCTGTATTAAGGATTCAAAAAACTCTCTTTTTTTCCCACCGCAAGTATTTAAAATAGGATACTGAGAGGCGAAAGTAACAAAGTTAGAAGGAAATCCAGCTTCAGTTCTGCTAAACAAGCTTTGTGAACACCACACGCTAACTTCTGAATCCAGCCCTAGTACACTGAATGTCGGTTACCAAATACGCACAGCACAAGCAAGTCAGCACTGACACTGACCAAAAAATGGTATTCCTTAGTGTTCTGCGTATAGCAGGTTACCTCAAGCATTTGGCCAGAACTTTACGAAACTCGTAAGATGGGTGCGTGCATTGACAAAATACAAACGTAAATAGAGTGCTAAAGTTGATGCTGTGCTTTACACCGATTCTAAGATTGCCCAAATTGAGATTTGAGCCCTACTTACTTGTACTGGATACCGACTTTGGTGACGCAGCTGTGGGCGCATGCACTTGCAAAGATAAAGCCGAGAAAGGAAGCAAATCACAGGCTACACGAGTCAGACAATGTGACTAGTGTTAGTTGTTCTTCCATTGCAGATAACAGGCAAGGCTCTATCTAGCTACCCCCAGATAATTTATATAGTTTAAGTTAATAAGTGTTCCACCACTATTAAACTCAAAATGTGCACTTTGAGCAAAACAAAAAATTCCACTAAGGAACATAGTTATAACGAACCGCAATCCAGCCTGAAGATGCACCTTGGAAATTCTCAAATTATTAGGCCCTTGCATGTGCTGGATTTCTCATTTTGCCGGTTTGATACAATTGTGCTAAATTCTTGCAACTACCAGTTTGCAAAGCACCAATGTGCAGCAATAACCAACTGTGTGCCAAATCCAGGCGCTCTCAAGTTTCACTCGGCTCCACCACCCACTCCATCTGAGCTCCCAATATCACATCTACGATCCGAGTCGGCAAGTCGATAACCTCGTCGAAAGACACCGAGGAGGCCGCAGAAGTAGCAGAACCACCACATGTTGTGTCCTCGTTTTCAGGTACAAAGTAAACCGCCAGTACTTCATTTACAGCCCTAACCCTCCACTCATCAGCGGCATCAATGAAACCGCAAGTTCGAGGCGTAATCAAGACCGAAACCTTGGTGATATAGGCACACAGCGAGCGGCGTTATCAAAGATGCGGCAGATGTGTGCCTTAATACAAGCGACATCGGCTACGTGAGTGTGATCTCAGGTTGATGGCCATGTTGAGCATGCTGCAAGAAGGAACTGAAGGCGATGCTGAAGTGGTGGTTCAACGACGGAGAGACAGCTACTGCCTTTGTCGCACTACACTTACCCAATTGTAGTGCAAAATACAAGAGCCAACTGACTAAGTAAAAATATTTCAAAGGAGGGCACCAAAGAACAGTCTAATCATTGATGGTAGTCAACAAAAACCGAAAATACCATGCAAAAATTCGGCAACATGAAGAAGGCAATATCTGAATCGAAAACACATTGCACAAATACTCGGTTATACTTCCGGAAAGGACAACTGACGATAAGACATTTGTAGGATATAAACAGCGTTTCGTTTTGCATGCGAGGACACGGAGGACAGCCGTGACCACCAACGGTTGTTACTTAAATCTTCGCCACTTGGCGGTACTGCACTAAAATACTGAAATCCCTCAATGAAATCTCGTCAAAATTTGCTCTTTTAGCGAATTAGTACTCAATCAAATCACGAAATTAATTAGCACTTGGTTATATTTGCTAGGCTGAGTCGAAGCGGATCTTACCTATGATGCTGACCGAACCCGACCGCCGACCTGTCAATCACATCGCTGTTAATAGTTAAGATGAGAGGATCAATTATGTGAAGTGGGTACATGGAAAGAAAATTCTTAGCTGGCGGTTTAATGCAGTGGAACGATAAGATTCGGAAGCTCTACCGCGTTCGAAGGTGGAGGCTATTGTCAATGCCAAGTTAGCAGAATCAAAGAACAGAAGTTATTAGGTCTACCACTGGACTAATGTGTTGTTATCCATTTTAGGAAGGGATTGTAGTGACAGCCAGCAAAGTTAATAACTCTTAATCAGCCAAAAATTCTATTTTACTTGATACGCTATGTCTGGACCTAAAATACGTGCTAGAAGCAATTCGCTCAGTTGCGGTAATCGCTTTTGTCTTCTTGTGATCTAGCCAATACGGTGAGCGCTTGATGCATTCGGTTATTTTTCCATTTAAAGTCAGACCTTATAAATCCTGTGCCATCTTGCCCAGTTAAAATCACCTCTTACTTCATGAGCTCCCACATAGTATAAAAGCAATTATGATGAAAGGGACTTCAGTATCGGATCGTCCGGTTGAGCGTTTCAAAGACCGACCCAATGTCACTATGTAACTGGGCATTTTTCGTGGGTGCTCAAATAACCACTAGCCAGTGTTGTTTGCGATAAAATGTAGAAAGACTGTATTAGATGGTTTTTCATTTATTTTGGCAATTAGGCACAGTGTGAACAGGTGGAAAAAGATTGCATGAAAATATGACACGAACTCTTTGACATGATCGACGCATGCTTGTGGTGTAAGAAAAAATCCAGCACCTCATCTCAAGAGATTGGGTTGATTGTGTCGATATTATTGTGTCCAAGCCACTTATGGTGATGGATTTATGAGGAGAAAAGTAATTAAGAATGCGGTTTTAGACCCCGAAGATAGTTTGGAGCATAGAACCGTTTCGACTATGCTAATTCTTTGTCATCAACAAAAGGACAAACAAACTGTTCCTAATGGTTCACCAATTGTCCTCCAAACGCCGCTATTCTGCTCTTTATAGTGTTACTAAGGTACAACTGACATTTGCTTCTTTTGTTTACTTTAATTTCATCACCTTAACCATTTTAACAAAGATAATTGCTGGCCATTGCACAGGCTACAATTTTTAATGCTCCTTTCTTAGTGCTTCTAAATGTAATTTAGTGCAGAACTACTATAACCAGCGGCCCCAAATAGCGTTTCTCTTTGGTCAGATTGCGTGAGTTAAGGCTCAGGAGGGATGAGGGTCGCCACGTTCCAAATGCGAATGTCTCAGCAAGCCTGATGAATTGATAAGCAGAAAACTAATTCATAAATATGCTGCAAAGACACTTGGACAATAAATGCTGAATGGAAGTCAGGGGCAAGTCAGAAACCACTGACGTGGCCATTGCCTTAAAAAACGATGGGCTCTACTTCTATGAAGCAGTCAATTCAGTCAATGTCAGCGACGCAGATGAGCTCTTTTTCCGCAACGAAGTAGAATTCTAGGTGCCCAAACTGAGTTAAGAACTGGTTTTTGAGTCTCTTTCACGCTCCATTTAATGTACCGGTGCATGGCCTCTTCACCAGCTACTAAGAGATGCCCTGGATGGTAGTGAGGGAAGCGCAAATTTTTGCCGTTTTGCAAAATGATCCTGAAAGGAAAAACGCAAATCACAAAATTTAAATCTTTAATTCTGCATGTGTGTGTCTCTGTGTGTCTGCATTTATCTTTGAATGTGCATGTGCCTAGGTCTGCAAGTAAGCCCATTTAGAGGCAACGATAAAGTCTGCGCTAAGGCTTTAATCTCTTAAATGGTATTACTGACTGCTTGGGTCTCACATTCACATCAAGGCAATTAATAGCCCCAGCGTTGGGAACAATGCCTGAATGCAGGAGAGGGTTGTGCAACACTCTAGCTGCCACAAACGTACCGTTTGAGTAGGGAGCAGGAGGGCAATTTGTGTCTTGTAACAGACGAAAAACACGGCCATCAGAATCAGAGTGACTCAACCTTACGCCACCCTTAACTATGTACTGATTCACACCGGAAATTATTGGCAAATAATGCCCGATTCGCTACATCACATCAATTCTTAGGCCATTTCCCCCCGCCCTTTTGAAAAGTTTGCCAATAATAACGTCAATAATTAGCCAACTTTGAGGAGGAATGAAGGCGAAACTTTGTCGATAAATTTAATCAAATTACTTTGCAGCAGCCAACTTCGTCTGACGCCGAGAATGCATACCTTGAATAAATTAGAGTGTTTTTGATCCTTGGCACCAGATTTTAGATTGGAGGCTCCCGATAAAGCAAGCAGCATCTTCTTTTTTGGCAACACTTATTAGGAAGCATAGGGCAGTAAGTGATGATAAGTTTCGTCCTTTATTTTGCTATTTGCAGAGTATGATGCATTTTTTCTTCGGAAAAGTTGGCGCAGATCCTTAAGGAGAACCAACACAGACAAACAAGCAATTGCAATCTTAAATTCGATGCCCAGCCGCTATTCATGCGTTATTGTTGCATTCCACCCTTTAACCATTCAACATACTGATGATTTATGGCTTAGCGCAGTGCTGCGTCATTATGCGCTTACCTTGTTGCATTAACTAAGATATGTTAAATTACTGTTTCACAATCAACTTTGTCTCCCATCAGAGCTTGCATGACTTCGTTTTCAAAAGCTCTTTTCTAACTAAGCCACAGTGAAATTATAAGACGCACTAGAAGCTTGAAAATTTAGTGGGGGCAATAGCGCTTAGCAAAGATTTACTCTAACACTTCACGCCACATACTTACAGGATAGAAAAGACTTCACTGAGACGATAAACAGACCTCAATGGGTGTGTTTGGTGGAAACAGGTTTGCCTAAAGAGGTGATTTGAGCGTATGTGATCCTGCCATGCGTCGAGCATCGAGTATTCTGCAAAGCATTCTGTAAAGTAAAGGCGTACTTCTGGTTTACTCTTGCTATTCGCTGAGATATGGTGCAATGCAAACGTCAAAATTAGGTGTAAGAAGCCAAGGCTGCGATTGAAAAGTAGAGCATATTAAATTCAGTAGGAATTAGACAGGTGCCAACTCACAAACATGCCTAGTAATGAAGTGATCCAAAAGTAAATCAAAGGGTTGAAACGCTGTGTTGCACACAAGGCACACATTGTGATTCGAGGCTGTTTTTGGGGTTTATTAAAAACGTTTGTGTTAAGTCTGTTAGGCATAAGTGTGTGAGGCAAGAATAATGCAGAGATTTTGCAGCTCTTCCAATCTTTTTGATGCGGTAATGCCAAACCGATAGTTTGGCGGTGTGTTAAGCAAACCGGACAACCTACACGCCTGAATTCTGAAACATCAAAGCATGTTTGGAATTAGATTTTGATAACCCGTATGTGGCTTACAATAACACGTATCCTCCTACATCGACCTATTTTTAGGCAACAAATTGGCATTCATGCTAAAGCATGCCTTATTTTCCGGTAGGCTCACCTAAATTTCTTATGCATAGGCATGCAGATTAGCAAGTATAGACTAATGCACCTTTGCACATGTGCATCAGCACACACAGCCATGAATAGAAGTGGAAAACGTCATTAAAAAAGCAAACGATACATGCCTTGATGCTCGCGAAACAGGTGCGCTAGGTAAAGGATGGCGGTCTTTAATCGCGTGGAGCAGGAGCTACATTTAAAGGGTTCCATCTTGGCAAAGAAGTGGGCCTAGACCAAATTTGAACTGGGAAGTAATGCACCGATCGGAACTGATTTTGACTTAAAATGCGATTCAAACTAACGCAGTGTTAGCTAGTTAGAAAACCGTACGCAGCGCAGAGGTTTTAGCAAGGTTTACCGCATTCACTGGCTGTTTTGCTGATTCTAGCTCAGGGAATATTTGTTAGATTAATTTATACCCATTCTAGTTGAGAAATCATTTGGCAGAAAGAAATCCTTGGTCCACATTCTAGGGATCTGTCTTTTAGCACATATGCAATGGCTTCTTACAACCTCATTGTCACTTTGAGAGGGAGAGTGTGCCACTAATTTAGCAACAACTGAAATGTAAAGAGGGTAACAGATTGCCTTAATCGGTCAACCACACGAGCTTATTGCTCTAAATTGGTTATTTTTGTTGGGCCCTGTGGTGTTAAGAAGAAACGCAACATGTTGAGCGCATGAAGCGTTGTTGGGGAGGTAATCAATCCCTACGCAAAGGGCTGCCTTCTGTAAATGCACCACCGCAATCTGATTGTTGTGGTTATGAAGGTTGACTGACAGGTGTGTCCTGCTAGTGATTACAGGCGCATTCAAATTGAAATGCGTTGCAGTAAAGTTGCGTCAATCGTGTACGTGAAGAGCTTTTCCAACCGTGGAGGCAGATTCCGTGCCTTACTGCTCGTGATGTGTTTTGGGTAAGCGGATCCTTTCTGAAAATCGAATGCTCTCGTTTTGAATGAGTCCCAATCTAAGAGCGTTGAATAATTTCTAAAGCCTTTGGTAAGAACCAAGCTCACCAGCATATTTGGTCAAATTTTGGGAGCGTGAAGCAATTAAATTTAGTACCCTCTACACGACACATTCAGAGCACACATGCTCTAGTGATTTCCTTCGCACACTCCACTGTTAAAAGTATCCCTCACTTCGTTGTTAGTATTTCTCTAGCAGGAGAAAAATGCAGCAGAAAGATCGTACAAAAGAAACTATACAATTGTTTGACCTGGCTGTAGAATAAGGAGAATTGCGTATTCGAGTAAAAGTCTTCTATCAGCTAGTGGAAGCATATTTGGTTTGCGAATTCGAATGTACACGTTGGCTTTGTGTACGCATCAGCAAGCACCAAAACCTGCAAATCCGCATGACATCTAGTCCATGCTTCTGAAAATGCGGTTTTACGCCCTACGACAATCCTAAAGTTGTCTTGTTCGCCTATGAGTTTGCCTGTTATAACAAGTTTTGCTTTAATGACCAACCAATTTTCCACTAGTCTAGTAAGTAACGAGTCATTTTGCACCAATATTCACTGCTTAATTGAAACTTCATGTCACTAAAAAGCACAGTTACATTACTATGGGCAACCAAATTTAAGCAACATTAATAAGGTAAGGATCCCTTATAAAGCTTAGTGCATTTTGTACTCAAGTGTGATCCCTCATGAGCATTCAAGAAGTCTTTACTCCTTAATGTTAAACAGCTTACTGGCGAATTCGTAGTCTAGTCTGCATTATTGGGATACAAAGAAAAATCAGTAAGACATTTTCACATAATGCCTATTCTATTTCTCCATGCGAATTATGCCACCTTTAAAACCAAAATATTTCTCAGCTGATGATATTTTCGCATGTGTGCATTGACAATTTTGTTATTATTCTGGTAATGGCCTTAAATGCTTTTCCAGTTGCTAGGAAATCAAAGTGTGGGTGTTAAAGACTGCTTTTTGGGGTTACAATGTTTCAGCCTTTATCGGCTATTCAATTGGCTTTGTGGTGACCGACGAATCGAGTGGTTGAGTCAGAGCAGAATCGGACAGATGAATGATCAGAAATCGAACTAAAAAACATTTCTATTAGTTAATAAAAGAACAAGTGAATGATGCATGCGTGTGCGAGCGGAAAGGTGCGATAGCCTATAATCGACTTAAGACTTTGCTACCATTTTGTTCACTGGAACTGGGATTGATGGAACAATGTGAGAGGCTTTGCTTAGTGTTTCACTTGGAATTATCGCCAAAATGGACCAATAAGGCAATGAAGTAAACGGGTAGTTATTTGCCTCTACATATAAGAACAAGATAATTTTCGTGACCACAAGTTTTAACATGAATGATTTGCTACCCAACACTAAAGTTAAGATGAAACTTAAGTTATACTAATCGGTTTATGTGTACCTGAACACCACATATCATCCTTCTGCGCCAGATAAAACGCGCAAAATTTTTTCGCCAGAGGTAAACGCAAACTATGACATGCGGTCTCCTAGTGGCAATGCGTTGGAAATTTTAGGCCATAAGCGTAGTTTGCACGGTATCAGTTCGTTTAACCAATGTAGAGGGTTCCAATATTGTAGAAAAAGTGGACTCAGTCTTAGCCATGATGGATTTTCCATTTGAGGACCATGCCATAAGCTTCAGTGAGAGTTGTGCCTGTTGCAGCTCAGATGCCAGAGCCTCAAAGAAGAGGAATCGAGGCTTTGTTGCGCTATTGCAATGTGTGGCTGCCAATCCCGTTGGTAGGCAACTGCAAGTTTTTAACACTAGACGCCTGCAAACATTAATTTAATAGGCTGAATCCACCTCTTGCGTTAGCGTTGTGCCGATTCGTTGCAGCACATTGAATGTGATAAAGCTGATAAGTTAAATATGGCCTAGCCCATCATATGGTAAATCAGAATTCCTATTGCTCCACTTTACATGAGGCAACATCTTAAACAGATAGAATCAAGTAAATCGTGAAAGTGTCTTTTTACACAGCGCAAATGCACAATACGACGACGCTCCATTAAGGCAGATTTATTACCTCTCGAAAATGAATAGCTTAAAAGTAGATGCCTACAGGCTTAAAGGTTGCAATGGACTGATGCGAGGGCTATGCCATAATTATTAATATTGCTGTTGCTGTTTCGCAACAATGCTGCACAAATAGTCAATCTACTTTAATGTACTCATCAGCACTCCTTCATCCATCCACCTTGGTGTCATAATTTCCACCCACATGCTAATGCACACAGATGCACACAGGAAGACGTACGTGTACAGGGATAAGATAATGATACGTACTCATATTGTATGCTGCGTAGATCCCTGTGATTTGTCAGAGGGGAAGACTTGAAGCTGTTTCCCGCATATGGTGCACGGCATAAGATTAACCTAAGTAGATCAGCTACCTGCTTACTGGCATGCACCTTCAAAGGGCTTCTCGATGACTGGTGGCAAGACAGACTGGGATTTTCGTTGCATCGTCGAGTCCTATAATCGCTGTAACTAATGGGCATGCATTCGCTGATTTAAGCACTGTGGCCTTATTTACTACCATGGCCTTAACGACTGCATGAAATTTCGCACAAGACTGTGTGCATTGCCCACTCACAATATCGCAGCCCATCATAAAAATGAAAGCCCTCACAAAGTCAAAGAGTGAAGGCTATTTGATAACGCTAGGTGCACTCATTTGCGTCCTTAACACAATCGCTCATGCATCCAGTAGTAAGTGAATTCATGGTGTGCGCATGAATGCGCAACTTGGTCAATAGTTCAAAGGCTGATAGCCCATGAAATAGCATAAATTAACAGCGCAGATCAAAGTACACGTGCGCGGAGTGGGAACGCAAGTTATTTTTGAATACATTGATGTTCTTTCAACTCTGCCTCACTTTGTTGGCAACTTGCATCACTCGTGGGGAGTTTGCATCGACAGTCGGTAAGATACCTTCTTGTAATTACATCGGTCACCAGGCATGGAAAATACTTATTAAATAAGAGTATTTCTTAAATCGGTAATCCTGACAAGATTAGCAAAAGTTCTTTAGGATAAAGGACTGCAGGAATGTGCAAGAGATGAACCAGCTACTTTTACTCGCTTGTAGATCAGCGCATCACATCACAATAAAATCAGCTTCTTGTGGCCGCTCCCCTATATTTCCTTGTTATTATGCCTGGCATTCACCCCTCTTCGTGCTTCACCTCTTTACCTTTAAAGTGTCCTTCAATAAGCATTAATTTTTGGCAAATAGGACTTTGCCCAGCTTCGTACCCATTTACATGGCCTCGCACACTTTCGTTTAACTCGGTCGACTGCAATCGAAGCAAAGCTGCTGTCAATGTGTCAAGTGAAGTTAATGCGATGAAATTAACTGAACCGAGTAACTTGCAGAGCAACAATGTGCAGAGGTGTGTCATGAGAGATATTAAACGCCAAGCTGCTTGGCAGAACCGTACTGAATTTATCAAACATTTATTTCCCTCCTGTCAAACCATGGCCTTAGGCGATTTCTTCTTACTCTGCCACAGGAGCCTGTACTGATAAAGCAGCATAAATGATTAACCGCCTCAAGTTTATGTGGCTGCATTAATTCAAGCACCTTTTGTAGGCAAATTTTCTTTTGTGCTTCTTATGCTTTGTACGTTTTGTTGCACTATCTTATGGATGTCTTGATGGAGTATAGGAACTCTAGATCACGAACGCTATGCACTCATGATGCATGGGATCGCATAGCCAAAGGATTTCAGCATGGTGCTCAACTCGTCACCAAATAAACAAAAGTCTGTGGGGCTATTTCCTGCTCATTAACTCATAATCACCTTGTATGCACTTAGTAGCCAGCACTCTTTCAACCGCTCTAGTGCTTGACCAATTAACACCCAATCCTGTTCAAGTAGAGACAAGTGAGGTACACTGGGACAGAAGTTTTAGGGTCCTCCCAACATTATTGACAAGCTGATGCCTTTCCATTTGTGCAGAACATAGCGTTCCGGAAAACGTGCGACTTGAAGCGCTCGACCCTTACACAGTGCAAATGAAGTGGGATCCACCAGCTCAACCCCTTGGCGACATTATTGGCTATATCATCGGTTGGTATCTTGACAACAGGTGGCAGGGCGAAATTCACGTCTCCTCAGCCCAAAGCTACAGCTTTACAAATTTGCTGCCAGAACAAACCCTTTCTGCCCATGTTAGGGTACTCACTCAAAAGGGACTTTTGTTGAAGCACAAATACACAAGTAAATTCAGTAAAATGCTGAGCGTGACCACACCACGTTCGAAAGGAAGTGAGTTCTTTCCAGACATTTCATCGCTCAATGTACTACTGCTTACAATTGACTAAATTTGAACGATATAAAGCTACAAACAAAATAATTCTGCATGCACGTTCTCCATATCCTTTGCTATGAAATAGGCCACAGAATTAAACAGATGTACCCGGTAAGGCAGTCCGGGTTGCCTCATCGGACACAATTAGTTGTCACTGTGGAGAATATCTGTTATTGTGCATGGAAGAGAAATGAGGATCCGTAGCGAATGGATGGTCTGCAACAAATCCTGTAACGCATCTGCCTTCTCTGCTTTAGTGGCTGCAGGTCTACTTGCTTCCACGATCCTAGCCCTGGCGTCAATCTTCCTGTAAGTCCATGCAAACCATTGTCCGTTTTAGCTTCTGCAAATTATGAAACGCAAGACATATGTTGATTGAACTTGCTCTTCGCTTTATTCAGGCTCAATTGATCCTGAGAACGCTCGAGTCAGCAATCTTCCATTGTCGCTTGACATTGAGAGGCGAATCACCGCAACACTTTCACCATTAAAAACACAATACTTGACCATCCAGTCCATTCCCATCGATACTTGAACAATTTTACTTTTGTAAGTAGCAAATTGGTTGCTTTATTTATGTACCGCTGCTTGTCGTTAAGTGCGAAGTCTGTCGTCGGATTCAGAGGACCAATTCTGTTCAAGGTCTTGAAATTTCTTACCATGTGGGTGCTCGTAAGTGTATCAGGAATTGCTTCTAATGCATTATTTGCTCCTGTTTAGCTGGTTATTTCTTTAGCTGCAATTTAAGTGCAATAGCAGTCGCATTAGGCCCAATGTTAAACAGCTACTGGTGGGTGCGCTAGATGAGTCGACTGAGCAGTCGAATGACATTAGAAACGCATTCAGAATGAGACCTACACCTGACACGCAATTCAAATGGGCTACTCTTCCTGAGCCTGGATCCACTAATCGATCATTTCGGTGGAAGTTAAATGGAAATGGGAACACGCTTTGCCATAAAATGACCGCTATTGTTGTACATGCCCTATTAAATTTGCAAAACGTGGAAAGTGTTTTCGTCTACCCATTTGACTCTGGCCCGAAGCACTTCCTTTAATAGCTTGCACTGTTTTTTTCTCTGGCCCTTCTGCCATGCTAGTTGCCGAGTTTTACCTTTTAATGCAAATCTCATCATGCTATACTACGCTAGTCAAGGAACTGAAGACGCAAAGGAAGGGTGAAAGCATTGGATATGGTGTTTGGTGAGCGTGCTAACAAAGAAATATTGCTAGGAAGCCAGCGATTCCGCCTTGAGTAAATGTTGTATAAACGTAGACCACAAGCATCAAACATTAAAAATTTGCTTGAAGTTGGATTGAAGCCTGAAGAGACTAAGGAAGTCGAGCCAAATTGAGGATCATTGTGAAAACATGGGGCACCAGATGCAAATACAAATATTCAAATCGACGACTTTTAGACTTAATGCAAAGTAGGACCAGTTAAAACTTGAAAAATTGGGTTGTTACATTTTAGATACGCAAGTCGACGAATGCTTGAAAGAACTGCCATAACGTACAACAGATTAAGAGCAGTGTTAGGAAAAAGGGATACCTGGCCATGGTCGGAAGTAGCAAACCATTCATAGGAGGTATATAGCTATTCAGCTACAAGCTGGCATCCATTCGTTACCACGCCTTGCGGCTGCGTATTCTCCGGTGGGTGAAATTTGCACCTGTGGAACCACTTGGGGCAAATGAATGCTTCACGCGCAGGTTTCGTTTCCGGTAGACTACGTCCTGATGGAATTAAAGGTGTCTCGTGGTAACTCTATGCTTTGTTCATGCGTTCAGCTGGACGACCAATCCAGTCCCTGAGGTCATAGCCTTTGGACCACGCAAACAGCAGGATACTTGTCCGCACCACTTTAGTCCACTACAGAAACCCATGCGAACCCGGTTAACCAGACATGTGAGCACCCTTTTGGAATGAGCTAGAATTTGCTTGTTTAACAGGTGCGCTAATAACCCTCACCGAATGGAACAAGCGCAAGCTATTGCAGCAAGGTGCTGGCATTTTCAACGAATTTTAGTCAGTGGTGAATGGAGAGGTTCAGTCAACAACTAACCCCGGAACAAATTTTAACGCAAAGAGTAATTAAGGGTTACATGGAGTGGAGGCAGAACAGGGATCATTATGCAAGCATGGAGGCCATTAGGAGAAGGTGTGTTTAAGGCAACACGAACTCGTGTCCCATTGGCCAGCATGCAGGTGCATGCCTGATCGCCTCAGAGAAGTACTTGCCTGAGGACGCATTTAACATCGGTGAACTTTTTAGGCATAGAATTGAATCAATGACTTAAGCTTCCGAAATCTTTGCATGCCTAAGTGCTAAATGACTGGCTTCATTTTAAAAAACTATGTAAGACGTCCCTTTTCCCTACGTAAAGCATGGTGGGTTTGCAGTGGGACTTTGAACCTTCCATTTGGATTGCTGAATGCAAACACAACGAGAGAGACCAATGCTGTTCCCTTGGGTTTTTAAGAAGGAAATCATTCTCTTAGCTATAGACATTGGCAGGAATACCGATTTGTGTTTAGTTTCAGGCGTTACAGGTCGTTGTTTTTGGGCGTACCAGCATCAGAGTACTATACATATAGATTTCAGGTAGTGAGAAACATGTCTCGGCTGCTGTCGTTTAATGAAAACAATCGGTTCTGTACGGTGATGCTGATGCAGACAGATGATTTGGAAAGGATCAAGTCATCGACACAGAATTGTCTTCTGCATCACAATTCAGCGGCTGAAATGGCTAAAACGTACGGTGGCTCACGTGCCACACATAAGAGAATCGTTAATTGAGCAGGCTCAGCAGTCCTTGAAGCACACTCAGATCTCTGCACTTATCTAAGTGATTGCATTGGATCAGTGACCCCGCTAAAGTAGACTCAACCAAAACGGGTCTCATCAACCAGGCCACACATAAATGGACTTTGTCACGATACCCTGTTTTGTAATAGTGCTTCTAGTAATAACTCGCGCTTATTTTCCCTCCACGATGAAGAATGAGGCAGAGTCTTTTCCACGTGTTGACTTATCTAGTCCACGCAAGTCGGTGGGGCCAATTCGTTGATTCGTTTTCCTTCCATCCTGTTTACAAATGGCAGAAGTGGTCATGTATCACAGTTACTACCACCTCGCATACGACTTAATTCACGTTTGGAGGCGAAGAACCCCCTTGCTTTCTTTGCTTTCCAAGAGCATGCAGCAGTCGCGATCAATGGAAGGTGCATAATTGGGTGAGGCTAATAGCAACGCCATTGGAAACGACGGAATAGCACTCGCCTATTTTATTTGTGACCCAAATACCATCAATCATGCCGTGCTTTAAAGAAATCCAGCTTGGTGGGGTGAGGGTGTGGGTAAATTTGTGTGTTCTCACACATTAACCTGGTAGATGTGTAGGAACATAAAAGTGGACAGATATGAATGCTAAATAGCGAGCCACATATTCTGAAGCAAACACCTGTAGCACCTAGGGCACCACGAACTGACATAATTCCTAAGTATTTAAAAGCCTTCTTTGGCCACCTCCTTTGACTAAAACACGGAGCATGAAACATGCGGACAATTCCAGAAGGACTGATTTAATTTCTACACTGCTCATCAACATATTCCAGACGCAATCGCTACCACCTTCAAAACTGTTCTTATTGACCAACGTAAAAACCGAAGCACAGGATGGGTTGCTAAGGAATCTTGCTACTCCCACACACCCTCTTCTCTCCAACGCCAATGGGCACCCCTACTTGTCTCTCCTCTCCTCCCAGCCATCCGCCCACGCCAGCCTGCTTCACCATCTCAGTGCTGCTTCGTGTCCTGCCCCCGCCTGACACTTGCCTCGCTCGCTTCGCCACCTTGTTGTTATTCTTCGTATCATCACATTCCAAGTAACATCCAGTAGTTTGTTCCTCAGTGCTTCTTCTAATTGTGTTTATGCCGAACGCCGAATGAATAAGAGAATATAGATATTCTTCTAGAGCAAAATACATGATGCGTTTTGATGTGTGTAGTAGAAACGGTGAACAACTTCATGGCCTACTTAAATTATTTTTAGTTGCTGTTGCATGTGTACTGTCCCTTGCTCTTGTTATTCCCAACCGTTAATTTCAAGTAGCATTAGTTTTGAGCCTCAGAGAAAGTCACTTCTGATGCATAAATCAGGGGATCATCGTTAAAAACGTGCGCTCGCCTCAGACAAAACCATGATTCAAATTCATCTCTCAAGGCGTAATTTTACACGCTTAAAAGTTTTGCAACGGTACGTGAGAGCGCTTTTGATTCACCAGCACCTAAATATTTGCTCAATTCACAGCCAAACGAAAACGTTCTAGTCGGGCAAAAAGCACGAGGAAGGGAGTGGATAAAATAAAAATCTGGGAGGAGAAACCACATTTCTTAATGGTGCTGATTCCTAATGCCTTGTTTGACTAACGCCGCCATTTTCGACTCATTTTAACGTCAAACATGCCCCCTACACCAGTGAACCTCATGTTAGTCTCTTTGCAATGCAAACTGACGAGTTTCTTCAGGGTATGGAAGACAGAGTATATTTAACCAGTGCACAATGTACACGTGATCAAGGGAAAGGACGACTGGCAATGAAATCAGGCAATCTAGGTCAGCCCAGTCGAACCGCATTTAAGTGGACTTCATTTACTAATCTCGTCAGCGTGGAATTTATCTTCTTCCATGAAGTCGTGATGTGGCATGCTAACGTAAAAGGAAAAATAATTTTGTTAGAATGGAAAAGTTTGGTAGGTAATGGGTGCAGTCGACAAGTGGAAATGCAAGGTCAAAAAGGCGGTGTGCTTTATCGGACGGTTCGACAAGAATTCGCCTATTGCATCGTTTTGAAATGATTGACTGCTGAGTTACACCACCCACCCCCACTAGCAACAGACCTCGTTTGTACGTCACCTCAATGTGGAACGTTCACAAATGTGTGTTCTACTATTCGGTGAGATGATTGAGAAGCTTTCGAACCGTTCAGTTCACCCAGTTCAGAACAAGCATCTGGAAAATCAGTGTGCCAAATAGACATGACTGCCTTCACAGCAGGTGTTGACCTGTTTCCGTCGTCCACTTATATATTCACATCTGTTGTTAGTTTGCTACCTCTTTATGATCGCTAGGAGGCAATTTTCACGAAAATGTTGAGTCTTCAAAGGAGAGGCATACTATTTTGCTGAATTAGGTGGCGATTTAAACAAAATCATTGGGTCCACTGGAAGCGCCTAAGCTGAGAAGGCCACGCTGTTTGTAACGACGAGTTTAGTATTTTACTTAATTTACACTACGTTGCTTATTTTAGCATGGTGCATGCTAAACTTGTTTGCACAAGAAAACAAACCAGTTAAAGGTCAACTTTGTGGGAATCCTGTTCCATACCTCAGCACAAACCCGGTGGTGTTTCATTATCACGCGCAAAGTTGCTGGTTTGAATGGGGAAAGTAATCGGCCTCGGTGCTGAGGGAGCCGTTGGCGCGGTTACGTATTTGGATGTGCGCGTGGTCTTATTCGCGTCATAGTTATCGTTACCAAATTTTAAACATGCGCATGGTGCTAGGAAGCATTCTTTCTCAGTAATTAACTGGCATCGAAAATTCCTTTGGCTAACAGTTATCTCCTAAATTTGGAAGTGGTGGGTGGACTGCAACCACCACCCTGCACTCTTGCCATTGCACTATTTATATGGTAGGGGCTTGCGCAAGAGCTCCATTAACGAAGATGGAACCCCGAAAATTCAGTTGATAGCACTTAATTTTTCTTATTAGATAGCCATCCTTAAATTGTTAGCATGTGCATTATTAGTGTGCAAGTTAGCATGGGATTCCATAATTTAATGCTGATGTTTACTATCCTGAGCTTAAATAGCTATCACTCTAGCTGTGGATCAATTGACTGGCCCACACACCACTCAATGTATCGTTTACTGTTAAGTCTTCTTTCTTTTTCAAGGCCAATCTAAGTCCCACACTACGCCTTGTTTACTGGGTACCGCAGTCTTTTCGTGTAGACCCACTGCACATACACGACCATCGCGTCCCGTCAGTGTAGCGCTTCGACCATTTTAAGGTCGCCGTCTTTCTTGTAGGGTACGCTAAGACCATCCTGTGGACAGCCTACAATTGTGCTTTAGCAGCTTAAATAACTTCCCTGTATTTGGCTTACCAAGGAGCGTAATTGATGCTTTGGTCTGCCAGTCCAGAGCTATGCCTGCCTTGATCTACGACTTCCAAATTTGAACTGTCATTCCAGGTGAACGGAACTTTTATTTAAGAGTTTCTGCCAGCGATGATTGAAGAGGACCATTACTACCGATCCTAAACCAGGCGTTGTCATGAGACGATTTGCTTACGTCGATATCGAGTGGGTTGCATTTCATAGACACTTTTCTGCATCCACAATGGGAGCCGCTTTTCTTGTCTGGCTCGTTCTATTGCCGTTATGCCTTTCCCAGTAAATATGATTTTTTCTGGTCCTCTCATGACATTTTTTTAATTTAGCCCTGTTAAAATTTGTTTGCACCAAACCACGTGCAATGCAATCGAAAGACTTTAGCAAGCCCAAGTGTCCAACTAGGCGTGACGCGATAGGTGGTCACAGGTGATGGCACCCATCGCTCCCTCAACGCTTCTCACATCATCAATGTTTACTCGGAAGGCGCAGACGATACGCTGCTGCAGTCTGGTGTCACAGTTCACATTTGAATTATCCCATCTAGCTAGCTTTCAACTACCTAGTGACTCATTGAAATTTTCATTGCATAATCTTCACTTCGGGCGATCAGTAGGATCCCAACCACGCAATCATCTGCTCAAATCAAAGTAGTCACAAATGGGATCCTAATCATGCACTATTAAAGGCTTGAACTGCCGCAAAAGCATCGTTTGCAGTAGACAAATATAAAAGCTTTGATCTTGGTCATATTCGCCTTTCGTCTAGCCTCAACATCTGCAGACGGCATTGCAAAGAGCACATGAAAGTCCCACTCAACACTTTTGCCTTCTCTGGCAACATCGTTTCCTCCCTTGCACCCTTAATGCCACACCTTCTGGCAAACACCTTCTCTCCGACACAATGAGGCTGGTCTTCAAGGTAAATGTGGATGCATTATCAGTGTGTGCGTCACTCAAGCACTCTCGTCCGCTTCGTGCATCTGCCTTAGCTCTTCTGTGGATGTATGCACGCACAAAATGCCTCCAAATCAAACTGCTGAGTAAGACAAGCAAAACAAAAACACCAAATTTGGAACTTTGAACATTACTGGGAATAAAAATATGCAGAAGACGCCACTATGCAGAATCTAAACTGTCTTGTCAAAGGATCCGATTTTCCCTTCAACTACCTTTTAGACAACAACTCGGAATGTGATAGGTTAAGACCATCAATTGTAGACAAATCTGACGCAATAGAAGCAAAATATGCCTCTTTTGGTTTATATTGCGCAAGCGAGCTCATTTCAATCGCATTTGCCTATCCACGCAAATTTGTTGGCTTTGTGGCCCTACTTAGAGTAATAAGTAGCGGCAGGAGTTAGTGAATGGGCCATTGCATTTGCTTGTTATTTTATGATCTACAGCAGTTTGCTGAACTAGGCTTCCATTTTCCATGAGATGTGTTCCTGCAGTATAGACGTGGACGCGATTTCAGTGTTGCTATGCGTATCTCTGCATTAAGTCGCATGATGAGAAAAATAGAATTAACATCAACTTTATGAAACATCACCTACTACCGGCAAATATTCAGCAGCATTGCCACACACGGTTAGCTTTTGCCTCTTAAGCCATCGTGGCAGCTCGTTATACCGATGTTGAGGTAGTGAAGTGGCTTCGGTTGCGGATTTTATGGGTTCGCTAGAAAAAATAAGGAGATGATCGCAAGCATGGGTGAGTCAGAGTCACTTGAAGCAAAATGGATTGTGTGAGAGGCATGCCAGTGGCTTAACCTAAAAAAGGCTCTTTACCTGACCAAATGAATGATATCCTGTTCTTATACGAGGGGTAATAATAGGTAAATAATGCAGGTTAGGCCAAAAGGAAAACCCTACTCCATCAGATTTCTTATTCCTCAAACCCATGGCGTAACTTACCACTTGCCCTGTTGTGAGGGAAGGCCTGGTGGGCAGGGGAAAGAGAAAGCGAGAATGGACAGGAGAGTGATAGTGCACATCAGCATGAGCAGTAATGCAGATGGACTCAGTGGAACAGAGCCGGCATTTTGAAGAAGGCCTGAGGTAGTCTCAAGGATAATCAGGACCTTACTGTAAGGCTCATCAAAGCAGTTGCCTAGGAAAAGCACAATGCGTTGTGAGAGAGGTCTGAGCACAGCTGCTCAAGTCGGGCTCGTGCAGGAGTGGGGCTGATGGCCCTAAGCATGCATCTATTTCACAGCTCAACTACTACAGTCAGCCAATTTATGCTCAGGAAGGGCACGGGTAAACAGCGGCAAGTTGTGGTGGCAAAAAGTCGCCTTTGAAGAAGCTAGATTGCAGACGCAAGGCGCTATTCGAATCTGACTAGATAGGGACACTGAATGGGCTAACATGTATGGTTTTTCGTGTTTTGTAGTTGGAGAAGCAGGTAGAAGGTCGCTTCCAAAAAGGTTCAAGCTATGTGAGGAGTAAGTTGTACTGATAAGAACTGCACCTGACACTTTGTTGACTATTTAACGAAACATTTCAACAGGTCAGAATGCATTGGATTAGTCCTCCGTTTAAATCTCATTATGTCCTCTTGACGACTCTTGCTAAGCTCTAATAATCGCAACTAGCAAATGGCATGCATTGTTCTCCCCTCTCACTTTTCCCCTTATCAGCCGCATCAAAAGAACAACGAGCTGCGGCACCACGCCTTCATTGCTGAAAAAACATTTCTCTCAGTATAGCGAAGATAATGAAGTTGAAGTAGTACAGCAGCAAGAAATTAAGTGGAAGCAATAAGTAGAAAAAGATTTGGAGGATAAGTGAGAGTTTTTGGCACGAAAAATCTTCCAATATCCACTGTAATCTGCAAACATTAGCCACCTATGTCACTTCCGTCTAGACTTACTTAAAAGCGATTTTACGTGTGTCTTCACGCGCCCATGAGAGAAAAGACTCATCTGTCGACATTTGGTATTGTGTGATGAAATGCAATTACTTTGCTGTCCTTTGTTGCCTTCTAGCTGCCCTTTTTATCCATTTGTTAGCACCATAGGTAGCGATGGATGGCAACTAGCTGAATGTCGGAGCCGATGTCTAATCATTCAAGATCCCCATATTCGAGAATCTAAGGTGCGAATATGCGTCGTAAAAGGGTTTATTAAATTTGTTCCAATAGGTCTTTAGGGTTTCAAAAAGAACTTTGTATGCTTCTATGCCGCTATATCATTTGCCTGCATAATTCATTCTAAGTTTCTCAATTTGCACCAAAATCGCAGACGTGCCTTTCTAAGTGCGGACGGTTCACTCGCCGCTATGCTACAGCCATGTGTGTAAGGCTACAGTTCATTGCATCATACAATTCTGATGTAATGCACAATCAAAACAATGACAGTCATTTGAGGAACTGCGTCAAGTAATTCGGCCTTTAATCCTCGACGCTGATGTGCCACCCTATTTTATGTGGAATAGACTGCTGACACCCAATCCCACTTGTAGAACTGATATGGGTCATAAAATGCCAAGCAAATGCGATGGCGAATTTTCTTCAAAACCTGTTTTGCGGTTAACTAACGTTTGCCGATACTTATTACTTTTAAGTAGGACCCCAAAGCCTACAGGCTTGGATGGACAGGCAAATGCGTTTGAAATGTGTCTACTGGTGCAATAGGAATAAAACAAAAAACAATTTTTTCTCTAGCGCCAGTCTTGCTTGCTAAGGACGGTTGATAGCCATCACATTCCGGATTGCTATCAAGGAGGTAATTGAAGGGAAAATAGGACCCTTCGATAAGGCTGTTTAGATTATGCACAGTAGTGCGTTCTGCATGTTTCTGCCAATATTCAACACTTTAAATTTGGCGTTTCTGTTTTGCTTGTCTTACTCAGCAATTTAATTCGGAGGCGCTTTACACGTGCATATCTCCATAGAAGAGCCACGTCTGATGCAAGAAGCGGACAAGAGCGCTTGAGTGACACACACACTGATCATGCATCCAGATTTTACCTTGTAGACCAGCCCCACTGTGTCGTTAAAAAAATGCTTACAGGAAGGTGTGCTATTAGAAGCACAAGGGAGAAAGCATTGCTGTCAGAGAATGCAAAATTGTTGAGTGGGTCTTTCGCATACACCCTGCATTGCCATCTGCAGATAATGAGGCTAGAGGAAAGGCGAATATGACCCACATCAAAGCTGTCACCCTCATATACCGCAGACTATGCCTTTGTGGAAGTTCAGGCTTTTCGTTTTGCAGGATTAAAATCCGCCATAAATGGCTGTCCCGCATTTGGGAGTTTCAGTGCGCCTCCAAGTAGTTAAATGCGGCAGTTTAATTGTGAGCTGTGACACCAAACTGCAGCGGCAGATCGTCTGTGCCTTCTGAGTGGTCATCGATGATGTGTGTCAGTGGCAAGATGACGTGCAAAAGAACCAACTTCTTAAGCATCTAAAAAAGAAACTCTCAAAAAACGACCGTTTTAGTTTTTTGGTTTCAAAACATCCTTATTGCCTTGAGAAACTTTGTAAGCACCCTATTATTGCAGGTCCGTGAAGAAAGTTGTGTTTCATGCCGCAGGCCAGACGGATCGACAATCGCAAACGACATTCGCAAACGCACTAGCTTTTGAACGTCAAATGTTACCAGTAGATGACTATTTCAACATTTCTGCTTGACTTTTTATTTCGTGTCACATATACGTGACACGTGTTGCTTATTGGGTGAGGACTTGTGCTGCTGATGCACTGATCATGATTAACAAGGGTGAGCAAAGACGTGATCAGCTTGTAGAACTGCTAATAGTTGCCTGGATCCAACCTGTGGTGTGGAGGCCGTGGAGCGGTCGACCCTGGAGGCACATCTTCGCATTCAAGTGCGAGACCACTTGTTTCTCTGCAGACGACAGTTTCGCCGTAGTGAAGCAATCAGAGAACGGGACTAGTAAGCATTTGGCTCCTTTGGGCCTCAAAGGAACCTGTCATGAACTTTACGAAGGCTCTGAATAGAGGGTGGATGAAACAAGCAAAAGGGGCTAGAAATTTCATGATGTCCTCTAAATGTCACTACTGCAGCCGCTCTTGCAAATATCCATCAATCTGCGCAGCCAACGTTACTAGTCTGTCTCCGCATTCGACACAAAAGGAATGCATTGGTCAGCATGGATAATCTTTTAATCTCCCATCTGAGTTGTTGCAATCAATTTGCCACGCTCCAGCACTTCGTGCACTGCCAGGTGGCTATCAGTGTTGTTGAAAAAGTGGTGCGCTGTTAAAAGTGCGGTGGAGAAAGGAATGGTGCCTGAGAAAGAAGGAGTGTTGAGTGGAACCTCACATGCTCTTTGCAATGCCGTCTGCAGATAGTGAGGTTAAGGGGAAGTAACTGCGATCTACATAAAGTCTACCGTCTCCGCTTTACTTTGGTGATGTCCTCGTTGCTGTTGAAGCCGTGCGAGGTTCATGGTTGGGAATCGGTAGCACAGACTGCTTCGAATTATGCACGTTTCCACTCGGTCGGGATCCCACTGACCGCCTGACCAGATGGAAATCACAGCTGGCTAGAAGAGATGGCCCGATGGTGAGTGTGAGTAACTGAGGGGTTCTGGAGGCTCCAAACTGCGGCAGGTGATTGTTCTTGCCTCCCTAGTGGTCATCAACGATAAGCACCCTTCGAGAATGGGTGTGCATGGGTATTAATCTCTAAAATATTTATAGTAGCTACCACCCAATACTATTTGTAAAGGTTGTAGCTCTTAAAGTACTTTTACTAACTCCAAACATTTTTGAGTGACCTGGCTTTGCCAAATCATCTACTTATTTGTGTTTCTCTTTGCGGTGAAGGATAACCAGCACTTGCATGCATAGCAGCTTCAAAGCAGCTAATATCATCAATGAAATTAAAGTTGTGTCCTCTCCTTCTTGCAATAATTGTAGTCGATTTTGAAAAGTTGCGGTTGTTATTACTTGAAATGGGCACTTACTCCATTGCGTCATGCATTTGTGACACGTGACACTTACTAGACAAAAAGATCGGTCATCCTTGCTCGTGCCACAGACGCATTAAGAAAGAATAATGCAAGCTAACAAAGGCAGGATCAGTTTATTGGACTAAAGACAGTTGTCTAAGTCTAATTTGTGTATTGACGGCCGTGGAACAGTTGCTGAGATGCACACCTTCGAATTCGAATGCGAGATCACTTGCTCCACTGATAGTAGTGTTGATGTGCAACTTGATGGCGCGTCCAGTGAGCACTCAGCTTTTCTGTGCCTCAAAAGACCTGGTCACATACTAAATAGAGAGTGGATGGAGGTCTAACTGCTGCCTATTTTCCGCATCAACACATCTTTGATAGGTAAAATATGGTTGGGTGAAAATGCGCGCAACGGATCTTTAAGTGCTTTGTTGTGCATCTATGGAAAAAAAGTGTAAAAGGAGTGATAGAACGGCATGCAAATCAGGGGTCTCGATTAGGGCGAACTGATATACTCGCAGACTTCAGGTAAGGGAGTCAGTCCAGCCCCTAACTTCCGTCTCGATCTGTGGGACCTAAGCCACTTAGTAGTCACACAAAGGCCTTACTGGAAGTAAGGGAAGGAAAGACAACCCAAACATGTCCTCTAAATGCCGCTAGTGCAGTAAACCTCCCAACTCTCCATTGATATGCCCGTCCAGCGATCCCATTCGACAAAAGCATTGATACAGAGTGGTGGTTTCCCTCGCGGAAAAGGAAATGGCATTTCTTACTACTATTGTCAAGTTTTGCTTGATTCGTCTTAATTATAATGTATACTATACGTGTACTCTCCCAACTTTGCATGCGGTTTCCTGGTTGTCTCACTCGAGTTTGCGCGTCACACATGTGTGAGGTGCGGCATTTTTCACTTTGTGATGGCTAAACATGCTGCTGCGCTGCTTACGAGTTTTATTTTGTGCTTGTCAAAGGGATCGGCGGAGGCATTGAAGAGCCTTAAGTCTAGGGCGGGAAATGGTGGGATCCGAAGTAGGCCATGGTAGGGGAGAAGGGAGAGACAGCTAAAAACTTGATGAGCCTGCTAGACGGAGAGACATGCTCATTTGGACAAATTGTCCTAAAAACCTCAGCAAATCTGAGTTTAATTCTGTCCACAGGCCACGTGAATGCACGTGAGCTTCATCAATTCTCTTTTTCCAAAATGCTAGCCTCCCTTCACAACGCTGTCCATTTCCGTTTCGAAAAGTCTTCATGCATAACAGCGTCACTAAATTTGGTGCATCCTTTATGACGTGCACTGGATGTTGGACAATTTAATTAAGGATTTTGTCGCTACTGAAATCGTCTGCCTCTTTGGGGCCCAAAAAATCAAGCCAAAGAAGATGGTGCGAAAAGTTTGCCACAAATTCTGCAAAAAGTCAGTGGGCACTTAGCTGAGAAGAGATTGAGAGACGTGAGAGTCGCGACGTCTTTGGTGGTTTGAAGACGCCAACGAGCTCTATGTGTTTGCAGCAATCCCTGTGATCAAAAAACCAAATTAAAGACTTTGTTTGATCATATTATGCTATAGTTGATTTTGAAGGACAAATTTATTAGTTGCAGAAAGTAGAATTCAAAAGTAGCAATGAGGTATGAGTGGAAAAGCTATCACCTAAGGTAGTGTCTAACCGGTGCGCGCAAAATGGGATAATGGATAATAAAAGCAAAAAACCAGGAAGAATGTCAAGTGAGAGATGCAAGACAGACCCATAATTTTGACGAATTTTTGCATATTCCTAGAGCTTTGGCCTTTCGAAGTCCATTGAATGGAGACGGGAGAGTTGTTGAAGAAGGAACCGGGGTATGGGGTGATTCGGGCAACAGAAAGGATGATTGCTATGAGCATTGTGACGGAGGGAACATTTTGTGTTGCTCTAAATGAATTTCTTCCTGTTGTGTGTGTAGATTCGGTCGGTAGTACGTGGTGCGTTGAGCGTGCTGAGTGGTATATTGCAGTGGCGTGTCTCTTGTACATAAAACAGCGGTAATTTGAAACATGGTTTCATTTGACTTTGCCTCGTCATCATGGATGCTCACTGGGTGCGGAAGTAGTCCGGTGGCATCAAGTCTGTTCCCGCTACTCTTTCCCAACTCGCGTCACACATTTAATCTGGAGTGAATTGTTGATAAAACCGAGTCAAGTGCTAGATTTTCGTGGTTCCAATATTTACCATAGTACGTTTAAACGTTCACGCGTTCGCTACCTCGCAACGAACGCGTTTTTAGAACCAAATGTCTGCTTTTATGCTATTGAGCAATGTGCGACTTGGCTTTGCCGTAAGTCCAGGAATTCGTGAGGTGTGAATGCTCCCGTCATTACACAATAATGGCTAACGCTTGTGTGCAAAGCAGGTACAGTGGAATCAGACTCAAGTAGCCAAACTTAAAATCCAATGACTAGAAATGAGACAGGTTTACTGACCTTGATGAAACCCATCTCATCAATGAATGGACAGGTAGGCAAATCAAAGAGGGATTAATAGTGAAAATTTTTTCACTTTCTCCGCCTTCTTTTCCCTTGCCACCAAACATGGGCTAGAAATGTGCAAACATGGAAGAGCTCCTTGGAATTGACGATGAATTGATTCACGCAGCAACTTATTATGTCAGTTCATCAGAACTTGTGCTACAACCAATGCTAGTAGTGTCCACACACTTGCCATAGGGCGCTATCAAGTGTAGCTACTTGCATTTAACTGACCACTAAAGGTAATGCTTTACATGAATGATTTCATAGTCAGAATGCGCTCTGTGCTGATTTAACGTAGGTTTCATTCATATAGCTAATTATTTAAGCCATGCAAAAACAGCCGACTCTTGCTTACCTTATCGCAATTAGTTGGGATTATGCACACACGTGCTTAGGGTGCGCCAATGCTCACTGCTGGACAAGATCCACCAAGGTGATGCATGTGCGAGTGAATTTACCCGTTATACTCGGCAATCTTCAATATCCACTCACCTACCACACGTGCACTTAATAATGCTTTGCTCCTCTCCTGCCATTGCATTTACCTCCGGGAATGGAGTCACCTACATCGAAGTACTAGTCCTTAAACAGATTATCAAAGGGATGGTGCTACACAATTCACACTTTCTCCAATTCTTATCCCTTGACTATCACTTTAGATCATTAAAGCGAAGTAGCCTTCTTGCACTTAATGAGTTGTTGACAGACGGTGTTCATCAAAGAATATAAAAGGCTACTTTTGACAGTCGCTTGAATACACTCAAGGAATCGCAAGTGGATTCAACATTAGAAGTGAAAGGAAAATATTAATGTTGGAAATGGAGGACGAGTGATTTCGTGATTTGTGATCGACATGCATAACAAAGCTGTACTTTGCATTTCCGACGATGTTTTCAAAGGTAAATCAGAATCTGCAGCAAAAGTCAGTGGGAGAGAGGTACCTACCTCACGAGCTGAAAGAGGTAGAAGCATTAAGAGCGCAGGCAGCGCCGCATGTTCGATGCAGCATTAAAGAGCTATTATTGCTAACACAGAGAATGATTGAGGGGTGGAAACGAATGGACTTGCGATAAAAGGAGATATATCTTTGTTTCCTTTTGCATCTGTTGACAAAAATGGACTCAGAAGCCTGCACATCACCGATGATGTGGAAGGTGGATAGTGCATTAATACTGTGGCAACAAAATAAAAACGCAGGCTCCAATATCGGTGGCCAAACTTTCCACCCGTTTTTATCTGAAGTTTCTGCATTACATCGACTGAGTGGGAAGATACTGAGGTTAATATTTTGAAAATAGGCTGCCTAATTCCGCAAGTGGATAACATCATAATTCAAAACAGAGTCAAATGACTCACTGAAGAATATCATCTCGAGGCAGCTACCTGGACGAAATCATTTAGGCTCATTAGGAGGGCAAATTTTGATAGCTGTTTTCGTATACATCAACTTGAGACAACCATGTGGAAGACACGACCAAATTGTAATTGATGAATGCAGTCTATGTGGCATTTCCACCGACTGTGCGACAATGTGCTTTATCGCCAAAGACGTACGGGAAATGTGTAGCCAAAGCGTCTCTAAGATATTCACAATTGCTGGCATAATTGAGGGAACGCGAGTGCTTTGAAACGCCGATGTGGGCAATGCAGACGACAAGTTGGTAGAAACTGAACCATCGAAATGGCTAGGCACTTACTAACATATCGAGATAAGTAAGTTATCCGCAACTAATCTGTGTCCGAAATACCGCGATGTTACTTCGCCGCACATCGGTTTCCTACAAGCTAAGAAATAACATGTGTAGTTCTAGTGAAAAT
This sequence comes from Taenia multiceps, assembly GCA_001923025.3. NCBI lineage: Eukaryota > Metazoa > Platyhelminthes > Cestoda > Cyclophyllidea > Taeniidae > Taenia > Taenia multiceps. The sequence continues at coordinate 36,361,853 of CM010312.1, forward strand.
TGGATTTTATGCTTTCTAATTTTATTAGCATGGATTCAACTTCTTCCTTAATCAAAACACTCTGCATTCCATTGATTCCGACAATGGAGGCTGGGGATTCAAATAAAAAAACAACACTGATTTGAATGCCCGTCATGGCTGTTGGTGGTGGTTTCGAAAGAGAATTGAAATCTAACTTCAAAGCTTAAACTTAGCAATGCGGTATTTTACCTCCCTCCTCCTAACTGTCCTAAATGACCTGTCCTTTACCTTCCACTGCTGCACTTTCAAGCGCTGCAAGGTGACAGTGGTGTCGCAGCTCAGTTTCTGTAATTTAGTTCACTGACACAACAGATAGCTTTTGCCTGCATTTATTCATTAACGCAATTGGTTTACGGTTCCCAAAGCATCTCTCACATGAACTTCTGGCCACAGACACACAATTGTTGCCTCAACACATTCGTTAGACGACTTGTCTGCATGTGCGCATGTACCGCCTCTGGCCCATTGTTACCACTAGCATAGGGGACGCTGAGGTGGCACAGAAGCTGGCAATACAGACGCCTTCGTCCTGCGAGTGAAGCTGGGGCTGGTGTTTGGGAGAGGCCGAGGTGTGAGGTGTGCCTAAGGAAAGTGGTGGGAGAGAAGAGATTCCCATGCTAACTAAGTATCATCTTCATCGATTGTCTGTTGCTAGACTTCCCTTAATGACGCATGAGAATAGCGACGTCTATCGGGATCTGCCTCTACCCATCCGCAGGCACACAATTCCAAAGACGTTTATCTATGTAACACCGTGTTGCACCACTGGCGATGCCCAATGTTAGTCCGTTCTTTGAGAGATGCCCTTGCAAGGGCCTGCCACCAATTCAGTGCTACAGCACCACATTTTCATCCAACCGAACGCATGGTCCTGCTGCAAACTAGTGCTCGGCTTACATGCCGACATGTAAGCTGATTGTCCAGCTTTGCTCATCTGCACTCACTTTGCCTTCAGAGTTTGGGGGTCCTTGCACTCGTAATGCATTGTGAAGCTTGCACTCGAACCAGACGCAACGCAAACAACCCATAATTCTAGGGGATGGTGACACTGCCAAATCCCCTGGATGCACCACTTGAAATTCTGACACGCAATGTGCTATGCGATGTTAGTTCAGCATGAGAAACACAATATCTCTAGGCCTGTTCCAATAAGGTTCCCATGGTTCCCATAGGTTTGCATTACGATGTGATAGCATGTTTAGTCAAGTGGTGGGAGGATGCACCTATATCATGCATCCGCCCCCACTCGAAAGTAAACATTGCAGCACCAGCTCTGCATACGTACAGCATGCATTCATCGCCGACTCTAATATCTGTGCTTCTTCTCCTCGCATTCACATCACGCCCTGCCTTCTCCGCAGCCTTGGCGATTGGCGAAGCTGTGCCGAGGCCGAAGGCAGACCCCTTTGGCGTGTCAGACCTCCCAGTGGGTGAAGACGTAGTCGAGAATGTGGTTGAGACGGAGGTACTCGGTGAACTCGATGAAGACGACGTGAGCGAGGATGTCCTCGTGCCAGCTGCGTCTCGTCGTGTTCGAGTAAGAGTAAGATGTGTCTACGATCGCAAATCCAAAAGGCTTCGATGCTGGCGGATCCGGCAATTTATTCCTCTTCGTTGTTGACCACTTGAGTGAGCAAATGTTGTGGCTGCATCTCCTCCTGAAACGCTTCTTTAAATGAATCTGATCTTCAATTGTCGCAAGTTTTGATTGCGTTGTTTTAAGAAGGACACTGCTGAATCTTGCAATTCAAAAGAAATTAATTTGATGTGAACATTAGCACAAAATGAAAGAGAGGGGAGGATGGGTATGGAAGAAATGGGTGAACGGAGACAGGAAATAATTTGTTGAGTGTTATAGAGAATCTACGAATAGTAGTGGAAAGGACAAAGGCTGGAAGGAAGGGAAATGTTGCACCAGTGAAATAAAAAGCACAGCTTGTGATGCAGATCATTGTCTACTCGAAGTACTCTAGTGTAAAACAATGAGGCGTGATTGGCGTATTAGCGAGACTTGGTGCAGCGAAAGCAGCTTGGAGTTATGCAAGCACCCTTTGGACAAAAGCGAGACCGAGTGGAGTGTCACCATCCCCTAGAATTATGGGTTGTTTGCGTTGCGTCTGGTTCGAGTGCAAGCTTCACAATGCATTACGAGTGCAAGGACCCCCAAACTCTGAAGGCAAAGTGAGTGCAGATGAGCAAAGCTGGACAATCAGCTTACATGTCGGCATGTAAGCCGAGCACTAGTTTGCAGCAGGACCATGCGTTCGGTTGGATGAAAATGTGGTGCTGTAGCACTGAATTGGTGGCAGGCCCTTGCAAGGGCATCTCTCAAAGAACGGACTAACATTGGGCATCGCCAGTGGTGCAACACGGTGTTACATAGATAAACGTCTTTGGAATTGTGTGCCTGCGGATGGGTAGAGGCAGATCCCGATAGACGTCGCTATTCTCATGCGTCATTAAGGGAAGTCTAGCAACAGACAATCGATGAAGATGATACTTAGTTAGCATGGGAATCTCTTCTCTCCCACCACTTTCCTTAGGCACACCTCACACCTCGGCCTCTCCCAAACACCAGCCCCAGCTTCACTCGCAGGACGAAGGCGTCTGTATTGCCAGCTTCTGTGCCACCTCAGCGTCCCCTATGCTAGTGGTAACAATGGGCCAGAGGCGGTACATGCGCACATGCAGACAAGTCGTCTAACGAATGTGTTGAGGCAACAATTGTGTGTCTGTGGCCAGAAGTTCATGTGAGAGATGCTTTGGGAACCGTAAACCAATTGCGTTAATGAATAAATGCAGGCAAAAGCTATCTGTTGTGTCAGTGAACTAAATTACAGAAACTGAGCTGCGACACCACTGTCACCTTGCAGCGCTTGAAAGTGCAGCAGTGGAAGGTAAAGGACAGGTCATTTAGGACAGTTAGGAGGAGGGAGGTAAAATACCGCATTGCTAAGTTTAAGCTTTGAAGTTAGATTTCAATTCTCTTTCGAAACCACCACCAACAGCCATGACGGGCATTCAAATCAGTGTTGTTTTTTTATTTGAATCCCCAGCCTCCATTGTCGGAATCAATGGAATGCAGAGTGTTTTGATTAAGGAAGAAGTTGAATCCATGCTAATAAAATTAGAAAGCATAAAATCCAATTTTCACTAGAACTACACATGTTATTTCTTAGCTTGTAGGAAACCGATGTGCGGCGAAGTAACATCGCGGTATTTCGGACACAGATTAGTTGCGGATAACTTACTTATCTCGATATGTTAGTAAGTGCCTAGCCATTTCGATGGTTCAGTTTCTACCAACTTGTCGTCTGCATTGCCCACATCGGCGTTTCAAAGCACTCGCGTTCCCTCAATTATGCCAGCAATTGTGAATATCTTAGAGACGCTTTGGCTACACATTTCCCGTACGTCTTTGGCGATAAAGCACATTGTCGCACAGTCGGTGGAAATGCCACATAGACTGCATTCATCAATTACAATTTGGTCGTGTCTTCCACATGGTTGTCTCAAGTTGATGTATACGAAAACAGCTATCAAAATTTGCCCTCCTAATGAGCCTAAATGATTTCGTCCAGGTAGCTGCCTCGAGATGATATTCTTCAGTGAGTCATTTGACTCTGTTTTGAATTATGATGTTATCCACTTGCGGAATTAGGCAGCCTATTTTCAAAATATTAACCTCAGTATCTTCCCACTCAGTCGATGTAATGCAGAAACTTCAGATAAAAACGGGTGGAAAGTTTGGCCACCGATATTGGAGCCTGCGTTTTTATTTTGTTGCCACAGTATTAATGCACTATCCACCTTCCACATCATCGGTGATGTGCAGGCTTCTGAGTCCATTTTTGTCAACAGATGCAAAAGGAAACAAAGATATATCTCCTTTTATCGCAAGTCCATTCGTTTCCACCCCTCAATCATTCTCTGTGTTAGCAATAATAGCTCTTTAATGCTGCATCGAACATGCGGCGCTGCCTGCGCTCTTAATGCTTCTACCTCTTTCAGCTCGTGAGGTAGGTACCTCTCTCCCACTGACTTTTGCTGCAGATTCTGATTTACCTTTGAAAACATCGTCGGAAATGCAAAGTACAGCTTTGTTATGCATGTCGATCACAAATCACGAAATCACTCGTCCTCCATTTCCAACATTAATATTTTCCTTTCACTTCTAATGTTGAATCCACTTGCGATTCCTTGAGTGTATTCAAGCGACTGTCAAAAGTAGCCTTTTATATTCTTTGATGAACACCGTCTGTCAACAACTCATTAAGTGCAAGAAGGCTACTTCGCTTTAATGATCTAAAGTGATAGTCAAGGGATAAGAATTGGAGAAAGTGTGAATTGTGTAGCACCATCCCTTTGATAATCTGTTTAAGGACTAGTACTTCGATGTAGGTGACTCCATTCCCGGAGGTAAATGCAATGGCAGGAGAGGAGCAAAGCATTATTAAGTGCACGTGTGGTAGGTGAGTGGATATTGAAGATTGCCGAGTATAACGGGTAAATTCACTCGCACATGCATCACCTTGGTGGATCTTGTCCAGCAGTGAGCATTGGCGCACCCTAAGCACGTGTGTGCATAATCCCAACTAATTGCGATAAGGTAAGCAAGAGTCGGCTGTTTTTGCATGGCTTAAATAATTAGCTATATGAATGAAACCTACGTTAAATCAGCACAGAGCGCATTCTGACTATGAAATCATTCATGTAAAGCATTACCTTTAGTGGTCAGTTAAATGCAAGTAGCTACACTTGATAGCGCCCTATGGCAAGTGTGTGGACACTACTAGCATTGGTTGTAGCACAAGTTCTGATGAACTGACATAATAAGTTGCTGCGTGAATCAATTCATCGTCAATTCCAAGGAGCTCTTCCATGTTTGCACATTTCTAGCCCATGTTTGGTGGCAAGGGAAAAGAAGGCGGAGAAAGTGAAAAAATTTTCACTATTAATCCCTCTTTGATTTGCCTACCTGTCCATTCATTGATGAGATGGGTTTCATCAAGGTCAGTAAACCTGTCTCATTTCTAGTCATTGGATTTTAAGTTTGGCTACTTGAGTCTGATTCCACTGTACCTGCTTTGCACACAAGCGTTAGCCATTATTGTGTAATGACGGGAGCATTCACACCTCACGAATTCCTGGACTTACGGCAAAGCCAAGTCGCACATTGCTCAATAGCATAAAAGCAGACATTTGGTTCTAAAAACGCGTTCGTTGCGAGGTAGCGAACGCGTGAACGTTTAAACGTACTATGGTAAATATTGGAACCACGAAAATCTAGCACTTGACTCGGTTTTATCAACAATTCACTCCAGATTAAATGTGTGACGCGAGTTGGGAAAGAGTAGCGGGAACAGACTTGATGCCACCGGACTACTTCCGCACCCAGTGAGCATCCATGATGACGAGGCAAAGTCAAATGAAACCATGTTTCAAATTACCGCTGTTTTATGTACAAGAGACACGCCACTGCAATATACCACTCAGCACGCTCAACGCACCACGTACTACCGACCGAATCTACACACACAACAGGAAGAAATTCATTTAGAGCAACACAAAATGTTCCCTCCGTCACAATGCTCATAGCAATCATCCTTTCTGTTGCCCGAATCACCCCATACCCCGGTTCCTTCTTCAACAACTCTCCCGTCTCCATTCAATGGACTTCGAAAGGCCAAAGCTCTAGGAATATGCAAAAATTCGTCAAAATTATGGGTCTGTCTTGCATCTCTCACTTGACATTCTTCCTGGTTTTTTGCTTTTATTATCCATTATCCCATTTTGCGCGCACCGGTTAGACACTACCTTAGGTGATAGCTTTTCCACTCATACCTCATTGCTACTTTTGAATTCTACTTTCTGCAACTAATAAATTTGTCCTTCAAAATCAACTATAGCATAATATGATCAAACAAAGTCTTTAATTTGGTTTTTTGATCACAGGGATTGCTGCAAACACATAGAGCTCGTTGGCGTCTTCAAACCACCAAAGACGTCGCGACTCTCACGTCTCTCAATCTCTTCTCAGCTAAGTGCCCACTGACTTTTTGCAGAATTTGTGGCAAACTTTTCGCACCATCTTCTTTGGCTTGATTTTTTGGGCCCCAAAGAGGCAGACGATTTCAGTAGCGACAAAATCCTTAATTAAATTGTCCAACATCCAGTGCACGTCATAAAGGATGCACCAAATTTAGTGACGCTGTTATGCATGAAGACTTTTCGAAACGGAAATGGACAGCGTTGTGAAGGGAGGCTAGCATTTTGGAAAAAGAGAATTGATGAAGCTCACGTGCATTCACGTGGCCTGTGGACAGAATTAAACTCAGATTTGCTGAGGTTTTTAGGACAATTTGTCCAAATGAGCATGTCTCTCCGTCTAGCAGGCTCATCAAGTTTTTAGCTGTCTCTCCCTTCTCCCCTACCATGGCCTACTTCGGATCCCACCATTTCCCGCCCTAGACTTAAGGCTCTTCAATGCCTCCGCCGATCCCTTTGACAAGCACAAAATAAAACTCGTAAGCAGCGCAGCAGCATGTTTAGCCATCACAAAGTGAAAAATGCCGCACCTCACACATGTGTGACGCGCAAACTCGAGTGAGACAACCAGGAAACCGCATGCAAAGTTGGGAGAGTACACGTATAGTATACATTATAATTAAGACGAATCAAGCAAAACTTGACAATAGTAGTAAGAAATGCCATTTCCTTTTCCGCGAGGGAAACCACCACTCTGTATCAATGCTTTTGTCGAATGGGATCGCTGGACGGGCATATCAATGGAGAGTTGGGAGGTTTACTGCACTAGCGGCATTTAGAGGACATGTTTGGGTTGTCTTTCCTTCCCTTACTTCCAGTAAGGCCTTTGTGTGACTACTAAGTGGCTTAGGTCCCACAGATCGAGACGGAAGTTAGGGGCTGGACTGACTCCCTTACCTGAAGTCTGCGAGTATATCAGTTCGCCCTAATCGAGACCCCTGATTTGCATGCCGTTCTATCACTCCTTTTACACTTTTTTTCCATAGATGCACAACAAAGCACTTAAAGATCCGTTGCGCGCATTTTCACCCAACCATATTTTACCTATCAAAGATGTGTTGATGCGGAAAATAGGCAGCAGTTAGACCTCCATCCACTCTCTATTTAGTATGTGACCAGGTCTTTTGAGGCACAGAAAAGCTGAGTGCTCACTGGACGCGCCATCAAGTTGCACATCAACACTACTATCAGTGGAGCAAGTGATCTCGCATTCGAATTCGAAGGTGTGCATCTCAGCAACTGTTCCACGGCCGTCAATACACAAATTAGACTTAGACAACTGTCTTTAGTCCAATAAACTGATCCTGCCTTTGTTAGCTTGCATTATTCTTTCTTAATGCGTCTGTGGCACGAGCAAGGATGACCGATCTTTTTGTCTAGTAAGTGTCACGTGTCACAAATGCATGACGCAATGGAGTAAGTGCCCATTTCAAGTAATAACAACCGCAACTTTTCAAAATCGACTACAATTATTGCAAGAAGGAGAGGACACAACTTTAATTTCATTGATGATATTAGCTGCTTTGAAGCTGCTATGCATGCAAGTGCTGGTTATCCTTCACCGCAAAGAGAAACACAAATAAGTAGATGATTTGGCAAAGCCAGGTCACTCAAAAATGTTTGGAGTTAGTAAAAGTACTTTAAGAGCTACAACCTCTACAAATAGTATTGGGTGGTAGCTACTATAAACATTTTAGAGATTAATACCCTTGCACACCCATTCTCGAAAGGTGCTTATCGCCGATGACCACTAGGGAGGCAAGAACAATCACCTGCCGCAGTTTGGAGCCTCCAGAACCCCTCAGTTACTCACACTCACCATCAGGCCGTCTCGTCTGGCCAGCTGTGATTTCCATCTGGTCAGGCGGTCAGTGGGATCCCGACCAAGTGGAAACGTGCATAATTCGAAGCAGTCTGTGCTACCGATTCCCAACCATGAACCTCGCACGGCTTCAACAGCAACGAGGACATCACCAAAGTAAAGCGGAGACAGTAGACTTTATGTAGATCGCAGTTACTTTCCCCCAACCTCACCATCTGCAGACGGCATTGCAAGAAGCATGTGAGGTTCCACTCAACACTCCTGCTTTCTCAGGCACCATTCCTTTCTCCACCGCACTTTTAACAGCGCACCACTTTTTCAACAACACTGATAGCCACCTGGCAGTGCACGAAGTGCTGGAGCGTGGCAATCGATTGCAACAACTCAGATGGGAGATTAAAAGATAATCCATGCTGACCAATGCATTCCTTTTGTGTCGAATGCGGAGACAGACTAGTAACGTTGGCTGCGCAGATTGATGGATATTTGCAAGAGCGGCTGCAGTAGTGACACTTAGAGGACATCATGAAATTTCTAGCTCCTTCTACTTGTTTCATCCACCCTCTATTCAAAGCCTCCATAAAGTTCATGACAGGTCCCTTTGAGGCCCAAAGGAGCCAAATGCTTACTAGTCCCGTTCTCTGATTGCTTCACTACGGCGAAACTGTCGTCTGCAGAGAAACAAGTGGTCTCGCATTTGAATGCGAAGATATGCCTCCCAGGTCGACCGCTCCACGGCCACCACACCACAGGATGGGTCCAAGCAACTAGTAGCAGTTCTACAAGCTGATCACGTCTTTGCTCACCCTTGTTAATCATGATCGATGCACCAGCAACACAAGTCCTCACCCAATAAGTAGCACGTGTCACTCATATGTGACACGGAATGAAAAGTCAAGCAGAAATGTTGAAAAGTCATCCTTCTACAATCTAGTGGTAGCATTTAGTGCTCAAAAGCTATTGCGCTTGCGAATGTCGTTTGCGATTGTTGATCCGCCTGGCCTGCAGAATGAAACACAATTGTCTTCATGGAACTTCAATAATAGGGTGCTTACAAAGTTTCTCAAGGCAATAGGGATGTTTTGAAACCAAAAAACTAAAGCAGTCGTTTTTTGAGAGTTTCTTTTTTAGATGCTTAAGAAGTCGGTTCTCTTGCACGTCATCTCGTCACTGACACACATCATCGATGACCACTCAGAAGGCACAGACGATCTGCCGCTGCAGTTTGGTGTCACAGCTCACAGTTGAAATGCCGCATTTAACTACTTGGAGACGCACTGAAACTCCCAACTGCGAGACAGCCGTTTATGGCGAATTCTAATCATGCAAAACGAGAAGCCTGAACTTCCACAAAGGCATAGTCTGCGGATGACAGCCTGAGGATGACAGCTTTGATGTGGGTCATATTCGCCTTTCCTCTAGCCTCATTATCTGCAGATGGCAATGCAGGGTGTATACAAAAGTCCCACTCAACAATTTTGCATTCGCTGACAGCAATGCTTTCTCCCTTGTGCTTCTAATAGCACACCTTCCTGCAAACATCTTTTAACGACACAGTGGGGCTAATCTACAAGGTAAAATCTGGATGCATGATCAGTGTGTGTGTCACTCAAGCGCTCTTGTCCGCTTCTTGCATCAGACGTGGCTCTTCTATGGATATATGCACGTGCAAAGCGCCTCCGAATCAAATTGCTGAGTAAGACAAGCAAAACAGAAACGCCAAATTTGAAGTGTTGAACATTGGCAGAAATATGCAGAACACACTACTATGCATAATCTAAACAGCCTTATCGAAGGGTCCTATTTTCCCTTCAATTTCCTCCTTGATAACAATCCGAAATGTGGTGGGTGGCAACCGTCCTTTGCAAGCAAGACTGGCGCTAGAGAAAAACCGTTTTTTGTTTTATTCATATTGCACCAGCAGACATATTTCAAACGCATTTGCCTCTCCACCCAAGCCTGTAGGCTTTGGGGCCCTACTTAAAAGCAATAAGTAGTGGCAAACGTTAGTTAACCGCAAAAGAGGTTTTGAAGAAAATTTGCCATCGCATTTGCTTGGCATTTTATGACACACATCAGTTCTACAAGTGGGATTGGGTGTCAGCAGTCTATTCCACCGAATTACTTGGCGCAGTTCCTCAAATGACTGTCATTGTTTTGATTGTGCATTACATCAGAATTGTATGATGCAATAAACTTTAGCCTTACACACATGGCTGTAGTATAACGGCGAGTGAACCGTCGGCACTTAAAAAGGCACGTCTGCGATTTTGGTGTAAAATGAGGAACTTAGAATGAATTATGCAGCAAAGGATTTAGCAGCATAGAAGTAGACAAAGATCTTTTTAATACTCTAAAGCCTAAATTAGATAAATTTGGCAAACCCCCTAACTTCGCATCTTCGCACCTTAGATTCTCGAATATGAGGTTCTTGAATGACTAGACATCGGCTCTGGCATTCGGCTAGTTGCAATCCATCGCTACCTATGGTGCCAACAAATGGATAAAAAGGGCAGCTGGAAGGCAACAAAGGACAGCAAGGTAATTGCATTTCATCACACAATACCAAATGTCGACAGATGAGTCTTTTCTCGCATGGGCGCGTGAAGACACACGTAAAATCGCCTTTAAGTAAGTTTAGGCGGAAGTGACATGGGTGGCTAATGTTTGCAGATGTACAGTGGATATGGGAAGATTTTTCGTGCCAAAAACTCTCACTTATCCTCCAAATCTTTTTCTACTTATTGCTTCCACTTAATTTCTTGCTGCTGTTCTACTTCAACTTAATTATCTTGGCTATACTGAGAGGAATGTTTTTTCAGCAATGAAGGCGTGGTGCCGCAGCTGGTTGTGCTTTTGATGTGGCTGATAAGGGGAGGAGAGAGAGGAGAACAATGCATGTCATTTGCTAGTTGCGATTCTTAGAGCTTAGCAAGAGTCGTCAAGGTGCCAAAATGCGATATAAACGGAGGGCTAATCCAATGCATTCTGGTCTGCTGAAATGTTTTTTTAAATAGTCAACAAAGTGTCAGGTGCAGTTCTTATCAGTACAACTTACTCCTCGCACAGCTTGAACCTTTTTGGAAGTGACCTTCTGCCTGCTTCTCCAACTGCAAAACACGAAAAACCATACATACTAGCCATTCAGTGCCCCTATCTTGTCAGATTCGAATAGCGCCTTTCGTCTGTAAACCAGCCCTTTCAAAGACGACTTTTTGACATTGCAACTTGGCACTGCTTATCCGTGCCCTTCCTGAGCATAAATTGGCTGACTGCAGTAGTTAAGCTGTGGAATTGATGCATGCTTAGGGCCATCAGCCCTACTCCTGCACGAGCCCGATTTGAGCAACTGTGCTCAGACCTCTCTCACAACGCATTATGCTTTTCCTAGGCAACTGCTTTAATGAGCCTTACGGTAAGGTCCTGATTATCCTTGAGACTACCTCAGGGCTTCATCAAAATGTCAGCTCTGTTTCACTGAGTTCATCTGCATTACTGCTCATGCTGATGTGCGCTACCACTCTCCTGTCCATTCTCGCTTTCTCTTTCCGCTGCACACCAGGCCTCTCCTCACGACAGGGCAAATGGTAAGGTACGCCATGGGTTTGAGGAATAAGATATCTGATGGGGTAGGGTTTTCCTTTTGGCCTAACCTGCATTATTTGCCTATTATTACCCCACGCATAAGAACAGGATGTCATTCAATCGATCAGGTAAACAGCCCTTTCTAGATTAAGCCACTGGCATGCCTCCCAAAATCTATTTTGCCTCAAGTGACTGACTCACCCATGCCTGCGATCATCTCCTCATTTTTACCAGCAAACCCATAAAATCTGCAACTGAAGCCGCTTCGCCACCTCAACATCGGTATAACGAGCTGTCAGATGGCTTAAGAGGCAAAAGCTAACCGTGTGTAGCACTGCCGCTGAATATTTGCCAGTAGTAGGTGGTGCGCATATTTGATATCGTCTGTTCCATCAAGTTGATGTTAATTATATTTTTCTCATCACACCGACTTAATGCGGAGATACGTATAGCAGCACTGAAATCGCATCCACTTCTATACTGCAGGAACACGTCTCATGGAAAATGGAAGCCAGTTAATGGCACGAATGCATTCGTTCGCTTGGTCTGGCAGTAGGTTCTTCACTCAGCAATAATAAACTTGTGCTCTTTTGTTTGGTAAGTGTGTTGGTTGACTTAACTAGTTCAGTAAACTAATGTAGATCATAAAATAACAAGCAAATGCAATGGCCCATTCACTAACTCCTGCCGCTACTTATTACTCTAAGTAGGGCCACAAAGCCAACAAGTTTGCGTGGATAGGCAAATGCGATTGGAATGAGTCTGCTTGCGCAATATGAACCAAAGGGGGCATGTTTTGCTTTTATTGCGTCAGATTTGTCTACAATTGATGGTCTTAACCTATCACATTCCAAGTTGTTGTCTAAAAGGTAGTTAAAGGGAAAATCGGATCCTTTGACAAGACAGTTTAGATTCTGCATAGTGGCGTGAACTGCATATTTTCATTCCCATTAATGCTCATAGTTCCAAATTTGGTGTTTTTGTTTTGCTTGTCTCACTCATCAGTTTCATTTGGAGGCATTTTGTGCGTGTATACATCCACAGAAGAGCCAAGGCCGATGCACGGAGCGGACGAGAGCGCTTGAATGACGCACACACTGATAATGCACCCACATCCACCTTGAAGGCCGGCCTTATTGTGTCGGAGAGAAGGTGTTTGCCAGGAGGTGGGGCATTAAGGGTGCAAGGGAGGAAACGATGTTGCCAGAGAAGGCAAAAGTGTTGAGTGGGACTTTCATGTGCTCTTTGCAATACCGTCTGCAGATAGCGAGGCTAGAGGAAAGGCGAATATGACCCACATCGAAGCTTTTATCTTTCTCTACTGTAAACGATGCCTTTGTGGCAGTTCAAGCCTTTAAGAGTGCATGATTATGATCCCATTTCCAACTGCTTCGCTTTGAGCAGGTGATTGCGTGGTTGGGATCCTACTGATCGACCGAAGAGAAGATTAGGCAATGAAATTTTCAATGAGTCACTAGGTATTTAAATGCTAGCTAGATGGGATAATTCAACCGTGAACTGTGATACCAAACTGCAGCAGCGTATCGTCTGCGCCTTCTGAGTAATCACTGATGATGTGCGAAGCGTTGAGAGAGCGGTGGCTACACTCACTTGTGACCACCTATTGCGTCACGCCTGGTTGGACATTTTGACGTGCTGGAGTCCTTCGACAGCATTGCATGTGGTTTGTTGCAAACAAATTGTAACAGTGTTGAATTAAAAAGAAGTCAAAGGAGCAACAGAAAAATGGCATTTATTGGAAGAAGCATATCGGCAATGAGCGAGTCAGACAAGTAAAGCGGCTCCTGTTGTAAATGTAGAAAAGTGTCTTTGAAGTCGAACCCACTCGATATCAACGTAAGCAAATCGTCTCCTGACAACACCTGGCTTAGAATCGGTAGTAATGGTCCATTCCAAGCATTGCTGACAGAAACTCTGTTAAATAAAAGACCCGTCCACCTGTAATGACAGTTCAAATTTGGGAGTCGTAGATCAAGGCAGGCATAGCTCTGGACTGGCAGACCAAAGCATCAATTACGCTCCTTGGTAAGCCAAATACAGGGGAAGTTATTTAAGCTGCTAAAGCACAATTGTAGGCTGTCCACGGGATGGTCTTAGCGTACCCTACAAGAAAGACGTCGACCTTGAAATGGTCAAAACGCTACACTGACGGGACGCGATGGTCGTGTGTGTGCAGTGGGTATAAACGAAAAGACTGCAGTCCCAGTGGACAAGGCGTAGTGTGGAACTTAGATTGGCCTTAAAAAAGAAAGAAGACTTAACAGTAAGCGACACATTGGGTGGTGTGTGGGCCAGTCAATCGATCCACAGCTAGAATGATAGCTATTTAAGCTCAGGATAGTAAACATCAGCATTAAATTATGGAATCCCATGCTAACTTGCACACTAATAATGCACATGCTAACAATTTAAGGATGGCTATCTAATAAGGAAAATTAAGTGCTATCAACTGAATCTTTGCATTCATTTATTGAGGAAAATCGGATTCCATCTTTGTGAATGGAGCTCTTGCGCGTACCACTGCCATATAAATAGCACAATGGCAAGAGTGCAGGATGGTGGTTGCAGTCCACCCATCACTTCCAAATTTAGGAGATAACTGTTAGCCAAAGGAATTTTCGGTGCCAGTTAATTACTGAGAAAGAATGCTCCCCAGCACCACGCGAATGTTCAAAATTTGGTAACGATAACTATGACGCGAATAAGACCGCGCGCACATCCAAATGCGTAACCGCGCCAACGGCTCCCTCAACACCGAGGCCGATTGCTTCCCCATTCAAAGCAGCAATTTTGCGCGCGATAATGAAACACCACCGGGTTAGTGCTGAGGTATGGAACATGATTCCGCACAGAGTTGACCCTTGACTGGTTTGTTTTCTGGTGCAAACCAGTTCAGCATGTACTATGATAAAATAAGTAATGTAGTGTAAATTAAGAAAGATACCAAACTCGCCGTTACAAACAGCGTGCTTTTCCCAGCTTAGGCGCTTCCAGTGGACCCGATGATTTTGTTTGAATCGTCACGTAATTTGGCAAAAAGGTTTGCTTCTCCTTTGAAGATTTAACATTTTCGTGATAATTGCCTTTTAGAGATTATAAAGAGGAAACAAATTAACAACACATGTGAATGGATAAGTGGACGACGGAAACGGGTCAACACCTGCTCTGAAAGCAGTCATGTCTATTTGGCACACTGATTTTCCAGATGCTTGTTCTGAACTGGGTGAACTGAACGCTTCGAAAGCTTCTCAATCATCTCACCGAATGGCAGCACACGCATTTGTGAACTTTTCACATTGAGGTGACGTGCAAACGAGGTCTGCTGCTAGTGGGGGTAGGCGGTGTATCTCACTAGCCAATCATTTCAAAACGATGCAGTAGGCGAATTCTTGTCAAACCGTCCGATTAAGCACACCGCCTTTTGGACCTTGCATTTCCACTTGTCGATTGCACCCATTACCTACCACACTTTTCCATTCTAACAAAATTGTTTTTACTTCTGCGTTAGTGTGCCACATCACGACTTCATGAAAGAAGATAAATTCCACGCTGACGAGATTAGTAAACGAAGTCCACTCAAATGCGGTTCGATTGGGCTGACCTAAATTGCCTGATTTCACTGCCAGTCGTCCTTTCCCTTGATCACATGTACATTGTATACTGGTTTAATATACTCTGTCTTCCATATCCTGAAGAAACTCGTCAGTTTGCATTGCAAAGAGACCAACATGAGGTTCACTGGTGTAGGGGGCATGTTTGACGTTAAAATGAGTCGAAAATGGCAGCGTTAGTTAAACAAGGCATTAGGAATCAGCACCATTAAGAAATGTGGTTTCTCCTCCCAGATTTTTATTTTATCCACTCCCTTCCTCGTGCTTTTTGCCCGACTAGAACGTTTTCGTTTGGCTGTGAATTGAGCAAATATTTAGGTGCTGGTAAAGCAAAAGCGAGTTTACGCACCGTTGCAAAACTTTTAAATATGTAAAATTACGCCTCGAGAGATGAGTTTGAATCATGGTTAGCTCTACGGCGGACGCATGTTTTCGACAATGACTCGCTGATTTATGCATCAGAAGTGACTTTCTGTGAGGTTCAAAACTGATAATGCAACAAGTCGCGTTAACCAACTTGCGCGTAAAAGCTACGGTTGGGAGTAACAAGAGCAAGGGACAGTACACATGCAATAGCAACTAAAAATAATTTAAGTAGGTCATGAAGTTGTTCACGGTTTCTACCACACAAATCAAAATGCATCGTGTATTTTGCTCTAGAAGAATATCTCTATCCCCTTATTCATTCGGCGTTTTGGCATGAACACAATTAGAAGAAACACTAAGGAACAAACTACTAGATGTTACTTGGAATGTGATGATACGAAGAATAACAACAAGGTGGCGAAGCGAGCGAGGCAGGTGTCAAGCGGGGCAGGACACGAAGCTGCACTGAGATGGTGAAGCAGGCTGGTGTGGGCGGATGGCTGGGAGGAGAGGAGAGACAGGTAGGGGTGCCCATTGGCGTTAGAGAGAAGAGGGTGTGTGGGAGTAGCAAGATCCCTTAACAACCCATCCTGTGCTTTGGCTTTTACCTTGGTCAATGAGAACAGTTTTGAAGGTGGTAGCGATTGCGTCCGGAATATGTTGATGAGCAGTGTAGAACTTAAATCAGTCCTTCTGGAATTGTCCGCATGTTTCGCTTTTCATACTTCGTAGTTTGGTCAAAAGAGGTGGCCAAAGAAGACTTTTAAATGCTTAGGAAATATGTCAGTTCGTAGGGCCCTAGGTGCTACAGGTGTTTACTTCAGAATACGTGCTTCGCCATTTAGCATTTATATCTGTCCACTTTTATGTTCCTACACATCTACCAGGTTACTGCGTGAGAACACACAAAGTTACCCACAGCGTCACCCCACCAAGCTGGATTTCTTTAAAGCACGGCATGATTGATGGTATTTGAGTCGCAAATAAACTAGGCGAGTGCCATTTTGTCCTCTTTAATGGCGTTGCTATTAGTCTCACCCAATTATGCGCCTTCCATTGATCGCGACTGCTGCATGCTCTTGGAAGGAAAAGAAAGCGAGAGAGTTCTACGCCTCCGAACGTATGCGTATGTATAGCACTCTGAAGCTGATACGCCTAAAGAGAACGACTTGTAATGCCTGTAATTAAAAGCGAACCCGTTTTATCTGCCGATGTCTAAAGCAAAACATGCTAAAAGATTGATTTCCTTCCTAATCATCTCTGTGAAAAGCATTGGGCTTTCCCGCTCTGTCTACTTATAGCAATACAAATAAAAAATTCAAAGTCCCACTGCAAACTCACCATGCTTTACGTAGGGAAAAGAAAAAGTAGAAAAATGGGCAGTGGACAAGTATCCTACTGCTTACGTGATCCAAAGGCTATGACCTCAGGAACTGAATGGGCGGTACAGCTGAACGCATAAACAAAGCATAGAGTTACCACGAGACGCCTTTAATTCTATCACGACGTAGTCTATTGGGAACAAACCTGCGCATGAAGCACTTATGTGATCCAAGTGATTTCATGGGTGCGAATTTCATTCACCGGATAATACTTAACCGCAAAGCATGGTAACGAATGAATGCCAGTTTGAAGCCGAATAGCTATACGCCTCCAATGAATGGTTTGCTACTTCCGACCATGGCCAGGTACCACTTTTCCCTAACACTGCTCTTAATCTGTTGTACGTTTTGGCAATTCTTCCGAGCATTAGTCGACTTGCGTATCTAAAATGTAGTAACCCAACTTTTCAAGTTTTAACTGGTTATACTTTTTGATAAGTCTAAAAGTCGCTGATTTGAATATTCGCATTTACATCTGGTGCCCCATGTTTTCGTAATGATCCTCAATTTGGTTTGACTTCTTTGGTCTCTTTAAGCCTCAATCCAATTTCAAGCCAGTTTTTAATGTTTGGTGCTTGTGCTCTATATTTATGCATCAGTTGCTCAAAGTGAAATCGCTGGTTTTCAGCAAAATTTGATTGTTAGCACACTTACCAAACTCCACATTTAATGCTCTCACCTTTCTTTTGTGCCTTCAGTTTCTTGACTAAGGTTATGTGGTATGATGAGATTTGCATTAAAAGATAAAACTCATAAATTAGCATAGCAGAAGGGTCAGAGAAAAAGATCTAGCAAGCTATTAAAGAAAGTAGTTCGTACTAAGGTCGCATTGGGAAACGAAAACATTTTCCACAATTTGTCAAGTTAATAAGAAGCAAATGCAACAATGGCGGTCTTTACAGGGAAGCGTGTTTTCAGTTCCATTTAATTCCACCAAAATGACCGACTAATGGATTTGGGCTCAGGAAGAGTAGCCCGATCGAGTTTCGCGTCGGGTGTAGGTCTGATTCTGAATGCGCTTCTAACATCGTACGACTGCTGAGTTGATTCATCTACGTGCATTTACCAGTAGCTGTTTAACATTTGGCTTAATACGACTGCAACTGTAGTTAAATTGCAGCCAAGAAAACGACCAGCTAAACAGGAGCAGCTAATATATATTAGAAGCAATTCCCACTACACTCGTATGAGCACCCGCATAGGTAAAAACTTTCAAGACTTTGAACAGAATTGGTCCTCTGAATTCGAAGACTATCCTTGCATTTAACAGCAAGCAGCAGTACATCAACAAAGCAACCAATTTGCTACTTACAGAAGTAAAATTGTTTAAGTACTGATGAAGATGGACTGGATTATCAAGTATTGCATTTTAATGGTGAAAGTGTTGCGGTGATTCGGCTCTTAAAGTCAAGCGACGATGGAAGATTGCTGACTCGACCGTTCTCGGAATCAATTGAGCCTGAATAAAGCAAAGAGCAAGTTCAATCAACATATGTCTTGCGTTTCATAATTTGCAGCAGGTAAAATGGATAATGGTTTGCATGGACTTACAGGAAGATTGACGCCAGGGCTAGGATCGTGGGAGCAAGTAGACTTGCAGCGACTAAAGCAGAGGAGGCAGATGCGTTACGGGAGTTGTTGCAGACCATCTATTCGATACAGATCCTCATTTCTCTTCTATGCACAATAACAGATGTTCTCTACAGTGACAACTAATTGTACCTGATAAGGCAACCCGGACTGCCTTACCGGGACATCTGTTTAAATCTGTAGTCTATTTCATGGCAGGAGATAAGGAGAACGCGCATGCAGAATTATTCTGTTTATAGCTTTACATCGCTCAAATTTGGTCAATTGTAAACAGTAGTACATCAAGCGATGAAATGTCAGGGAAGTACTCACTTCCTTTCGAACGTGGTGTGGTCACGCTCAGCATTTTACTGAAGTTACTTGTGTATTTATGCTTCAATAGAAGTCCCTTTTGAGTGTGTACTCTAACATGGGCAGAAAGGGTTTGTTCTGACAGCAAATTTGTCAGGCTGTAGCCTTGGGTTGAGGAGACGTGAATTTCGCCCTGCCACCTGTCGTCAAGATACCAACCGATAATGTAGACAATAATGTCGCCGATGGGTTGAGCTGGTGGATCCCACTTCATTTGCACTGTGTAAGGGTTGACTGCTTCAAGTTGTACGTTCTCCGGAACTCTATGTTCTGCACAAATGGAAAGGCATCAGCTTGTCATCAGTGTTAAGAAGACCTTAAAAATTCTGTCCCAGTGTATCCCACTCGTCCCTACTTGAAAAGGATTGGGTGTGAAATGGTCAAGCTCTAGGGCGGTTGAAAGAATGCTGGCAGTTAAGTGCATACAAGGTGACTATGAGTTAATGAGCAGTAAAAGCCCAACAGACTTTTGTTTAGTTGGTGACGAGTTAAGCATCATACTAAAATCCTTTGGCTATACGAACCCATGCAACGTGAATACACAACTTTCGTTATCTAGAGTTCCTAAACTTTTTCAAGACATCCATGAGATAGTGCAACAAAACTTACAAAACATAGAAAGCACAAAAGAAAATTTTTATTAGAAGAGGAGGCCTTTGGATGAATACAACCACATAAACTTGAAGCAGTTAATCATTTATGCTGCTTCATCAGCACAGGCTTCTGTGGTAAGGAGAGAAGAAATTGCCTAAGGCTATGGTTTGACAGGAGGGAGATAAATAATGTTTGATAAATTCAGTGCGGTTCTATCAAGCAGCTTGGCGTTCAATGTCTCTCATGGCACACCTCTGCACACTACTGCTCTGCAAGTTACCCGGTTTAATTAAATTCATCACATTAACTTCACTTGACACATTGACAGCAGCTTTGCTTCGCTTGCAGTCAATCGAGTTAAACGAAAGTGTGCGAGACCTTTGCAGAGCTGGTTTATTCGGCATGTGTGCCATGTAAATGGGTACGAAGCTGGGCAGAGTCCTATTCGCCAAAAATTAATGCCTATTTAAGGGCACTTTACAGACAAAGAGGTGAATCGCGAAGAGGGGCGAATACCAGGCATAATAACAAGGAAAAGTGGGGAATGGCCATAAAAAGCTTAGTTTCCTGTGGTGTGATGTGATGCGTTGATATGCAAGCGAGTAAAAGTAGCTGGATCATCTCTTGCACATTCTTGCAGTCTTTTATCCTAAAGAACTTTTGCTACTTTTGTCAGGTTTACTAATTTGGGAAATACTCTTACTTAATGAGTGTTTTTCATGTCTGGTGACTGGAGTAAGGATAAGAATGTATCTTATCGATTGTCAATGCGAATTCTCCACGGGTGATGCAAGTTGCCAACAAAGTGAGGCAAAGTTAAAAGAACATTAATGTGTTCAGAAGTAACTTGCGTTCCCACTCCGCACAAGCGTAATTTGATCTGCGCTGTTAATTTATGCTATTTGATGGGCTGTCAGTCTTTGAACTATTAACCAAGTTGCGCATTCATGCGCACACTATGAAGTCACTTACTATTGGATGCATGAGCGATTGTGTTACGGACACAAATGAGTGCGCCTACTGTTAACAGATGGCCTCCACTCTTTAACTTTGTGAGGGCTTCCATTTTTATGATGAGCTGCGATATTGTGAGTGGGCGATGCACACAGCCTTGTGCGGAATTTCACGCAGTCCTTAAGACCATGGCAGTAAATAAGGCCACAGTGGCTAAACCAGCGAATGTACGTCCACCAGTTATATCGGTTATAGGACTTGGCGATGTGACAAAAATTTTGGTCTATCTTGCCATCAGTCATCGAGAAGCCTTTCGAAGGTGCATGCAAGTAAACAGGTAGCTAATCTGCCCAAACTGATCTTATGCCGTGCACCATATGCGGACAACAGCTTCAAGTCTTCCCTTCCGGCAAATCACACGGATCTACGCAGCATACATTATAAGTACGTATCATTTTCTCCTCAAAGAGAATGGGCCTCCCCGTATGCTTACGTCTTCCTGTGTGCAATTGTGTGCATTGGCATGCAGGTGGAAATTGTGACACCAAGGTGGATGGATGAAGGAGTGCTAATGAGTACGTTAAAGTAGATTGACTATTTGGAAAGAAGGCAGACCCTGATATGTTGCTGCAATAGCACTATGTTAAGCCCATTGTGTCCGTATGATGTGACTGCATGCGCCACCAAAAGTTCCATTCTCTCCACTTGTGACTGGATGCTAAATGTTGAAAATTTTTAAATTGGGACCGTCGATTTCCATTAAGACTACGAACTTTCCAATTTCTATACCTCACGTGGGATTGTGCACTAAGAATTATAATTACCAAAGCCATCCGGGCAAGTTGTTTACAATTTTTGATCTTTGCATGCCATTTCAAGTAGATGGGTGCCGTTGTGCGAGAATCGATTGCTAGGAACGCACATATGTCCTCTTCTATCCATTTGAATCAGCACAGTCGTCTCGCTGCGATTTGCGAAGAAAGCATGTCTTTGTGCATGAGAGAGGGTGAAGGCGGAAAATCCCACTTAACCAATGCTTTACTGCACAGCGGTAGGATGTGCCAACAGCATCCTTATCACCAGTGAGGCTCGAAACATGATTTCACCTTACAATAACAAATTGATTTTCCATCCATAGGCTCGCATTCGTGGGTAGGAGAGAGAAGCTCAAACCAGCTAATCAGTTGGCTGCAGTACACTATCTTCTCTTTAGCGGCGATCGACTACTCAGAATTCATGCAGTATCAATCATGATTAGAAATTCACTGTGTTCCGCTTGCTGAACATGTAAACATCGTGGTTAAACGTGCTTGTGCGACAGTAACTGCTCATTTTATTCAAAGCTACCTGTTAGCCTCGACTTCTGCTGATACCCTTTAATATGGGATGACTTGACATGTAAAAAGAGCTAATAAAACAATAAAAGCAGCCTGTTGATTGCACTTCCAGAACTTGCAAAGCTCATGGTATGGATGAACTGTAGCGGCGACTTGACGTAGGCACTTCATGGGGCTAAATTTTCCTACTGTTCACAGCTTTTAACTGTGCTGAATTGATTTCGTTGCAGTTCTGGTGGAGTCTTGAAGATACAAGCAATACATTAACCCAAAACACGAGTATTAAATATTTTTATTTGGAAGTAGTTTTGAACCACATTTTATTATCATTTTGGAGCAAAATCTATTATTTTTATTGGGCGAAAAATTGCAAGAGTCCCACAGAAGGACTACGCACCCCCGCCCCATGTCACTGGTTGACTCGTCATACCATACTGTTAATGATTTTTATGCACCAGTAAACTCAGCACGTTCTCCTCCTTGCTACCATCGCATTTGTAGAAATTGTGGCACACTATTGATCAGTTGGACCTTAATTGCTCGATAACCTAAGCGTAAAGCATAAGAGCATGCCTAAGATGTGCTAAAATTTATCATCAAGAGAACCAGCTGGTAAAACGAGGAACAAATACCTTTTAATTCAATCTATGCAGTCTCCATACCAGGGGTTCATGATGGGAACCGAATCATTCTTGACCAACCTCTTAGATCACGCCTGCATCTTTTGTGACACTGAAGCAGAATTACAAATAAACAAATGGATGAACGAGCTAATGAAAATGAGTCAATCAAAAGAGGAACCAGGCATCACATACTGTTATACATTAACTCTCGCACTGTGCGGGGCCATCAGAGCCTCGTAGCAGTCTCTTTTCTTACATCCTTTCTAATTTGGATTTATCGACTAACTTTTGTGCTTGCACAAATTTTTATAAGATAACTTCTTAGCCGTCTAGGTACTCCCTCCGTTATAGCAGAAAATTTTTATCAAGGTAGACTTTGCAGTTATTTATCACAAAATTAACCAACAGGATTAGCAAAGCGTTTCTAGGTGACCAATAAAACGTGTGCCTCCTCATTTAAGGCTGCGCCGTTGCTGAAGACAACTGCAGCGAGAGCTACCCAAAGAATAGGCGGAGTAGAATCATGATACCAGAGAACCCAAACCATATCAAGTCGAAAAGGGCAGAGCTTCCAACTTCATTCTTGAATTGAGGGTAGAAAACATAACTCTTTGCTACTGATACATTAAAATGCAAATGCATCCATTCGATCATTAGTTAGGCAGATGTGTTCTGCTATTAATAGCAGCCATTTTCACTTGTGCAAGCTAATGGCGCCTTGTTTTAGGTATAGTGGTTCTACCGAAAGCATATTTAACATTCCCATCTTAGTTCGTTGGATTGGATAGCATAATAAGATGCCCAAAAGGTGCTCCAATGATTGCATTTTGAAAGTGACACTAAAATTTCAAAGTCTAGTTCCTCAACCAATATCTTTTGAAATAGAGTGCTTGCATTTTGACGGCGTTGATGAGAGAGAAATATTCCAAGAGACCGAATACTGGCAACAGAACGATGAAGTGGAGCCTTGTGATCAGATTCAATTTGAGGCGTTTATCACGAACCAGCGCAATCTGTTACCAGGTATTTTAGCATTTGTGTGTCATGCAATTCCAGCAGTTTTTTGTACTAGAAAGCGTGTATGGATTTTTGCAATGAATTTTCAAGGGCCATGGTTTGATGCAAACCAGCCGGTGGCATGGAGGTCGGCAAAGTAGTATCACAATCTTACCAAAACAGTAAACAGTTATAACCAAAAGGGAGCCAATTCATAGGCCGCCATCCCTTACGCTTTGTAAGTAAGCATGGTTTGTCAAGACAAATTACAAGCTCGAAGTTCTAGGCTAGACACGTCATCTGCCATGATAATCACAGCTGAAGAAACACACGATTATCTAAGATTGTCAGCACCACCTGTAATAGGCGTACAGTGCAACATTGAGGTACACACAGATATTGTCCTCATGGGCATTTTTGGCACCAAGTAATTAAAGACGCTGAGTGCTGCCAGTTCCTTGCAATAAATTATCTTTGACGATTAGAGTTTTCGTCTGTGTGCAAGGTCCATTAAAACTACTATAGGGTTCTTATATGCCTAAGGTTTTCCATGCCATATCATTTGTAAAATAATGTATATATAGTTTCCGTGTTTGCACCGGCCTTTGTCCAATAGGCTAACAGTCCAATAGTCATTTTGTTTGATAGTGCATGCTGGAAAAGACGCATGCCATGTTACTGCCACAACTTGGGGATTTGTTCGTCTCATAGTGGTCCGTCAGTATTACCCATAGGGAAGTAGACAGTTAGACACTTAGCAAAGCCAAAAGCATAGCAACCATTTGTTGCGAATTTCCTTCAGCGGTTAAATGTTAAGAGGTTAAAAGGAAAAAAAGCATTCCCTTCCCAGTCCACCACAAGAGCCAATCAACTTAGTCCATTTTAAATTAAACGCCCGTAAATTCCAATGGCGCATAAAGTTGCTGGACAAGCCATTGACCCGTGCCTTGTACAGCATATTTATAAAATAGAACCTCCTAAACTTTTATTGTTGTGCGCCAGAAATGGGATCAGATTCGCTAAAAACGAGTGTTGCATTTTGTGGCAACGCGCTGCATAAACGAATTCCCCATCTATGTTTGTGCTTGGCGATTATCCAAGAACAACTGCATGAGGACCAGTTGCAAACATCGAAGTCACCCTTTTCATAAACACGCAAAAATTTAGCGTCTCATATCTGCACGTGTATCCTGCAGCCGCACACCGCCCACACATATCAATTATGGAGCTAAGCATAACTGCCATTGAATACGTCAACACGTCCATGTCATGGACAAGGGATTCAAAAGTCACTGTTAATGCTCTTTTGACGTGATCATTGAAGTTAAGCACGTTATGCCATGGCTACGGTTGCAGGGGCGTGGGAAAAGTGGGATTTTCAGATGACTATGCAAAACTTCCCTAACTGGAGTAAACACATTGTCAGACCGAAAATCTACTCTTTCTTCTGGCACATGGCAATGCCGCCTTCTCGCAGAAATCAAATGACAGGAGGTCTCAAAAATCGCATAATCTAACTGAGCAGCCATGAATGCATCCACTCACACAACATTGGGTTCTGAGCCAATAAAATTGCTGGTGTAAGCTCATATTCACGTGAGTTTAGTAACACAAGTAAAGCAGTGGAGTTGGGGCATAACGTGCAACCACACTTCAGTTTTTGAGCAATCTCGATAGACCGCTTGCTAAACTGTTGATATGATTATGAGTTTCAAAGATGGGTTGTAATGAAATTTAAATTGCACATTCTAATGCATATCACATACTAAACAACGATAAATCCACACTAACAAATCTATTAGCAAAGCATCTTTTAGGAGCGTTTAAACCATTAAATCTGCATTTTACTGCGGATATATTGGGTGCGAATTGTAACAGGCCCAAAAGCCTGTTCCTCAGTCCGCCTTTTAACAAGTGATGGGTTAAAGAAGACAAAAAGTAACCGATAAAGCTTGCATTGTTTCCCTAATCAGAGCATTTGCTAATGCACTGAGGTATTAGGCAGCGGGTTTTATTTAAACCTCTCAAATAGGGCCTTAATGCAGAAGATGCAGGTAGCTGACGAAACGAACTCCCAAGGTGGAATTCCTCTCGACAGAAGAAGCCAATAATAGGACCCATTTCACTAATATGCCGGCATAGTTTTAAACAGCGGGACGTCGAATAAGCGCAACTCAGGCGAAAGAAAACAGAAGAGGCAGGGAGCTGTAGAGGTGCGAACCTGTTTTCTAAGCATTTTGAAACTTCTTTTTGAAAATGTCAAGTAAGTTTACATTAACATTGAATGTTTTGGTATCCAAAGCCTATAAGTGATCGTTCGCTATGCAGTAATACAATAATATTTATAAGTTAAAATCAGCTTTCACAGCCAATTCGCATTAAATAATTATACAGTTTTAGAAAGAGCTAGGTTTTGATGACCATTACCGACGTTTGATATGGAACCCATTAGCGCAGAACAATTTGTAAGCAGTCAGTGCCGCTAGCATTGAAGTTGAAGCTAAACCAAATGATGAGTACATTGCCTGAAATCATAAGTAAACTACACGAGTTCTTTTAGACAAATTAGAGAGTTCGCGGCTCGGTGTCAACAGATAGGCATCAGTGCATGCTAACCACTAAGAGTAGCATTAGAGAATGCTTGATTTTAAGATCAGCCAGCATGACCATTGAAATTAAAAGCACCTACAATATTGGCGGAATTACCATTTGCATTTCGATGGATCACTACCTGTCAGGAAAACAATGTATCGAATAAGCACAGTTGCCTTAGCTTTGGAAAGAGCAAGATCTATCTTACCTCAGACACAATGTCTCTTTCCATGTCAACCTAACACTTAAGCCCTAGAAGATTTGTTGTCTACCTGTCGGTGACAGGAATTTGAAAGCAGAGAAGAAGCAATGTTGAATTTTGGCTAACAAAAAGGTGCAGCTGACGGGTAGAAACGAAAATAGCAGTCAACAGCGGCAATGGCTGGGACGGATGCGAGACGCGCGTGTGTTGTGGCGGTCACGATGGCTGCCTTCCGAGCAGTCAAATCGGGTTCGACTCCGGGCTAATTCGCTCCTATCTATCACTTGCTCATCCGTGGGCATATTCAATCCTGTTCGCCCTTGTAATCACTGAAGGGCAGTCTATGCAGAGTAAGCTCCTCCCTCTTATAGAAGGAGCATTCTACTTTGTTGCATTTGCAACTTTTGGCAAAGCCAAGTTAAATTAGCTCTTGCACAGATTAAGTTACCCAAGTGACTAAAACAGATTGGCGCAACATAGAAGCCCGACGCATCCATTCGTGGCTCCTAACCAGGAACGAGCATGATGCTCACAACGAGTTCCTAAAATTTTTTCTAATTTACAAAACGCTACTTATATTTGCACAGCACATATTTAGTTTTCCTTATTTTGCATCGGAAAAATAGTTAAATGTCAACTTTGTGCAGTCGCATTCTATATCTCAACACCTGCCTGGCGGCACTTTGACAATCACTCACTGAGAATGCTGACCTCCTTTGCTTACTGTAGACTTGGCATTTATCTAGCAAAATATGTGCGCCTAATTTAAGTGGTAAACTCATTAATTTAAACCGGGTAAGAAGGCAAGAAGAGACTGGAGGCAGCCTTGGAAATTAGGTGAAAGGAAGGTGTGAGCCAAGACTGCGTCACATGGGATAGAGAGGAATGGAGAGCGAGTGAAAGCCAAATATGAGTACACGGGTGGTAAACTGGCTGTAGAAATGGAAAAGAAGTGGATGAAAGGTGTGAGAAGGTGCAGCTGAAAGGCGTCGAGACGACGTAATGGGGAGTGTTGAAAGTGTGGGGAGCACTAAGGCCTACGCATAGAGGTCCCCATTCACGCATGCTGAACTAATATACCCTTAATAAAGGGCTGTAGAAAGACTGGAACGGAGGTGTGCACAAAAAATATCTAAAGGAATTAAATAACAAACAAGCGACGAAGGGTTAAAAATAGTGGGTGGGAAATAGTACTCAAAGATATGCTGGCGTTGATTGACAAACTACAGTAAAAATACAATGATGAAAATAAACAACTATGAAGATCTCCACTTGAAATCCTAAGCTTTGTCACGCTGTTGTTAAATCACCAAATTTAAGCCATTGACTGATGCCTATAATTCCATTTTGTTTTCCACCCTTAATATTAACCAGCTCTCAAAGTGGATAAGCCCACGCGTAACATTTCTTGCCTCCGTTACCTTCCTATTTCACGTGCTACTTCTTTGTCATAATAGTGTCATTTAAATTCAGTTTATCCATTGGCTGACGTGCAGCATTCCATGCTGCAGTGAGTTGGTCAATGGTGCCTTTAACAAATCGCAATGCCTATTTTATAGAGAATATAGTGGATATCCCCTGAGGTCACGAAACATCATCACCCCTTATCTGGAATTGTTCAGCAGTCCCAACTGTCAGCTGGCCTATTTCGCAAAAAGGTTTCTTCCCGAGTTGGAACCCAGATTACTCCTAACTGCACAGTAACTGTGATCAAATAAAATTCGTTCTCAGGCAAATCATGCAGTCTCAAGGCAAGAGATGAATAACCGAGCATGCAATTGGAGCACTTCAGCCCATGTATTGGTGCGCACTTTGCCCTGAACCAACAGCAGGCGTTTGCAATAAAAATATCCAGGCCGCTTGAGCTCGTTAAAAGCCAGAAATAACAAGCAAGATTCCAGTACTTTTGCGTATTTTAAGAAAATGACAAAAAACATCTCTTACTATTATTTCCTTGCAGTAGTTATGTGCATTCTTGCTTCTAAAATAAAATGTTTATACTTGAGTTCTTAGATCGCCACTGCTCGCACTCTAATACTCAACGGCGCAGTCTTTCCACCAAACCTATTCCCTTTAGCCCCTTCTTTGTGCCAACAATGATACTCTCATTATGCTAGACCTTATTACCGCCGCGAGAGGCACCCAAGTCACCGCAACATCGTCCAAATGTCAATGGTTTTAAATTAACCACTTACATAGAAAGGCTCTGGTGCACAAACTACTCGATGATTTTTTACGTTCCACAAGCTGACTTCATCGACCTAATGTGCTCCACAGTTATAAAATGGTGACTATTTAGTAAAGCAATTAATTAATTAGTTAGATATTAGTGACAATGTATCTATTTCGCGAAGTCAGATTCAAGAAAGTTGAATATCAAGAAAACTTACCAGCGTGATCCTCAAGGTAAGATTGGGTTTGGGGATAATTCCATCGATTCTACGAAACAGCACCGCTTAATAGAACTCTGGTTATACACAGAGACAACCTCCTCAAAAGTGGTTTTAGTTCGAGGAGGACAGCCGCCATGATAACCATCCTTTTTATTCAAGAGTGGAGCACTGAATTATCGCTGCTGCCTAACCTAGTAAATAAAATAACTCTACTGAAATACAACTAGGCTAATGCATAAAAGGGCCCTGGCAACCAGTCCATGCAAGTAAAAAGACCTGTACAAGGCGAACCCCTGGAGATGGTACTTGATAAGCTCACTACCTGCCAACTGAGCAGCAGCCGACTGACGCAAGCAATGTCACCCAAATGTGACGCTTGATGCTAACACACTGCTCTGCATGGATAAGTTGCAAAAGACAATTTAAAGGTTTTGATCGTAATTGCATCCTTTTCAGCAACCCTGGGTATAATTTCTCCTGAACCATTGACGATCGTGTGCCTTGCTGCACCCGATCTACGCACACCAGAAATATAATACTGGCAGGCACTAGGATACTCATAAATAGTATTCCTATAACGCTTTCTGGTGCCTATGCTACGTTTTCTCGAACTGCATTTAGGATTGTACCTCAACTCTATGCCTCTGTCAGTAAATGGACGCCTGAATTACTTCGCATTTGTCTATACAGGAGGTTTTCGTTGAGCTTCCAGACGCAGCTTTCGACGAAAACACTCCTGCATTGAGCGCTTGCACTGTTTTACAGGGACGAATCTGGCATGCGAAACCCGCATCCTCAAACCACCATCTATAGTAACGAGGCTTCTTTGATCTTGACAGCATAAAACGAAATTAAATACATCGTGGACACCTGCCGGTAGGAAATGAGATCGTTTTAATGGCAAGAACTTTTTAGTCGAGAAAGGTTACAATGAACGATTATCGCCGCTCTGTTAATAGTGGTCATTTGGAGTGCTCGTTCTACAGCGATTGTCCGATTAGCTCGATGTTTATCTTTAGTGGGGTTGTGATGTGCCGCAACATTATATATTGCGCTAAAATTCGGTGCAGAACCCTGGAACTACTCTTTATGAATGGTTGTTCATTTGAGAGAGCAATAGAAGACAAGTAATGCTAATTAAAGCCGCTTAGCTTTGACGCAGCGTTAGTTACCTTAGTGATATATTTGTGCGACCACATAAATAGGTCGGGCGCTGCAGGTAAGATTGTTGCGCAATTATATGTTCCGGGATCGAGAAGTGCAATCGTTTATGTACACCTTCACATTTAAACACATAAGTTTGATCGTGGAATGTGTTAACTTAACACCATTTAGACAGCGACAACGCTACCCTCATGGCATACGCATGGCTGAAGGTAAAAGCGAACTAGATGATTATTGCATACAAAGCACTTGTGTGCCCTTATCCTTAGTCTGAGAGCAGGTAGACTCAACTTTTTAGTGTCTTTAAGAATTTGGGCTTTCTTTACATAATGAGATCTATAATCGGTGGGTTTCCTGCGTCGTGGATTCTACGCTGAAACGGCGTTGCAGGCTATTGCACATTGACATTGTTTTTGACCAAAATTGGCTGGTACGGATGTGGGATGCATCCTGGGCCGTAGAGGGCCACCATTTTTGCGCCAATAACGCCTTTTACCTCAGCTGCAAAGTAGAACTCTCTCAAGTTCATGATGCGCTTCTCAATGCATGAACACATGTTTCTGTAAAGTGCGGGCAAAGATCTTGAATGTTTGTTAGTGAAAGCTTCATGTGAGGTTGTTTTTGAATGAAACGCAATAATTGAATTAGTGTAAGCCGTAATCTGATAGAGGATGAATTGAACAACTAGTGAACAAGTATTGTGCATCCCGATTTTTGTCATCTGCTCAGCAGCATTAATTTTTCAATTATTAGAACGACTTCAGCATCTCATTTTAGCTACCATAAAATCAGTTCCTACAGGCATTACTTTCCTAAATATACCAATTTGCTGCCCAATTTTTGCAGTTATCATTATTTCTAAGTCTGGTTTTCGAAGTTAAAATTGAAGCCGCTCCGCAGCAATGGCTGAAGCAACTGTCCAATGAATGTCAGGTAAAAAATTCTATGCTTTAAGTCACAGCCAAATGCTTCAATGCTTAATGGAACATAACGCAAACGCTCAAAATATTTAATGGCATGCATTGAGGTGGTTAGATATCCCTAGCGCATGCATTAGATCCATTAAAATATTCATTCTCTGGGCGAAGTGAAGAACGGGCGGTGAATGATGCGCTTGATATCTAGTCCCATTAAGATTGTTGACCTACTTCGCTCGGCACTACTGTTGGGCACTTTTCTTTCTTTTGGCACAGACGATGCTAATGGCATGATGAGGGTAGCTAGCATAACTTCTACCAAGATCGGTGACTTTACTTTTGCAAACTTCCCAAAAATTCGACTTAGAGTGACTGACGGCAAATGGGTCTGTTCTGCATTTCGTCGCTTGATCTTTGTTAGAAGCATCCAAGTTTTTTAAGTAGTGCAATAAACAGTCAATCTGTTTTTGTCGGCGTCGTGGTCGCAGTGACCATCCATGCTTTGTTTTATCTATAGTCATTTCGGTCTTATATGGAGCAAAAAGAACCACTTGTAATGCTAGTCTAAAGCTAGAGCCTAAAGAAGGAACGATCTCTATTCCATTTTAATACTTTAAACACCACTGAGATTCTGTCATTTTTTGGATATTTGTTCAAGCAAAGCAAACTCACTATGCCATTCTAAAGTGCTCTGAAGTACAAAAAGGTTATTAAATAAACCTTAAAACAAATCCAGTTTACTAATTACTTCTTTCCCAAGAGGTAGTGCTAATACTTTTTACTTGATTAGTCGACCATAAGGAAGAAACGGCTAGGTTAAAAAGAAGGAAAAGTTTTATTCAGGTATCAGTGTTTAAAAAGGATGAAACGAAGTATACAGTGGCCATTTTGCTCTCAACATCGGCACTGTTATCACACACCCAAGTTCTCTTTCCGTAAACAGCGCAGAATTACGGGATAAAACGGCGATTGTGGCTAGACAGCGCTCTCGGCGTGCAAAGCCTCACCCAGTGTCGTGCACTTTATCATCGAGGCCTAAGTGCAATGCTAGTGCAATGAACGTGCATGTTTTAGATTAGAATGCCTAAACATGATAGTATTGTAGCAGTTAGTGCAGGAGGAATCCGAGCTGAGTTAAAATTGTTGACGTATTTAATGTTGCCGCATTACGCAGTTGGGGTCGTTATCCAGTATGCTGCGGTCATAGCAGCGAATAATTCGGAGGATCAAACGGGACTGCAATTTTACTGTTTATTTATATATCCATACCGTCATTCTTGCTGGCTGGCAAGCCACTACTCATGACGCAGGGTTTTCCGGCTCATTTAGGCCTGATTATTGTTGAAATGTTAGCACTGATTAAGTGATCATAAGAGTGTTTGCTCCTTCTCAACCTCAGCACAAGTCAACAAATTTAAGGGCTGCCAACAGTTCTTTATGTACTCTGATTCGAGAATCACCAAATTTTGGTGCATAATTGTTATGATTTGCATTATTTCTCCCCATACTCATGGTCGACATGCTACTAGCAAACATCACTTCTGCTGTGAGCAAATGCACAGTGATTCCCTACTCAATTAAAATGATTGCCTAGGAGACTATTATGAGGAGTGCATAAGAGGACTTTGTGCTTTAGAGGGCCTGCTGCAAACAGATGGCCGGCTACACGACCTCATATCTGAACATTATGGAGTATATCTGCACCGCCGACAGCCACCAATGTAAGGAAGAACCATTGGCAGGGGGCGTCGGCAGTGCCAAGCCAATGAGATGTATAAAGTGGTTAAAGTGATGAGCAGCTAATGAGAATTGGGATGTTTTGGAACAATGCGTCGGAAGTATTTACAAAGGCAGTCCGCCTAAGATTGACTTCATTCACCCAAAAAATAAACTTCAGTTCAACATGTGCCTGGTCTTTTCCAAATCGAGAAAGTGGAAGTTACGTCTGTAGATCGACTCGACCTCTGTAAATGGTACTATTCAGTAGAAATGCTCGTTCCTTCTATTTGTTAGTATTTAAAACAACAGCAAAGCCTAATCTCTTTTAAATCACCATCTTCATGCTCATTTAAATAAACAAACGGCCTACGGGGCGTAATGTGTCTATATTTTCTTGTCTTCTCCAGCTCCCTTAGATTCAAAATTAAGTTATAAATGTTGACAACGGTTTGACATTTGTAAATAATTTGCTCATTTCTACAATCTGCACACCACTTCAACCCAACTCAGGACGGATGATGATTTGCTGTCATAATACTTTCTAGTTGATCTTTTTAAATGCAACATTGAAAGCAGCTGGTAATCGGCCTCTTCAATTGACATTTCGCTGCCAAACTACGTGACTTTTATTTCATCGCTAAATAAGTCCATCCACCATGCTTGCGAATTCGGAGTTGTGTAGCCACCAGCCCCAATCACACGCTCAACTCATTGTTGGATCCGAGTACATTCAAATTTCGACGCTTATTTTGTTGACGCTGACAATTTTTTTCTTTAAAAAAAGGAGAAAATGAGTTTCTTTAAGGAAGTGTTGGTTAACCAGGGGGCCAAGTGTGGGACGCCAGATGCGG
This sequence comes from Taenia multiceps, assembly GCA_001923025.3. Classification (NCBI taxonomy): domain Eukaryota; kingdom Metazoa; phylum Platyhelminthes; class Cestoda; order Cyclophyllidea; family Taeniidae; genus Taenia; species Taenia multiceps. The sequence continues at coordinate 36,394,992 of CM010312.1, forward strand.
TAGGGTCAAAATTTGTCTGCGAGGGGACAACGACTACTGATGTCTACTTTGGCAGTATTTGTTTGGTCCTTGAAACTTCTGCATACATATGGCCATCATTGTAGTTAATGCGATCGCGTAGGTCGCCAAAAGTGTGTGATTGGCTTTGTGTAGCAAGTAAATTATAACGCGTACCAAGGCCTTCGCGCGGGTTTGAGAGGTCACTGATGTAAACCCTGGCTCCAAGGGTCGGTCAAGTTTCGCATCCAGTTATGCGTCCGCGGTAAAATGCAAGAGAACTAACTTCCAATGTCACTGCAGCCGCAACCATGCCGATCAGGAATAGTTATTATGCAGTGCTCTAGAAATTCTTAAAAGTGGTTTAGGGGCAAAGCATGATTCAGTCAAGAAATGTAACTGTCACAGCTGCAAAGCCCATTTAGGAGGCGTCGCCAGTGGATTGTTCGTTGCACCCAACTTTTAATAGTGCCACACTAGAGTGAGACCGCAGGTGGAGATAAATGCTTAATCGAAGTTAATGCCTTCACTGAGGCCCTAATCCCAGCCAACGTCGCTATCCACTCTGTTCAACAACTATTTGCTGGTTTCGCAGTCATCGGCTTTGGTCACTCAGGAGCTGGAGTTGGAATAAAGGGATTCGTTGAACATTCCACATCCACCTCCACCAAATCCAGACGACGCCTTTGAGGCTGTTGGCTGCCACTATTGCCCTACACAGCCAAATTTTCCGTTAGAGTAAGAGATTTGTGCTCTTGTGAAGACTTTACCAGGTACTCATAGCATTCGGTCCCTGCACCGATTTGACCTCGGGCTCAGATATTATATCGTAGCAGAAATGAATCCTGCAACCAAGATGGTTCAAAAAAGATCACCGCTTGCCTGCGTACGCATTAGTGCATAATTTCTTCTCAAGGTGCATGGCGACATTTTACAAAAAAAAATTTTGTACGAGATAGATCGGTAATAATAGGTGAAAAATAAATCCTGGCATCTGCTTTCCGTAGTACAATGCTTTTGACCATCAGCAATCTGACTGGGAAATTAAAGGATCACAGTCCTGTGATTTATTTCGTTATGAAGGCACCACCACTTGGTACGTCTAAAATGTTGGCAAAGAAGTGCATCTCGTGAGGAAGCAATAGCCTTTGCATGATGGAACGCAGTGCTTACGATTAGAACCCGGGTTTAAAACTGGGGCACACATGGTTGATTAGCAAAAAGGCTAGGCTTTCGGGAGTGGGATAAGATACGATCAGGAATGAATGTGACCAGGCCTATAACAAAACGACTTAGAGTCTATTCTAAGCCTGAACACAAGTGCAGGTAAAAAAGCCTTTCGCCACCTCAAATTCTCCAACTGGCATAAACTGCGAACGAAAATACAACCAATGAAGGGTGAGCTTACAAGCAGACCCGTGCATAAAATCCGACATTGGGCAAATCAAATTTTAACAAACTTGTAATTAAAACCAAGCATGCCTCTTGCATTAGTGACAAGCTAAGAGGAGCACAGAATTATTGAAATTTACAACCACAGCCCTTGAATTCGATGCGATTATCCCAACTTCATCCACGGAAGCCTAGCATGTGTAAAAGAAATCGACCGCATAATACCATGCAAGTACTAGGAATAGGGTGAAATCGAACAAAATTTGGAATAGTAAACATAACCTTTGCCCAGACTTTGAATATCAAATGTGTCCGCACATTGTAGGTGAAATAAAGACCAGGAAGGAGCCGATTAATCATTTGCGCACTGCTGCATTCCTCTTGACTATGACCATGGGAAGGACCAATATAGCGCCACGGTTGATCATCGCTAGGAGCACCACTTCCAGTTTCTCCTGCTCTTTGTCTTAGTCCGAGACCGTCATCCTCAGTAGCGGAGGCACTCCGCACGGTGTAAGACCTGGGGTTAGTCACTGACGAATCGTGGTTCTCTTTCCTTGATCATGCCAAACCAGTAGCGCATTCAACCCAAACATTCAGTAGCGCATAGGTGATCATGATGCAAGCAAGATGTGGCAGACTAACATCACATTTGTCGCCATTCTACTAGGCATCACTGAAATTGAGACAGTGGAGCAATAAGAGCGAGTGTGCATTCAACTGAGACAGTGGATCTCACTGCCAAGGCAAAGAGTGCCAAGTAAAAAAAACCTGTTTTCAAAAGGATTGTCGATGCACTGAAACCACTTCACACCACAAAAATATTTTATTAAATGTAGTTAAGTGCTTCATTTACTACAGAAACCGAAATGGTCGAGCAAATTAGCATCGAAGTTATGCAGGTCAGTCCTAAGATGACACATCTCAGCATGCAGGCCATGGTTGATTTATCTCTTTATCATTAAAATAAGATTAAGATTTCTGCATGAGGTAGCACCAACTCAATTTTTTACTGTACAATATTCGGCTCTAACCTTTAGGCAAAAATTCGTTCATTAAATGTTCTGCCAATGAGGTCTTGCCATCCTACATTTTGTTTTGACTTTTGATTAAAAGCAACACTACCAACTTCGTTTTACAAACTATGACAATTATTTTCGGCCAAGTAAATGTTTGTAAATGAATGCTGAGCTAATTTTTTAGGCCTTTTGGTACTTTTACCCTATAATTTACCCAATGCACTCATGATTTTGCTGGTGTTTCCACACCTTATACTCCCTTGTGTTTCTTTTATGCGCAACATTATATTTTAAGCTTTAATTTTTAGATAAAACTGCGCCTCCTACAGTAGCCTTTATAAAAGTCCAAAATCACATTGTCTGTCTTTATCTCAATTAAATTAATTTGAGAACGACCATATGTATCTAAACTTAATTGAGTTGGCTAGGCTGGTTTGTGAATATTTTATCAACCACACAAGACCATTTTTTCTTAGGATGTTTGGATGTTACAAGAGATGGTATTGCACAATCACATTTAAATGTTGCTTGTCAAGCGTTTAAAATCGCACCTCTCTTTATTTTACCGCTTTATGGAGTTTAAATTCGTTAAGCGCAATATGATAATCTTGGCCAACGCACACTGAGTGAAGATCTGAATTTAGGTCACCTGAGCTGCAGAAGCCTGACGCCAGATATAAAAATAAACCATATAAGCACAAGGCATTATAAAGGCGTCGTGAAGAAAATCGCCATTCACTAATAGGGGTGGAGGATTAGGTTCTTAAACACCTGGCTGTAACATCGCCACTTTGTATCGTCGCCTAGCTAACACTCCGAATAGCATAAGCGCTGAGGATATTGCTCAGTTGTGCTGCTAAAGTCCCATAGTCACGGGAATTAACTGAGAGCGGCAGTCTTCAGACTGAGCATGTTGGCATTCTATAATTATGCACACAGGGATTCCAAGAAAATGTAGGCCCAGCCGGCAAACGAAGGGTTGCTATCAACACAGAGTTCATTGTGGCCCATATTGCTGCAATTTAAGGCAGGCAGAAATTTTCCGAGCAACACGTTGCTCAGATTCCATAAATCGGATTACAACAAATGTTCCTCTAAATTAGATTCTAACTTGGTCTTCGAAACATTAATTATGATTCAGGAGTGATTAAGTCCAGAGTCAAACTACGATCCCCTTTATTGAGTAGAACAGTGTCCATATGTTTGCCTGACATAAGGTGTGCACAGCTTTACATCTGTCTTTTATTAGTACTAGCAAAACGACAATTTCCACAGGTGCAGCATTACTCCTTTATTAACTTTGCTGTCAGAGATTAGATGTGGACTTCCTGCTTCTGTTAAAAAGGGCGTAATTTGGAGGTGGCCGAAGTAGCGGTGGTAGCAGTGGCAGTGCCTACATGAAAAAATATAGAGGTGGGAAGGAGCGACGTAATGTAATGGCACAAAGGAGGGAAGACAACGTCCTGCCTTGCGCTGATAAATGCACATGTGATCGTAACCTATGCTAGGTGTCCTTGTTCTTATTACTCTTGGCCCCAATGATCTAACACTATTGGATATGGGCAAGTCAGAGTGCGATGATAGCACCACCTATTTCATACATCAGTCGATCTTCGTGCTCGGCAGATCCGCTTTCATGAGCATACCATACTCACGCAAATGAGCGTCCGCATAACGTGTTCGGATTTGTATTCACACTCTCTTTCAGCTTCCTCTATTAATGTTCCTAGTCCCTCATTCATTTTGTGACCACCCTTCTTTCTAACCTCTTCCACTCAGCGCATACTAACGCATCGACACTTTCCTGGCCCGCCATTTACTCACTGCTGAAGTGCATGAATAAGCAATATGCTACGTCACATGCACCTACATTCCTAGCGGCCCCTGACTGACCAGCAACCATCGAGAGACAGTTGAAGCCAACTGCCAGAGAACGAGAACAGTCAACTGCCTGATGTGGAGGCGCTGCAGATGGTACCATTGTGCCAATGGATTATGCATAGCGGCGAATTTTCAAAAGGTCGCTTTATCCTGTCTAGTAAGACCGCGTGAATTCCAGTATCTTATTTTCAATTAATTGTGTAGAACACCCTCTTTCCGATAAACATAGCTGTCTTATGGCTGAAAGGCTCCATTTTCCATGATTGTAGAGAAAAACGGACTTCTTTGCCTCAGATTTAATTCCGAAGGAAAAAATATTATCTTACAAAACGCTTGTTTCCCCCGGTCTTCATTAAGTTCATAGCATTTGAAATGAAACGCAAATTTCATTTTGACTTGAGGCGGTACGATGAAGAGCATCAAGAGCGGCGATTTAACTGGAATTTTAGTGTCCAAATTGTCCACGTTGATCCACGTAAATAAAAAAGAATTCTGCATTACTACGCCTGTCAAAGAGTTTATCATATTTCTTTAAAGACTTTAGCCTAAAGTTTCCAAATGAACAGAATGTAGCCATTTCGCGTGCACTTTTCGTGTGCATTCGTTGAAGAACTAGACAAATGCAATTGCCAATGTCTCATGGCTGGTAGAGTTAGGGCAGATCAGTAAAGCATCACCAAAATGCGGTCAGTCGGGTTACTGCGTCTCGTGAACAATTCAATGCCATGTTGATAGGAACATAATTTGCCTTTGGAGCATGCGGCAGGATTGGGAATCCTGAAAAGCAAAGAAAATAAGAAACCAAATAATGGCATTTTTCAAAGAATGCCATGCTGCATCTAATTATTCTTAAAACGGGTTTTTATAACAAGATTGCATTGGGTTGTTTTAATCAAACCTGAGACTAAAAGTCAATGCTACTTTAATAAAATTTTGGCATTGGTACGAGCAGTGCGCATATAATTGACAATCGGAATCTATATTCGTTCGTTGGGGTGTGGTTGACTCACTGTTGTGGAAACCCGAAAGGTAATGACCCAGCTTGCTAAGACGAAGGAATTCTTTTCGGAATGCGGGCACTTCAAAAGTCTTGCACCAAGGCAAGGAATGGAATTACCTGTACCAAAATTTGGGTATAAACAGCTGGAGCAAGGGGATAGCTTAATAATTGGCAAAAACAATTGTAATCGCTTTGAAGTTAATTGGTTGCCAGACTCTGTCCATGCCACTGGCATGTGAGACATGGCAGCATTGAAGATTGAGAAAATATACAGTTGCAGTACCTAAATTCACTTGAGCCTCGCGTTTGGGCCTAAGGGTGACCTATTCTCGGAAGGAGGGCATTACCTTCTACTCAATTTACTGGAAGTAAGGCATTTGTATCTGGGAAACAGAGACAAGTGGAATATTCACTTTGCTTTTATGGGAAGTATCTGCAGGCAGCAATATGCTTAAGCTGCATTACTTCAGGAGAGTTCTATCTACCTATATGGAGCAAGCTCTTCATATCTACCACTTGCAATGACAACTGCAAAACGGCATACATTAACAACCCACGTCAATCGTCTTATTTCTGTTTACATAAGTGGCAAAAGCAGCCATCTCTCCTTCAACACTCTCCAAAAGATTTCTTAAACCCAGGAGTAAAATAAAATCAGATTGTTTGCAGATCGACTACTCGGATTTGCGACAGCGGCTAATTGTCGATGCTGAGATGAATGGCCCTGATGCTCTTCTAGTTCGACAGGTCGCGCTTCAAAACTCAGTCGAACAATTACTAAATTGCAATTTAGCCTTAATCAGCACGATCTTTGTAATGTGCAGCATGATTGCGGTTGAATGCAAGGTGCAAGCACGCATGTTTTGCCAGAACTTTTGGTCGCGATTTGTAACCATGACACTAGAACAATTTGCAAAATACGTGATCATAGTCGAATGTAAAAGGAAACTATCCTTTGATCACAGGAGCATAAATTAAACGGTTTGCGCGGTAAATCACGAGGTAACTTGGCTTTTTAAAAGCTGAATTTTTCCTCCATGAAACAGCGTCCAAGTAATGCTAGTGTTACGGCAAACCTTTGTGGAAATGTGCACAAGACTCTCGGATATGCTAGCATTAAATCACGAGTGATACAAAGGCAGAAGACTAAGGTGGCAATGCAGTGGAACACGTAATCAAACGCAGTAACAAGTAGTTATACGGAAGCATATGCATCAGCAATATGTGGCTTATCAATAGCAAGTTATAAAAGCTTGTAGTTTAACGGATGAACCATTTTTGACTTGGTCCTAAGTACAGGTCACTCGAAACACAATCCACACTCACTGACGAGCCAGCACACCAAATGGGCACAGGTCCCAAGCTTAAGATTCCAAAAGGGGCTACAATGCAGAATGACGTGCTCTGATGGCTGGGCAGACATCCAAGAATGAATGAAGGTAGTGGTAACCATCAGTACCATGTGACCTTAACCTTATAAAGCACACATAATTGAACCAACAGCCTTCTCCAAGAGAGTGTGACTCTCTTCCACGCAAACAAATTTAATGCATGGTCTTAAACACAAGCATCCTAAGAGGAGGCATCTGGCTACGCAATTTACTTAATATCAGAATACACCGGCAGCGAAAAAATCGTCCCCGTATCGGGGTGAACAGTCGGCTGTTCCCTTGGTCGTCGTCGACAGATCACATTAAGACGCCTGCTACGTCATTGACAATGCGCGTCGAATGAGGACATCACAAGTGCGGCTGAGATGAGCAAACATTGTTTCCAATGCACCTGTTCGAAATCCCCTATTTTTATAGGCCAAAAGCTGCAACAGCAGAAGGAATGTCTAATTAGAAGTTGGGGAAGATTAATCTGCCTTTGAGCACCCGATCATTGTCTTGACTTCTCCAGGCCAGCATAGCAGGACTAGTTCGGTGTGGCAATAGCTGGTGAGTGAATGCGGAAAATTGGTTTCCCAAATTGATGCCATTTAGTCAACCACAAAGGCTGCCTTGGGGTGCATGAGAAGTGCACACTTATTAAAAGAGCAACTTTTCCCTGCTTAGATGTAGTGCTAAGGAATCCTAAAAGCAAAGACCATTTGTAGAGATGAGGGTTGCCAATTACTGAAAGCAAAGTCGGAGTTGAGTACAGAGTGGCAATAACTCACAGCCGAAAAATTCGAACGCGCCTCTATTATAATTGATGTGCGCTTAGAGTTTCAGCCTGTGCATCGAGCAGAACAGAGCGGCAGGGCCTTGCGAAAAGTAAAATCCAACTTATCAGCACCAAACCAATTCTTGAATCCGCTCTTGGATTAACTCAGCTGCATGCCAAAGACGGCGCTTCAGAAGAGAATAAGTTATCCCCTGACTTTGGATCTTCTCCTGTTTACCGTTTTTTCGCTGACAACATCAGAGTTTCTTATCACCCCTGTATATCGCCATGTCCGCAGCCATCATCACATAAACGTACTCGGACCGATTTTTTCTAATAAGTACGTTGCATTGATGCAACATGAGTTACTTGAAAGTCTATGAGAACTTGGATTCAGGAAAATAACTAGTTATACAGGTAGTTTGTGTTTACTAAAAACTGACAGATCTTAGTTTTGAACGTCGTAGGTAGTCCTTCTACATGTGCCAGCCCAAGTGCCCTCTTTCGTGCGCTTTGGCAAGGTTTTGTAAAAGCTTATATTCTGTTTGCAAAATCATTCCTTTACGTTAATCGGTTATCGTGGGTTACTTGTTTAACACGCAAAGTAGATCACCTTAATCCTATTTAACCGATTTTATTAGCAAGCTACCCTCTACTTGATTTGGTTCATATAAGTTAGGCAAACTGGACGCACAGGCATCGATACCAAAGCGCATAAGCTGACAGCTCAGAGTAGCCGATGATAATGCTGTGACATGGAAACTCACATTTGTTGGCTTGTCGTCAGTGCAAGTCCGACGGCCTTGAGTGTAATAGATTCCGTTTTCATTTCCAGCTTCTTGACCTTCGTTCCCGTGAAGGGAGGGCACTGACTAGGTGGGACATTACAAGCGGTAGAAATCAAATGTGATTGTTCAATGAACGCTTCTCATACAAGAGTTGCGCTTAGTCAAACACGTGTTACAAGGTCCTTCCTATTGTCCTTGCGTATGCTAATAACGGTGCTCGCTATTTCTCTATTAGTACGCAACCTTCATCTTTGAATCCGACAGGTAGTGCGGCCTTGTGCAAGCGCATCACGCCATGACAAAGGGTGCCTAGTTGGCCATGAATTGGACGCTGCAAGCTGAGTGTTTTATAGGTGAGCGGACCATCATCACTGAAACAAAAACCTTGCTCCAAAGATGGCGTAACCTGTGATGTGCTCCATGTGCCGCATTTTACCCGCATAGGTGTCCATGGTCCCTATCTCAGCGGACTTTAATCCGACTGTGTTCATGCTGTTTAGAGAAGGAAGTGCATGATCACGATCGCTACAAGCTGTTTATAATGCCACAGGTAAGAAAGCATTGAACAAATCAGCCTGCTAGTTACAAGGAAGGGAGTTGCCACACCAATTGTAATAAAACTAGCCAATGAAAAAGCAGATTGTGCTAGAATTGGGGACGAATTCAATTTTTTTAATGTGGGTTGAAACCGGTTGAGTATATCCTTCTCTGGAGAAAGAAATAAGCAGTCTTGTAGGAGAGCTGACCATAGACAAGGTCATGAATCCGCAAAGGACACTACGGTCCAATAAGCTACTCTGATGAAAATGAACGACGAAGGTATGCTGCAGTACATTAAATGCAGGAAGCCGAACATGATAGCACAGAATGGCATGTCCTCAATTTTCCACACTAAGGATTTGAAAGACTCTCTTATGTTTCCCACTACTAGTTTTCAATATAGGATACTGAGAGGCAAAAGTAACAAAGTTAGAAGGAAATCCAGCTTCAGTTTTGCTAAACAAGCTAAACAAGCTTCTGAACAGTAATGCAATACTCCTTGCGCCCTTAGAGCATGAGTCCAGCCCTAGTACACTGAATGCTGGTTACCAAATACGCACAGCACATGCAAGTCAGCACTGACACTGACCAAAAAATGGTATTCCTTAGTGTTCTGCGTATAGCAGGTTACCTCAAGCATTTGGCCAGAACTTTACGAAACTCGTAAGATGGGTGCGTGGATTGACAAAATGCAAACGTAAATAGAGTGCTAAAGTTAATGCTGTGCTTTGCACCGATTCTAAGATTGCCCAAATTGAGATTTGAGACTTTGGTGATGCAGCTGTGGGCGCATGCACTTGCGAAGATAAAGCTGAGAAAGGAAGCAAATCACAGGCTACACCGTTCCTGCCTTACAATAAGCTTTTGCAGCAGATGCGAAATGCAACGCAGTTCAGCCATGGCCTTATATTGAGACGGAGTTTAGTGAAAATCGACTATGGATTGTTAGCTGACTTGATTGAAGTCAACGTTGGTGATGCATCGTTTGGATGCACCTAACATTTAAACATATTTGTTGCCGCAATCACTCTGTCTCACAAAGAAGACGTGGGAGAAATAGGTGGTGATGCAATGGATTGAGCAAACTATTTAACACTGCGCGTGTCATGTATACGACAGAAGAAGAATTAATAAAAACAAGCCAAGCCAACGACTGTAAGGTGGAAAAACCACTGCAGCTGCATAGGCCATACCCTCTGCATGAAGTGCACTGCAGGTTTTTTATTCGTGGAGCAAGGGGCATCCCATGCGATGAAAGCTTTCTCATCGACTAGCAAAGCATGATGTGCCAATGCAGAAGGCAAAGTATGCGCTTCAACGGAAGCCGCTGAAAGACTGACCACTCCCAACGGTGTGTGGGTGAGTGAATGAGGCAAAAATTGCTAAGCTACAACTGCCTTTTAATCGCATACTTCATTTATTTTACTAGAATTAAAAGGCAATCTGAATTGCTGCAAACGGCGGGACACCCGCATTTTTACAGCACCGAACCTTCCCTTTTATGAGACAACTTAGGTGGAGAGTCCACGAAACGTAGAACTTGCACAGAATTACGCTAATTCATAAGTGGGCTGTGGACCGTGGTTGCCAGCTACATAAAACCTTTACGTTGAAATAAAGCGGTCAGTGGAAAATACAAAGTCATGCGGTGGTGCCAAAAGGCCGGCGATGCATAAAGGCTAAGTTTAACAAAGCATACAAATGAACCCTTACCAGATTTAGCTTACCGGACTTGAGCAGGAGTCATTTGGAAACCATCAATTTTAGCAGCAGCCAATATTTTATACCATCAGCAGTCGAAGTTGTGCTTTACAATTGTCCGGGACTTACTATCTGTTAACTAACTACCAAATTGTTGACAAGGAAAATCCTTTTCAAATTTGACACGCACAGCTCAAACAGTAGTATTCGCGACACATCGACCACCTCCGTCGCCTTTCATCTCTACTGCATCGACCAATTCAAAGCGGTAGGTGGTAAAACGCAAAATAAAGTGATTATGGCTCCATAAGTCGTGGTGTGTAGAGTCTGAAGACTCCACCCGGATTGTCAACCTGTCAGACTAAATGCCCTTCAAAAATGATTGCTTGGGCGAGTAAAAGCATTTAAAAATAAAAAGTGGCAGTGCATATGCATATATTGTCAACCAATACATAAGTACCATCGTACGATACAAAAGGCTGAAATTGTACGATGCTTTGACTGCAAGGCAAATGCCCAAATCTCGTCCGCAGGAATTGAATGGAGATCGCTCATCGAATGGACCTAAAGCATGGATGAACGCAGATCGCCTTATGCTTCAAAACGCTATTCGCGCTTTAAATAAACTCAATTGCCTATGCAAATGTGTGCGATTGTCGGTCACCCGACGTCAGCCTGCAATAGTATTAAAGCATCCAAGTGGCCAATCTAACGCTTCCTTTATCAACTAGATAATGGTCAATTTCTGCTTTGATTTATCAGGTTTCATGGAACAATAAAAACTGTATTAGAGGCTAATTATAAATTCATGCACTAGCATTCTAATGAAAAGGATAAGTTGACATAAAATTCTTTGGGAACTTACAAAACTGGTCAAGGGGAAGGTGGGTCTCATCTCGTTTGATTAAAAGTCCTTGCCAAATAGCTGCACGAAAGGACGTGATGGAGTTATTGCAAAGCTCATTGCGAACTGGGCATAGTAGTCAAAGGCATGCGCACAGAAATGACGTGAAAGATAGTGATTTTGCAGCACCTCCCACGTTGGGTGGTCCTCGTAGCATTCCGTACAGTACAGGCGCGCTCCAAAAGACGTCGAGGTTTGAGCTAGAGCGCATTGCGATTAAGTGCAAAATCGTGGGAAATCAGTAGGCGCGGCAAAGTTGTAGCATAGCAAGAATGGTTACATGCTATCAGACTGGATGATCAAATGTTAACTCACTGACGTGCCCTTCAATAAAGTGCTTTAAAAGCGGTTCGAAACTTTGAAATCGTAGGAGGCATATGGGGCATACAGCGTGGTTTGATGCTATTTTAGGAGGCAAAATCTTGTTAATATTAGCAAAGGCGTCGGTGTAGGGGAAGGACCATCAATAATTTGTGAGTTTCCTTACATTTCTGGTAGAGTAAAACTCTTCCGACGGTTTTTTGCGCCTTGAAGCATGACGGACAACTTCCAGGTAGGTCAACTAAACAAAGTTGGAGACTTCGAAACAAAATATTAACAGGGCGTCAACAAATGTGAATGTGGTACGATAGCATGGCTGAAATCTTATCAGCTAACCTGTTAATCCGTAGCATTAATTAGTCCGAAACGTGAGTTTGTACAGCAATTTTACTCAAGATACTTGTAATTTCGTGTGCAACCCATGCGCACTAACATGCCCATACTGGTGTCCAATGTTTACCTTCATGCACGCGTGCCATGTGTGCGAGGTATAAGATCTTATTGGCGTGTGTCGAGGGACATAATGAACAGGGGTAGGGATTCATTTTGACAATCAGCTGAGCAAATTACACAAAATCTCGAAGAACTTCTTTAACCGTCTTGAGCTTGAATAGACAGAACTTAATTGGATCTGTCTTTTGACGCAAACAAGGTTAAAGCAGGGGAGAACATTCGTCATCAATTCGAATGAAGGCATTAAAAAAACCAACTTTTAAGCGAATTCTGGACAAAATGCGCCCTTTTGCTGCTATGCTTTAATTTACTTGTTAAAATTTAAAATTTTAGCCCTCCTAAACTAAAACGAACTTGTCTGCCCATTTCTATTTACGACTAAGTAAATTCTATGCGATATTGATGTGGCAATTTTAACCTAGTTCCGCAAGGACTTGAGAAAAATCTACCGTTGTGTCAGATTGCCTTGTTCTCGTCCTGAGATTTGCCACTGCATCCTTTTTGTGATGAATGGGGAACTACGTCTTCTGTGTAACTTTGTGGGCAATTATGTGTCGGTGTGTTCAGTAATCGGTACTTCTGTGGTGTATACTTCCATGACCGATAATGGATGGGTTGATACCCTCTACCAGGTCCACCACTGACTCAAACTGAAGCCTCCTTTAACTAAGTTTTACTCTTTATACAAGCTATGCTCAATAATCCTCGGTTGTCTTTTAAAGCTACATTATCTCTATCTGTTAGCTAAACGTATTCATGGTCTGCTCAACACTACTGATTTTTAGGTTAAAAGGGTCAGCTGCATATTCAGCTAGACTTACCCACTATAACACAGTTTTTTAGTGAGAATTTGATCTGGCGTTTATGTGATGTAAGCAAGTTTCGTCCCTTTGTTGAGGAGTGAATTAGATGTATCCCTTAATTACCAGTTATTGACACCTTCAAACTATCATTTTTCTAAGAACAACAGGTGCGCTTTGAGGTTCGATTCAAGCGGCTGTACCTATTTTGACCAAGCTAAATCGTGTTGTTGGATGGATTTCAACGAAATATTAAACCGAATTCTAGACGTCAAGAATCGAATTTTACCCTCGTTTGCACCGGTTTGACCTAAAGCAACGTTCGGATGCACAAATCATCTTGTTAGCTATTAGCATCAAGGCATAATTCGCCTCATATTTTCTGAACCATTGACGATGAGGTACAATAATATTACATGTCTACCTGTTTACTAGGATCTTCTCCAAAATAAATCTTAGGCGATGCAAAATAGAAATGTTCTTGTCTGCTTGTGATAGGAAGACAGTTGGAGTAAATAAGCAAGCAGGGATCCTCCATAAGCAGATTTAGGAAACCGAAAACAACATAGTATCCGTAGGGTCTGCTACCTGTGCACGATGGTAGGAAAGGGTCACCTCTAGACCTTAACAGTCAAATTGGGCTGTACTGTTGGTATAAAACACTAGGGGCCTGATAACGTGGAATGCATCAGTGTGTGAGCGGACCTTGAATGCTTTTCAAGCAGAGCCTTTGTGAATGCATAGCAAATAGCGTTTCAATTTTTCCAATCCGCCCACGTCTAGGTCACCAATCGTAATTAGATAGAGTTCCACTTTGTGTTAGCAAGGCACTTCACCTGATGAAAAGAAGTCGCCGGTGTAATCGATTATACATTTATAAATGTAGCCCGAGATGAATTAACAGATGGAATTTGAGTCCAAAACCAGAAACAATAATTCGCACATTATCGTACTTAAAGCTCTCTTCCAATTTTAGTCTAATTAAAGCAATTTTTGGTCCTATTATTTTTTGGCAACGCACGATGACTGAAAAACTTATCTGTATCAGACACTTCTTTGGCTCAAACACATCTAGATTTCGTCCGTCTTTATCAAAGTTATTTGTTTTAGGATCCATATCACCATGCATCCATCCAGCTCTTAAGGATACTTCCAACTTCAGAAGGCGTTCTCGCTTCAATTTTTTCCCTTTTGCGACTGGTCTCCGAGACTGTTCAAATGAAGGTTATGTGGGTTAGGTCCAGATTGATATGTCTATTCAAAGTACGCTTACGCCGTACATACTTTGCTTACTCATATTCGGCAAGTAAGGACGACACTAAGGAAGTCCTGTCCAATGGCTGCCTTATTCGTGATCTAAACCGGATCCATGAAAACTCCTACAACACTGATTTAGTCCACGAATCAGATATCCAGCACCCAACCATCCATTTATTTATTCCTCTGCCAATGTCCTCTCCACTCTCTCATTCTAAGATCATCAGTTGATTCATCTTGCACCTCACCGTCCCCCTATCCATGCATGAACTCGTCCCCCTCATGCATAATCAACTGTCTGGTCTGACTGTTAATCCACCCGAGATTCCCTACATCGCCTTATTTTCCATCGTTGCCACCATCTTGAATGAAAGGATGTCTACTGTTCAAAACTAGCTGACTTAGGCAAAATAACGAAACGAAGATGGTGGTTTGGCCAATCAAGAATCGGGTGCGCAGATCGTCAAACAGAGCTCCAGCGATTAACATGGAAGATGATGGAAGCATTGCTGGGCACCATAAGGAACCGCGACCCCAACACACGCACTCGGAGGCCTAATTAGAACCTACCGGTTCCCCAACTTCTACCCATGCATTCACTGTGTCTTGCCATTCCTAGCCGCCATATCACATATTACATCTATTAGCTATGTCTTTGACTCCCAGGGCTTCCTCAAAGTGGCAGCATAGAGCAAGAAAAGAACTGACCTGAATGATTAAATAGATTTCTAATTCGGTTCTACATAACCGTCGGCCTCCAAGTGGTGGTGGACTAGGCCGCTTAGCCATCGCTTAGATGAATCCCACCTGTAAGGCATGATAAATATACTCCTCTTTGTCCCAAATTACTCCAATTGTGCATCCCGTTACTTTTTGTAAGCATTACCAGCTCAACTCGGGAGCCTTTGAAAAATGTATCACACGTTGTTGTTTTAGCATCGTTTCTAGTATGTTCAAAGCTCACCTGGTCGATCGTGCAGGTGGAAAAAAGGCTCTTCTCCCATGCCGTTTTGTCATCTTTATCTCTTGACTGACCGTCAAAGTTGAAATACCTTCTTACATTCCTTGCATAATACTGACAAGGAGTAAATCATGCGTAAGCACACTTTAAATCAACATATAAGGATTAAAACACCCTGACGTTGAGAATTTAATATAGTCGACCTAACCCTTTCTGTGGTTACTTATATGTGGCCCGCGATCTCCATTGCTATTCGAAAAGCTGACATTTTCTAGCCAAAAATCTGCGATTTTTACTTGCAGCCTACTCCTTTGCTAGTGCAAAAGCAGCTGTTGTGTGGCATGACACATCCTGTCAGTGACCTCTCTACCTGCTCGGCGTAGGATAGTTCCTAAAGAAATCATAGGCTTTGGAACCCTTCTCTATTAACGAGTGATCAAACCTCAAATAGGGATACCTTTTTGAACGGTGGCGTCAACAAAACGATAAGAACGATGGGAAGGAGGTTAAGTGATTGTGGGCGATGAAATGTCTGCAGTGGCTATAAAATTGGGTCACTATCTCCAGAGGCTGATGTAAGATGGCGACGACGGCGTAGCAGAAAAGATGAGGATGATTGTTCTTAGCAATATTCTGGGTATACTTCGAGTGAACTGAAATTCTACGCGTCCCTAGTTGCACCTACGGGGAAAAGGAAGACGCGCCTCACCTATGTCGATGCCCAGGAGGGACCTTTTAGTCACACTGGTTCTTGACACAGGCACACTGACAGCGAGTCACAGGTAGGTGGGATCTGGGCGTTGGCATTCCAGATGGTAACGCATGGAGATGGAAGCAGATTCTGGTCGAGTGAGGTAAAACAAAGTAATCTCTCAAGCGGCCATCTGGGAATGAGGTGCTCTGCCACTTGAATGGTGGAGAAGGTTTCAGACGACCAACCATATTTTGTCGGTTGTAACCGCAAACTTCAGTATTATTGGTACCGATGCAGAGTACAGAAGCCATTCCAGCCACACCGAGGCATTCCCATCGGCACGCACTGCTCCCCTTATGTTGCTCAAAATCCGATAATCGGGACTGTTTTCATTTATAACACTGCATTCAGTTTCTTGTTTGATGGTCGAGAATGTTGCACTTCGACGGAGAAATGTGCTATACACAGCGGATATAGGTAGCAGATACATACTCGGTGTTGACAAAGAAAAAGTTTTGCCATATTTTTAGTGCTTGGTGTCGTGTACATGCAATGTGGACGGGGAGGGTTGAGAAATTTTGCCATATCTAAACAACTCGTTTCATGTGTGCACCTTGTGGGTAAAAAAATTTTTTACTATATTTATTTGATTGTGTAATGCTGTGTAGCGTAGATTTAAGGAGTAGACATTTCGTTCTATCTCCTACAAATTTGTTTTTGTATTTGCAATGCTAATATAAAGCAGAAACAGCGCTATGTTCTCACCGAGATATGGCACATGCGTACGGTGTGAATGGGGAGAGAGAAGATATTTTGCCCCATGTTCTTACATTCATTTTTTGTGCACTGCTTTAACGAAGAGAAATTTTGCCACAATTTTATCTATTAGTGTCACGTGTGAACAATGCGAACGAAGTGGAAGGAGCAGTTTGATACGTTTTTCTCGATTTTTTGCGTGCGCAATTTAGACGGAGTAATAATAGAGATTTAGCTATCTCTCCATTGACTCATGTCGCGCGTGTACAAAATGGATAGAGAGAGAAGAAGTTTTGTTCTATCTTCTTCGGACAATGCCATGTGTGTACAATGCAGATGTAGAAACGATAAATTCTGCCTTATCTACTTTGACCCGTTCTTGAGTGTACAGTGGGGTGGAGAGAGAGAGGAAATTATGCTACGTTTACATCAGAATATGTCATGCGCACACAATGTAAATATATATATCTGAGAATTTTTGCTTTACCTTCCTCAATTCCTGTCTGGTGCGTGCAATGTGGACGAAATGAGAGAAGAAACTTCGCTGTTTATTGGTTATTGTCGTATGTGCAATGTAGACGAAGGGGGTGGAGAAATTGTGCTATGCCTTTAATTTTTGTCATATGCTTACAAAGTGGATAGAGATAAATGAAATTTCGCTTTGTCTTTATCAGTTATGCTCCCGTGCGTGCAGTGATGGAGCAGTAAAGAGAGAGAAATTTCGCTCGTGCCTCATCGTTTTGCAACGTGTGTGCAGTGTAAATGAAGCAACGAAAAAATTCCTGCTTTATCTTTAATTATTTTATCACGAAATTGCAGTGTAGATGAAGGAAGAGGAGATGCTATGCTTTATCTTCATTGACTTCGCACAGGTAAGTCAAGTGATAGAGTAAAAAGAACATTTTGCTCAAAAATAAATGATTTCGCTAGAGCGAACGCAGAGATAGCAAAGTATGAATGAACTCGTCCACCTCGTGCATAATCACCTGTCTGGTCTGACTGTTAATCCACCTGAGATTCTCTACATCGTCTTTTTTTCCCATCATTGCCACTATCTTGAATGAATGGATGTTTACTGCGCAAAACTAGCTGACTCAAGCAAAACAACAAGACGATAATGGTGGTTTGTCCAATCAAGAATTGGGTGCGCAGATCGTCAAAAAGAGCTCCAGTGATTAACATGGAAGATGACGAAAGCATTGCTCATAATTTGTTGCTCAGATATTGGGGTTTATGCTAAACACGGAGGGACCATTGGCACCTTCAGATTGGGGAATAGGATGCAACGCTCACGTATCCTGATTTCCTCTCAGGTTCCATTCCAGTGTCACCACTGTAAATGTCTCGTTCTTCCCCCACCATCCTCTCTTTCTTCCAAAATAATGAGCCCTACGTAATACGTGGCCAATCCCCACCACATCTTGCTTATCTACTTTGTTACAGTTAAGAGATTCGCAGCTGCACATTCATGTGCCTACCTTTCTTCATTGCCTTTTAGTGAGGTCAAAACTATTTCTTCCCATTTCTCGTTTTGTTTTCATACCTTGACATCCTTTAAAGTGAAATTTGCTTTCTCCTATCTCCCTCTCTCCCCGGGTTAGCCTTCATCAATGCCATCTTGGTGAGTTTACTCGTATTTGATTGTCCTTGTCTACTATGCATCATATGCTCACGCATTTCTCCTACTGCATTCATGGATAAGATTAAAAGAAGATCAGACTACACTGATCTACTGGTGACCGCGTTTTATCTTACTGCTTCTCGTCCCGTACCATGTCAGCGCTCACGTCTCCTCTTCCCTTTTACCGCTCCAGCCCACCCAGACCCCACCTGTCGAGCCTCCCCTCCTAACATACTTTCGAGAATGAAAACAAACACGTCGGTTTGCTATAAGTTTGTGATCTGTATTCCAGTCGACCTTTTACTTACTGCATTGCCCTTGTCCATCCTTTGCCCTTTTGGACGATCTACATACCTAGTCCCTTATAGAAACTGATAAAATGCATACTCCTCCTGCAGCCGTTATCGCAAGTACACTGTGGAACACGAATATACACTCCTCTTAGAAGTAAAAGAAGGACAGTTCATCATTGTGCGTTTATACGAGGGTTAAGACAGTCACGTGACATGATGCTACCTACTTGGATGCCGGCTAGTGACAGATTAATGTCACGACTGTGTTAACTACAATAACAAAGAGAAGGACCACAATAAGTGCAGAAAAAATGAGAGTAAATGAAATGGAACAGCTGGAATGGAGACGCATTTGAGTGTTTAGTGTTCTTACTGATCCAATTGACAACCTTTAAAAACTAGCATGTGAAATCCTTCATTAAAGTGGGTCTAGCGCAATTTATCAAGTTTTTGCGAGTTTCATTTGCAATGCAATCATATAGGTGAAAAGAAGACACTGATTTAGCATATGCTAATTACCTTAATGTATAATGTATGCAATATCGAGCCTTTTGCTAAAGACAGTCTTACATTTTGACCGCCAAGGTTGACAGTAAGCACTGAAATCTCTGGCGAACCATTTTTAAAACTAAGTGACATGTTCATGATAGTGAATACACTTTCTTGTTTCGCTCAACCAGTTTCTTTGCAAGCATTACTTTGGTGGACATGTCTTGTAGTTGTTCCACTCGAAATACGAAAAGTCAGTTTGAAATTAAGAAAGTTAATCTACGACACTGTTGTGCACTTTACGGTTTCATTTTGGCACGCCGTGTTGCTCTACTAGCTGTTTTATGTGGTCGTCTTTGGGCTGACTAGTTCAATGCTTTCTATCATCTCCGCTGGAGCGGATGTTGATTCTAACGGAAGTGGTGCAGCAGATGGTGGACTTGGGGCGGTGGATGAAATCAGTCACCCCGCCTTTGACTCAGCCACTTCTGTCAGCACCAATTCCATACTTCCGAATGAACCGGAGAGACACTCTCTCACTTGCACTGTTGGTGATTCTCCTACTCCTTCCGACTCCAGGGACCTCATCAGCCTTTACGAGTGTCCTGTATGCATGGACTCCGCACTGCCTCCGAATTTGCAGTGTCAATGTGGTCGCATCATCTGTGTCAGTTGCCGCACCAAACTCTCCTCTTGCCCCGCTTGCCACGAATATCTCGGTAAGGTACTATCCTCACAAAGAATTGGTTAACGAGGTCTTAAGTAAGTAGGTTTTACTTGATATACCCTGCCATACACCATTTCCATGCGGCATGCTTTGGACATCCTTGTTGTAAGATGAGTGATGTTTATATTTCTTCTACTGGATTCCAAAGTTGGACTTTTCCTGTTGAAGATGCGGCTAGATACTTACTGACGAAGGCTTTTAAAATTTTAATGTGTTGCACATTTTTACATGAAATTGAAGTGAACCTGTGTTCCTGTGCTGCTACCAAATAACTGGTCTTCTCTCTAGGTGGGTTGGGTTATTCCAAGCGTGTGGAAGACATCTTTGTTGCCACCCTACAAAGACTCCTAAGCTAGGTCCCACCATGCGATCAATGAGTGAGTGAGGGACAAAAAGCCCACCTTTTAGTGAGAATTCAAGCTCAGGTGATAATAAACAGGAGATCGACGATTTCGGCGAGTGGCTTATACAGATGAGAGCAAGTAAAATAAAGGGCCACTGAACTGCGATAATTGTGTGGCATCTCCTAATGATGCTCGCCCTTAGGTGCGTGCAGATCTCATGGTCTTGCTTCCCCAAAAGTTTGGTTTCACTCCCTAGGCGTCGGCTGCAACTGAAATGGCTGACTATACAACAGGAGCGCGTTTGATAAAAAGCGATAATTTATGCATTGTTTGTGCGTCTCACAATGAATGACTGGATTTACTACGTGGTCAATAATCTGCGTGCGATTTATTGAGTGGCCTGATATGTACCTTTACCAAATGACTGAGAACGGTCACGATTGTGTTCCTTACGGTACTGAAGTTGCGTTGGTATAGTGCGGATATCTCTACTTTATCAGTATGGCAAGTGCAGCAAAATGAGTGTCGTAGAAATTCCCTTGCTGTCCAACCTAACTGAAGGGCCACTGAAAGTTAAGCTAGAACATTATAACTACTCCCACTTTGGAGTACTTCCATACCTCGAGGCTTAAAACAAATATTCACGTAGATTTTTACCACGATCGGTGAAATCTACAATGAGCATATTCGAGGCTTGTGAATCAAAGGCATTTACTTTGTATCGCAAAGAAAGGAGCAGACTGTCGTTTATTTGGGCAGATGCGAATGACTATACATTATAGTTTCACATTTCGACGCAGCAAAGGTAAAAACCTACTAGGAAGATTGAAGTGAAAATCCTGTAGCCATAACGTCTTTTGCTTAGTCGACCCATCCTACCTCTCGTGGCCGGCCACACATTAGAAGCTATTTCGACATGAAAGCGGTTTGCTTAATTCAGCCACTCAGTAATAATCCACATAATAATCTGCTTCTTCCATGGTGGTAGTGGACCTTAAAATTTTGTCTATGTTCGGCAACGAAGGCCATCTACATTTACTTCATTCCAATACAATTCTCCTGAAATCACCCAAAGATTGGAATCGCAAGTTGCTTTGACCATAAACTGAATTCTGGTGTCTTGTAGCACGCACTAACGGAAGAATTTGGGAAAGGCCTTACTACCTCCAGACCTCTGCTGGGGTGAGTATTAAGCTAGTGTGTAGGGACACAGAAGCAAATGGGTTCACAAAAGAGAATGCCGTTTTGCAGGCCATAAAGCACGAAAATACAATGGACCATGAGCCACACCGCACAAATCACGTGTCACTGGTCGACTTTTAACTTGTCCAAGTGGATAAGTGCTGTTGCAACAATGGTGAACATGCTGTTTGCGACGAAAATCTGCGCTCTCACCCATGTCCAACGCCTTTTCACGACTACGTTTCTGCGTACTAGCTTGTATCCTTTTTATTCTTCGTTGCCCCTCACAGCTCTGTTTGGAGGGCCTTAAAAGGGCAAAGCATTGAAAGCAGTTGGAATCCAAAGGAATTGCAGTTGACTTAATCAAATTCCAACACTTTTAAGGGGCCGAAAAAGCTTTTTCAAATTCTTTGTCCAGCGTTTGTGGCGCATTTCTGGTAGCTATATTGGCTTCCACATTTGCTCTATTAGCCCTTCCCAAATGGAGGTGGTCTGTCTTCTTGCCATAGGATATTTTTGTTTGATTTGCATTGGTCGTAGGTGTCTACGTGCAAGTTCTAAGTTATTCGTACACCTTCAATCAAATGCGGTGCTTGGAATGTTGTTGACAGCTGCCTTCGAATTGATAGAGCTACTCCTTACTGCATTGGCTTCAGATATATACGCTGTGCAAAATTTCTGAAGGCTTCAATGATCTTACCAGAACGTGAAATTTGCTTCAATGTGTTAATTGCCTTGCGGATGCTAAGGTGCTTACCTGCCCCTGAAATCGGGAAGGTCCTTCATAGTTCAGTGAAATGACCGACCTTCAAAATTAGAATCTCGGTCAGTGCGCACACTTTGCGGTGTCCATACTGCCAAATGAAACGCATAAATGCAACCGAGGTGGCCGTGTACAAGTATTGTGCATGCATCTTTTAGTGTTAGCTGCCTAACGTGCACCAGATCTCGCACCAGATAAGTGGCACATGATCCATGATATCAATACTTGCTCTTTGATCCGAATATCCTGTGAGCATAGATTGTAACAGTGGAAGAGATGTGAGGTGAGGTCTTTTAAAATGCTACACTTAACCAGGTTTAACTAAAATCAAGCACTTTTGGAGTAAGCGCAGCCAGCCACTTTATTTTAGTAGTCACCTGCAAAATCAAATTTCCTAGATAACTCTCGGAAAACCCTTTGCAAATGTGAGCCTAGCATCCGAATAGAAAATGTAAGTGTCTTTGTTAAATCAGTCCTGGATTTGCATAACGCCATAGTTATCTTTGCCGCTGAGTCAAAATTTTTGAGATACGAGCAATTTTGCAAGAATACTATGGTTTACTCCTGTCTTATGGTGCAAATGAATCTGATATCTTAGCAGTATATGTGAAGGGCCAAGCGATGGAATGGCTATCGCAACTGGCTTGCATTGCGCTTTGTAGTAAAGGACCCTAAGATGCTAGAGAATCTGCGATTGATGCCATTGGCAAGGCCTGGTATAATGCATCGGATGAAATCGAGTTAGTTTTGATGCCTTTTTAGGGTCAACAGGGTCATATATTGAGGCTGTAAACAGGAATGTTGCGACATCACAAGTTTCCTTAGCCACCAAAATCGCATGTTTGAGTCAAAAGGCAACCATTATAACCCACGTATATGACCACCTCTCCTTGGAGCCTCCAGTTCGATACTTCATTTCAAGGTCATCATTTGCAACGACCTTGTAGCTGTGAACCAGCAAAAAGTTGGATGGCCTATGTTCGTCTTTTGTTAGCCTACTCTCTAAAGGGAACGGCAAGGTAAAAAAGGAGTATTCAAGCTAAAGATTGAAAAAAAATATGAGCGCAAATTATGTTCGGTCCAAGTAATCTCCTTCATTAGCAATCTTCACCAGTGCAAATGCGGCCTTAATGCATTATGATATGAGTTGAGTTGAGTCACTTACACTTCACGCCTTCAACTTTCTGCAAATTTAGTTTTCGGGCCGCACAACTACCGACATCTTGAAGTAGGCCTAAAGGACCCATTGCTTACGAGACTAGAATATTCGATTACGAATGCTCTGCATAAATAAAATGATTTTCAAAGGACCCACCTCCAACCCTTAATGACCTATACCGCATGCAGCTGACGTAGCTCAGTGCGATCACTTTCAGGTTAGGACCAATCTCTGGCCACTGGTAAGCTAGTCTTGCGAAGCAAATCTCATCTAAGTAATTGGCGCGTACCATGTAGCATTGAAAGGAATGCGCTTTCTTAAAACAACGTCATCACCACCTCACATTATGTTGTACTTATTCAACTGGCATTATGGATGTGCACTTGCGGGCAGCTGAGAATCCGTGTTCTGCATTTGCAAGTAGACTGACCCCCGCAGGCAAGGCCTTAAGCAAAACATCAAATAAAATAATCAGCAATAGGCAGAGGCATCTTCACTCAAGCACAGACCTTAAGTGGCCCAAGCAGACAAATCATGCTCCCTTGTTCTCCATAGTTGACAAGCGGATTGAATCAAATCTGTAAAGCACTGAGCACATTGAAAATTCCTTTTGTCAAATTTTATTGTTTCGATAAGAGAATTAGTTGAAAGAAAGTCGCGACCACCAAGAGCTGCAACGAAAACGCTATTAGATTTCAACAAGCATTACTCATGCGGATTGCACTTCTCTGCCTCGCAATGAGCGTACTGTAAACTCAATTACATATAATCATGCATCCTGCCTTCGTCCCCATCAATAAGGATGTCTAGAAAGTATGGGTTGATCTGCACTACTCAGGATAATTGCCCTAAACAGAACGCGCATGTTTCCCAAACATCAACTTAGGCGCCCTTAAATCCAAGATGCACACACTCATCTGTCTCAATAAAGTGAGTAATAGTGTAAGTGCATCATTGCTTACGCGCATTTATGAAGATTAAGTCCAGCGATTGAGTAAGAGGCCACATTAGTTATGTCAGCAAATGCTTCGACCCAAATGACACTAACATGCTTGACAAGGAATTAAATATAACATGTCGCTATTCTCCATAAGCCATGTGCTACACTTCTCCACTTTCAAGCAACCTTGTTAGTAGTTCTACCGCCTTCAACTCCCGGTTATTGAGCATCTCATGCTCACTTATGTGAAATCAACGAATTGTTTCCACTGCAAAATCGTAATCCTTTTCAAATCTCAAATACACTTTAGCCTCTAACGCCTGCCCGCAAGATCACTTCAACCACCTTGAGAACACAGAGGATGCAATTACTCACAATTCACTTTCGATTTCATGCGTCACTGCTTCATTTTAGTGCAGCTGTTGACATGATTGCAAATATAAGCGCTATGACAAATAGGGTAAGAAAAGGCGGATTGGCTTCAAGTGCCAATGCATTGACTTGCCTAGAATGAAACATACTTCCTCAACAAATTTTAGCTTGCAGTCATAGTAGAAGCTGTCATTACTTGATTTTAAAGCCGGCAAACCGGAATCTTTCCAGGCAGTTAGTCACGAAGATGACGGTAGCAAAATTTTGCGATAATTATTGTTTAGCCAAGTGCACAAATCTTGAAGCTGCAAAGTTTGACATCCCCATTTTGCAGCAACTTGCATTTTATCATCATGGGCAACTCATTCTCAAATTTTTCCATTTGTCCATTTTTTTCGACTAAAACACTCCTTCATACCTACTTCTTATTGAAACCTGCTTTTTCGCAGATTAAATTCATGTTAAGGGGTCCTCTCTAGCACCGCTTATACATCTTACTTCTCCATCTTATTTTGATTGACCGAGAGAGCGCAACGGTGTAGCAAACACCTTAAGGAGGAGTAAGTGGTTGAGTTGTATGCTCATGAACAAGCTCCTACACAATTGCTGTCAGATACAGATCAAATATGAACACTAAACAAAACGTGTTGATATTTCGTGGAATACTATAAATTTTCATGTTAAGTTCTGTTAACAGTAGCGGCTTGCTTCTGCAGCCTCAATAAAACCCCAAGCATTAAAAGACCTCGCATTTACAGCATTAGTCAAGAACGTACATCAGTTTACAAAATCTGGCATTATTTCCCACATAACGGTCATTTGAATGCATTATAAATCTTCGAATTTTCGCTCCGATTCTTAATGTTCTAGCGGGAATCAAACTTCATAATTTACACCGATTAGTGTGAAAAAGCAGCATTCAATGCAAAGTTATCGCCTTATGTTGGGCGGATGTCCATAGGCGATGCTCATAGCTGTGTGTACAGCAGTCAGGGATAAGTTACGCCAACTTGCTTGATTGTGCTAAAACACAGACAAATGGGTAAGCATTCACTAGTACACTTAAATAAACATGACATCCAAAAACCATTTTTTTGTAGATTTTGTTGTCTATAACCATTGAAAGTGCCGACGCAAGCTAATGAAATGCAGTGCGACGCAATGCGCACCCTCTCAAAATAATGATTAACATTTAACTAGATTTCACGTAGTCAGTTAGCCTAAAATCAGGTCCAACGCATGTTTCGTTCAGCATTACGCTAACAATCCCTATGCAGTAAAAGACCCTGCCTTACTAAGCCGGCATTCCTAATTAAAAAAAAACAAATAAAGTATAACGTAGATCAGCAAAACCTACCAATTTGCAGACATCACAGTATACACATGCGTTTTACGCAAATAATGCGAGCCAAATATCTACATATTAGAAGAGATTGAGGCTCAATAATGAAGCATTACTGCAGAATATGCTCGACGGCTAAGCTAATACGTACAGAAATGTTGCGAATGTATGTGTTCATGCAATGCCTCCAGCGCCGCACATTCTTCACAGCATTCTGTGCAGTGAAGACGCATTTCTGAATTGCCTATTTTTACGACTGTAGTATGGTACGATAAAGCATAAGTTTAAGAGGACTATGCCCAAGGCGCTAAAGCTCTGGCTGAGCAGCAGAGCTCACTCTTTGTTTCAGTGGACAGTTAATGGACGTAAACTCACTAATATGCACTTAGATGAAATGATGGAGGTGCGTATCAAAGTCTTCGAATGACATAAGGCACACACAGCACAGATTGTGATTCCAGCCTATTTTTGAATTTTGAAAGAAAGCTCTTGTATTAACTTTGGCATAGATGCGAATAAAAGAGAAGTACGATAATGAGAGTAGTAACGTCGTTCACCTTTTTGATGCCGTAAGAAAAACCCGAGGGTTACGTAGAACCTTGGACGAATAGGGCAGTCGAGGGTCATGGTGGCTGAAACATATTAAACATGTGCGAACTGAGATGCCGCAAACATGTTGCAATCCACCTAATTTGACCACATTCTGCGCAAGCCTTTATCCTTATTCCGCCCAGCACCATTCACCCATTCATTACTTGACCCTGAATCCCTATGAATTATGATTAATATCGCTGCATAAATACACACTAATACCTGTATACACATTCAAATGCTCAGTAATGTGTGCGTAGAAAGAGGGCATCCTGAAATTGAAATCTACTTACCATGATGCACACGATCCAAGTGAGCGAAGCACAAGGTGATGCTATCGAAATGCATGAAGCAAACCCTACACCGGTGGATATACATTTCGGCTAAGAGGAAGGCGAGCTGCGCGAGATCCTGAGACAGGGCTTACTGTGATTCCAATGAATGAGCAAGATCAACTCATAGATTTGCCCTCAGCCTTGCACGTGATCAAAGCGCAGAAGAGCAGTGGTTGCGTATTTGATTAACACTTGGGACTATGTATGCATGTGTTTAAAAATCATTGCGCTAGAAGCGATTGACTTCTCATTATGTTTCCCAAATAATGGTCTAATCTTTGGATTTAGTTTATCCTGTGGTGGATAAGAATTTGTTTTGCAAGAAAAAAGCTAAGCACACCTGATATTTTCAAAGTATCTTCTTACGTGATGAAGTGAAGTTACCTTTGTGGTACCATAAGCATCGTTGACAAACGGTTGAATAGCAGACGACATGCAAACTAGCAACATTGAGCTATTGTACGCGAATGCAAATGCATTTGAATAGAATGACTCAGACAAAATTTATGCAACGGTATGCCATATTTTATCTGAATTGTGCTGTTACTCAATGCCTTGTTGGTTGCATCACTACCTCTGCCTGACTCGGGAAGAATTTGATGGCATGGTGATAGCAAATGCGACGAGTGATAAAGTTCCTATTGCTAGCAGCAGCAATCGCCTGACTATCACCACATAACGCATGTGTAGGGCCATCATTCGACTGTCAAAGTACTCGTGGATGCAGTCCGTGCATTGCTAATTGTGATTTCCTTTTATATCCCTTACTTTCCTCTCCACAACCTCACGCATTTATTCGCAAACATATATTCCTATCCGTCGTAATGTTGACTTCCTTCATTGCGCCCCGAGTTAATGCATTGCTGTCTGTCTCCTCCCCTACCAATACATCACGGATTCTCAGCCGTTTTCGTAGTGAGGATCCAGTCATTCACCCTACCATCCATTCTCCATGCCATCCAAGTACTACCAGACCAATCACCACCTCACTTTCGCAATTTTGTGGGCTTTAAAATAAAATCGCCTTGCAAGCGCATTTGTTTGAAATGTATTTTGCAGTTGATTCGATTGCCCACTTCTACCGTTCCTTCGACCGTCACTACTTCTTTCTTTTCAGTGGGGCTGCAAAGCCAACAAGTTTGAGCGGACAAACTGATGCGTTTGAAATGTGTCTGCATGTGCAATACGCATCGAACAATGCAAACTTTTAATCCTTCAGCGCCAAATTCATTTGTAAAAGACTACTTTTACTGACCACACCCCGGTTGCCCCTAGAAGGTATTGAGACGGTTTCCATTCTACTCTGCATTTTGCTCCATACATTCTTATTCCTATAATCTTCTTAATAATTTTGACACCAGTGTTATTGTTTTGTGTTCTTGTTTACTAATTTTAATATGTCCATCCCCAAAGCAGAGCCAGGGCTGTTGCACGAAGTGGGCGAGAATGTTTGAGTGGCACATACAGTGAGTGAGACCAACCCTGATGTGTCGGTGAAGAGATGGTGGCAAAGTAGTGTGTTGCCGAAAGTGCAGTGAATAAAGGATGGTTGTTTGAAACGGCAAGAGTGTTTAGTGTAGCTTCCATCTGCTCTTTGCATTGCTGTCTGCAGTTGTTGAGGCTGGAGAGAGGGCGACTGTGATCTACATCTGGCTACCATCTCCATCCACCACAGAAGATGCAGTGTAATCGTTTGAGTTCTACATAATCCATGGTTGAAATTCGAGTATTTATGTTATGAAGGCATTTTTAGCGGCTATAGAAACTTTGCATGCATAGTGGCAGAGCTAATGTATTTATTTAGTTGTATTATTCACGCGGTTAATACAAACCGACTTCAGCTTCTAAGCAGCAAATGATATCAAATAATTAAAAATGTTCTTTTATTGCAATAATAACTGATGTTTAGGATAACGGTTGCTGTGACTTAAATGGGTAACTACGCCACTGTGTCACACATGTGTGACACGATTGATTTATTAGCCTAGGACGATTAGTTGTTTTGGCTCGTGATGCAGATGTATTATTTAAATCAATGTAAATTAATAAAGATGTGCTGATTTTAGTGGGCTGATGGTAGTAACCTGAACCCATGATGCGGTTAGCCGAACGTGGAGTGGCCACTAGGAGTCACAACTTCGTATTCTAGTGCGAGATCGCCTAATTCACTG
This sequence comes from Taenia multiceps, assembly GCA_001923025.3. Classification (NCBI taxonomy): domain Eukaryota; kingdom Metazoa; phylum Platyhelminthes; class Cestoda; order Cyclophyllidea; family Taeniidae; genus Taenia; species Taenia multiceps. The sequence continues at coordinate 36,423,933 of CM010312.1, forward strand.
CCAAATGCAAATCTGTTTTGAAAACATGACTGAAATATGAGGCTAGTACGTTCCACCTTCTTCATGTCCCTGCAAAATAAGACGCTCTACACACTTATAAGCATGACCGCCTAGACGAATCGACGAATTTTCCGTAAAAGACTGCTGGTTATCAGCAGCCAAGTCTATTGGGACTGATCGTATGTCCCAAGAGTCTTTTGGTGGCTGTGGACCCCTTTGTCCGTTTCCTTTGGACGCACTGCTACTTTTAATGCATTTTTAGAAGTAAGGAGGCTCTGAGAGCATTTACTTCGATAGTAATAGCCTTTATGCGTGGATCGCAATTGGTGCTTACAATCTAAACCAATGCAGCGCAAGACTTCAAACATATAGGTATCCGGATTCCAACCTGCACTATTTTGATCCCATTATTGTAAAATCAGTAAAAGACGAAGATTAACTGATTAAATGATAGCATGCAAAGAAACGCAAGGTCGCGATG
>CM010312.1:36424513-36672139 GCA_001923025.3 Taenia multiceps
AGACAAATGGGTAAGCATTCACTAGTCACTTAAATAAACATGACATCCAAAAACCATTTTTTTGTAGATTTTGTGTCTATAACCATTGAAAGTGCCGACGCAAGCTAATGAAATGCAGTGCGACGCAATGCGCACCTGTCAAAATATGATTACCACATTTAACTAGATTTCACGTAGTCAGTTAGCCTAAAATCAGGTCCAACGCATGTTTCGTTCAGCATTACGCTAACAATCCCTATGCAGTAAAGACCCTGCCTTACTAAGCCGGCATTCCTAATTAAAAAAAAACAAATAAAGTATAACGTAGATCAGCAAAAACTCAATTTGCAGACATCACAGTATACACATGCGTTTACGCAAATAATGCGAGCCAAATATCTACATATTAGAAGAGATTGAGGCTCAATAATGAAGCATTACTGCAGAATATGCTCGACGGCTAAGCTAATACGTACAGAAATGTTGCGAATGTATGTGTTCATGCAATGCCTCCAGCGCCGCACATTCTTCACAGCATTCTGTGCAGTGAAGACGCATTTTGAATTGCCTATTTTTACGACTGTAGTATGGTACGATAAGCATAAGTTTAAGAGGACTATGCCCAAGGCGCTAAAGCTCTGGCTGAGCAGCAGAGCTCACTCTTTGTTTCAGTGGACAGTTAATGGACGTAAACTCACTAATATGCACTTAGATGAAATGATGGAGGTGCGTATCAAAGTCTTCGAATGACATAAGGCACACACAGCACAGATTGTGATTCAGCCTATTTTTGAATTTTGAAAGAAGCTCTTGTATTAACTTTGGCATAGATGCGAATAAAAGAGAAGTACGATAATGAGAGTAGTAACGTCGTTCACCTTTTTGATGCCGAAGAAAAACCGAGGGTACGTAGAACCTTGGACGAATAGGGCAGTCGAGGGTCATGGTGGCTGAAACATATTAAACATGTGCGAACTGAGATGCCGCAAACATGTTGCAATCACCTAATTGACCACATTCTGCGCAAGCCTTTATCCTTATTCCGCCCAGCACCATTCACCCTCATTACTGACCCTGAATCCCTATGAATTATGATTAATATCGCTGCATAAATACACACTAATACCTGTATACACATTCAAATGCTCAGTAATGTGTGCGTAGAAAGAGGGCATCTGAAATTGAAATCTACTTACATGATGCACACGATCCAAGTGAGCGAAGCACAAGGTGATGCTATCGAAATGCATGAGCAAACCTACACGGTGGATATACATTTCGGCTAAGAGGAAGGCGAGCTGCGCGAGATCCTGAGACAGGGTTACTGTGATTCAATGAATGAGCAGATCAACTCATAGATTTGCCCTCAGCCTTGCACGTGATCAAAGCGCAGAAGAGCAGTGGTTGCGTATTTGATTAACACTTGGGACATGTATGCATGTGTTTAAAAATCATTGCGCTAGAAGCGATTGACTTCTCATTATGTTTCCCAAATAATGGTCTAATCTTTGGATTTAGTTTATCCTGTGGTGGATAAGAATTTGTTTTGCAAGAAAAAAGCTAAGCACACCTGATATTTTCAAAGTATCTTCTTACGTGATGAAGTGAAGTTAACCTTTGTGGTACATAAGCATCGTTGACAAAACGGTTGAATAGCAGACGACATGCAAAACTAGCAACATTGAGCTATTGTACGCGAATGCAAATGCATTTGAATAGATGACTCAGACAAAATTTATGCAACGGTATGCCATATTTTATCTGAATTGTGCTGTTACTCAATGCCTTGTTGGTTGCATCACTACCTCTGCCTGACTCGGGAAGAATTTGATGGCATGGTGATAGCAATGCGACGAGTGATAAAGTTCCTATTGCTAGCAGCAGCAATCGCTGACTATCACCACATAACGCATGTGTAGGGCCATCATTCGACTGTCAAAGTACTCGTGGATGCAGTCCGTGCATTGCTAATTGTGATTTCCTTTTATATCCCTTACTTTCCTCTCCACAACCTCACGCATTTATTCGCAAACATATATTCCTATCCGTCGTAATGTTGATTCCTTCATTGCGCCCCGAGTTAATGCATTGCTGTCTGTCTCCTCCCCTACAATACATCACGGATTCTCAGCCGTTTCGTAGTGAGGATCCAGTCATTCACCCTACCATCCATTCTCCATGCCATCCAAGTAACCAGACCAATCACCACCTCACTTTCGCAATTTTGTGGGCTTTAAAATAAAATCGCCTTGCAAGCGCATTTGTTTGAAATGTATTTGCAGTGATTCGATTGCCCACTTTACGTTCCTTCGACCGTCACTATTCTTTTCAGTGGGGCTGCAAAGCCAACAAGTTTGAGCGGACAAACTGATGCGTTTGAAAGTGTCTGCATGTGCAATACGCATCGAACAATGCAAACTTTTAATCCTTCAGCGCCAAATTCATTTGTAAAAGACTACTTTTACTGACCACACCCCCGGTTGCCCCTAGAAGGTATTGAGACGGTTTCCATTCTACTCTGCATTTTGCTCATACATTCTTATTCCTATAATCTTCTTAATAATTTTGACACCAGTGTTATTGTTTTGTGTTCTTGTTACTAATTTTAATATGTCCATCCCCAAAGCAGAGCCAGGGCTGTTGCACGAAGTGGGCGAGAATGTTTGAGTGGCACATACAGTGAGTGAGACCAACCCTGATGTGTCGGTGAAGAGATGGTGGCAAAGTAGTGTGTTGCCGAAAGTGCAGTGAATAAAGGGGTTGTTTGAAACGGCAAGAGTGTTTAGTGTAGCTTCCATCTGCTCTTTGCATTGCTGTCTGCAGTTGTTGAGGCTGGAGAGAGGGCGACTGTGATCTACATCTGGCTACCATCTCCATCCCACAGAAGATGCAGTGTAATCGTTTGAGTTCTACATAATCCATGGTTGAAATTCGAGTATTTATGTTATGAAGGCATTTTTAGCGGCTATAGAAACTTTGCATGCATAGTGGCAGAGCTAATGTATTTATTTAGTTGTATTATTCACGCGGTTAATACAAACCGACTTCAGCTTCTAAGCAGCAAATGATATCAAATAATTAAAAATGTTCTTTTATTGCAATAATAACTGATGTTTAGGATAACGGTTGCTGTGACTTAAATGGGTAACTACGCCACTGTGTCACACATGTGTGACACGATTGATTTATTAGCCTAGGACGATTAGTTGTTTTGGCTCGTGATGCAGATGTTTATTTTAAATCAATGTAAATTAATAAAGATGTGCTGATTTTAGTGGGCTGATGGTAGTAACCTGAACCCATGATGCGGTTAGCCGAACGTGGAGTGGCCACTAGGAGTCACAACTTCGTTCTAGTGCGAGATCGCCTAATTCACTGCCAAATGCAAATCTGTTTTGAAACATGACTGAAATATGAGGCTAGTACGTTCCACCTTCTTCATGTCCCTGCAAATAAGACGCTCTACACACTTATAAGCATGACCGCCTAGACGAATCGACGAATTTTCCGTAAAAGACTGCTGGTTATCAGCAGCCAAGTCTATTGGACTGATTATGTCCAAGAGTCTTTTGGTGGCTGTGGACCCCTTTGTCCGTTTCCTTTGGACGCACTGCTATTTTAATGCATTTTTAGAAGTAAGGCAGGCTCTGAGAGCATTTACTTCGATAGTAATAGCCTTATGCGTGGATCGCAACTGGTGCTTACAATCTAAACCAATGCAGCGCAAGACTTCAAACATATAGGGCATCCGGATTCCAACCTGCACTATTTTGATCCCATTATTGTAAAATCAGTAAAAGACGAAGATTAACTGATTAAATGATAGCATTCAAAGAAACGCAAGGTCGCGATGATAAGTGGCTGCATAAAAGGCTATTGAATTTATTATGGAATATCTGGGACCTCTTGCTCAATTAAACGAGGATGCTTTTTAGAAAATGCATTAGTAGTTCATGAAAACCCAGTGGCTAGACATTTTGGGCTTAGTTTTTAGTTGCTAATGGAAACAATAATAAACGCACTTTGCCAATCATTGATGGCAGATTTCGTGTTTCTCAATTTAAGTAAGTGAAATTTTTAAAGGGTCAATGTTTAGAGGCCGCTTACAATAAATGGACCAAAGGAGATGTACGTGAAGGCAATGGCTTAAATAAAGTGGATCAGTCGCTGATCGAGTGATAAGTAGTAGATTCGCTTCAAACTATCAATGCCTTATTTTTCTTTGTGCCACCAAGGCTGCATCAGCCATAAATATTCACCTATCAATTGACATAAAAAGTAATGTGAATTTGATAAATTTCAGCTTCATTTCATCATATCAGCTGCGTACACTTGGATTGCAGATAGAGCACGACAAGCTTCCACCACAAATAGTTGGGAGCAGAAATAGAGGCATCAATGTTCTCACAGTAAATTGTGCATTGATAAATGCGCATACCCATAAAAGTGTGGTTGGCTATAGCCGTCTTATGTCACCTTGCATCCTATCATCATGTCAGATTCTGGTTAGTTCCTTTGGTTCAATTTTCTCCTTTGGTATCCAGCTAACAAACTGCTTTGCTTACGGTGACGTGGAATTGAATCCAGAACCATCAGTCAGTCAAGAGCTGCTTTGACCCTGCCACAGCTCACATGAACTCCTCTGCCATTGAATTTAAATGCTGAAATCCCACTTTTTCTGACGACTCGTTGCATCCACTATTTTCCGTCCACTCGTCTCACTCAGTCTAACTGATCGGCAGTCCGTGTTACACCGTTCAGGATGGTCATTTTGCTAATTCTTTGCTACGGGAATACCCGAATTTTCGAAATCGAGTTTCTCGGGCCCAATAATAGAACATTACTTATTAGCCAAAATACTACTTCATTTTAGGGATAGATCTGCAGAACACCAAAGTCTATCACGAGGCCTTTTGCAGCAGTGAGGTTCTAATTTCCCCTCCTCAGAAAAACGCAGCACTGATTGGCAAGCTATGGCCGAAATAAATGAATGGTAAAATGGGCACATGTGTGCATGAGTCAAAACATTGGTAAAATTTTACCAGCAATCAGCTAAAGCATGTCATGCTTGGGCGTAGCTCTACCAAACAAAATATCAATGTGTGGAGACCACTTAAAATTTTAGTGAGTTAAGGCGTAAAATTTACTCAGTGTCGCATGCAAAGCCTCATAGCAAAGCAACACAAGAGAAAATCTTAACTGAATTGAAATATGCCCCTGTGGAAGACCAAACCCTATCTGAATCAAAATTTTGGCAATGCGTAATTAATATATGCATAAGTTGGATTTAACACCCAGATTCTCCTCAAGGTCCGGCTTGACAGCATTACGAGAAGGTGATATAGCAGAGTAGTCAGTGCTAAAGCACAGAAGAATGGATAAGATAAAGGCGATGCCTGGAAGCCATATCGCCTGTCGTACCAAGGCGACTGCATGTAGTGACACCAAATAAGATATAGCTCACTTAAGTGCGAGGAAAATTAGCTAGTGGTATTTAGCACCCAACCACTTATGCGCTCATCCCCATCCATCCATCCATCCATTTCGACCATCACCTACTAATTGTGCTGCTTTCTGCCTTAGAGACGGAAATTAGAACTTCACTGCTGCAAAAGGCCTCCTTTTACACCTTATATTCACAAACTCTGGTCCTAGTAATGTAATCGTTTTGGACATTTAACCCTCTCTTATCTGCTCTCAACTCCACCGCCGACTCACTACTCAAGTAAAATGCTTTGACCACTAGTACAGCACTTCTCTCTTGACACGACAGACGCACCAACACCCAGTAATGCATCAGTGCGGATGAATGTACCAAAGTGCCTTTGGCGTCACTATCGAGCGCAAATCGCTGCATTCTTTAACACAGATTGGCTTAACTTCTCAGCCTGCAAGTACAAATGGTCGTTCGGAGCTTCATTACTCCTGATAGATCCTGACCGTTCTAGAAAACGCAAGCACTCACGCTCATTTCTGGATGGCTGTCGCTGAAGTTCGAATTCAATTTATCGTTGTGAATGAACATGATTAAGACCACCGACGCCTCACACACTGACGCATTGAGACGGTCTCCGCTCAGCCTGCAGCAGTCCTCACTCGTCACCACCTTGCCAATAGACCCATATTCCACCGTCACACCAATGTGTTGACTCGCTTACATTCTAGTAACAAAGACGTCTCCCTCCACATTTTCTGCCACGAATTACAGCTGGCCGTTGTAATCTACGTGGCTGGTGCCTGTAAATTTCAGTTTGCAGTGACAGCAACCGGATTTCTAACACTCCAGCCATTCTCCATCGGTGCTGGTTACCTCTCAAACCATCCTGCCAGTTCGCTATGAGTGGTTAAATCCTTTGAAAGATAATTTACTTCCTCAATCATTCGGGCGGCGAATTTGAGCTAGTTGCAATCAGGGCTATGATGCTCAGAAGAGTTGACACTTCTGTAAAAGCTCTGCTGTCTACTGCGCGTCTTTGGACATTCGGCTTGGCCAAATAACCAACGACCACAAGACTACAGATGGCACATCGAAGCACGAAACCCTAATTCCGCTAGGCCTTGTTCCACCCATGTCAAGGATGAACCTGTAGAGGCTAGTATAGTTTCACAAATTTAATTTTTTGACAGCCAGGGTGATGAAGAGGTAATAAATATTGGACAGAACATTCTTAACTGATTATTTATGTCAGTCTGAAGGCACCACACTGATGATTCTACAGTGCGTCGTTTGTTTCACCCTTCCATCGATATAGAGCTGCCAGGGCTCATCTACAAGCCTATTCACATTAGAGTTCGCGGTGTGCGCCATTCCCTCGAGTGTGCAGTCGCCAACACATGAGAAGAGGCACGTAGCTGTGGAAGATCCGGTTGGATGAGGACCACCAAACAGGTATGTTGTGTGATTGGCGCAGCTCAGAGCTCAATCACAGTCGCTAAGGCAAAGCAGGTGTACCTAAAGACGCCTCCGTCACACCCGAGTTGGGTGGTACCACCAAGGTCGATGAAAGGTAGGGGACACCAGACGAGGTGCGCGTCAATTGGCTGAACAGTGCCAACTAAGTAGAGTCCATGCGTTAGCAAATGCGTTTGAGTGGAGCAATAAAATGAATCATACAAAATTTTACAATAATAGGCCTGGCTACTGCCTCGTGACGCATGTTTAGAGCCATCTTTGGACTGTCAAAGTGCTTGTAAATGCAGTCCTTGCACTACTGATTGTGAATTCTTTTCCATCCCTTACTTTCCTTTCCACAACCTCACGCATTTATTTGCAAACCCATGCCCTTTTTATCGTGATGCTGATTTCCTCTACTTCGCTCCGTTTTAATGCATTGCTGTCCGTCTCCTCGCTCTCCGATTCATCACGTAGCCTCGGCCGTTTTCGCAGTGAGAATCCAGTCATCACTCCACCACCCATTCTCCATACCATCCAAGCACTATTAGACCAATCACCTGCTCACTTAAGCAATCTTCTAGGCTTTTAATGAAAATCGCCTTGTGGGCACATTTTTGCTGATTAAGAAATTTTAATTCACCTTGGGGTCATTTCCTCTGCAATTGGTCCAGGGCAACTGCCAACATTTTACGATGCGTCCCTGTTGCAGGTCCCTCCACAATATGCGATTTCGGAGTGGTTGAGAGGTAATTCAGTCTCGTTGGATGCTGACCAACTCAGTCACTTTAACAGCCAGATATCTTCATTAAGGCATTTCAAGCAGCTATAGAAACTTTGTGTGCATAGTGGTATGGCTAATATATTTAGCTATTTCTGCTTCTTTCCGCGGTTAATGCAGACCAAAATTAGCTTCCAAATAGCTAATAGATAATAGGCCAAAACGATATTTTTTTAATGAAAAATAAACAATTTTTCGAAAGTAAGGGTTTCTGTCACTTAAATTGGGCAATTACTCCACTGCGTCTTACATGCGTGACACTATTCACTCATTAGCCAACGACTATCGGCTGCACTGGTTAGTGCTGCAGACGTTTTACTTAAACCGATGTAAGCAAAAAAGACAGGACCAGTTCAATGGACTGATGGTAGTAACCTGAACCCATCATGCAGTTCGCTGGGCCTGGAGTGGTCACTAGGAATTGCAACCTCGTATTCGGGTGCGAGATCACCTACTTCACTGCTGATTGTGTATTCGCCCTAAAGGCACAACTGGAAGACGAGGCCAGTACTTTTCACCTCCTCTACGTCTCAAAAGAACCACTCGTAAACTTTGCAGCTGCTCTACGTGGAGAGTGGGTGAAAGGGGCGGTGGTGGTTGGGAGGTCGCACTGCCATCTACTTTCCCCATCAGCATACCCGTGATTAAATAAGATAAAATTGACACAAAACATGCGGTAAGAAGCTTTTGAACACTCCTCTTGCGTCTCTGTGGGTTCACAGTTGGAAGAAGCAGTGACCAAACAGACGCGTGAGTGTGGTGGCATGCGAATAAGGTGCTGTAACTAGGCAGATTGATAGAATCCCAGCCTTAAAGGTAAAGTACTCAAACCGTGCTGATAAAATCTTTTAAAGCGATAAAACTCAAACTATTTAAGGACCACACAAGACAAGACATCCTGGGTATGTTGACCCTAGGAGATTCGCGAGTACGGATTGTATGCAAAGGAGTGACAAAGGCGACTACAAGCGCTGCTGCAATTCGATGCGATTCCATGCAATTTCATTCAGCCTCAAACATATGCGGAGGCTCTTGCGTTAACCACAGTGCGGGATGGAAGGTAGCTTGCATGCAATGCATCACTATCAGAGCCACATAACTGCTCCAATTCGCACTTGGAAGTCGGCATGACCTCAACCATGAACCATTAAACTAGATTGCGCGAATGGCACACACACTTATTGGTGATGGGTTTGTGTACCACCAATTGGCTATGTTTGGGAAACACAAACAGCTAGTTGATTTTGGTAATGCTAGGGTCCTTACAAAGTTTATAAAGACGTTTCGTATGTGGAAATTTGTAGTTCTAACCCCAAACCATTACATCGGTATCGCAATTGGGGTTAAATCATTCGGTTCTAAGCTCAAGAAGGCTATGGGCGGTTGGTAAATAATTGGAGAGATCGCCATCCAACAAAAGGAGTCCTTAAGCTACCACCTTAATATTGCGTTTTATTGAAAGGCCTATAGGAGGTGTGCATTGACAAAATTAGTTGGCCTGTTGAATGTCCGCATCTATTCTGGGTCCATTTTAGGTTAAATGACTTCAAGGTGGCTTGAATATCCAGCAATCAGTAAGACATTAGTGCCGAAAAAAACGCCCCCAAAGCCGATTAAAATGGGCAACTGAGCATATGAGCAGCCTCATAGTGATTAAACAGTACCAAGAACGGATGATCGACTAAATGTTTGGATCTAAAGCTAGATTTTCATGGATGTGTGGATATGCATGAATGCTGAATTCATGGTGGTGTTTTAAAGAATTTGGCATTGATGGCAAACCATCTAGGCTTTTACAAATCTTCTTCACTGCCACTTCCATCCTGCGTATAAAACCTTAAAACCACGTCAAAATTGCCTCTTCCCACTTTCTTCATCGATTTTGCGTCCTCATGCTTGATAACAGGATCTGTTTTACGGGACATGCCTCATCCAAACACCCTCCTAGGTGATAGATCTTACTAACGCTAAGAGTAGGAGTGGATAAAAAAGGAGTGTAAAAGGGGCTGACCTCTTTACCTGCCAACGTAAGTCGGAATAAAGGCTATGGGCAGTCGCTGTTGGCAAATGACTGGAGTAGGATGTCAAACACTTGCCGTGCTTTAAAACCTTAGCCCTAAGTCAGTGTTGAAGACTTTTAATTAGACCATGACATCAGCAAACCTTCATCCAGCAACATTAATCTTACTGAGGGTAGAGCTCATTATCGTTGCTAAGGTAGCTGAGGAGCGCGCTTCCTCGCATAAATGATGCATCATTCTACTAACTCTGATTCGCGTATTTATGGAAAGATCTACAACAGGGTCAAATTTTTGGATTGCTGGGTCTGGTAAATGTCTGCATCTATACTGGGACCATCTCAGATTAAATGATTTCAGGGTGATTAGCAATCTAGCAATCAGTAGGATACCAATACCGAAAAGGGAGACCTTCAATGCTGATTAAAACTAGCAAATAAGCAGACGAGCAGTCTCACAGTAATTAAAAAGTACCAAGAACGAATGGTCAATTAATGTTTGGTTCCTAAAAGTAGGAGTTGCCATGGATGTGTGACAAATCAGAGGGCGAGTGGACATGCAGGAATGCGTAAGCATGGTACGCAATGAGGAGAACTAACAACGAAATATATGCAGAGATAAAAATAGAAATAACTGTATGGAGTTATAGAAAGGAAGGTGAGAATGGGCAAGGAACTCACCATCATCAGTGCCAGGATTGCATTGGCTCACAGTGGCCCCAAATGCAGAGGGACAGTTTCACCAGCCAATTCTCCAACAGTTGACCTATGGCCACAAGCATGAGGCAAGTAGTAGTTGTAGTCAGGCGATTGGTGTTGCTAACGGCAAGGACTTCAGCACTCATCGCATTCACCATCACCACAGCAGACAGTTCTTCCTCAGCTAGGCAGGAGGAATAGTGCTACTGACAAGACAATTTGTGAAAGAACTGTTTTGTTGCAACCATGCATTCCATTGTGAAGTGTATCTGCACTACTTCATATGCTCTACCCTAGGGCATTTGCAGTTGAATGCGGTGATTGCTGAAGCATCAACTCCACGTGGTTAGCCTGTTCAGCTGGTCAATACGCAACTCATCTGGCGCGCACCCAAGCACTGTTATGATGTCAACTGGCACAATGAACGATCGGCCTATTTCGTTTGTATCCATTCTGACATTTTTGCAATAGGTTTGATCATTAAATCGCATACCACCTTGCTTAACATTACAAACATAGCAATAGAGCGCACAGGTTGGTAGCCCCTGCAAAGTGACTGAGGTGCGTGCATTTGAACAACAAGTACTTAAACCACCTTGGCGCCATCCACATGACTTGTTTTATAGATCGGATTGTATGGTTGATGAATATTTAGCAACTGATGGTTGCCATGGTCAAACAGATCGAAGCGAGATGGCGAGCGAACGAAAGACAGCAAAGGGAGATTGACAGCAGTGGGTCATCGTAGTCATGCTGGTACCAGTCGGAACAACTGCTCAAGTTCATGGCGCAGCATAATAATATGACACTTCTTGTCAGCCTGCTGACTAAAGTCACGGCTGTGACTGCGTGTGAGTGTGCGTTTAGTAACTAGTACAGTGATGTCAGCTCTCCAGCATCCAGGCAGGTGAAGCCGGTATTTGTAATAACCTGAAGTCCTTCCTCTTTTCGGGAGCCAATTCATCAGGCCAACTTTGCCTGTGTCGCTTAAATAGGCACACCTGCGATAGTCGTTTCCGAACCCAATGGATCGAGACCGATGAGGCCAGCGTTGTCAAGAAAGTAAATGAGATGTGTCTAAAGGCAGAGTCAAATAACTTTTAAGCACTTGGTAGAAATAGCAGCAAGTGGCACCTCAATGACAGCTACAGTGGAGGCAGTTCTAGCAAAAGGTGCCTCATTGCCTTAAAAGTGATGGATAATTTGAAGCAAAGTGCCATTTATTAGGCAAGGACAAATCATTGGGCTGACAGGAGTTGCCTGAGCCCAACTTGTAGTGTGGCGGCCATGGGGCGGTCGCCAGTAGGCACAGCTTTGTGTGCGAATGCGATGTCAGTCTTTTCTTGCAGGTTGTGTTTTAGTGTTTATGATACAAGTAGAAAACGTGTCCAGTGAGCACTCAGCTCCTCCTTACCTCAAAGAATCCGGCTATAAACTCTACAGCGGCTTACATATGAAAAGGGTGGAGGTCTAACTGCTGTCTCTTCTTTGCATCTACACACCTTTGGCTAGCAAAATAAAGCTTGATTGAAATGCGTGTAACGGATTTTAAATGCATTTACTGCGCATCCATGGGTAACTCAAGTGGAGGAGAGAGTGGCTAAATGTCCACGTGAGTGAGGTGACGTGCGAGTCAGGAGTCATCATTAGGGTAAACTGATAAACTCCTAGCCTTAATGTAGAGGAGTCAGTCTACGCCCTACATTTCGTCCAAATCATTGGGACCTAAAGCAACGGGTAGTCGCATTAGGGCCACACTCAAAGTGAGGGAGGTAAGACATCCCAACCACGCCCTATAAATACCACTGTCGCAGCCGACCTACCAACAGTGGATCCGTCTGCCGACCTAACACTTCCATTTGGACTCCACAGTGACGCAAGCCTGGATGCATTCATCAACTTGGTTTACCTTCCAGTCGCACACCCAAGTAAGCGCTGTCAATGGGCCGAGCCGATAGAGGGGTGGTGAGTGGAGGAAGCAGACCATTCTATTGAGGCAAGCCAGGCATACAATGGCCCAGCAGGATCCCAGAGAGTAGTGGTGGACTTCATGAAGAAGACTGCATTTCGTACAATGAATGTAAAGTTTTTATTAATTTGCTTTAGCTAGCATCATATGTTATGCTTCGAGTGTCCTACCTGAATTTGCGTGGCACCATGTTTAACTTGTCAGAACCATTAACCGGCGATGTCTGGCAATGGTCCTGCAATGGCATGGGCGTTTTGCGAAGCTGTGCCCTATCTGCTTGCTACGCTGCGATCATTCGATATAATCGCAGCCCTCATGGCAGTCGCTCCCCTCTCGGTGTGTGCTATGGATCTACCTGTTCTGCAATCAATGCTTCGAAGCACGCCGAAGCCAGATTTGATGGCAGTGATATTTGACCCATTGCCTTATCTTCAGTCTGCCTCGTGAAGCGCATAGAGAATTTGTGATTGCACTACCCCTATCTTCTCGAGGCGGGTGTGTGCTGACGCCAGTCCCTGTTATATTATAAATGACTGGCATGAAGGTCTCCTGTAAAAACAAGTGGTGTGAGACAAATGTCGTTGTTTGAAAGAAACTGGAAGTCGTGATGGGAATGGTTGCTCGCTTCTGTCTAAGTTTATTCTTGTCGCGCCGGGTGGAAAGTAATATGTGGAAACGACTTCTGCCTTTACTACTATTTTAGTACATTTTGGCCCAACACCTCCATCCTCTGTTCTTCCATGCAGGTTAACTGGTACCTAAAGTTATTTTACACTTCATGCCTACGAGTGCAACTGCACACAAATTTGCATTTGGCACTACCCATCCTCCCTCATTGCCGTTGTTCTTTATTGACTGACTCATCAATCATTTTAATTTGACACATTAATGAAGCAGTCATTACCAGGCAGGTTGTAGTTTATTTGCAGTTTCGGAGATGTCGAACAGCTGTACATTTGTTCACAGATTCTCCACGTTCCCTTGCCCATCCAATTGACAACACCACTTTGACAAGACGATTTTGCAGAAGGCGATCCGATCGTGTATGAGAGATTGCACACTGACTCACCTGCCTTATCACTTATATCAACAGCGGTCTTCAGCCTTTATTCAGTTTTGTCTGCTCACATCCCGTCATTCGCATTTTTGCCCTCACTTAGGCCTCAACTTCGACGATGGAATGCAGGACAACCACACTGAGACGCAACAGAGATGAGTGCAGGACGATGACGATGAAGTTGAGCTAGCAATACATGATGACACAGAATGCGACCTGTCCGACTATTTGACTATGACGAGTCAGTGTTCGGATGTGGATGAGCAGCTGGAGTGGTAGCTCTTGCCACCCTTCCAGATGGTGTCCCACACTTCCGCGTCGTTGGCGGCCAACAGTGACTCCGTTGCTGGTGAGACAACTGTCAAGCACGCGACAGACGGCAGGGGTAGAGGCGGATGTGGAGAGAGAAGGAGAAGGAGTGAGAAATTTGGATGTGATAAGCAGACTTCAGGAGGGGATATGCAAGACATTCTGGTGAGTGACTGTACTATTTGTGCCATTACACGATAAACCACGTCAGTTGGCCCACCACCCAGAGTATGGCTTGGTAATTTAATCGAGATCTTATCTGCTGTGCACGTTATTGCAGGGCCTCAAACTAGGGCAATCTCTACAAGGAGAAAAAGTGAGTAGGCAGTGAGAGAGGCAGGTGGTTGAGCAGCTGGCTTGCAAATTGCAAAGTTTGAAGTGCGAGTAACGCATTCACCTTCGCTCTTGGGCGAGTAAGTGTAGAGGTAGGAGACGGAACTAAGACGAGGTGGAGTAGGACGAACTAAAGCGACAGTAAACAGATAGAGAGGGAAAGTGCTCGTTAATACAAGCTAAACTATGCCAAAACAAGTGTTGGTCTCAAGTATGGTGTTACGTGGTCACAGTCAGGCTCGTCTGTGTTGCTCTGGTCTAGGTCATGAAACTTTGCATCATTTATTCATGCCATAATCAAAGATGAGCCCGGTAGGCAGATAAAGGGAGCTTACCAAGAGAGTGCTGGCTGAGAATGAGATAGGAGGAGGAGGAGGAGGCAGGGGCGACTTGATACTCGGTTCGGTGGAGATGAAGGAAAGTTAAATGTGAGGGAGCCAGAGAAACGAGAGGTTCGCGTAACACTAATGTGAAAAATAAAGGCATGAAAATGGAGTTTGGACGACTACTCACTCCCCTTTATCAGGTGAGTCGAATGCATGAAAAGCACACGGTGGGGTATAATGCAAGATGCAGTACCTAAGAGCATATCGAGCGTAGTGTAAAACTAGGGAGATACTCACCAAGGACGCGTTGGAGCGGGGTGCGGAAAAGGAGGAGTAGGCAAGTGGACTCCCACTTCTTCATTTCGAGGACTCTATCGGACCTAGTTTCTACGTGCACACCATGATCCATAATGCCTGAGAGGAAAAGTGAAGGCCTCTTTTAACATGGTGTGGAGTTGTTCCGGCTCGATTATGAGGACCAAATTAAAGTGTCGGGGTTGACTTTAATGGTAACGCATGAAAGCGCCACTGAATGTGAGGCACGCACAATCGACTAGGTAGCTCTCTCAGTCCACATCTCAACTTATTTATCCAGTCCTCTCAAAATCCAGCCTAGGTGGCCAATCTAGTCTGTGATATTCCAGTGCAATCTATTCTAAGCTGGCTAGGCATATTCTCGAGTACCGTGCTGCTTTTCTATCTGCATATCTACTGCTGGCGCTGCAGAAAACGGAAAGGCACTCAAAGATAAAGGAAATCCTGGGATTTATCTGTGCCCTTTTAATTTCACATGTCACACTTCCAAAACCACAAAGTGCGAATTTAAATGTTGAAGGCCAAGAGAATTGTAGCTGCCAATGTGTTTACATACCTTGAATGATTAAGCCTGAAGAAGCAGAACAACTGGCAATTCTTCATGAAGATAACCCTCTCCTTTCTCGGACATTTTCATCACCACAAGATAACAGTGCCAGCAACAGAAGTTCCATGCAAACAGGGAGAGGGGAGGAGGACAGCGCCCACATCTGTGATATTGTGCAGCCACACTTATTATCGAGGAATGGGAAAAGGGCTAAAGAATTTTACTCCATGGGTCGGATTAATCCTACCCCTTGGTGGCAAGGCGAGTTGCTTATTAAAAGACGCAATCATTTTGCTGATAATCAGCCAAACAACAGAACAAATCAGATCAATTTAGAGAAGCAAGAGGGCAAACAAATTATTCGAGTGATCAGTTTAACAAAAATCAGTCTGTCAATCGGTCGGTTCAATAGCAAAATCGTTGCTCGGTAAATCGGTTTGAGAATTAGGAGATCGATCAGTGAGATTGGGATCGCGAACAGCGATGGCAGCAGTAGCACAAAGAAAATAGCTAGCAAAGACACCTCCCCAGTTGTTTGAACCATTAGAATGGGGGAAGAGAAGGAGAAGGAGGAGGTATTTTACCTTGGGTGGAAAGTACGTGAGCATAGTAAACAAGAAGAAGAAATTAAGAGTGCAAACCTACTAAAAGGCGCAGGTGAGTCAGAGAGTGTGGATGATGGGCTAGGAGGATAGAAGCGCAGCAAATGAACTCTCGATTGAAGCATTAAGATAAACACTGGATGGCTGGCTAACTGACTTGATTCCACGAGCAATGGCACAAATGGTAGAGTTGCTTACCAGAGCTTGAGTTGTAGATTGCCTGACATTTTCCCTCTCGCAATCCTCTCATCACACCCGTGTCCTCCACTTCTTCTCTTTCCCCATCGCTCTCCACATTCGGCACAACCTCTGTCGCCTCCTGAATGCTGGACATTTGGCTTGGAGGCAATGGAGTCACAGTGGCAAGCGATAACGACACAGAAGAGTTGGACACCATCCGGGAGGGCGGCAGGTGCCACCACTCCGCCTGCTCATCCATATCCGACCACTGACTCGTCATAGTCGAATAGTCGGACAGGTCGCATTCTGATTCATCATTGGCCATCAACTCAACCACGTCCCCGTTTCTCTCTGTTGGCAATGTACTTCGTCCAATTGCCCGGAGTGAGGCCTGAGTGACGGCGAAAATGTGGAGTGGCTAATTGTGAGCAGAGGAAAATGAAAAACCTGATTGCTACCATTACTGCAAGCGGTAATGCAGTGTAGTCAGTGTGAAATTCACTTACGCACAAGCGAGTCGCCTTTTGCGAACGAGTCATGTCGAAGCCACTGTCGCCGATACGAGGGGCAAGGGGGAGCGGAGGATCTTCGAACAACCTTACGACAATTCAACATTCCTAAAAGTGCAAGCAAATTACATCGTGCAGCGTATTGATTGCTTTATTGATGAGTCAAGTTGGATTATTGGTCTGTCAATCAATAAAGGCAGGTGACCTTGAGGAAAGCTGTGTGTAGTTGCGCTTGTGGAGGCGAGGCAAAAAAGTAAATCTGGGCGTCGCTTGGCTTGTGTGGAGGGCTCTGCTGCCCTCTAAGCTTCTCATCGTGTCATTCAAGCATTATTCCAGTGACGGTGAATTCATTTATGCTCCTGAAGGGAGGAAGATAATTGGGGTAGTAGAGAGTGGTTTGGAACAGCATAGTACAGCCTGGACATTACGGATATAGGAGAGGAGGTATTATTGGTTTGAGTGATGCGCCTTGCTAAATTTTTCTCCCTAACAAGCTGCCATTAGTTCGTCTAGGTTTTGCCTCTATCTTCCTTTGGTGGAAAATTGCGGCAACTTGGGTGCTCTTTGTTATATGGCTTCCCATTACGACTTTGAATCCAAAAATGGACGATCGAGCATGACCAAATAAGTAGTCGAGTGTTTTATTTTAGGCTGAGTTAAGTCTGGTTCCATGATAGGTGATGTTTGGCCGCCTAAATTTTCTGCTGGATCTTAGGACTCAACAAACAGGTCATGCTATTTTTGTGTTGATGCTGCCTACTGCTCTATATAGTAGTAAACCCCCTTCTCGGTGTAGTCGCAAGATGTCTAATTTATGAAGGCGTGTTGTCCGTATCTGCTAGAATGAGGCAATCAGGGCAAAACTCTCAGTGGGTTCATTCAGGTGGGTTTAACTGATGCTTCCGCTCCTGGGCCCGGTGAGACGGGAGCAGGGTGCATTAGCAATTGGATATTTTTTAGTTCATAACGTTGTACCCAGGATAGAGTTGGTCATTTAGAGAGGTGAAGTTGCCTTCATGAGTACTTCCTCCTCAAAATTCACCGTGCTTACATTCTACCTAAGTGAAGCGCTGTAGTCGGTGGCAACTGCATTAAATTATCCTGACTGCAGCTATTCTACCCAATTGACTTGACACTTAATCACTCATACAACACGTTGTGAATATCTGCATTCGTGCTCCAGAAGCTTTGAAATGGCAGTCTTGACATGTGTACTCAGAGCAAAATGCAGTCAAATGGATCAAAACGCATCCTTTTTAACGCGAAATGTATCGAAAAGGGAAGTAAATAAAAAGGTGATGGTGGGAATCGCGAAGAAGAACGATGGGGGAGGTCAGCCTCTTTGATTAATGGCAATTCTCGAACAGTCTCCTTTTATTCCACGCATTCTGATCCACTTTCTTCTCACTTCTACGCACAATATTGGATATCAAATGCTAAGCTTTAACCATTCATTGATGCAAACTAAAAAGAGATCAACAAAATAAAATTAGGCACAGCCCGACAGAATGAAATACTGGTGGTACATCTCCTAGCAGATTTGATTCAATAAACACTTTAAAGAATAGAAAATTACACGCTTTTATTGCATATAATTTATTCTAGCTAACCTAACTCTTACAAATTTCTTGTGTTTATAACAATAGCAAGCTCTGTTCTCGGAAATCGAGGAAGTATACCAACAACACACTACTAAACTCAAATGAAGTAGCATTCTGAGTAGGTTGTGCATTCGCCATTGTTGAATAGTTTTAGCAACGACAAATAGCAACAGGAATGCAACATTTCATGCAAATAGGCATTGTTGCAATGGATGAACATGATCAGAAATATCCTAAGGCTAACTTGAAGGCGATAAGAGACATGATACAGAGATGGAATATATCGTAGAATTTGTGAATGCCAACAAGGCCGAAGGAGAGCTATCAGCACTCGGCACTCGGTGCCCAAAGTGATACCTTCTCAAATAATGGAGCTACACAAACCACTTAGATATATCCTGTACTCCCTTTACTCCAGCTTCGTTGTTCATCTGCCTAAGCAAGTGTTAGGGTCGGCCATCACAAGGCAATTGAAGTTGTAATAGAAACCCATGCAAGTCAACAGGACTAGTCACTGGAATCTCACGAATCTGCGGAGTTCCTTGACGTTGATTTCATCGATGCTTTTTAGCAGGCGTAAAAAATCCAAAGATCCGTCAGTTCCACATTTTGCTTGCTTTTATTCTCACTTATTTCTTCTTTCCTCCCAGTTAACCTAATTTAATTTATTCTCGCCTAATCACATGCATTTCTACCCATCTCACTCTCTTCCTATTTCAGTAGACAGTCATCAACGCATCTTAACTTTATCCCCTTGCCTGCCCCTACTTCGCGTAGTGACATCACTCACTCTCCTCCCTCGTCCTTGCATCCTACGTGCCTATCTCCATTTGTGCTGGTCCCTGTTACTTACCACGATAGGCAAACTCAAATTGAATCCGCCCGTCTATTGCAGTTAACCTCGCCATTTGCCTATACGGACACTAAAGTCTTACTTTCTAATTCCTTTTTACCCCCGATATTTAGCTGTCCCATGAATGTTTTACTTTCCTGACCATTGTATTGCACTTTTCGCCTACTTGTAATGTGATTCGGAAGACTAACTACGGGGCCCTAATTTTATCTGCGCATTAAATTGGCTAAAAGTCCTTGATAGGTTGGTTATTCTGGTCATAGTATTAGTCTCTGAACTGCTTATAGATGTTTTGCAAACGCAGCTCCCAAAATTTTGTACCAATTATGTAGTGGTCGGAACCTTCCAAAGCACAATAATACAATCGTACATAGATATCGCAATGCTCTCAAAACCATTTGGAAAATGCCATACTGGTGTAAGAATCCTATTTATGTGCTAAGTCATGCTGACTATGTTATCATTGTTCCTAGACGTGGCTGATTCGAATTTCTGGATAAAAAGCCCCAAATCTCCTTTCCCTTCCACCCCTGCTGTTTAAAGTCCGCATTTTCCCAGACGTTTGTATTGTGGACACAGGCAAAATGCATGACAGAGGAGTGTTTGTGACAGAGTGGCCTCTGAGTCTGGAGAGGAACCGCGCGCGTCCACGATCAAGTTGGAATTGCCCTCCGGCCTGTCGCCTACAAAGCGCACTTATAGAGCTTAAGTATTACACTCTTTGTTTAAAGTTATACATCAAATCTCACATTCTCTGACGTTTAACGTTCTTCTTAGGAATTGGCGATTAAGTGATTTTGAAGATCGGAAAACTACTTTAGCACGAGTGTATTTGAGGTGGCATTAGCTGAGCTATTAGTTGAGTCTGTTGAAGTTTTAGGCAAATATATGAGGCTTGAAGTAACTTGCGCAACCACCGACGGTGCTAAAAGCAGCACTTTTCACTTTGTTGCTAACCTGTTAGCCAGCTATCGAAATTCGAACATGAGGGGATGGCTGTTAAGGCACATGTGAGAATTGACTTTGACATTTTCGTAGTAAATAAGTACAGCTATAATGTGATTTGAATTGAGAAAATCTTCTACCCTCAGGATGATGATCAGTCGCAAAGGCGTGTGATCCCATAAGTGTTCATAATAACTTTCAAATGAGTTTCGATAGCGCCACACACATAAAATGGAAGACTGTGAAGGACGTGAGAGGAGAGTGATGTCGCTACGTGAAGTAGGGGCAGGCAAGGGGATAAAGTTAAGATGCGTTGATGACTGTCTACTGAAATAGGAAGAGAGTGAGATGGGTAGAAATGCATGTGATTAGGCGAGAATAAATTAAATTAGGTTAACTGGGAGGAAAGAAGAAATAAGTGAGAATAAAAGCAAGCAAAATGTGGAACTGACGGATCTTTGGATTTTTTACGCCTGCTAAAAAGCATCGATGAAATCAACGTCAAGGAACTCCGCAGATTCGTGAGATTCCAGTGACTAGTCCTGTTGACTTGCATGGGTTTCTATTACAACTTCAATTGCCTTGTGATGGCCGACCCTAACACTTGCTTAGGCAGATGAACAACGAAGCTGGAGTAAAGGGAGTACAGGATATATCTAAGTGGTTTGTGTAGCTCCATTATTTGAGAAGGTATCACTTTGGGCACCGAGTGCCGAGTGCTGATAGCTCTCCTTCGGCCTTGTTGGCATTCACAAATTCTACGATATATTCCATCTCTGTATCATGTCTCTTATCGCCTTCAAGTTAGCCTTAGGATATTTCTGATCATGTTCATCCATTGCAACAATGCCTATTTGCATGAAATGTTGCATTCCTGTTGCTATTTGTCGTTGCTAAAACTATTCAACAATGGCGAATGCACAACCTACTCAGAATGCTACTTCATTTGAGTTTAGTAGTGTGTTGTTGGTATACTTCCTCGATTTCCGAGAACAGAGCTTGCTATTGTTATAAACACAAGAAATTTGTAAGAGTTAGGTTAGCTAGAATAAATTATATGCAATAAAAGCGTGTAATTTTCTATTCTTTAAAGTGTTTATTGAATCAAATCTGCTAGGAGATGTACCACCAGTATTTCATTCTGTCGGGCTGTGCCTAATTTTATTTTGTTGATCTCTTTTTAGTTTGCATCAATGAATGGTTAAAGCTTAGCATTTGATATCCAATATTGTGCGTAGAAGTGAGAAGAAAGTGGATCAGAATGCGTGGAATAAAAGGAGACTGTTCGAGAATTGCCATTAATCAAAGAGGCTGACCTCCCCCATCGTTCTTCTTCGCGATTCCCACCATCACCTTTTTATTTACTTCCCTTTTCGATACATTTCGCGTTAAAAAGGATGCGTTTTGATCCATTTGACTGCATTTTGCTCTGAGTACACATGTCAAGACTGCCATTTCAAAGCTTCTGGAGCACGAATGCAGATATTCACAACGTGTTGTATGAGTGATTAAGTGTCAAGTCAATTGGGTAGAATAGCTGCAGTCAGGATAATTTAATGCAGTTGCCACCGACTACAGCGCTTCACTTAGGTAGAATGTAAGCACGGTGAATTTTGAGGAGGAAGTACTCATGAAGGCAACTTCACCTCTCTAAATGACCAACTCTATCCTGGGTACAACGTTATGAACTAAAAAATATCCAATTGCTAATGCACCCTGCTCCCGTCTCACCGGGCCCAGGAGCGGAAGCATCAGTTAAACCCACCTGAATGAACCCACTGAGAGTTTTGCCCTGATTGCCTCATTCTAGCAGATACGGACAACACGCCTTCATAAATTAGACATCTTGCGACTACACCGAGAAGGGGGTTTACTACTATATAGAGCAGTAGGCAGCATCAACACAAAAATAGCATGACCTGTTTGTTGAGTCCTAAGATCCAGCAGAAAATTTAGGCGGCCAAACATCACCTATCATGGAACCAGACTTAACTCAGCCTAAAATAAAACACTCGACTACTTATTTGGTCATGCTCGATCGTCCATTTTTGGATTCAAAGTCGTAATGGGAAGCCATATAACAAAGAGCACCCAAGTTGCCGCAATTTTCCACCAAAGGAAGATAGAGGCAAAACCTAGACGAACTAATGGCAGCTTGTTAGGGAGAAAAATTTAGCAAGGCGCATCACTCAAACCAATAATACCTCCTCTCCTATATCCGTAATGTCCAGGCTGTACTATGCTGTTCCAAACCACTCTCTACTACCCCAATTATCTTCCTCCCTTCAGGAGCATAAATGAATTCACCGTCACTGGAATAATGCTTGAATGACACGATGAGAAGCTTAGAGGGCAGCAGAGCCCTCCACACAAGCCAAGCGACGCCCAGATTTACTTTTTTGCCTCGCCTCCACAAGCGCAACTACACACAGCTTTCCTCAAGGTCACCTGCCTTTATTGATTGACAGACCAATAATCCAACTTGACTCATCAATAAAGCAATCAATACGCTGCACGATGTAATTTGCTTGCACTTTTAGGAATGTTGAATTGTCGTAAGGTTGTTCGAAGATCCTCCGCTCCCCCTTGCCCCTCGTATCGGCGACAGTGGCTTCGACATGACTCGTTCGCAAAAGGCGACTCGCTTGTGCGTAAGTGAATTTCACACTGACTACACTGCATTACCGCTTGCAGTAATGGTAGCAATCAGGTTTTTCATTTTCCTCTGCTCACAATTAGCCACTCCACATTTTCGCCGTCACTCAGGCCTCACTCCGGGCAATTGGACGAAGTACATTGCCAACAGAGAGAAACGGGGACGTGGTTGAGTTGATGGCCAATGATGAATCAGAATGCGACCTGTCCGACTATTCGACTATGACGAGTCAGTGGTCGGATATGGATGAGCAGGCGGAGTGGTGGCACCTGCCGCCCTCCCGGATGGTGTCCAACTCTTCTGTGTCGTTATCGCTTGCCACTGTGACTCCATTGCCTCCAAGCCAAATGTCCAGCATTCAGGAGGCGACAGAGGTTGTGCCGAATGTGGAGAGCGATGGGGAAAGAGAAGAAGTGGAGGACACGGGTGTGATGAGAGGATTGCGAGAGGGAAAATGTCAGGCAATCTACAACTCAAGCTCTGGTAAGCAACTCTACCATTTGTGCCATTGCTCGTGGAATCAAGTCAGTTAGCCAGCCATCCAGTGTTTATCTTAATGCTTCAATCGAGAGTTCATTTGCTGCGCTTCTATCCTCCTAGCCCATCATCCACACTCTCTGACTCACCTGCGCCTTTTAGTAGGTTTGCACTCTTAATTTCTTCTTCTTGTTTACTATGCTCACGTACTTTCCACCCAAGGTAAAATACCTCCTCCTTCTCCTTCTCTTCCCCCATTCTAATGGTTCAAACAACTGGGGAGGTGTCTTTGCTAGCTATTTTCTTTGTGCTACTGCTGCCATCGCTGTTCGCGATCCCAATCTCACTGATCGATCTCCTAATTCTCAAACCGATTTACCGAGCAACGATTTTGCTATTGAACCGACCGATTGACAGACTGATTTTTGTTAAACTGATCACTCGAATAATTTGTTTGCCCTCTTGCTTCTCTAAATTGATCTGATTTGTTCTGTTGTTTGGCTGATTATCAGCAAAATGATTGCGTCTTTTAATAAGCAACTCGCCTTGCCACCAAGGGGTAGGATTAATCCGACCCATGGAGTAAAATTCTTTAGCCCTTTTCCCATTCCTCGATAATAAGTGTGGCTGCACAATATCACAGATGTGGGCGCTGTCCTCCTCCCCTCTCCCTGTTTGCATGGAACTTCTGTTGCTGGCACTGTTATCTTGTGGTGATGAAAATGTCCGAGAAAGGAGAGGGTTATCTTCATGAAGAATTGCCAGTTGTTCTGCTTCTTCAGGCTTAATCATTCAAGGTATGTAAACACATTGGCAGCTACAATTCTCTTGGCCTTCAACATTTAAATTCGCACTTTGTGGTTTTGGAAGTGTGACATGTGAAATTAAAAGGGCACAGATAAATCCCAGGATTTCCTTTATCTTTGAGTGCCTTTCCGTTTTCTGCAGCGCCAGCAGTAGATATGCAGATAGAAAAGCAGCACGGTACTCGAGAATATGCCTAGCCAGCTTAGAATAGATTGCACTGGAATATCACAGACTAGATTGGCCACCTAGGCTGGATTTTGAGAGGACTGGATAAATAAGTTGAGATGTGGACTGAGAGAGCTACCTAGTCGATTGTGCGTGCCTCACATTCAGTGGCGCTTTCATGCGTTACCATTAAAGTCAACCCCGACACTTTAATTTGGTCCTCATAATCGAGCCGGAACAACTCCACACCATGTTAAAAGAGGCCTTCACTTTTCCTCTCAGGCATTATGGATCATGGTGTGCACGTAGAAACTAGGTCCGATAGAGTCCTCGAAATGAAGAAGTGGGAGTCCACTTGCCTACTCCTCCTTTTCCGCACCCCGCTCCAACGCGTCCTTGGTGAGTATCTCCCTAGTTTTACACTACGCTCGATATGCTCTTAGGTACTGCATCTTGCATTATACCCCACCGTGTGCTTTTCATGCATTCGACTCACCTGATAAAGGGGAGTGAGTAGTCGTCCAAACTCCATTTTCATGCCTTTATTTTTCACATTAGTGTTACGCGAACCTCTCGTTTCTCTGGCTCCCTCACATTTAACTTTCCTTCATCTCCACCGAACCGAGTATCAAGTCGCCCCTGCCTCCTCCTCCTCCTCCTATCTCATTCTCAGCCAGCACTCTCTTGGTAAGCTCCCTTTATCTGCCTACCGGGCTCATCTTTGATTATGGCATGAATAAATGATGCAAAGTTTCATGACCTAGACCAGAGCAACACAGACGAGCCTGACTGTGACCACGTAACACCATACTTGAGACCAACACTTGTTTTGGCATAGTTTAGCTTGTATTAACGAGCACTTTCCCTCTCTATCTGTTTACTGTCGCTTTAGTTCGTCCTACTCCACCTCGTCTTAGTTCCGTCTCCTACCTCTACACTTACTCGCCCAAGAGCGAAGGTGAATGCGTTACTCGCACTTCAAACTTTGCAATTTGCAAGCCAGCTGCTCAACCACCTGCCTCTCTCACTGCCTACTCACTTTTTCTCCTTGTAGAGATTGCCCTAGTTTGAGGCCCTGCAATAACGTGCACAGCAGATAAGATCTCGATTAAATTACCAAGCCATACTCTGGGTGGTGGGCCAACTGACGTGGTTTATCGTGTAATGGCACAAATAGTACAGTCACTCACCAGAATGTCTTGCATATCCCCTCCTGAAGTCTGCTTATCACATCCAAATTTCTCACTCCTTCTCCTTCTCTCTCCACATCCGCCTCTACCCCTGCCGTCTGTCGCGTGCTTGACAGTTGTCTCACCAGCAACGGAGTCACTGTTGGCCGCCAACGACGCGGAAGTGTGGGACACCATCTGGAAGGGTGGCAAGAGCTACCACTCCAGCTGCTCATCCACATCCGAACACTGACTCGTCATAGTCAAATAGTCGGACAGGTCGCATTCTGTGTCATCATGTATTGCTAGCTCAACTTCATCGTCATCGTCCTGCACTCATCTCTGTTGCTTCTCAGTGTGGTTGTCCTGCATTCCATCGTCGAAGTTGAGGCCTAAGTGAGGGCAAAAATGCGAATGACGGGATGTGAGCAGACAAAACTGAATAAAGGCTGAAGACCGCTGTTGATATAAGTGATAAGGCAGGTGAGTCAGTGTGCAATCTCTCATACACGATCGGATCGCCTTCTGCAAAATCGTCTTGTCAAAGTGGTGTTGTCAATTGGATGGGCAAGGGAACGTGGAGAATCTGTGAACAAATGTACAGCTGTTCGACATCTCCGAAACTGCAAATAAACTACAACCTGCCTGGTAATGACTGCTTCATTAATGTGTCAAATTAAAATGATTGATGAGTCAGTCAATAAAGAACAACGGCAATGAGGGAGGATGGGTAGTGCCAAATGCAAATTTGTGTGCAGTTGCACTCGTAGGCATGAAGTGTAAAATAACTTTAGGTACCAGTTAACCTGCATGGAAGAACAGAGGATGGAGGTGTTGGGCCAAAATGTACTAAAATAGTAGTAAAGGCAGAAGTCGTTTCCACATATTACTTTCCACCCGGCGCGACAAGAATAAACTTAGACAGAAGCGAGCAACCATTCCCATCACGACTTCCAGTTTCTTTCAAACAACGACATTTGTCTCACACCACTTGTTTTTACAGGAGACCTTCATGCCAGTCATTTATAATATAACAGGGACTGGCGTCAGCACACACCCGCCTCGAGAAGATAGGGGTAGTGCAATCACAAATTCTCTATGCGCTTCACGAGGCAGACTGAAGATAAGGCAATGGGTCAAATATCACTGCCATCAAATCTGGCTTCGGCGTGCTTCGAAGCATTGATTGCAGAACAGGTAGATCCATAGCACACACCGAGAGGGGAGCGACTGCCATGAGGGCTGCGATTATATCGAATGATCGCAGCGTAGCAAGCAGATAGGGCACAGCTTCGCAAAACGCCCATGCCATTGCAGGACCATTGCCAGACATCGCCGGTTAATGGTTCTGACAAGTTAAACATGGTGCCACGCAAATTCAGGTAGGACACTCGAAGCATAACATATGATGCTAGCTAAAGCAAATTAATAAAAACTTTACATTCATTGTACGAAATGCAGTCTTCTTCATGAAGTCCACCACTACTCTCTGGGATCCTGCTGGGCCATTGTATGCCTGGCTTGCCTCAATAGAATGGTCTGCTTCCTCCACTCACCACCCCTCTATCGGCTCGGCCCATTGACAGCGCTTACTTGGGTGTGCGACTGGAAGGTAAACCAAGTTGATGAATGCATCCAGGCTTGCGTCACTGTGGAGTCCAAATGGAAGTGTTAGGTCGGCAGACGGATCCACTGTTGGTAGGTCGGCTGCGACAGTGGTATTTATAGGGCGTGGTTGGGATGTCTTACCTCCCTCACTTTGAGTGTGGCCCTAATGCGACTACCCGTTGCTTTAGGTCCCAATGATTTGGACGAAATGTAGGGCGTAGACTGACTCCTCTACATTAAGGCTAGGAGTTTATCAGTTTACCCTAATGATGACTCCTGACTCGCACGTCACCTCACTCACGTGGACATTTAGCCACTCTCTCCTCCACTTGAGTTACCCATGGATGCGCAGTAAATGCATTTAAAATCCGTTACACGCATTTCAATCAAGCTTTATTTTGCTAGCCAAAGGTGTGTAGATGCAAAGAAGAGACAGCAGTTAGACCTCCACCCTTTTCATATGTAAAGCCGCTGTAGAGTTTATAGCCGGATTCTTTGAGGTAAGGAGGAGCTGAGTGCTCACTGGACACGTTTTCTACTTGTATCATAAACACTAAAACACAACCTGCAAAGAAAAGACTGACATCGCATTCGCACACAAAGCTGTGCCTACTGGCGACCGCCCCATGGCCGCCACACTACAAGTTGGGCTCAGGCAACTCCTGTCAGCCCAATGATTTGTCCTTGCCTAATAAATGGCACTTTGCTTCAAATTATCCATCACTTTTAAGGCAATGAGGCACCTTTTGCTAGAACTGCCTCCACTGTAGCTGTCATTGAGGTGCCACTTGCTGCTATTTCTACCAAGTGCTTAAAAGTTATTTGACTCTGCCTTTAGACACATCTCATTTACTTTCTTGACAACGCTGGCCTCATCGGTCTCGATCCATTGGGTTCGGAAACGACTATCGCAGGTGTGCCTATTTAAGCGACACAGGCAAAGTTGGCCTGATGAATTGGCTCCCGAAAAGAGGAAGGACTTCAGGTTATTACAAATACCGGCTTCACCTGCCTGGATGCTGGAGAGCTGACATCACTGTACTAGTTACTAAACGCACACTCACACGCAGTCACAGCCGTGACTTTAGTCAGCAGGCTGACAAGAAGTGTCATATTATTATGCTGCGCCATGAACTTGAGCAGTTGTTCCGACTGGTACCAGCATGACTACGATGACCCACTGCTGTCAATGTCTCCCTTTGCTGTCTTTCGTTCGCTCGCCATCTCGCTTCGATCTGTTTGACCATGGCAACCCATCAGTTGCTAAATATTCATCAACCATACAATCCGATCTATAAAACAAGTCATGTGGATGGCGCCAAGGTGGTTTAAGTACTTGTTGTTCAAATGCACGCACCTCAGTCACTTTGCAGGGGCTACCAACCTGTGCGCTCTATTGCTATGTTTGTAATGTTAAGCAAGGTGGTATGCGATTTAATGATCAAACCTATTGCAAAAATGTCAGAATGGATACAAACGAAATAGGCCGATCGTTCATTGTGCCAGTTGACATCATAACAGTGCTTGGGTGCGCGCCAGATGAGTTGCGTATTGACCAGCTGAACAGGGCTAACCACGTGGAGTTGATGCTTCAGCAATCACCGCATTCAACTGCAAATGCCCTAGGGTAGAGCATATGAAGTAGTGCAGATACACTTCACAATGGAATGCATGGTTGCAACAAAACAGTTCTTTCACAAATTGTCTTGTCAGTAGCACTATTCCTCCTGCCTAGCTGAGGAAGAACTGTCTGCTGTGGTGATGGTGAATGCGATGAGTGCTGAAGTCCTTGCCGTTAGCAACACCAATCGCCTGACTACAACTACTACTTGCCTCATGCTTGTGGCCATAGGTCAACTGTTGGAGAATTGGCTGGTGAAACTGTCCCTCTGCATTTGGGGCCACTGTGAGCCAATGCAATCCTGGCACTGATGATGGTGAGTTCCTTGCCCATTCCTCACCTTCCTTTCTATAACTCCATACAGTTATTTCTATTTTTATCTCTGCATATATTTCGTTGTTAGTTCTCCTCATTGCGTACCATGCTTACGCATTCCTGCATGTCCACTCGCCCTCTGATTTGTCACACATCCATGGCAACTCCTACTTTTAGGAACCAAACACTTAATTGACCATTCGTTCTTGGTACTTTTTAATTACTGTGAGACTGCTCGTCTGCTTATTTGCTAGTTTTAATCAGCATTGAAGGTCTCCCTTTTCGGTATTGGTATCCTACTGATTGCTAGATTGCTAATCACCCTGAAATCATTTAATCTGAGATGGTCCCAGTATAGATGCAGACATTTACCAGACCCAGCAATCCAAAAATTTGACCCTGTTGTAGATCTTTCCATAAATACGCGAATCAGAGTTAGTAGAATGATGCATCATTTATGCGAGGAAGCGCGCTCCTCAGCTACCTTAGCAACGATAATGAGCTCTACCCTCAGTAAGATTAATGTTGCTGGATGAAGGTTTGCTGATGTCATGGTCTAATTAAAAGTCTTCAACACTGACTTAGGGCTAAGGTTTTAAAGCACGGCAAGTGTTTGACATCCTACTCCAGTCATTTGCCAACAGCGACTGCCCATAGCCTTTATTCCGACTTACGTTGGCAGGTAAAGAGGTCAGCCCCTTTTACACTCCTTTTTTATCCACTCCTACTCTTAGCGTTAGTAAGATCTATCACCTAGGAGGGTGTTTGGATGAGGCATGTCCGCGTAAAACAGATCCTGTTATCAAGCATGAGGACGCAAAATCGATGAAGAAAGTGGGAAGAGGCAATTTTGACGTGGTTCGTTAAGGTTTTATACGCAGGATGGAAGTGGCAGTGAAGAAGATTTGTAAAAGCCTAGATGGTTTGCCATCAATGCCAAATTCTTTAAAACACCACCATGAATTCAGCATTCATGCATATCCACACATCCATGAAAAATCTAGCTTTGGAGATCCAAACATTTAGTCGATCATCCGTTCTTGGTACTGTTTAATCACTATGAGGCTGCTCATATGCTCAGTTGCCCATTTTAATCGGCTTTGGGGGCGTTTTTTTCGGCACTAATGTCTTACTGATTGCTGGATATTCAAGCCACCTTGAAGTCATTTAACCTAAAATGGACCCAGAATAGATGCGGACATTCAACAGGCCAACTAATTTTGTCAATGCACACCTCCTATAGGCCTTTCAATAAAACGCAATATTAAGGTGGTAGCTTAAGGACTCCTTTTGTTGGATGGCGATCTCTCCAATTATTTACCAACCGCCCATAGCCTTCTTGAGCCTTAGAACCGAATGATTTAACCCCAATTGCGATAACCGATGTAATGGTTTGGGGTTAGAACTACAAATTTCCACATACGAAACGTCTTTATAAACTTTGTAAGGACCCTAGCATTACCAAAATCAACTAGCTGTTTGTGTTTCCCAAACATAGCCAATTAGTGGTACACAAACTCATCACCAATAAGTGTGTGTGCCATTCACGCAATCTAGTTAAACGGTTCATGGTGGAGGTCATGCCGACTTCCAAGTGCGAATCAGAGCAGTTATGTGGCTCTGATAGTGATGCATTGCATGCGGGCTACGTTCCATCCCGCATTGTGGTTAACGCAAGATCCTCCGCGTATGTTCGAGGCTGAATGAAATTGCATGGAATCGCATCGAATTGCAGCAGCGCTTGTAGTCGCCTTTGTCACTCCTTTGCATACAATCCGTACTCGCGAATCTCCTAGGGTCAACATACCCAGGATGTCTTGTCTTTGTGTGGTCCTTAAATAGTTTGAGTTTTATCGCTTTAAAAGATTTTATCAGCACGGTTTGAGTACTTTACCTTTAAGGCTGGGATTCTATCAATCTGCTTAGTTACAGCACCTTATTCGCATGCCACCACACTCACGCGTCTGTTTGGTCACTGCTTCTTCCAACTGTGAACCCACAGAGACGCAAGAGGAGTGTTCAAAAGCTTCTTACCGCATGTTTTTGTGTCAATTTTATCTTATTTAATCACGGGTATGCTGATGGGGAAAGTAGATGGCAGTGCGACCTCCCAACCACCACCGCCCCTTTCACCCACTCTCCACGTAGAGCAGCTGCAAAGTTTACGAGTGGTTCGTTTGAGACGTAGAGGAGGTGAAAAGTACTGGCCTCGTCTTCCAGTTGTGCCTTTAGGGCGAATACACAATCAGCAGTGAAGTAGGTGATCTCGCACCCGAATACGAGGTTGCAATTCCTAGTGACCACTCCAGGCCCAGCGAACTGCATGATGGGTTCAGGTTACTACCATCAGTCCATTGAACTGGTCCTGTCTTTTTTGCTTACATCGGTTTAAGTAAAACGTCTGCAGCACTAACCAGTGCAGCCGATAGTCGTTGGCTAATGAGTGAATAGTGTCACGCATGTAAGACGCAGTGGAGTAATTGCCCAATTTAAGTGACAGAAACCCTTACTTTCGAAAAATTGTTTATTTTTGTCATTAAAAAAATATCGTTTTGGCCTATTATCTATTAGCTATTTGGAAGCTAATTTTGGTCTGCATTAACCGCGGAAAGAAGCAGAAATAGCTAAATATATTAGCCATACCACTATGCACACAAAGTTTCTATAGCTGCTTGAAATGCCTTAATGAAGATATCTGGCTGTTAAAGTGACTGAGTTGGTCAGCATCCAACGAGACTGAATTACCTCTCAACCACTCCGAAATCGCATATTGTGGAGGGACCTGCAACAGGGACGCATCGTAAAATGTTGGCAGTTGCCCTGGACCAATTGCAGAGGAAATGACCCCAAGGTGAATTAAAATTTCTTAATCAGCAAAAATGTGCCCACAAGGCGATTTTCATTAAAAGCCTAGAAGATTGCTTAAGTGAGCAGGTGATTGGTCTAATAGTGCTTGGATGGTATGGAGAATGGGTGGTGGAGTGGATGACTGGATTCTCACTGCGAAAACGGCCGAGGCTACGTGATGAATCGGAGAGCGAGGAGACGGACAGCAATGCATTAAAACGGAGCGAAGTAGAGGAAATCAGCATCACGATAAAAAGGGCATGGGTTTGCAAATAAATGCGTGAGGTTGTGGAAAGGAAAGTAAGGGATGGAAAAGAATTCACAATCAGTAGTGCAAGGACTGCATTTACAAGCACTTTGACAGTCCAAAGATGGCTCTAAACATGCGTCACGAGGCAGTAGCCAGGCCTATTATTGTAAAATTTTGTATGATTCATTTTAGTTGCTCCACTCAAACGCATTTGCTAACGCATGGACTCTACTTAGTTGGCACTGTTCAGCCAATTGACGCGCACCTCGTCTGGTGCGTCCTCCTACCTTTCATCGAACCTTGGGTGGTACCACCCAACTCGGGTGTGACGGAGGCGTCTTTAGGTACACCTGCTTTGCCTTAGCGACTGTGATTGAGCTCTGAGCTGCGCCAATCACACAACATGTACCTGTTTGGTGGTCCTCATCCAACCGGGATCTTCCACAGCTACGTGCCTCTTCTCATGTGTTGGCGACTGCACACTCGAGGGAATGGCGCACACCGCGAACTCTAATGTGAATAGGCTTGTAGATGAGCCCTGGCAGCTCTATATCGATGGAAGGGTGAAACAAACGACGCACTGTAGAATCATCAGTGTGGTGCCTTCAGACTGACATAAATAATCAGTTAAGAATGTTCTGTCCAATATTTATTACCTCTTCATCACCCTGGCTGTCAAAAAATTAAATTTGTGAAACTATACTAGCCTCTACAGGTGTTCATCCTTGACATGGGTGGAACAAGGCCTAGCGGAATTAGGGTTTCGTGCTTCGATGTGCCATCTGTAGTCTTGTGGTCGTTGGTTATTTGGCCAAGCCGAATGTCCAAAGGACGCGCAGTAGACAGCAGAGCTTTTACAGAAGTGTCAACTCTTCTGAGCATCATAGCCCTGATTGCAACTAGCTCAAATTCGCCGCCCGAATGATTGAGGAAGTAAATTATCTTTCAAAGGATTTAACCACTCATAGCGAACTGGCAGGATGGTTTGAGAGGTAACCAGCACCGATGGGAGAATGGCTGGAGTGTTAGAAATCCGGTTGCTGTCACTGCAAACTGAAATTTACAGGCACCAGCCACGTAGATTACAACGGCCAGCTGTAATTCGTGGCAGAAAATGTGGAGGGAGACGTCTTTGTTACTAGAATGTAAGCGAGTCAACACATTGGTGTGACGGTGGAATATGGGTCTATTGGCAAGGTGGTGACGAGTGAGGACTGCTGCAGGCTGAGCCGGAGACCGTCTCAATGCGTCAGTGTGTGAGGCGTCGGTGGTCTTAATCATGTTCATTCACAACGATAAATTGAATTCGGAACTTCAGCGACAGCCATCCAGAAATGAGCGTGAGTGCTTGCGTTTTCTAGAACGGTCAGGATCTATCAGGAGTAATGTGAAGCTCCGAACGACCATTTGTACTTGCAGGCTGAGAAGTTAAGCCAATCTGTGTTAAAGAATGCAGCGATTTGCGCTCGATAGTGACGCCAAAGGCACTTTGGTACATTCATCCGCACTGATGCATTACTGGTGTGTTGGTGCGTCTGTCGTGTCAAGAGAGAAGTGCTGTACTAGTGGTCAAAGCATTTTACTTGAGTAGTGAGTCGGCGGTGGAGTTGAGAGCAGATAAGAGAGGGTTAAATGTCCAAAACGATTACATTACTAGGACCAGAGTTTGTGGAATATAAGGTGTAAAAGGAGGCCTTTTGCAGCAGTGAAGTTCTAATTTCCGTCTCTAAGGCAGAAAGCAGCAACAATTAGTAGGTGATGGTCGAAATGGATGGATGGATGGATGGTGGATGAGCGCATAAGTGGTTGGGTGCTAAATACCACTAGCTAATTTTCCTCGCACTTAAGTGAGCTATATCTTATTTGGTGTCACTACATGCAGTCGCCTTGAGTACGACAGGCGATATGGCTTCCAGGCCATCGCCTTTATCTTATCCATTCTTCTGTGCTTTAGCACTGACTACTCTGCTATATCACCTTCTCGTAATGCTGTCAAGCCGGACCTTGGAGGAGAATCTGGGTGTTAAATCCAACTTATGCATATATTAATTACGCATTGCCAAAATTTTGATTCAGATAGGGTTTGGTCTTCCACAGGGGCATATTTCAATTCAGTTAAGATTTTTCTCTTTGTGTTGCTTTGCTATGAGGCTTTGCATGCGACACTGAGTAAATTTTACGCCTTAACTCACTAAAATTTTAAGTGGTCTCCACACATTGATATTTTGTTTGGTAGAGCTACGCCCAAGCATGACATGCTTTAGCTGATTGCTGGTAAAATTTTATTAACAATGTTTTGAACTCATGCACACATGTGCCCATTTTACCATTCATTTATTTCGGCCATAGCTTGCCAATCAGTGCTGCGTTTTGCCTGAGGAGGGGAAATTAGAACCTCACTGCTGCAAAAGGCCTCGTGATAGACTTTGGTGTTCTGCAGATCTATCCCTAAAATGAAGTAGTATTTTAGGCTGAATAAGTAATGTTCTATTATTGGGCCCGAGAAACTCGATTTCGAAAATTCGGGTATTCCCGTAGCAAAGAATTAGCAAAATGACCATCCTGAACGGTGTAACACGGACTGCCGATCAGTTAGATGCTGAGTGAGACGAGTGGACGGAAAATAGTGGATGCAACGAGTCGTCAGAAAAAGTGGGATTTCAGCATTTAAATTCAATGGCAGAGGAGTTCATGTGAGCTGTGGCAGGGTCAAAACAGCTCCTGACTGACTGATGGTTCTGGATTCAATTCCACGTCACCGTAAGCAAAGCAGTTTGTTAGCTGGATACCAAAGGAGAAAATTGAACCAAAGGAACTAACCAGAATCTGACATGATGATAGGATGCAAGGTGACGATAAGACGGCTATAGCCAACCACACTTTTATGGGTATGCGCATTTATCAATGCACAATTTACTGTGAGAACATTGATGCCTCTAT
This sequence comes from Taenia multiceps, assembly GCA_001923025.3. Classification (NCBI taxonomy): domain Eukaryota; kingdom Metazoa; phylum Platyhelminthes; class Cestoda; order Cyclophyllidea; family Taeniidae; genus Taenia; species Taenia multiceps. The sequence goes on from CM010312.1 coordinate 36,459,283, forward strand.
TTCTGCTCCCAACTATTTGTGGTGGAAGCTTGTCGTGCTCTATCTGCAATCCAAGTGTACGCAGCTGATATGATGAAATGAAGCTGAAATTTATCAAATTCACATTACTTTTTATGTCAATTGATAGGTGAATATTTATGGCTGATGCAGCCTTGGTGGCACAAAGAAAAATAAGGCATTGATAGTTTGAAGCGAATCTACTACTTATCACTCGATCAGCGACTGATCCACTTTATTTAAGCCATTGCCTTCACGTACATCTCCTTTGGTCCATTTATTGTAAGCGGCCTCTAAACATTGACCCTTTAAAAATTTCACTTACCTTAAATTGAGAAACACGAAATCTGCCATCAATGATTGGCAAAGTGCTTTTATTATTGTTTCCATTAGCAACTAAGAAAACTAAGCCCAAAATGTCTAGCCACTGGGTTTTCATGAACTACTAAATGCATTTTCTAAAAAGCATCCTCGTTTAATTGAGCAAAGAGGTCCCAGATATTCCATAATAAATTCAATAGCCTTTTATGGCAGCCACTTATCATCGCGACCTTGCGTTTCTTTGAATGCTATCATTTAATCAGTTAATCTTCGTCTTTTACTGATTTTACAATAATGGGATCAAAATAGTGCAGGTTGGAATCCGGATACCTATATGTTTGAAGTCTTGCGCTGCATTGGTTTAGATTGTAAGCACCAGTTGCGATCCACGCATAAAGGCTATTACTATCGAAGCAAATGCTCTCAGAGCCTGCTTTCTTCTAAAAATGCATTAAAAGTAGCAGTGCGTCCAAAGGAAACGGACAAAGGGGTCCACAGCCACCAAAAGACTCTTGGGACATACGATCAGTCCCAATAGACTTGGCTGCTGATAACCAGCAGTCTTTTACGGAAAATTCGTCGATTCGTCTAGGCGGTCATGCTTATAAGTGTGTAGAGCGTCTTATTTTGCAGGGACATGAAGAAGGTGGAACGTACTAGCCTCATATTTCAGTCATGTTTTCAAAACAGATTTGCATTTGGCAGTGAATTAGGCGATCTCGCACTAGAATACGAAGTTGTGACTCCTAGTGGCCACTCCACGTTCGGCTAACCGCATCATGGGTTCAGGTTACTACCATCAGCCCACTAAAATCAGCACATCTTTATTAATTTACATTGATTTAAATAATACGTCTGCATCACGAGCCAAAACAACTAATCGTCCTAGGCTAATAAATCAATCGTGTCACACATGTGTGACACAGTGGCGTAGTTACCCATTTAAGTCACAGCAACCGTTATCCTAAACATCAGTTATTATTGCAATAAAAGAACATTTTTAATTATTTGATATCATTTGCTGCTTAGAAGCTGAAGTCGGTTTGTATTAACCGCGTGAATAATACAACTAAATAAATACATTAGCTCTGCCACTATGCATGCAAAGTTTCTATAGCCGCTAAAAATGCCTTCATAACATAAATACTCGAATTTCAACCATGGATTATGTAGAACTCAAACGATTACACTGCATCTTCTGTGGTGGATGGAGATGGTAGCCAGATGTAGATCACAGTCGCCCTCTCTCCAGCCTCAACAACTGCAGACAGCAATGCAAAGAGCAGATGGAAGCTACACTAAACACTCTTGCCGTTTCAAACAACCATCCTTTATTCACTGCACTTTCGGCAACACACTACTTTGCCACCATCTCTTCACCGACACATCAGGGTTGGTCTCACTCACTGTATGTGCCACTCAAACATTCTCGCCCACTTCGTGCAACAGCCCTGGCTCTGCTTTGGGGATGGACATATTAAAATTAGTAAACAAGAACACAAAACAATAACACTGGTGTCAAAATTATTAAGAAGATTATAGGAATAAGAATGTATGGAGCAAAATGCAGAGTAGAATGGAAACCGTCTCAATACCTTCTAGGGGCAACCGGGGGTGTGGTCAGTAAAAGTAGTCTTTTACAAATGAATTTGGCGCTGAAGGATTAAAAGTTTGCATTGTTCGATGCGTATTGCACATGCAGACACATTTCAAACGCATCAGTTTGTCCGCTCAAACTTGTTGGCTTTGCAGCCCCACTGAAAAGAAAGAAGTAGTGACGGTCGAAGGAACGGTAGAAGTGGGCAATCGAATCAACTGCAAAATACATTTCAAACAAATGCGCTTGCAAGGCGATTTTATTTTAAAGCCCACAAAATTGCGAAAGTGAGGTGGTGATTGGTCTGGTAGTACTTGGATGGCATGGAGAATGGATGGTAGGGTGAATGACTGGATCCTCACTACGAAAACGGCTGAGAATCCGTGATGTATTGGTAGGGGAGGAGACAGACAGCAATGCATTAACTCGGGGCGCAATGAAGGAAGTCAACATTACGACGGATAGGAATATATGTTTGCGAATAAATGCGTGAGGTTGTGGAGAGGAAAGTAAGGGATATAAAAGGAAATCACAATTAGCAATGCACGGACTGCATCCACGAGTACTTTGACAGTCGAATGATGGCCCTACACATGCGTTATGTGGTGATAGTCAGGCGATTGCTGCTGCTAGCAATAGGAACTTTATCACTCGTCGCATTTGCTATCACCATGCCATCAAATTCTTCCCGAGTCAGGCAGAGGTAGTGATGCAACCAACAAGGCATTGAGTAACAGCACAATTCAGATAAAATATGGCATACCGTTGCATAAATTTTGTCTGAGTCATTCTATTCAAATGCATTTGCATTCGCGTACAATAGCTCAATGTTGCTAGTTTGCATGTCGTCTGCTATTCAACCGTTTGTCAACGATGCTTATGGTACCACAAAGGTAACTTCACTTCATCACGTAAGAAGATACTTTGAAAATATCAGGTGTGCTTAGCTTTTTTCTTGCAAAACAAATTCTTATCCACCACAGGATAAACTAAATCCAAAGATTAGACCATTATTTGGGAAACATAATGAGAAGTCAATCGCTTCTAGCGCAATGATTTTTAAACACATGCATACATAGTCCCAAGTGTTAATCAAATACGCAACCACTGCTCTTCTGCGCTTTGATCACGTGCAAGGCTGAGGGCAAATCTATGAGTTGATCTTGCTCATTCATTGGAATCACAGTAAGCCCTGTCTCAGGATCTCGCGCAGCTCGCCTTCCTCTTAGCCGAAATGTATATCCACCGGTGTAGGGTTTGCTTCATGCATTTCGATAGCATCACCTTGTGCTTCGCTCACTTGGATCGTGTGCATCATGGTAAGTAGATTTCAATTTCAGGATGCCCTCTTTCTACGCACACATTACTGAGCATTTGAATGTGTATACAGGTATTAGTGTGTATTTATGCAGCGATATTAATCATAATTCATAGGGATTCAGGGTCAAGTAATGAATGGGTGAATGGTGCTGGGCGGAATAAGGATAAAGGCTTGCGCAGAATGTGGTCAAATTAGGTGGATTGCAACATGTTTGCGGCATCTCAGTTCGCACATGTTTAATATGTTTCAGCCACCATGACCCTCGACTGCCCTATTCGTCCAAGGTTCTACGTAACCCTCGGGTTTTTCTTACGGCATCAAAAAGGTGAACGACGTTACTACTCTCATTATCGTACTTCTCTTTTATTCGCATCTATGCCAAAGTTAATACAAGAGCTTTCTTTCAAAATTCAAAAATAGGCTGGAATCACAATCTGTGCTGTGTGTGCCTTATGTCATTCGAAGACTTTGATACGCACCTCCATCATTTCATCTAAGTGCATATTAGTGAGTTTACGTCCATTAACTGTCCACTGAAACAAAGAGTGAGCTCTGCTGCTCAGCCAGAGCTTTAGCGCCTTGGGCATAGTCCTCTTAAACTTATGCTTTATCGTACCATACTACAGTCGTAAAAATAGGCAATTCAGAAATGCGTCTTCACTGCACAGAATGCTGTGAAGAATGTGCGGCGCTGGAGGCATTGCATGAACACATACATTCGCAACATTTCTGTACGTATTAGCTTAGCCGTCGAGCATATTCTGCAGTAATGCTTCATTATTGAGCCTCAATCTCTTCTAATATGTAGATATTTGGCTCGCATTATTTGCGTAAAACGCATGTGTATACTGTGATGTCTGCAAATTGGTAGGTTTTGCTGATCTACGTTATACTTTATTTGTTTTTTTTTAATTAGGAATGCCGGCTTAGTAAGGCAGGGTCTTTTACTGCATAGGGATTGTTAGCGTAATGCTGAACGAAACATGCGTTGGACCTGATTTTAGGCTAACTGACTACGTGAAATCTAGTTGAATGTTGGTCGGTTATTTTCACAGGGTGCGCATTGCGTCGCACTGCATTTCATTAGCTTGCGTCGGCACTTTCAATGGTTATAGACAACAAAATCTACAAAAAAATGGTTTTTGGATGTCATGTTTATTTAAGTGTACTAGTGAATGCTTACCCATTTGTCTGTGTTTTAGCGCAATCAAGCAAGTTGGCGTAACTTATCCCTGACTGCTGTACACACAGCTATAAGCATCGCCTATGGACATCCGCCCAACATAAGGCGATAACTTTGCATTGAATGCTGCTTTTTCACACTAATCGGTGTAAATTATGAAGTTTGATTCCCGCTAGAACATTAAGGAATCGGAGCGAAAATTCGAAGATTTATAATGCATTCAAATGACCGTTATGTGGGAAATAATGCCAGATTTTGTAAACTGATGTACGTTCTTGACTAATGCTGTAAATGCGAGGTCTTTTAATGCTTGGGGTTTTATTGAGGCTGCAGAAGCAAGCCGCTACTGTTAACAGAACTTAACATGAAAATTTATAGTATTCCACGAAATATCAACACAGTTTTGGTTTAGTGTTCATATTTGATCTGTATCTGACAGCAATTGTGTAGGAGCTTGTTCATGAGCATACAACTCAACCACTTACTCCTCCTTAAGGTGTTTGCTACACCGTTGCGCTCTCTCGGTCAATCAAAATAAGATGGAGAAGTAAGATGTATAAGCGGTGCTAGAGAGGACCCCTTAACATGAATTTAATCTGCGAAAAAGCAGGTTTCAATAAGAAGTAGGTATGAAGGAGTGTTTTAGTCGAAAAAAATGGACAAATGGAAAAATTTGAGAATGAGTTGCCCATGATGATAAAATGCAAGTTGCTGCAAAATGGGGATGTCAAACTTTGCAGCTTCAAGATTTGTGCACTTGGCTAAACAATAATTATCGCAAAATTTTGCTACCGTCATCTTCGTGACTAACTGCCTGGAAAGATTCCGGTTTGCCGGCTTTAAAATCAAGTAATGACAGCTTCTACTATGACTGCAAGCTAAAATTTGTTGAGGAAGTATGTTTCATTCTAGGCAAGTCAATGCATTGGCACTTGAAGCCAATCCGCCTTTTCTTACCCTATTTGTCATAGCGCTTATATTTGCAATCATGTCAACAGCTGCACTAAAATGAAGCAGTGACGCATGAAATCGAAAGTGAATTGTGAGTAATTGCATCCTCTGTGTTCTCAAGGTGGTTGAAGTGATCTTGCGGGCAGGCGTTAGAGGCTAAAGTGTATTTGAGATTTGAAAAGGATTACGATTTTGCAGTGGAAACAATTCGTTGATTTCACATAAGTGAGCATGAGATGCTCAATAACCGGGAGTTGAAGGCGGTAGAACTACTCACAAGGTTGCTTGAAAGTGGAGAAGTGTAGCACATGGCTTATGGAGAATAGCGACATGTTATATTTAATTCCTTGTCAAGCATGTTAGTGTCATTTGGGTCGAAGCATTTGCTGACATAACTAATGTGGCCTCTTACTCAATCGCTGGACTTAATCTTCATAAATGCGCGTAAGCAATGATGCACTTACACTATTACTCACTTTATTGAGACAGATGAGTGTGTGCATCTTGGATTTAAGGGCGCCTAAGTTGATGTTTGGGAAACATGCGCGTTCTATTTAGGACAATTATCCTGAGTAGTGCAGATCAACCCATACTTTCTAGACATCCTTATTGATGGGGACGAAGGCAGGATGTATGATTATATGTAATTGAGTTTACAGTACGCTCATTGCGAGGCAGAGAAGTGCAATCCGCATGAGTAATGCTTGTTGAAATCTAATAGCGTTTTCGTTGCAGCTCTTGGTGGTCGCGACTTTCTTTCAACTAATTCTCTTATCGAAACAATAAAATTTGACAAAAGGAATTTTCAATGTGCTCAGTGCTTTAGCAGATTTGATTCAATCCGCTTGTCAACTATGGAGAACAAGGGAGCAATGATTTGTCTGCTTGGGCCACTTAAGGTCTGTGCTTGAGTGAAGATGCCTCTGCCTATTGCTGATTATTTTATTTGATGTTTTGCTTAAGGCCTTGCCTGCGGGGGTCAGTCTACTTGCAAAATGCAGAACACGGATTCTCAGCTGCCCGCAAGTGCACATCCATAATGCCAGTTGAATAAGTACAACATAATGTGAGGTGGTGATGACGTTGTTTTAAGAAAGCGCATTCCTTTCAATGCTACATGGTACGCGCCAATTACTTAGATGAGATTTGCTTCGCAAGACTAGCTTACCAGTGGCCAGAGATTGGTCCTAACCTGAAAGTGATCGCACTGAGCTACGTCAGTTGCATGCGGTATAGGTCATTAAGGGTTGGAGGTGGGTCCTTTGAAAATCATTTTATTTATGCAGAGCATTCGTAATCGAATATTCTAGTCTCGTAAGCAATGGGTCCTTTAGGCCTACTTCAAGATGTCGGTAGTTGTGCGGCCCGAAAACTAAATTTGCAGAAAGTTGAAGGCGTGAAGTGTAAGTGACTCAACTCAACTCGTATCATAATGCATTAAAGCCGCATTTGCACTGGTGAAGATTGTCAATGAAGGAGATTACTTAGACCGTTCATAATTTGTGCTCATATTCTTTTTCAATCTTTCGCTTGAATACCCCTTTTTTACCTTGCCGTTCCCTTTAGAGAGTAGGCTAACAAAAGACGAACATAGGCCATCTAAATTTTTGCTGGTTCACAGCTACAAGGTCATTGCAAACAATGACCTTGAATCTAAGTATCAAACTGGAGGCTCCAAGGAGAGGTGGTCATATATGTGGGTTATAATGGTTGCCTTTTGACTCAAACATGCGATTTTGGTGGCTAAGGAAACTTGTGATGTCGCAACATTCCTGTTTACAGCCTCAATATATGACCCTGTTGACCCTAAAAAGGCATCAAAACTAACTCGATTTCATCCGATGCATTATACCAGGCCTTGCCAATGGCATCAATCGCAGATTCTCTAGCATCTTAGGGTCCTTTACTACAAAGCGCAATGCAAGCCAGTTGCGATAGCCATTCCATCGCTTGGCCCTTCACATATACTGCTAAGATATCAGATTCATTTGCACCATAAGACAGGAGTAAACCATAGTATTCTTGCAAAATTGCTCGTATCTCAAAAATTTTGACTCAGCGGCAAAGATAACTATGGCGTTATGCAAATCCAGGACTGATTTAACAAAGACACTTACATTTTCTATTCGGATGCTAGGCTCACATTTGCAAAGGGTTTTCCGAGAGTTATCTAGGAAATTTGATTTTGCAGGTGACTACTAAAATAAAGTGGCTGGCTGCGCTTACTCCAAAAGTGCTTGATTTTAGTTAAACCTGGTTAAGTGTAGCATTTTAAAAGACCTCACCTCACATCTCTTCCACTGTTACAATCTATGCTCACAGGATATTCGGATCAAAGAGCAAGTATTGATATCATGGATCATGTGCCACTTATCTGGTGCGAGATCTGGTGCACGTTAGGCAGCTAACACTAAAAGATGCATGCACAATACTTGTACACGGCCACCTCGGTTGCATTTATGCGTTTCATTTGGCAGTATGGACACCGCAAAGTGTGCGCACTGACCGAGATTCTAATTTTGAAGGTCGGTCATTTCACTGAACTATGAAGGACCTTCCCGATTTCAGGGGCAGGTAAGCACCTTAGCATCCGCAAGGCAATTAACACATTGAAGCAAATTTCACGTTCTGGTAAGATCATTGAAGGCTTCAGAAATTTTGCACAGCGTACATATCTGAAGCCAATGCAGTGAAGAGTAGCTCTATCAATTCGGAGGCAGCTGTCAACAACGTTCTGACCACCGCATTTGATTAAAAGTGTACGAATAACTTTGAACTTGCACGTAGACACCTATGACCAGTACGAATCAGACAAAAATATCCTACGGCAAGAAGCCAGACCACCCCCATTTGGGAAGGGCTAATAGCGCAAATGTGGAAGCCAATATTGCTACCAAGAATGCGCCACGAACGCTAGACAAAGAATTTGAAAAAGCTTTTTCGGCTCCTTAAACGTGTTGGAAGTTGATTAAGTCAACTGCAATTCCTTTGGATTCCAACTGCTTTCAATGCTTTGCCCTTTTGAGGTCCACCAAACGGAGCTGGGAGGGGCAACGAAGAATAAAAAGGATGCAAGCTAGCACGTAAAAACGTAGTCATGAAAAGGCGTTGGACGTGGGTAAGAGCGCAGATTTTCGTCGCAAACAGCATGTGCACCATCGTTGCGACTGCACTTATCCACTTGGACAAGTTAAAAATCGGCCAGTGACACGTCATTTGTGCGGTGTGCTTCATGGTTCATTGTATTTTCGTGTTTTATGGCCTGCAAAACGGCATTCTCTTTTGTGAACCCATTTGCTTCTGTGTCCCTACGCACTAGCTTAATGCTCTCTCCGGCAGGGATCTGGAGGTAGTAAGTCCTTTCCCAAATCCTTCCGTTAGTGCGTGCTACAAGACACCAGAATTCAGTTTATGGTCAAAGCAACTTGCGATTCCAATCTTTGGGTGATTTCAGGAGAATTGTATTGGAATGAAGTAAATGTAGATGGCCTTCGTTGCCGAACATAGACAAAATTTTAAGGTCCACTACCACCATGGAAGAAGCAGATTATTATGTGGATTATTACTGAGTGGCTGAATTAAGCAAACCGCTTTCATGTCGAAATAGCTTCTAATGTGTGGCCGGCCACGAGAGGTAGGATGGGTCGACTAAGCAAAAGACGTTATGGCTACAGGATTTTCACTTCAATCTTCCTAGTAGGTTTTTACCTTTGCTGCGTCGAAATGTGAAACTATAATGTATAGTCATTCGCATCTGCCCAAATAAACGACAGTCTGCTCCTTTCTTTGCGATACAAAGTAAATGCCTTTGATTCACAAGCCTCGAATATGCTCATTGTAGATTTCACCGATCGTGGTAAAAATCTACGTGAATATTTGTTTTAAGCCTCGAGGTATGGAAGTACTCCAAAGTGGGAGTAGTTATAATGTTCTAGCTTAACTTTCAGTGGCCCTTCAGTTAGGTTGGACAGCAAGGGAATTTCTACGACACTCATTTTGCTGCACTTGCCATACTGATAAAGTAGAGATATCCGCACTATACCAACGCAACTTCAGTACCGTAAGGAACACAATCGTGACCGTTCTCAGTCATTTGGTAAAGGTACATATCAGGCCACTCAATAAATCGCACGCAGATTATTGACCACGTAGTAAATCCAGTCATTCATTGTGAGACGCACAAACAATGCATAAATTATCGCTTTTTATCAAACGCGCTCCTGTTGTATAGTCAGCCATTTCAGTTGCAGCCGACGCCTAGGGAGTGAAACCAAACTTTTGGGGAAGCAAGACCATGAGATCTGCACGCACCTAAGGGCGAGCATCATTAGGAGATGCCACACAATTATCGCAGTTCAGTGGCCCTTTATTTTACTTGCTCTCATCTGTATAAGCCACTCGCCGAAATCGTCGATCTCCTGTTTATTATCACCTGAGCTTGAATTCTCACTAAAAGGTGGGCTTTTTGTCCCTCACTCACTCATTGATCGCATGGTGGGACCTAGCTTAGGAGTCTTTGTAGGGTGGCAACAAAGATGTCTTCCACACGCTTGGAATAACCCAACCCACCTAGAGAGAAGACCAGTTATTTGGTAGCAGCACAGGAACACAGGTTTGCTTCAATTTCATGTAAAAATGTGCAACACATTAAAATTTTAAAAGCCTTCGTCAGTAAGTATCTAGCCGCATCTTCAACAGGAAAAGTCCAACTTTGGAATCCGGTAGAAGAAATATAAACATCACTCATCTTACAACAAGGATGTCCAAAGCATGCCGCATGGAAATGGTGTATGGCAGGGTATATCAAGTAAAACCTACTTACTTAAGACCTCGTTAACCAATTCTTTGTGAGGATAGTACCTTACCGAGATATTCGTGGCAAGCGGGGCAAGAGGAGAGTTTGGTGCGGCAACTGACACAGATGATGCGACCACATTGACACTGCAAATTCGGAGGCAGTGCGGAGTCCATGCATACAGGACACTCGTAAAGGCTGATGAGGTCCCTGGAGTCGGAAGGAGTAGGAGAATCACCAACAGTGCAAGTGAGAGAGTGTCTCTCCGGTTCATTCGGAAGTATGGAATTGGTGCTGACAGAAGTGGCTGAGTCAAAGGCGGGGTGACTGATTTCATCCACCGCCCCAAGTCCACCATCTGCTGCACCACTTCCGTTAGAATCAACATCCGCTCCAGCGGAGATGATAGAAAGCATTGAACTAGTCAGCCCAAAGACGACCACATAAAACAGCTAGTAGAGCAACACGGCGTGCCAAAATGAAACCGTAAAGTGCACAACAGTGTCGTAGATTAACTTTCTTAATTTCAAACTGACTTTTCGTATTTCGAGTGGAACAACTACAAGACATGTCCACCAAAGTAATGCTTGCAAAGAAACTGGTTGAGCGAAACAAGAAAGTGTATTCACTATCATGAACATGTCACTTAGTTTTAAAAATGGTTCGCCAGAGATTTCAGTGCTTACTGTCAACCTTGGCGGTCAAAATGTAAGACTGTCTTTAGCAAAAGGCTCGATATTGCATACATTATACATTAAGGTAATTAGCATATGCTAAATCAGTGTCTTCTTTTCACCTATATGATTGCATTGCAAATGAAACTCGCAAAAACTTGATAAATTGCGCTAGACCCACTTTAATGAAGGATTTCACATGCTAGTTTTTAAAGGTTGTCAATTGGATCAGTAAGGAACACTAAACACTCAAATGCGTCTCCATTCCAGCTGTTCCATTTCATTTACTCTCATTTTTTCTGCACTTATTGTGGTCCTTCTCTTTGTTATTGTAGTTAACACAGTCGTGACATTAATCTGTCACTAGCCGGCATCCAAGTAGGTAGCATCATGTCACGTGACTGTCTTAACCCTCGTATAAACGCACAATGATGAACTGTCCTTCTTTTACTTCTAAGAGGAGTGTATATTCGTGTTCCACAGTGTACTTGCGATAACGGCTGCAGGAGGAGTATGCATTTTATCAGTTTCTATAAGGGACTAGGTATGTGGATCGTCCAAAAGGGCAAAGGATGGACAAGGGCAATGCAGTAAGTAAAAGGTCGACTGGAATACAGATCACAAACTTATAGCAAACCGACGTGCTTGTTTTCATTCTCGAAAGTATGTTGGGAGGGGAGGCTCGACAGGTGGGGTCTGGGTGGGCTGGAGCGGTAAAAGGGAAGAGGAGACGTGAGCGCTGACATGGTACGGGACGAGAAGCAGTAAGATAAAACGCGGTCACCAGTAGATCAGTGTAGTCTGATCTTCTTTTAATCTTATCCATGAATGCAGTAGGAGAAATGCGTGAGCATATGATGCATAGTAGACAAGGACAATCAAATACGAGTAAACTCACCAAGATGGCATTGATGAAGGCTAACCCGGGGAGAGAGGGAGATAGGAGAAAGCAAATTTCACTTTAAAGGATGTCAAGGTATGAAAACAAAACGAGAAATGGGAAGAAATAGTTTTGACCTCACTAAAAGGCAATGAAGAAAGGTAGGCACATGAATGTGCAGCTGCGAATCTCTTAACTGTAACAAAGTAGATAAGCAAGATGTGGTGGGGATTGGCCACGTATTACGTAGGGCTCATTATTTTGGAAGAAAGAGAGGATGGTGGGGGAAGAACGAGACATTTACAGTGGTGACACTGGAATGGAACCTGAGAGGAAATCAGGATACGTGAGCGTTGCATCCTATTCCCCAATCTGAAGGTGCCAATGGTCCCTCCGTGTTTAGCATAAACCCCAATATCTGAGCAACAAATTATGAGCAATGCTTTCATCATCTTCCATGTTAATCACTGGAGCTCTTTTTGACGATCTGCGCACCCGATTCTTGATTGGACAAACCACCATTATCGTCTTGTTGTTTTGCTTGAGTCAGCTAGTTTTGCGCAGTAAACATCCATTCATTCAAGATAGTGGCAATGATGGGAAAATAAGACGATGTAGAGAATCTCAGGTGGATTAACAGTCAGACCAGACAGGTGATTATGCACGAGGTGGACGAGTTCATTCATACTTTGCTATCTCTGCGTTCGCTCTAGCGAAATCATTGATTTTTGAGCAAAATGTTCTTTTTACTCTATCACTTGACTTACCTGTGCGAAGTCAATGCAGATAAAGCATAGCGTCTCCCCTTCCTCCATCTACACTGCAATTTCGTGATAAAATAATTAAAGATAAAGCAGGAATTTTTTCGTTGCTTCATTTACACTGCACACACGTTGCAAAACGATGAGGCACGAGCGAAATTTCTCTCTCTTTACTGCTCCATCACTGCACGCACGGGAGCATAACTGATAAAGACAAAGCGAAATTTCATTTATCTCTATCCACTTTGTAAGCATATGACAAAAATTAAAGGCATAGCACAATTTCTCCACCCCCTTCGTCTACATTGCACATACGACAATAACCAATAAACAGCGAAGTTTCTTCTCTCATTCCGTCCACATTGCACGCACCAGACAGGAATTGAGGAAGGTAAAGCAAAAATTCTCGGATATATATATTTACATTGTGTGCGCATGACATATTCTGATGTAAACGTAGCATAATTTCCTCTCTCTCTCCACCCCACTGTACACTCAAGAACGGGTCAAAGAAGATAAGGCAGAATTTATCGTTTCTACATCTGCATTGTACACACATGGCATTGTCCGAAGAAGATAGAACAAAACTTCTTCTCTCTCTATCCATTTTGTACACGCGCGACATGAGTCAATGGAGAGATAGCTAAATCTCTATTATTACTCCGTCTAAATTGCGCACGCAAAAAATCGAGAAAAACGTATCAAACTGCTCCTTCCACTTCATTCGCATTGTTCACACGTGACACTAATAGATAAAATTGTGGCAAAATTTCTCTTCGTTAAAGCAGTGCACAAAAAATGAATGTAAGAACATGGGGCAAAATATCTTCTCTCTCCCCATTCACACCGTACGCATGTGCCATATCTCGGTGAGAACATAGCGCTGTTTCTGCTTTATATTAGCATTGCAAATACAAAAACAAATTTGTAGGAGATAGAACGAAATTTCTACTCCTTAAATCTACGCTACACAGCATTACACAATCAAATAAATATAGTAAAAAATTTTTTTACCCACAAGGTGCACACATGAAACGAGTTGTTTAGATATGGCAAAATTTCTCAACCCTCCCCGTCCACATTGCATGTACACGACACCAAGCACTAAAAATATGGCAAAACTTTTTCTTTGTCAACACCGAGTATGTATCTGCTACCTATATCCGCTGTGTACAGCACATTTCTCCGTCGAAGTGCAACATTCTCGACCATCAAACAAGAAACTGAATGCAGTGTTATAAATGAAAACAGTCCCGATTATCGGATTTTGAGCAACATAAGGGGAGCAGTGCGTGCCGATGGGAATGCCTCGGTGTGGCTGGAATGGCTTCTGTACTCTGCATCGGTACCAACAATACTGAAGTTTGCGGTTACAACCGACAAAATATGGTTGGTCGTCTGAAACCTTCTCCACCATTCAAGTGGCAGAGCACCTCATTCCCAGATGGCCGCTTGAGAGATTACTTTGTTTTACCTCACTCGACCAGAATCTGCTTCCATCTCCATGCGTTACCATCTGGAATACCAACGCCCAGATCCCACTTACCTGTGACTCGCTGTCAGTGTGCCTGTGTCAAGAACCAGTGTGACTAAAAGGTCCCTCCTGGGCATCGACATAGGTGAGGCGCGTCTTCCTTTTCCCCGTAGGGGCAACTAGGGACGCGTAGAATTTCAGTGCACTCGAAGTATACCCAGAATATTGCTAAGAACAATCATCCTCATCTTTTCTGCTACGCCGTCGTCGCCATCTTACATCAGCCTCTGGAGATAGTGACCCAATTTTATAGCCACTGCAGACATTTCATCGCCCACAATCACTTAACCTCCTTCCCATCGTTCTTATCGTTTTGTGGACGCCACCGTTCAAAAAGGTGATCCCTATTTGAGGTTTAATCACTCGTTAATAGAGAAGGGTTCCAAAGCCCATGATTTCTTTAGGAACTATCCTACGCCAAGCAGGTAGAGAGGTCACTGACAGGATGTGTCATGCCACACAACAGCTGCTTTTGCACTAGCAAAGGAGTAGGCTGCAAGTAAAAATCGCAGATTTTTGGCTAGAAAATGTCAGCTTTTCGAATAGCAATGGAGATCGCGGGCCACATATAAGTAACCACAGAAAGGGTTAGGTCGACTATATTAAATTCTCAACGTCAGGGTGTTTTAATCCTTATATGTTGATTTAAAGTGTGCTTACGCATGATTTACTCCTTGTCAGTATTATGCAAGGAATGTAAGAAGGTATTTCAACTTTGACGGTCAGTCAAGAGATAAAGATGACAAAACGGCATGGGAGAAGAGCCTTTTTTCCACCTGCACGATCGACCAGGTGAGCTTTGAACATACTAGAAACGATGCTAAAACAACAACGTGTGATACATTTTTCAAAGGCTCCCGAGTTGAGCTGGTAATGCTTACAAAAAGTAACGGGATGCACAATTGGAGTAATTTGGGACAAAGAGGAGTATATTTATCATGCCTTACAGGTGGGATTCATCTAAGCGATGGCTAAGCGGCCTAGTCCACCACCACTTGGAGGCCGACGGTTATGTAGAACCGAATTAGAAATCTATTTAATCATTCAGGTCAGTTCTTTTCTTGCTTTATGCTGCCACTTTGAGGAAGCCCTGGGAGTCAAAGACATAGCTAATAGATGTAATATGTGATATGGCGGCTAGGAATGGCAAGACACAGTGAATGCATGGGTAGAAGTTGGGGAACCGGTAGGTTCTAATTAGGCCTCCGAGTGCGTGTGTTGGGGTCGCGGTTCCTTATGGTGCCCAGCAATGCTTCCATCATCTTCCATGTTAATCGCTGGAGCTCTGTTTGACGATCTGCGCACCCGATTCTTGATTGGCCAAACCACCATCTTCGTTTCGTTATTTTGCCTAAGTCAGCTAGTTTTGAACAGTAGACATCCTTTCATTCAAGATGGTGGCAACGATGGAAAATAAGGCGATGTAGGGAATCTCGGGTGGATTAACAGTCAGATCAGACAGTTGATTATGCATGAGGGGGACGAGTTCATGCATGGATAGGGGGACGGTGAGGTGCAAGATGAATCAACTGATGATCCCGAAATGAGAGAGTGGAGAGACCATTGGCAGAGGAATAATTAGATGGATGGTTAAGTGCTGGATATCTGATTCGTGGACTAAATCAGTGTTGTAGGAGTTTTCATGGATCCGGTTTAGATCACGAATAAGGCAGCCATTGGACGGGACTTCCCTACTGTCGTCTTTACTTGCCGAATATGAGTAAGCAAAGTATGTACTGCGTAAGCGTACTTTGAATAGACATATCAATCTGGACCTAACCCACATAACCTTCATTTGAACAGTCTCGGAGACCAGTCGCAAAAGGGAAAAAATTGAAGCGAGAACGCCTTCTGAAGTTGGAAGTATCCTTAAGAGCTGGATGGATGCATGGTGATATGGATCCTAAAACAAATAACTTTGATAAAGACGGACGAAATCTAGATGTGTTTGAGCCAAAGAAGTGTCTGATACAGATAAGTTTTTCAGTCATCGTGCGTTGCCAAAAAATAATAGGACCAAAAATTGCTTTAATTAGACTAAAATTGGAAGAGAGCTTTAAGTACGATAATGTGCGAATTATTGTTTCTGGTTTTGGACTCAAATTCCATCTGTTAATTCATCTCGGGCTACATTTATAAATGTATAATCGATTACACCGGCGACTTCTTTTCATCTAGGTGAAGCGCCTTGCTAACACAAAGTGGAACTCTATCTAATTACGGATTGGAAAAATTGAAACGCTATTTGCTATGCATTCACAAAGGCTCTGCTTGAAAAGCATTCAAGATCCGCTCACACACTGATGCATTCCACGTTATTAGGCTCCTAGTGTTTTATACCAACAATATATCTCAATTCGACTGTTAAGGTCTAGAGGTGACCCTTTTCTACCATCGTGCATAGGTAGCAGACCCTACAGATACTATGTTGTTTTCGGTTTCCTAAATCTGCTTATGGAGGATCCCTGCTTGCTTATTTACTCCAACTGTCTTCCTATCACAAACAGACAAGAACATTTCTATTTTGCATCGCCTAAGATTTATTTTGGAGAAGATCCTAGTAAACAGGTAGACATGTAATATTATTGTACCTCATCGTCAACGGTTCAGAAAAAATGAGGCGAATTGTGCCTTGATACTAATAGCTAACAAGATGATTTGTGCATCCAAACGTTGCTTTAGGTCAAACCGGTGCAAACGAGGGTAAAATTCGATTCTTGACGTCTAGAATTCGGTTTAATATTTCGTTGAAATCCATCCAACAACACGATTTAGCTTGGTTAAAATAGGTACGGCCGCTTGAATCGAACCTCGAAGTGCACCTGTTGTTCTTGGAAAATGATAGTTTGAAGGTGTCAATAACTGGCAATTAAGGGATTCACCTCATTCACTCCTCAAAAAAGGGACGAAACTTGCTTACACCACATAAACGCCAGGGTAAGTTCCCATTAAAAACTGTGTTGTAATGGGTAAGTCTAGCTGAATACACAGCTGATCCTTTTAACGTAAAAACAGTAATGTTGAGCAGACTTTGAATACGTGTAGCTAACAGGTGGAGATAATGTAGCTTCAAACGACAACCGAGGATTTTTGGGCATAGCTTGTATAAAGTGCAAAACATAGTTAAAGGAGGCTTCATTTTGAGTCAGTGGTGGACCTGGTAGAGGGTAGCAACCCATCCATTATCTGTCATGGAATTATACACCACAGAAGTATCAAGTACTGAACACACCGGTACATAATTGTCCACAAAGTTACGCAGAAGACGTAGCATCCCATTCATTACAAAAAAGGATGCAGTGGCAAATCTCAGGACGAGAACAAGGCAATCTGACACAACGGTAGATTTTTCTTAAGTCTTTGCAAAACTAGGTTAAAATTGCCACATTAATATTGCATAGGAAATACTTAGTCACAAGTAGAAACGAGCAAGCAATTTCGCCCTAGTGTAAAAGGGCTAAGATTTTAAATTTTAACAACTAACTTAAAGCATAGCAGCAAAAGGGCGCGTTTTGTCTAGAATTCGCTTAAAAGTTGGTTTTTCCAATGCCTTTATTTGGATTGATGACGAATGCTCTCCCCTGCTTTAACCTTGTTTGCGTCAAAACACAGATCCAATTAAGTTCTGTCTTTTCAAGCTCAAGACGGTTAAAGAAGTTCTGCGAGATCTTGTGCAGTTTGCTCAGCTGATTGTCAAAAAGAATCCCTACCCCTGTTCATTATGTCCTTCGACACACGCCAACAAGATCCTATACCTAGCACACATGGCACGCGTGTATGAAGGTAAACATCGGTCGCCAGTTGGGCATGTTAATACCCATGGGTTGCACACGAAATTATAAGTATCTTGAGTAAAATTTTTGTACTAAATTGCATTTAATGCTACAGATTAACAGGTTAGCTGATAAGAATTCAGCCATGCTATCGTACAACATTCACACTTGTTGACTCTCGTTAATATTTTGTTTCGAAGTCTCCAAATTTGTTTAGCAGACCTACCTGGAAGTTGTCCGTCATGCTTCAAGATGCAAAAAATCGCCGGAAGAGTTTTGTTACATCAGAAATGTAAGGAAACACAAATTATTTATGGTCCTTCCCCTACACCGACGCCTCTGCTAATATTAACAAGATTTTGCCTCCTACAATAGCATCAAACCACGCCGTGTGCCCCATATGTCTCCTACGATTTCAAAGTTTCGAACCACTTTTAAAGCACTCTATTGAAAGACACATCAGTGAGTTAACATATGATCATCCAGTCTGATAGCATGTAACCATTCTTGCTATGCCACAACTTTGCCGCGCCTACTGAATTCCCACGATTTTGTACTTAACCGCAATGCGCTGTAGCTAAAACCTCGGCGTCTCTTAAAGCACGCCTGTACTGTACGGAATGCTACGAGAACCATCCAACGTGAGAGGTGCTGCAAAATCACTATCGTTCACGTCATTTCTGTGCGCATGCCTTTGACTACTATGCCCAGTTCGCAATGAGCTTTGCAATAACTCCATCACGTCCTTTCGTGCAGCTATTTGGCAAGGACTTTTCAATCAAACGAGATGAGACCCACTTTCCCCTTGACCAGCTTTGTAAGTTCCCAAAGAATTTTATGTCAACTTATCCTTTTCATTAGGATGCTAGCGCATGAATTTAGAATTGGCTCCTAATACAGTTCCTATTGTTCCATGAAGCCTGATAAATCAACGCAGAAATTGGCCATTATCTAGTTGATAAAGGAAGCGTTAGAATGGCCATTTGGATGCTTTAATACTATTGCAGGCTGACGTCGGGTGACCGACAATCGCGCACATTTGCATAGGCAATTGAGTTTATTTAAAGCGCGAATAGCGTTTTGAAGCATAAGGCGATCTGCGTTCATCCATGTTTTAGGTTTATTCGATGAGTGATCCCCATTCAACTCCTGCGGACGAGATTTGGGCATTTGCCTTGCAGTCAAAGCATCGTACAATTTCAGCCTTATGCATTGGTTAGCAATGTATACATATGTACTGTCACTTTTTATTTTTAAATGCTTTTACTTGCTCAAGCAATCATTTTTAAGGGGCATTTAGTCTGGTAGCTTGACGATCCGGGTGGAGTCTTCAGACTCTACACACCACGACTTATGGAGCCATAACCACTTTATTTTGCGTTTTACCACCAACCACTTTGCATTAGTTGATGCAGTAGAGATGAAAGGCGACGGAGATGGCCGATGTATCGGGAATACTACTGTTTGAGCTGCGCGTGACAAATTTGAAAAGAATTTTCATTGTCAACAATTTGGTTGTTAGTTAGCAGATAATAATTCCCGGACCGTTGTCAAAGCACAACTTCGACTGCTGATGGTATAAAATATTGGCTGCTGCTGGAATTGATGGTTTCCAAATGACTCCTGCTCATGTCCGGTAAGCTAAATCTGGTTAATGTTCATTTGTGTGCTTTGGTAAACCTAGTTTCTATGCATCGCCGGCCTTTTGGCACTACCGCATGACTTTGTATTTTCCACTGAGAGCTTACCACAATCTTTCGCAATAGACCAACTGACTTACTACGTTGACGTGGCATCTCAGTAATAAAGACTCATCCGCCTTCCCGCTGAATACCTAGATTAAGAGACGACGGAAATACTTGGCAGCTCATAGACTGTCTGAAAAGGAGGAAGTCCGTAGCTCGAACAGATCATCAGACAATCAGATAATTAAAACAATAAATATTGGCCGTATACGCACACACTAAATTAAAGGGCTGCACCATTGTGATTATTTAAATTTATGGAGACAAGGGCGTACGTGCAGTGATGTAGAGTCGTTGCGCTACAGAACATCTTTGGCGGAAATGGCAATGCTGCGGTACGTATGGTACTTTCGGCTGAAGTCAATTAAAGTATTCAATAAATGCACAAAGAATGAATCCTGGAATTGCTCCAGCGTACAAGAGGCTCGTGGCAAGTTCCAGTTAGTTAGCAGTAGAGGAGATGACCAAGGTCAACTAGGTGGTCAGGCACACATGGCAAGAGCTGCTAAAAGGTACTCCAAGGAATTGACCATAAAAAGACCAAGGTAGTGTTGGGCCTCCTAGGGACTCGGTGTTCGCCAGAGCATTATTGCATTTCTTCTGTAAGAAGCACGCGAGCGACTGAGTCACGTGAGTAAAGGGAAGCATGGAGTGCTTTGGGCAAGTATAATGGCGACCCTCATCTACTCCAAATGTTCTCATTCTACGACGAATCTGCGTTGCTAACTGTAAGTTTAATAAGCCTCACCACACAGCGATTCTATCAGCGCGATCTGTTTTTGTAGGGTTCTCAAAAAAGGGCAATTATGGGCATTGTAGGTCTCCTATTACTTAACAGGAGAGGAAATCGGCACATTGTCACTCTGAAAGACAATTTTATGAATGTGGGTCATGAGTATTGTTTAGGCCTTGCAACGCACTTTGTAGTAACTTGGTTAAATATCTCTTTTTGTCAGCTACTTAAACTTAGTTGCACAGAAGCACTTGTGGTTTGGATGTTGCCATGACTTGTAAATACCCCGTGATGATTTCAGCTGACCCGATTTATTCGTCAGTATTATAGGAACACATGACTTACTGAAATCGGTCAAATGGGAGCCCCTATCTTATTGATGAAATCATTGCTGCTCATGTCTATAACTTTGGGTTCGCTATAAACCATGTATATAAATTAATGTTGCATCCATTTGCAACCTCTGTCCCATGGAGGATAGCTTCCACATTGCAGCTTATTGTAATTAGCTAGAGCGACGAAAAGATCGCCTCAAGTCTACATTTCGCGAATGCCAAACCTACCCATTTAGTGTAGTAATTGAGGCTAGCTCTAAGTTGCCCACCTCTGCAACAGAAATATTGCCCCCTTGGCAAATTGAAAACCAGTGTCCTCCTGCAGTCACATCCTGGAATGTCGAAATGCCTTTGCCTTACATATTTTTCATGCTTTGACCACTGAACACAACAAAATTCAGCATTTAGACTACTTTGTTAAGGGAGCACTCTGGTGGGTGGATTAGCGTGGCATGATTTTTTGCGAGCGGCCTGAACGTCCCAGCTTAACGGCAGCTAATCACCATTTCAGTGCAAAATCTCACCCGAAATTTCCCTAAATTAAAAGCGTCACCCATCAAATAGTGATAACTGCTTTGTAAAATAAAACAGTTGTTTGAAAATAGCAAATTGCGTTCCGCATTAATACATTTGAGCGCTACTGCGGTTAGCTCCTATCGGACGCAAAGATCATGCATTAATGTGCAATGTTTTCTTTCAAGGCGATTTTGTCTCCGTCTGTTCGGATTTATAGTCGCAAGCTAGTATTTACACAAAGAGGATGCGGCGAATATGTTGGTGATGACTTCCATTCAAGTTCCATTTTGGAAAGTCCAAACAAAGTAACGGGGAGTCATTGTTAATCTTACCCTCCTTAGTCAGACTTCACAGCGAATATGCATTGCGCATTGTCACTATTATCCCGTTATTCTACTGGCCTCCCTACATGTCTCTATGCAGTGAACCAAGCACGTGCACAAAATCAATTTTGTGATTACGCACGATCTATGCCCCTTCTCCCGTCACAAAGATTTGAGCTGCGCCTTTTCAGAGGAGAAAACTTTGGTAAACACAAAATTGCATAGTTAAAGTGTCGCTATTAATCGCTTAGACAGACAAGCATTCTGAAAACACGTACTCCTGACTCCCTTGCCTGCTCTTAATATCTCTAACAAAAAACTTCACGTTATTGATCTACTTGTTCCAAGGTTATGAGGATGGGAAAAGTTTAGCGTTAAGTGCTTGTGAATCAGGGCACTGGCTGTGATTCTCGCGACCTAGAGAAAAAAACTTTACCAATGGAATGCTACATAAGCACCTGCTCTCTCTGCTTTTAAAGTAGTAGATGCTGAGGTCCACCTTATCCCCATGACCAAGCACACGGCTACACGAATCAATGACAATGCTTTTATTCAAACCAATGACACAAGGCATCACTAAGCGGTTCAAAATGACGCATCACCCACTTTGGGCATATCAGGCGCTCAGTCAACTGAGTTGCTCCTTGGTTAGTACGGAACCACTGTTGCAACCACACTCAATCCTTTTAGAGATCACATCGAATAGGCCCCAATCCAGCAGCTCAGGCCAGTTGATAAAGTTTTCCCCATAGTACTTGATGCACCACATTTGCCATTGTATTGGCGTAGCAGCCAGTGAAGAGCTACTGAAGTCACCGAGGCTCTGGAGGAATTTTACCATGCATTCCATCTCACTTAACCTCTCCGTCGTCCCATTGATGAGGATTGCAATGATCAGCGGTTGATGGGGTGCAAGCAATTCCAAAGCGAGTGCTAGGTCACTTGCTGAAATGTGCAGGTACCACCAGGTAGATCAAGCAGTCGCACCGATGAAATCCTCCTTGGTTCTTTATAAATGCACTCACTTGGCTAATGTAACCCAAGCCTCTTTTGGTGCAATCAATAGTGCGAAGACATTGTCGCATAAAATATGCATGCATGCATGCTGCTTTTATCCGCAATGTAAGTTCTTCATCTGCCATCACTGCATTGGCCCGTCTAGGAAAAAGGAAAAGTGCACTGTCTTGCGGGCATTGACTTGCAAAGGTGACGATGAAAATAGTCAAAAAGTGTCAGTTTGATTTTTCTGATAACAAATGGCTTGCAGAGCATTCTTACAAGAAGAAGGAGATGGTTGTGAAAACAGCATTTCGCACAGGCCCCTATCTAGCCACGTCCATTGGTTAATATACTGAGACAGGGTGGTGGCGAAAACGGGTCTTGAGGAGACCCATTTCCAACATGGAACACCCAAACCAAGACTTGTTAAATCCAGAGCGTTAAGATGTTTGCAAGTATTCAGCACTAATTCGGGTAACAGATCAGTAATTTTGCATTTCACGCCACTTTGTGCCTAAAATGTTTAGAAAGCGAGCCATCACTGATATTATGGAAGATGGATGAATGAAATGTGGTGAAAAATAATGACCGAGTGGGTAGTTAGGGAGAAACAAAGAACAGGCTGCTGTAACCTACCATCATTGGGACGTGTTAACATGGATTGAGTGGCGGAGATGGCGACGCTTAAATAGCGCTCATAAGGGGGAGGCTTGGAATGACCTCACCTTGACGCAAACATATTGGCTCTTTGCATATCGTCCAATTTGCATGCAGAGCATGCTGTTTATTTGTCCTTGGTTTTGTAACATGGCGAGTGAGATCATTCCAAAGAGCGTACGACTCAGAATGGCGGAAGCGGCTTGATCGAGACAGCTGCAAAACAAATGCACTTTCATTTTGATTGTATCCTCGCTAACAATGGCTGCTCATTGCACCTTAGATTTCTAACTAATTAGATAAGGCTGGTCGATAGAGTACTCATGAAGTAGTATGATGTAGATAGTTCCCACTAACCTCCAGATCGATCCTAACGCGTCTGACCCAGACATGGCTGATCTCTTAGAGGCACGTCCTCATTCGCATATAACAGAGGTTTATCAAGAACTTGCTTTGAATTCGATGGTGGTGTAATGCAGTTGACAATGCTCTGAGTCTATCATTCCTTGCAGTGACTTTGGCTTAGAATCGACGCAGCGATTAGAACGATTAATTCCTCGTGCTGCAAATCTTTGCTCTTTAGAATGTTTGACGAGACCTTCTTCCTCCCTTCCGATTCCTCTGTTGTGCTTCCTAGTTGACTTCACGCGCTCTCAAGGTTGAACTAATTCCATGCAAGGAACATCTCAGTTTATGGCGGTGATGTGATTTACCACGTCTTCCTACGTTGGTTACACTTACCTGAGCCAATTCTTTAAGCTATTTGCTACTACTTACCGACCCCAACTGCCAGACCCTTATACGTATGATGATTCTTTTGACAATTCACCATAGTTTTGCTGGTTTAACGACACTGTACCTGAAGGGTGAGGCTACCTATTGAACTAACATGTTTTGTTAAAAATATGAGCAACTGACTCAAGGTTAGTCTGCTCCATTCTAAATAGTTTTCACAACTTAAGAGATCGCAGTTCCGATGGCGGTTTTGCCTATTGAAATCGTGAAGTGCTGGTGGTGAACGTCTTTTAAAATCAAAAATAAAGGCAGTATTCTGTCTTACGGGATGTTAGTTGTAGTCAGGTCAAGGCTACCCAGGTAATAGTACTTCTCGAACAACAAAGTAAGCAACGTTACCAATGTTAGCATTGCTACAAGTTGTTACTGAGCGCAAGGTAGACTGCATCACGCATTACTGGACGAAGAAGAATCAAGTAGGCATCGTGATTGCATGGACATAGGACAAGACGATATAAAGGGAACCAATGCGTTGAGACCATGGTTCTGTCAATAAAAATCTTTGTCGAAAAAAGGACACACTTGGAGCCTGGCAAATCCGTTCAGTTATTAGTCTGTGCTAGCAAAGATGCGATAATAAAAATGTCTGTATTAATGCTTGACGCCTCTTCGAATGTGTTTGAAGTGAATAGGCAACTGTAAGCAGGAAAAGATTTACAATTTACCGCTTTTGATTCAAAACAGCTAAGATTAAATGAAGTGTCTTCAAAGACACACCTCTCCGCCATCGTTGCATTGTGGTTATGTGCACATATATGCGCCTCAGCACCTTAAAAGGAAAACTGGACCAAGAAGGCATGCCTTAAAGTTCCTTTAACTCCCCTAATTAGCTACTCAAAGTATGCGATAAACATCCTTATTATGACTGCTCTTACTCCAAAGAGCCATAACATGACTTCGATAATTGCGTGACAATATATTAATCTGCTTGTGCGGTGACTTTCCAGTGGAGGGGTATCAGTGACGCTTAGAATTTAAAACGTAGAATGCTATTGAAATAAACTGACTCCTTTTAATGTACTTCATCTTGCGTCCCTTCTATGGTTTTACTATTGGTTTAAATGCAACGAAACCGAACTTGAAGCCAAAGGTAATGGCAATTGGTTTAAGCTCATCAACATACCGTGACAATAGCTGTAAGCCCTTGGCAAACAACTGGTATTAGTATTGTTTGGTCAGTTCAAGAGCGTTGCGCTAATCTAACAAGGTGGCATTGCATCACGCTATGTGACAATCGTAGCTGTGGTGGTTACCAAGGCTGTGTCGTTCTGAGGTCAGGGGAGGTGGGGCTGAGTCAGCGTAGCGAATTTCGTGATTGCGCCTCATGGCATGTACATCTGTGTGCGATCATGCGGTGTCAGTTTTAATAAATCTTGGAACCAACCGCCATCCATGTCTTTGTTTAAGTACAGTTCACTGGGCAACTGATGGGCTGTCACTCATGCAAATGGAATATTTCGAAGAAAAATGCCGTCTGTTTTGCGGTTTGAATAAATGTATGGAGCGCGTTCATCTGCAATTAGGGAATGGAGTCAATGAAGCTGATAAGAGTGCAAAAGACAAGTACGAAAAGGAACGGTTTAACTTCATTTGGGTAACAATTCGATCAGCAAGGCAATATCGCCGATGGAATTGTGAGGATAAAATGTAGTGACTCTTTAAGCAGAATAAATCATTATCACTGAACATCATGACACCCCTAGCTGGCTGAGTCCAAGTTTCAAACTGCTGGAAACCGAGAGTCGCATGGCCAGACAACCTGTACTTGCAGATACCGCACGGTAGTCACAAGTTGGATCTCGATAAAGTGAAACATTGCTCTCCAAAACTTGCTTAGCACTGATTTTAGTTTGGATGTCTCCCTTTTCTATGGGAGGTGCGCACTGCCGTTTCATATGCAAACCTCTGAATTGTTAAGATAGCATAACTTCCATTTGACGAGCATAGAAGCTACTCTCAGTAAATATTACGGTGTTGCTATGCACGAGTCTTTGTCAGTTTTCCTAATATTTGATGTAGAATAAGGATGCGTTTTTGACATTCAGAAAATAAGCAATGAGGTAATGATGTTAAACAAATGTTCTAATGAAGTGATTCAAAAATTCATTTGTTGCTTCCTAGTTATTTTTCCGTGTATTTATGTAAAGTCTATATTTAAAAGCTCGCGGAGGACATCTAATTTGCTTATGCATCCTATGTACCCAATAAGAAGAAAGTTAGAAAATAAAAATAGTCATGACATCTAGTGTTTACAAAGGCATAGCAGGATAAGCAAGAATGAGTGGCTTGTTAAAAGCATGAAGCAGTAAGGAATATTTCGAAGTTGTTGTTTATCAGAGTGAGTACGAACCCTACTACCAAGGAGCAGCAATTACATAAAACAGGATTTTAGTACCTCCAGCGTTTGTTTAATTGGTCAGCTAGCCACACACTAGCATTCATTCACTGAAGAACTGACCTTCTTACTGACATCTACTTTCATTTCACTGATATCACGTTCAATGGGCATAGTTTTACAATGATAAATACGCACAACTTCCTGTTCGTAAACAAGGCATCGTAAATGATGCTTCTTAACTTCTACCACAGCCGATATTAAAAAGAGGTCTCAGAAACCCTTTAAGTTGGCATGCGATGTGAACAAAGCAAAGGAATACCGATTTTTATTGTCACAAGTGGTGCGGTGCTTCATCATGAATGCACGTCTGTTGACGATGGATGGAAATTAGACTGGGTACATTTCAGCCTCTCACACCTAACTAAAGTGCCTCAGTTTCCTCACGTGCCCAACAAAGCCACGTTAATTTGGACTAAAGAAATAAGAAATTTGCAACGTGGCGTCTGTTATTCACTGACAATGCACCAACAATTTGTGGGTAGGCATTGGTGCTCGTTGCTGTCAGTGAAATTGCAATTAGGAGCGTACTAAGGGCTGCTAAAAAGTTACGTGTCAAGGCGTTTAGCATTGTCGTAAGACCAATTTTAAGCGGATAATATTATTGCTGCAAAGTATGATGAGAAGGTCGCCAAGCAAGTTATGAATTTAGTGATTTAAGATACTTGCTAATCAAAAATAGGACGAACTCAAAACACCAAATATGCACATTGATGGGCTGGGTGACCATTTTCTCGACAGAACTCTTGGATGATCTGCGCAGGTAGTCATAATGAGACCGGATGATGATGGTTTAAGGCTCCTTCTAAGTTGGTTATGAATGAAATCCACCACAGCTTAGGAGATAGCATGTAAAGGATTTAGGCCAAAAGGAACAAAGTACCACCTTTACACCCACAATGTGCTTGGTCTATTGAGGTGTTTAAATTAACGTTAGATAAAAGCTATGCATGGGCATAAGTCGTGGGAGGAAATGCAGATCATGAAATCGGCGCATATGCCATTCGGCTACAGTTTTGTCACTTAAAGAAAATAGTAAGCTTAATTAACAATCTTTTATTCTAGTTCATTCTATGCAATTCTAAGCAAGTCGCACAGAAACTAGTAAAATAAAAGGGTTAAACGCAAGCAACGATGAACATTTTAGGTCATGTCACATTGCTTGAAATGCGCCTCACCAGCTACATTGCAACTTTAACGCAGCGAACTGCAGAAGTATGATAGTACCACTGGAAATTGGTGACATAAAAATGTTCAAATGCGTTTTGCGGTGCAGGCTAGTGGTCAATTCGCTATCAACAATGACCAAGACGTGGCGATCAATGTTCTCAAGGAGACTTGGCACAGAGTTGGCAGAATTTCAAAGCGCAGGGTAAGTATCCTTTGATGGCTCTTGCAAAGGAAGAGTTTCTGTCGTTCAGGGTAGACGTAAAGCGGTCAAACATTTAAATTGAAAAAATACCATTTCCTATGCAAACAATGTGACGAGTTTTGCATCCAATCTGAGTTGTTTATCCAGCGCTGTGTTAAGCGGACCAACAAGGTTAACTGCGATGGCAAGAAGACAAGATCAGTTGTTTGGTACTCCAAACCAAATTTTCGTCGTACCGATCAATGTACTAAAGTAAGAGGACAGATAATATTTTGTTTGCACAGCGCTTGTAGCTCGA
Source organism: Taenia multiceps (assembly GCA_001923025.3). Taxonomy (NCBI): domain Eukaryota; kingdom Metazoa; phylum Platyhelminthes; class Cestoda; order Cyclophyllidea; family Taeniidae; genus Taenia; species Taenia multiceps. The sequence continues at coordinate 36,487,238 of CM010312.1, forward strand.
AATCGACATGATGTCCAAGAACGCCTGCAACCGCATCACTTCCGGTCGCTCAGCTGAATCATGACACTTAAATTCGCTTTTTGCATGGCATCAGGTGCACTGCTGCGCTTGATCATACGCCACTACTTCAGTTGTTAAATGCTATTTTGACCCACTTGTTTGATTAGCACCATATCATCGGGATCCCCTTGCGATTCACGCCGGTTTTAGCCAGAATGAGAATTAGAGTTCAGAAGACGTAGCACCCATTTTATATTTTGGGAAAATTTTTGATTGCCATTCAGTCCAGCAGATATAGCTGCATGTGTTCACCAAACTTTCTTCAACTCTTACTGCTCAGGTAGCTAAGCTGCACACGAGTTAATGGAAAACTTATAAAGAGCAAACGGGACGCATGCTGCTTCACTTTCAGCTACACAAGAGCTGAGCAATGAATGCATGCGTATTAAGGATGACCCAAAACATTTCCTGTGCATACCTGATAGTTGCAGTCCATGCGGAACGAGAATACATTGCTCAATGCTGCTAAGAAGGCACACTCTATGGCACAATTAGCGCCACGAATTTGAACTGAAAACCCAACGTTCTTTAAACGAAACCCTATTGGTCATAGTCAAGACCAGCGCCACTACGCCCTTTATGTGCATGCAATGTCTTGATAACTTTAAATCAATTTTGGAAAATAATGAGAGTTATATAAATTCAATGTCTAATTTGGCTTTCCCGTCGATCTGCGTGAATTATCCTCCTATTCTCTAATAGCCTTACGGTTAGCTTAGCTTTATTAATGCTAGGAATATTTTTCTAGTTTTGACTTAGGCAATTGTTGCTACCTTGCTGGGGACTTGGTGCACTGGGCCGTACTGCTCTAAACCTCGTCAATTTCTGCGTAAGCGAAAGGCATAACTCTAGTTAAGAAGGCAAAGTTGGGTAAAGCTAATTCGTATTTAGCATGATTCTAGGGCAAACCTTGCATCGCTTAAAGTCACCGATGATGTCGTGAGTCGCTACTTCAGAGAAAACGCCTAGGATGCCATAAGTTTGGCCAGGATGTCGTGCAGCCGAAAAGGAAATCAAAACTGCCGCATCTCATCGCAGTGATTTCCACGAGGACCAAGCTCAACACCATGGGTAATTTCTTCAACGTGATTTTAACTGGACCCTAAATGGCTCAAAATTACTGGTTTGCTAGAGCTACAGTATCAAGCTCTGTTGCCATTCATAAATGCTTTACTTGATTTCGCATTTAACCCTGTGTTTCAGTAAAAAATAGTATGTCAAGCCAGTCACACGCAATTCATCGGCCAAAGTCACATTAAGCATCACCCGAAAGGTTTGGAATCACGAGAGCATGGGCTACAAGGGAAACAATTAGAGACAAGGTGGCTACCATATAAACGGCCAGGCCTCAGCCCACAGGTTAGTATCGAAGAAGGCGGATGTAATCAAAGAAATGCAGTGCAGTGCGGTGCAGTGTGGGCAGAAGTGGGCAGGTGGTCTGTGCAGAATCCGCAATGTTGGTCACCGTGTGCGTGGTCGTCTGAGGTTGGCCGCAATGGTGGTTGCCTTGTGCGCGTCTGTGGGTTGGTCGCAGCAGTGGCGGTAGACAACAAACGCGGTAGGGGTTGTGCTCGCACAGACGTTTGTAAAGGAGTCTCGTGATGCCATGGAGGTGAATGAGCCAGCTGACAGTACGCAAGTTCTCTTCTAATTTCATTTTGCCTCGAACTCTTAAGGAATGCGATTATTCCTGATTACCGTCTGCAGCAGCTTTTGAATGACTAGAATCAGTACTTCACGATCATTGTGTCCCTCATCATGGCTTACGTGATTTTTTTTCAGAAGGCTCTTTTCCAACTAGACCAACGGCTTTAATAGAAAGGCTGTGGAGCACGCATAGAACTCTAGTATTAGTGTAGACGTGCTAGCGTTCAATGGGCATTTACTCACGCAATCCATGCCACATGTCCACTGAGTGTAAGATTAAGCCGAGACGATAAAGAGACCTAATGGAATGTGCTTGGTGGGCAAAAGAATACCTATAGAGGTGGCTTGAATGCATGCAATCTTACGATGCGGCAAACTTCGGCTAATCTGCAAAGCATTCTGTGCAGTAAAGGTGTGCTTCCGATTCCCCCATAATTTAAACAGATGCATGGCCCAAAAAAACGAAGTTTTTTGGAAAGCCAAGGCTATGACAGAGAGACAAAGCAATTTAAATTCAATAGGAATCAGATAGGTATCAAATTGAAAATTGTTCCTCATTGAAGCAATCGAGAAATGAAATAAAGGGTTGATTTGGCTCAAGGCCATATTTAAGGTTTAAAAGAAAACGCTTGTGTCAAGTTTTTTGAACATGAGTGCAATTGACAAGGCTGGTGCATTGACGCATTGATGCAAACCCGATAGTGTGCTAACGTGTTGAAAATAAGTGAAACTACACAGTGGCTGACAATGGCAAGGACTCTCCTAATTTGACCACTTATTGAGCGAGCCATTGGTATTCAGATTGAGTTAAGGGCTTGTCAATTCGACGCATTTAAGCATTAGAAGGCATGCCGAAAAGGCCTATACATAGACATGCAGATTAGCAAGTACAGATATCTACTATGCTGTCAAGAAGAAGTAAAACATGCAAAACGCGGAATATAGGCATTTGGCTAGTAGTGACTACCCATTTGTGATGTCGCTTTGATGAATGTGATATGATGTTATTGCGGTTATAAAACCTACTCATGGAAACTTTGATCTTTAATAACTACATTGTCACAGTTTGGTTGATAACAGAAGGGATGCGGCTGGCAAGTCTATCGGACCAGTCGTCAAAAGGGGGTTGAAACATAAGGTATACTGCATTAAAACCGCATCAATTGCATGCGTTAAATACCCTCCTCACAGCAGCGCCCTGCTGCTTGTGATGTGTTTTAGGTCAGCAGATCGTTTCTAAGAAATTGGAGCCCTCTTTGTAAACAGACCCTATTCTTGGGAAAATTAATTATTTATCATGGCTTCAATGGACTCTTAGCCTGCCAAAATGATCAGTCAGTCTATGAAGGCCTAAATTATTTGTCCTAATCCACCTTGCACCGTATTGCATTAAAGGAACACCTGCACTAGTGATTTCCTCCACAGTCTCTGTCATTACAGGGGACCTCTTCTTTAATGCGAAATATTCTCTCTGTCGGCGGCGGAGCATCAGTAGGAAGATGGTCCAAATAAAGCCACGCTTAGTTTGCGTTGAAAAGTGGGACCAGGTTTTTGCCTCTAGAGTAACATGAAGCTCCGAATATGCTGACTAACCTGACTTAAGACCTACAAGGTTTGCATGTTGAAGCAGTTAGTATGAAAAATTACCTTGCTCATTCCTCTTGAATGAAATATCCATAAAGAACAAATCCAAAATCGAGATCACCTGTTTGAGGAAGGTGATTTAAACAACAACAATTTATACAGCATGCTCAATCATAAATGACTAGGGTCGATACATGACCTTTATAAGTAGTTCCTTAACAGCTCTCTATCATCTTCTTCGTTTAGACTAAGCGATGCCATATGACATTGCGTAGAATTTTGTGCTGTCAGGTCCGCGCAGAAATTGGAATGGGTTTAGATAAAAAAGGCTATCCGCTTGACCAGAACCACCATCGCCTTGTCTCTAAGAACAAAACGGTGGCTTTCATTATTGTCGCTCTTGAATATCTCTTGAATGACATGTCGGGATTAATAGGAGAAGCATTTGAAGCCATAACCACCAAAAGTTGATAAGTCGTCATGAGCTCCATGCATGGAAATGATAAAGCACACGTTGTATCAGTAGTGGTTCTATTGCGGCACGCTAACTGTCAGGAAGGCCTCAGTCTGTGGTTTGGAAGCTGATGTGGGCCTGAAATGGTTCTTAAGATTTACATCTTCCATGAGCGTACACCCTTAACAAATAACGTGCCTACGTTATGAAAACGTCATCTTCGTTATTCCTATTCTAATTATTGTTTCCCTTTTGCCATGGTCGACCTTCTTTCGCGTCAGTTCTTCCCTAAGATAACAAGCTAAAGGAAGGATGATTGCAATTGCAATTCTTTCATGGCGGAAACTTCGCTATGCTTGCCTAATGGGCTATTTCAAAGACTACCCTCAACACAAATGGCGTTCCATTTAATGAACTTGGCGATTTACATTGGATTTATTTTTGCATTTTTGTGGTAGCGGAAGCGTACACCCTTTTGGACACCGACTCTGGCTTTTCCAAACCTCGACAACGATACTCTACCCTTTATGCTGGACTCAGACACCAGTGACATAGCCATGAGCAGTGTGCTATCGGAAAGGGACAAAAAAGGAAGAAAATACACTGATGCCTACGTCAGTATCAGATCCAACGAAATTAAGGCAAAAGTGTGCAATGAGTGCAGATTGCTAGCCGTCTGCGCAATGTCTGGACACTTCAGACACCCTATGATAGCGGGACATTTCATAAAGTAACAGGTCATCTAGCGCTTACTTGGTTAAACATTTAAGGAATTCGAGCGCTCAGTTGCACGCTAGTACAAGTAACTGCAGCAATATGAACTCACAGCTTAATACAGTAAAAGAAATGCATACGGCAACGCGGATGCACTGTCTTAATGATTCCTCTCAGAGGACATGGGTAGGGGTGTAGTGGGTACGCTATTTCGAGCTAGTCAAATAAACACTACTAGTGAGACTCACAGTGAACCGATCCTGATATTGCTCTAACATACGATGAGTTTTTATTGTCCTCTTATAAGCTCGTTCAGCAAGGCAGTCAGACGGATGTTGCAGCAGTGGTAAAACCCTCCACTGAGGATGAGGTTTTATGGTATTAAGAAGAAACTATGCACATTAACTGCCTAGTAGGCCTAGGTTTGTTAATCCAAACAGAGCTTGAGGAGATAAATGCGTGAGAGGGTCATATAATGTTGTATAGGATAACAAGGGGTCCCAGCAACTGACACTTGTGGCCGTCACTTACTATGCATTGCACTGCTAGCAGCAGTTTCAGAAGGCCTCGCTTCACTGCAGGTGCGCCTCTGCAACCCAATTTACGTGATTTCAGGGTAAAAGGGTGGGTATAGACATAATTGGCCCACATTTACCCACCAAGATGGGAAACGAATGCAATCTGGCTACGGTTAACTACTTGAGGAAAGTAGACGAAGCGGAACCCATGAAGTCGCAAGACGCTAAAACGGCCACGTCAATTATCCTCAATCTCTGAATTTAGGATGAAGTTAATACACAATTCATTGTAGTCAAAGGAGGAGGGAGGGTGCAGATTTTATCATGCCCCTTAAGAGGATATTTGGAGGTTGTGAGTGTGCTAGCCCTTGCTCATTCATGAAACCTCCTCTGCTGTGGAAGCAAAGGACTGTTCTATACTATTTAAACTTTTCGCGTTTTTATCAATCTTAACTAGGCTCAGCAAAATGATTAGTAACTTGATTTAGCGTTATCTCTGGACTAAAATAAGGTGGCAAAAGCGACAGGTAGGGGGCGTCTAGGACAGACTCTCTAGTCTTGTTTGTAACTTGATGGCAAAATAGATACGCACAGTGCCAGCAACATTTACCATCAAGGAAAACTAATCATTAACATTCGATGCTCTTGTATTGTGAAGAGTTCATTTACATCAGATTCGTCAATAATTTCTTTTTGTAGTGTTCAGACATAGTGCCTACTGGAAGTCGACGGACTGCACAATGAAGAAAATCTGCAACATTTTAAGTTTTACATCTCTATCACAGGCCAGCCAAGCCATTGCAATCATTGTGCCCGTTACTGCTTCCAATCTCAGCCTCACTGCATACACGGTGGGCACTGAAAGCCAGATGTGATCCATCGGTGTTTGGGTGGTTACATTATGTCTGCAACGAAACAAGCACGTGAAGCGATCACAGCCAATTTAGTCCACACCGGTAGCAGCAAGAGTGACTGCCCTTTGGACTTGTCACGGAACTTAAATTATGCAATGTACCAAAGTCCTTCATGAATATAGGACATTTTAGTCCACTCGTGGTCAGCGAGCCTTACGTGCTTACTTACATCTACCATCAATTTTTTCGCTTGTAGATCTCTATGCACAACTCCGTCAATCTTTGGGCACATTGCGTCTATTGCGACCTAGATGTCATGCTGATTCAAAATTCGCAGGTTCACTATAGCTGACCGACGAAAAGGCTCGTTCCTACTGTTGACTGGCTCTCGGTTTTTAATGACACAGGCATTCCAGTTGGTAAATCTCGCGATTCTAGTGTTGTCAAGGATCACTTAGTGTAAAATTAGCACAATCACTATTTTGATTTTGCATTGTTCTTACTGGCAATTGAGTAGCGGCTGTGCCGCAGATGGCAGATGTAGCAGTCCTCCCCAGTAAAGATACGACGTGGTCAGAAGTGCTTAACTTACAATGAATAAAACAGGAAGACGAGTTCAATTGATAAGCATCAGTTTGTGCATCTCGTCTTTTCTCCTTCTCTTCATAGCTTCCGTGGCAACTGAGCAGAAACGAGCCAAATCAAACTGACAAATCGGCTTAATGACTGCACTAAATTGGTGCTGAATCTATGGCAGAGCACAAACTCGCAAGAAGAGGAGAGCGCTGAAGAAAGTGCGAGAAAGAAAGGACCTAACGGATAGCAATGAAGCAGTCAGCCGCCTTGGAGGAGTGTGAGGAGGAGAAGAGGTCAAATAGTTTGGCTGAGCATACGAATGTAGACGTTGATTCGTTGTTCAAGAGCATTGATTTCAGTGCAATTTCCAAATGTTTGCAATTCCCTAGCCTACGTTATGCGGAAAGCAAAAACTTGTACACTGTTAAATTCTCTAAGCATTAACTCTCTAAGCGAACCCCAAACGTGGACGTTGGGCAACATTGCTTGACCTTGGACTCAACCATCGTGTCAGCTGAAATCCGTGACGCTGACGTCAGGAGAGTCGCAAACCGTCATGACATATCTGGCTTAGATATGACATCTGTTTCTGTTGCGGAGGGGATAACAGACGATAAGACATTTGTGGGGCATATGCAAAGCCTAACTTTCTGTGTGAGAGCACGGGAGACAGCTGTGATCGTTAACGGTTGGAAGATAAATCTCCCCCACTTTGCGAAGCCTCATTGAATCATTAAACCTACTTAGTGACATAACAATAAAAATTCACTCATCCAGCGGACCGATGCTCAATCAAATCACGAAACTTAATTAAGACTTAGCCCATTTGCTGGGTGGAGTCGAGGGTAGCTCTTAACTACGATGCTCACCATTCCCGACCGTGGACCAGTCATATGCATCGTTGATTGGAAATAGGATGAGAGGATCAGTTGTGCAGAATAGGTTTGTGCGGGAAAAATACTTAGCTAAATGTGTTAGCAAGCTGTCGCAGCTGGTGGTATAATGCGATGGAACCAAGAGGGTCAAAATATTGCGTCTGGTGGCAAATCGATGCAAGGAAACTGCAAGGCCTAAAACTAGACTGATGTGTTGTTATCCGCATTTAAAGCATAGAATGACGGCAAATAACTAAAAAACTCAGTAGCTCGTTGACAATGGCATTCCATCAAAACCAATGTCAATTCAACCGTGAGCTTCTAGCTGACAACGGCGACTCCACTGCCGCCAACAAGAAGACCACGACTAGCTCTACTTAATGCGATGCAGTAGCATACACAACGTAGTCATGGCAGTGGAGAAGAACGAAAGCGGATGAGATGCGAAGCCATTTCACTGCGAGCAATGCCACGAATGCGTGGAGGAGGAGGTAGATGGAATGAGGGGAGAGGGTGAAGCGAAGACCATCGTGGAGAGGTAGGAAGCGAAAAGTGTGCCAGCCACACGACGTGTCCTGCCACGGTCACCAGCGCGTGGGTTAACCCACAATCGCGAAACATAGCCCCGGCAGTGACAGGAGTCAGGGATTACCACCCCGTGCTGCTGCTGGCATTCACTCTCGCCTCACCTCACTGCCTAACTTCCCATCTCTCGCCTTCCCGTGCCATTCGCACATTGCATCACTCCTCCCCTCTCCTAACGCACCCCCCTACCCAACCTTCGCCACCCTCCGTCCATTCGGTCTCATCTTCCTTCCGCCCACACCTCATTCCTCCGCACATGTCCCCTTCTTCCTTTACTCCCTATTTATGCATTTTATTGCAATGCATATCTGCATTTACAACCGTTCTCACCCTTCAACTAGCCTCAGTGCTTTCCTCTGTGTGTTCATTATTTTATTTTATTTTATTTAAACCATAATTTTGCTGTGCCTCGTTAAGTACGTAATTAATTTTTCACACCGAATTGAGCCAAATTATAACGGCAGAATTTTGGGTGCGAATAATAATGGAGCAACGCTCCATTGACCACTACCCATTGAATTCCCTGATTTCCATCAAGTCATCAAGCACAAATCTCCACATGTTGTGTGCCTTTGAATGCATTATATCGCTGCTCCATTTGATCGCATATGCCTCCTCTACCCATCAGTTCATCTCACTGTAATTTGCTCAAGTCCAATTATCACTGCTTCTTGCATTTGCTTGTAACTCTTTATTCGTCTCGGTAGTAACGGGACGTCCACTATTATGGCTGGCTTCAACATGCTACTGGGGCATATTTGTTGGCGCTATTGATTGTGCTGAATAAGACAGCTAAAATTAATGAGCGTAAATGCAGTGGAAAAGAGCCTTAAGGGATTCAAATTTTTAATATGCTGAATTTAGCTGGAACACAGGTCTTTCTTCCATGGCTTTCAGTCTGCAGCCCCGGCAATTATCGCCCATAATTGCTTTGGAACTAGGAAAGATGGAGCGCTCACAACTGCGCTAAAGTGCAAATTAACAGCAGTCAGCAAAGCACAATTCCACTGTCGCACCTAAATTAAATTAAAGACGCAACCGTTTTGATTAAATGGCTCCATCCATGACCAAAGACCATGAGATGCAGCAGAGTTATATGAACTTGGTAGAATGAAAGAAACTTGGACCAAAATTCTTTTGAAGGCAGGCGAAATGCCAATTGAAATGCGGTCAGATGGGGATTACCATAGTTAAACTTACTACTCATCGAGCAGTATATTTAGATCCAAGGAACCAATGCTATCTGCTCATTTCTCTATAGTGGAGATGCGATCGCCTGTGCAAATTGTCCGACTAGTGGGCCTTAATGTGATCTCCTCGTGACATCGTTTTGGGTAGCACGACCTAGGACATTAAAACATAGACCAGAGCTAGCACGCGCTAAAGCCCAAACGCATGCCCAGGCTTGGTCTTACCATCTACACGATATATGCTTGCTCCAAATAAGCAAGAGTGACGTGGGTGCAAATAGAACTACCATCAAGACAACTAGTCTGGTACGCATATTAATGGTGAGTTGATCTTACCTTTATTTAGACACGATTCCAAACATTCGGGAGGAGATAATCTCTCTTATGACGCATAAATTTCGGCTGCAATAATGCGTAGAATCACTGACTTCCTAGCGCCAACTTTTTAAGCGAACTCTAAATGCGGGGATTTTGCACCGCTGCGTGGACTTCGATTCGACCCATGTGTCAGCTATAATCCTTGGCGCTCCTCGACTGAACAGTCGTAAACCATTTAGCGCATTTGGACTCCATGTAATGTCCACGTTTGCTGCGGAAATGTTAACTGGCGTTGAGACATTTGGGAAACGGATATAACGCTTCATTTTCCGTATGAGAGCACGTAAGGCAGCTGTGACCACTAACGGTTGGCAATTAAATCTTCCATAGTTGGGGACAACTTCACTGAAGCACCAAACGCTTTTTGTGACACCTCAGTAAAAAATCCACACGTTTAATGACTTGGTGCCAAATCAAATTACAAAACCCAATTGACAACTAGCTCATTTGCTAGGTAAAGTCGAGTGTAGCTCTTGCCCATCACCAGTCGATAAATCGTTGTCTAAAAACGGGATGAGAGGACTAATTGCGTAAAACAGATTAATGGGAGGAAAATTCCTTGCTAAATGGGTTATTAGGCCATCAACGCTGGTTGCTTGAGGCAGTGGGATGATATGATTCGAATATTGCACCACAACTGGTGGTCCTTGTCCTACTACTACACTGATGTGTTGTTGCTATTTTTGCAAAGGATGGCGGTGATAGCAAACAAAGTTATTTACTCATAAGCATCCGATGATTTTGTTTTACATGGCATTGTAGCGTCTCGAGACTTCCTTTAAGGTAAAAGAAGGCATAGTACTGGGGTAGAACACATGTATTCTGGAAACAGAGGGTTTGGGGGCTGTTGGCACGGCTCAAAGTCTGACCGACCGGCTCAGTACAATATGGCCACCGGCAGTTCAAACAAACAAAAGTATTACAGGCATGCTATCCCTGGACCTAAAATACGTGCCTCAAGTAATTTGCTCATTTGCAGCGAACACTTGCCTTCTCATAATCTAGTCGATAGATTGAGCACTTGTTAGTCAGGCTTTATAAATCGCGTACCACCTTGCACAGTTCGAACTACTTCCTACTTTACAGACTTTAACTTATTATGGGAATGATTACAATGGAAGGAATTTCGGTATGGGCTTGTTTAGTCAGACATTCCAAAAGGCCTTTCTACTGCCACCATATTGATAGGCATTTTTCACGAATGCTCAAATGACTACTAGGCAGTGTTGTCTGAAGTGATTTGCAGAAAGTCTACATTCGATGGGCTTTTCTCTTATTTTGATAATTGAGCACGAAATGGACAATTAGAAAACAAATGCTTAAAAATACAACACGAGCTCTATGGCATGATCGTTGTACACATTCGGCATTAAAGAGAGCCCAGTGCTTCATCTCAAGCGGTTGATTTGATTGTGTCGATGCTGCATACTGCCCTGACAACTCAGGAGGTGAGAGCATCATTCTCAACAAAGGTTGTAGCAGGGGTGGAAAATTGACAATTTCCTGGTAATCAAATTATTTGGCTACGGCTTAAAAACTATTGCAAACAGTGATTTCAGCTACAGCATGTGTCGCATGTGCTTTTGCATGTTTGGCCGATTGGTAAATGGCATAAAGGGATAGGAGTACGTGAAAATGTAACCAGCAACTATGAATGCATGGCTTGTGAATATCATGGAAAGTGCCAAAATTCAAAACTTTGCAAAATCTTCCAACTCGTTTCGGCACGTGTTAGACTCCATTTGGTTTCCAGTGAAACTTATTACAGCTATTGCCACAAACTATGCTTCCATCCCTCCGGGAATGACCAATTTTCTGTTGATTAACTTCCGCTGGTATGTTAACCTTGACTTGTTTTTAAAATCCTTCTCTCCATAGCAAATGAGGAATGCTTTGTCTTATTTGCTCACAGATTTAGGGTATCGTCTTCATTGGAAAGGAGACAAAGTTGTCGATCTATCCTTGCAGACACGCCGGCTTCAAGACTTCGCGCCAAATGCACGTTATGACACAGCTGAAATCATTGAATAAGGCACATGCTGCTTAGAGCTTAGTTTAGAGTGATTTTACATAGCAGCCATCACCTACAGAACAAGTATATCAACAAGGGGTGCAATGTTGCCTTTCACTCAGTCTTCCTGTGGCCTCAATGGTGGCTTGTAAAATCGTGCACACATGTGTCCACTCAGAATGCGCACATTTGAAACCCGCAGGTTTACGAGAGTAAGCGCCGTTCGCAATGTCCCTCATCTCTTTCTTTTTATGTTCTCCCCACCTTAATTTTAGTTGACACTGCTTGTCTATTGGGTGTGTTTTGCAATTGTTATCGATATTTTGCATTCGTTTTTCAAGTTCGCAGTCGTTGAACGCAAAGCGTTCTGCTAGATTGAGAGAAAACCCTGTTGTGTCAACGAAAGTCGCAAATTTTGATGAGTATTTTGCAGACGCAATAAAAAGTTAGCTGAATTGAGGCAACCATCTGCAAGGAACCAAAGTTGGACGCATAAAATATGTGTTTTAGCTGACTGGTCGGCAGTAGTGACAACGTCGAAATGAAGGACCAAACAATCACAAGGAGGAAGGGAGTAGGGACGCATGAAAAGATCAATTGGACTAGTGTAAGCATCCGCTCCACTTAGAGCTAATTCAACGTGCCGCAGCATTATCTGGGTCAGGTTGACATCAACTAGTTGCTTTGCGCCGAAAGCAAGACGACCAGTTGATTCGGTAACTCATCTGAATGTGCAAAAATGCTTTTGACCGAATTCCAGGCCTCAAATAAACAATGTAAAATGAGGTTGGACAGACACCTACAATTCTTTTTTATTCGCAGTGTCTTTGCTTTCGATCAATGGAAAGATTCCAGGTCTATTCTTCGTTCCAACCTTCTTGATGCACCCATGGTATAACCTAGTTGAACCCCGCATTATGCCTGTGAAAGTGCCACTTTCTTGGAACCCTCATACAACTCACTATTGAATTGTTTAAGTGGCGTTCATTCATTAGCTAGTTCTGAAAGGACTTGTTTTTTTTCCGGGCTTGAAGTACAGTAAATGGATGGGAGAGATTGCATTGGCAAGTGGCCCACTCTCCCACCAAGCAATTATGTTCGGAAAAAGCCATCTATTCAACTAATATTTAGGTTACTGAGGTTCTACCTCTGAATGCAAATGATCTGTAGTTTAGGTGGATTTCGGCTACTATCTGAGCAGAGCGTAAGTTTTGGGTCTCTTAATAAGACTTGTTTAATGGTGTGAGTTGTGTATCGACAAAATCGCCAGTTTTACATCACCGGTTATGGATGCTGTCCAGTACGAGTGATTATTTTTGAGCTCAATGCGTAAAAAAGCTAACCTTCCACAGTGTAGACTTAAACCATGTCGCTGTACCTCAAAATGTTCTTTGTTGCTGCATTTGATGGAAAATAATAACGTTATTTCATAGTGAGTTTTAGTTTCGGCATTATTGCCAGTTCATTGGCTCATGAAATTATGGAGGCAGTGGGCAGGACCGAGAGGCGTAAGGTAATCCCTCATTCCTATTTTACTCTCCTTCCTCTTGTTTCGTATCAATTTATTTCTTAGCTTTCTTTATGATTACCGTTTTCGCACAAGATCAGATCTTAGGGTGACTGTAGATTTCTTCCTCATAAGGGGAAGTACACGAAGACTTCCATAGGAGACTGCTTTTAACCACGAAGCGCACTAATTGCAGCCACCGTTTATAATTTAAAGGTAATTACTGGGCTTATCGTTTATATAAGCAGACAATCTGACTCTCGTGCAGCAAACTTTGACTGCAGTCCATGCCTAGGCATGTTTTGACAATTAACATCTCACTTGCCTAAAAAGGGTAAATAGGACTGTAAGTCAAATTCAGGGCGATAAATGGGATTCAGAACCGCTCACATTGAATCTGTCAGACTGCAGCAGCCATTGGAATAGCTAATGGAAAGCGATGTTCATTCTACAGGAAGCATTGTAGCATTCCATTGTCTTTTGCCTTTGCCCAATGCCATATCTGTCTACTGGCCACACAATTACCCCTTTGGCGTCGCATAAAAACGTTCCCTAGTTGTTACAATTGGTTTTTGAATAAAGGATGGGCTTTCATTCATGCAGTCCAACACTAGTAAATGACAGGTTTACCAAACTAAAAGTGAATTAATTGTTAATCAAGCCTAGGCCTTAACCAATTTCATGGCAGAATAAAAGCGAAGTGATGTATGCTCTAGCTATAAAGTCAACAAATGCCTTTTGGGGTCTAATATTTCTATTGCCAAGATTGAAATATTGTTCAATCAAAATGGTTTACGACAGCATCTAAGCAATAACTGCTTTGAAGAAAGGCACTTTAAAATATAAATGGCGTTATTTGTGGGGTTCTGACACATGTGGGGATGAGCCTAGAATGCTGCAAATGGCAACATTATTGGTAATTTTGCCATTGAAGCGCCTGCGTGGACAAATTTTCTTCGTGAACTTGATCTCAGCACGTAAGAGTAGGTGCCGATTAATTCGATTTGTAAAATTGTTTCCGCACTGAAAGCGTAAATACACATCGCTAAGCAAGATTGTAAGTGCGGATAAAATTCGTCTAATAAAGCCGGTTTTCAATCGTAAGCGTACGCGCGGTCCAACTTTGTTAGGACAGATCGATCCCACTTTTTTGCACGATGAGATTATTTTGTCCCAGACTTACAAATGCGGCAGGGACTCATTAAGCGAGCCATAGCTTCTCTATCTCCAGGTCCAGAAGGCTATGGAGTTGCGCAGTTGCATGGCTTATTAGCGTTGGTCAAGTACGTACACGTTTGCTTTGTGCGGACCACAGTCACCACCTTCATATCTGTTCAAAATGCGGAGTCGCCTAGGTGGCAGCATCAAAACTACCACCTTCGCTTGTCCACTGTAATCCCTTTCCACACCTGTTTTACTGATTGCGGTGAAGTGTTTTGTATTAACACATGCTCACCTAGTCACTTCTCCAAGCATATCATTTAAATCCTTTTCTTAGGTGGATAACCTTTCTAAGGGCAAAATGCAGAACTTGGAAGGTATTCTCGTCCAATCTGCTGTTTCACTTCCTAGTTGCAGTTTACCCATACCATGAGCTTAGCAAATTCTAGACGTGTAACAAGCAGGCTGCTTTCATTGTTTAGTTAGCTCTTTTCACCAGTCTACTCATCCCATATTAAAAGGCAGCGTCAGAAGTCGAGGCCAGCGGTAAGCTTTGAACAAAATGAATCGTCACTGTCGCACATGCACGTTCGCCCGTGTTTTGGACTTATTTTCAAGGTCCAAATGTGTGATATTATAGCATATATTATGCATATGGCTAGACAGCATTTATTATAACATCCATTGTAGTATGTGGGACACATCATGTCCTACTTTTGATGTAGCGAGCTATTTCTGCCAAGAAAAACGTTCTTAACGCAATGTTGTGGTACACGTTTTCCCTATGTCACAATATTTTTCACTTCTGTTTGTTGCCTTAGAGGTCCAAAAGCTGCCCAGCGACTATACTTCTCTTGAATGCCTCACTGACCATTCTTTTTCAAAGCCCTTGCAATGCTCCGGAGGTTTCATGAGAGGGAAGAGCTATTTACGCACTGCGAGAAAACTATTTCTTCTGGCGTAGTCATTCACAACGATACTAGAATTGCTTAGCACACGACCTAATGCTGAAGCACCATAGTCTCCATGGGCGGTCGGCTGAACTAACTGCCTTTGTTGCAAAGGCGGCCAATTCACCTACCAATCGCACTTTCGTTTTAAGAAATGCACACCTTTTAGAATTCGTAAATACCTTTTGCAGCATAAGATTCGTACTATATAACTAAGTATTGTAAGTTAAGTTAAGTAGCATTGGCATTACTTCTAGCGTACTGTAATTAACGGGGCCTTTTAGGCTGTTTATTACTACGGGACTTCCGAATTTATGAGCTAGGCTCAGTTGAAACTCGTTAAGTCGCCTTCTCATGACAATAAAGAGGTCAATTTAGTCTAACCTTGTTTACTGAGATGCAGAGCCAAACCCCTCAATATCATTTAAATAGCGGCGAAGTTCGGTAATTTTAATAGCTTGTGTCTGCGTTAGTGGCTTCTTCCATTTCTATGGACCACAATGCAGGACTTCTAGGCGAGACGAGGAAGGCAAGCACCTGATGGAATCTGAGCAGCTTTAAATGAGAAGCTCCTTTTCCTTATAATGATCGCTCCGAACTGTCTTGAGGTAGACTCCTCCATTTTTTGACAAACTGCGTGTAAAGTAGCGTTTGTAGAGTTGTTTGTAAAGACAAGCACATACCTCTCCTCAATTTACTATTCGCAATGTCTACCACTGCCCACACGAAAAAGTAAGGACACCAACAAGAGCCACAAACGCATCCGAACAATACAAACGGGAGGTAGACCAGGTAAAAGGGATCAGCAAATCGCGCCAAGTGAACAGCCATATTCAGAACACTTGGTTTAAGAAAGAAGCTGCGCAAACGATTTATTCGGTTGCTTTGCCATTCAAGTTGTCAGTTGCCTTGTCACTGTCACGCTGCGCGTGCATGCGGAAGCAAATACTGTCACCACAACCAAAACAGGTGCTTCAAGTCAAATTCACTCACTTAGTCTACTTGGTGGTGGCAAAGATGCATTAAAAAGATTTGGGATGGAGTGGAGATGAAGGAGCAGTGGTTGATACATACATGATAAACAGTGTCAGTGGTAGGGCTTTAGAGGGAACTGACGCATTGGTAATGCGTGTATGTGCATGTGTCACATACGTGTGACAGTGGGATGAAATACGAAAATTGTGAGGTGACAAACATCTTAACCTCACTGAAGAGAAGCACTAAAAATAAATATAGTACTAAAATGAACAAGTGGTGAATGTATGAGAAAGGGAGGGACGGAAGAGCCTCTCGGTGCGCTCCACCTCTTTTATTTCCCTGTTAAAGACAGCTGGTTAGGAGACCACAGCTATCGTTTTGTTATAAGATCGTGATGATTTATTGCAGAGGGCTTTTCAATTATTGTACGTAATTTGACTGCTACTACCAATTCCATAAGAGTCGAAATGGAGCAAAATGGGGCAATTGTAGGCACGTTTGAAGCAATTACGCAATTAAAATCCCGCTCACCAAGGCGTTCGCTCAGGTCATTTAGCAAAAAAATATCAGGCTACCTCGCAGCGCAAAAAAAAGTTAATAGCATATTTGTTGAAAATGGAAAGTCTTCCTCTGCTTGAAGACATCGTCTTCTATGCACAAGAACTTTCCATGGGTATTTTACGATCTGTAGGACATTTATAAAGTGTTCTTTAGGCTTTTCCCTATCTATCCCATATCACGCTGTCAAGGCTAATCTCATAGTAGATTATTGAATCACCAACATGTATTTACACTCATTGAAGATTTCATCAAGTGTGTAAGCAATTTATTTGGGGCGAAATCTGGCCCACCCATCTGTAACCCCATTTGGGAAGGCATGGTAAAGTTCGTGGTTGCACTATTTCTAGTAATAAGTAGGTGTATCTGGGTCTTATCCAATGCAATCCTGGTAACTTCGAGACTTTCCTATAAATCAGGATAGGCAAAATATTGGAGGAGAAGAGAAAGGAAGGAAATCCGACATGGCTTGGGTACGGAGCTGCCCAGCGGGCAACCCATGTAGTGTCTTGACAAAACGTGGGGCAAGTTCATTAAATGCAGCCTCGCATAATATGCGTGAAAATTTACTAGCCAATGTCTACTGCTGACCATTTCAAAATATATGACAGCAAAGATAGAACAAATTGCTGATACTCCATCAAACAATCTGCTTTTCTAAAAATGTACTTCTTGATTTGCCCAATTCGACAATCCTTTCTCCGTTCCATAGCATTGCACTTCTGCGCCATCTGTGTTAATGTGTGAACCATTTTTAGTTTGTTGCGAGTGCATAAACCTTTCCATCTTTCCATATTTCTGCCCAACCTTTCGTCTCCACCCCATCGTCTATTAGATTTGGTGTACGTTTGGCCAAAAAATACAATGTGGCATTACAAGAAACAATAATATCTCTCATCGATCAAACTTCACACCACCTTTTATTCATGAGTCTCTTTTAGATGCTTTGTCTTACATTGTGACACATGACAATTAGTCTACGCAGCATGCGATGCTGTTAGTCTAAACGAATGAGTTAGCTATCTTCTGCTTAGTGCTTGCAGAGTTACACCACTAGGTAGCAGATTAGACTTTATTACCCAATCAGAGCATTTCTCATGAACTTGGATTCAGACAGAGGCCTTAATTATATGAGTAAATAGCACTAGTTCTTCTTAACAAATTAAAGGTCGAAACCTTGTTTTATCATAGTCTACTCAAGAATGCTCGAAAACCAATTCCACTATGTTTGAGCACAGCGTAGAAGCTACTGCATGAGTGGCTCTCCTGATGGCGGCTGGGTAGTAGGTCACACATCGCCTTGTGATACGGGCCATCCATTGCCTGCGGCCCATCTAGGTAGCCAAACCTCAGACAGAATTATCATCAGCGTGGACCGTTCGAGCCTCTTTCATCAACACGACCATACAGCGTATTAGTCGAATGAAGATGTGGAGTAGGCATGGGATGCATATGCTACACAGCGTTGGAAATTGTGCCCAATTGTGTTTGGTGCTTGGGTCAGTTATTTTTTGCCACATTTACCTGTCGTTTCACATTTCCGACGTTTTCGTGGTCCATGCAGGACCTACGTCTTGCAAGTGAGATCATGCTGCACTATATAAGTTGCAGTGGGTTGCTGAGCTAAAAAGTCGTCCATTGAATAATTGTACTCATTGCAAAGTAGTGATTTCTCCTATTATTATCGCGTCAAACTTGTTCATGCAAAACATTAATATCCTTGGAAGCAACATTTGGGCCAGGAAACGCTGTTGTCATTTTTAGGAGCAAAACAATTTCGTGCGGATCATTTTTGCCTAATTATCGTGGAGGAAAAAATATTTCTATCTCCTCACGTCTGCATTTCGCAACAAATATTAGCTACACGAGGCTGAATTTCAAGGTCACCCCAATTCATCGAGGAAAACAGAAAACTGAGAACCGCACGAACTGGACTGTCGACAACAGCTAAATACTGTTACCGAAAACTAGGCGGTCTTTAAGGTGTTTGAAGCAAGCAAAGATTTAGGGCAGTTAAGTTGCTTTCTGCCATAATATGGGCAGTTGTACTTGAGTTTGACTATCAATTCTGTCAAATAACAAACCTTCAGTGTTACACGTGTCCCTAAGATGGTGCATTTGAGATGGTCAAACATACTCGAAATTGGCTTAGCACGTGGTTGATACACGGATAGCATGATTGATTTGCGGGTTTGCTGATGGCACAAATAATGGGAGCTTTTATAACCAAACACTACAGTTAATCTTCGAGAAGGATGCTGGGTCAAGAGAGCAAGTTTAATTAAAATAACTTAGAAAGATCACCGCATCTACCTTTTATCCACCTCCGATTTGAAGTGGAGGAGAAAAGGCTGACAGAGCAGAACTCTGATTAGTTTGAATATTTGAATTGAGAACGTCACCATTCCTAAAAATTCTAAATAATTGCTCTCACTCACTCACCCTTTTGGAGATGAGTTAGAACAATTTGAACGCTACATAAGTTGATCTCCAAAAATTGGGCGTTCGACATAAAAACCGCCTTAATTACTAAATTTTTTAAGGCATGATTTCAAAATGCATTTCTCCCGATTGAAAATATGAGCGTGACCCCAGCATAAAGCTACCTTTTCCCTTGGAGATGGTTTATTCCTTTTAGTGTACCTGAAATGCAATTGTGCTCATGTGGGTGCAGTCAGTGTGGATGAAGAGGGAGCGCTTTGCTTTATCTTCGTTGATTTTGCGCACGTGAGAATGGTGTGTGTAGATGTGGGGTTGATATTCTGCTTTATCTTTGTCAAATTAGCCCAAGTGAGTGTTGTGAGTGTGAGTAGGGAGGAAAAATTTTGCTTTATCCTCATCGATTCTGCTCAAGTGAGTGCAGTGAGTGTGTATATAGATGAGTTGAGCACCCATCATACTATACCAGAGCAATTCGAGAGCTCTGTGTTGGATTAAATAGGTGCCCCTTTTTGACCAGTCGATTACCTTTAACCAGTATTGGAGGATATTTGGGTCTAGATTTGCCTATTTGTCTCAGGTCAACGCCTTTGCACAAGAATATGCTCGAGTTCATAATCCGCAACCCAAGAAGTTCATTCTCCTTGCCACTGATAAGAGGAACGCACTACGCGTAGAGATCACCTGGACTACTAAATCATTTTGCTGTGGTCCCGAAAAATACCTTGCAAATGTCATCAGCGCCTTTCTTTACTGGCAGACAATGCTCTATTGCCTTCAGTGCCTTGCTGGGCAAGGAAGTCACTATCTGCTAAATTTAGGATGACTTTGATCTTAAGTAGGAAACCATCTTTAAAAATGTTACGACTTAAGCATTGCCAAACACGAGCCCAATTTCACGGTCCAAGATCCTTCACCGATGCAGACCCTTACCAAGTTCCTTTTCTACTATCACCCCTTTCTCCTGCTAAATACAGGCTTGCAGGCGGTGGAGCCTAAATGTATGATAAAAGACTATCCGAGCCATAGTCATAACAGAATTCTCTACGCTGCGGTCTGTAGTGCATGGGTGCCCAATCCCTGTTAAAAAGCCCACATCAACTCTTGATTTTGACCTGATTACTCTTGAGTGAGTTTCTCCTGTACATCCATGCGATAGATGTTTTTGTCTTTATTAGTGAAACGGGCAACCACTCTCTACACTTGTCAAGCCGATGTTCACCACAGAGACAAATGTGCTTCTGCGTTCGGAAAGCCACACATGCAACCTGAAGCATGCTGTCACTTCCCTATCACGAAATTTAGGGCACAAAATCTATTTATGTTTGTGTCTTTCGGCTTAATTAATGCAGATTTTGCATGTGGCTTTAAGCAAATTAAACTGACATGTTAACATATAAGTTGCATATGCGAAGGCTTGCAATGCCATTGAGCCCTGTGCAGCCCTGGCAGCATGCGGTTAAATGGGTAAAGTTATTAGCATTTTTGCTTAAGCTTCTTTATACGCTTTTAGTGGTCGTTGCCAGAAGTGCAGAATTTGATATCGCGTCCGCAGGGGACGCGATGACCTAGAGGAAACTATTAAGATGCACCTCCACTTTGTACTTGTCTTATCACTAAGTCCCAAAAACTTGACAGCTGTGTACTGCTGTTGTTCCTTGCTAGCGACCTGATTATTTCTGAAAGTTTGATCACTGTGGCGGATCTTTTGGTTGGAAATACTTTTCAGCTTTATCCGCTGAGGCAAAATCTTTGGCCTACTTTCAGCAAACGAGGGGAGGACCTAACTTCCTTATAAATTTCAAAGGAGGACGAGCAGCGCAAACTTCTTTACAGTGGTGAGGAGAAGTTAGTCGTTAGCGATCGCTGAGTGCATACTTTGCCTCCAATCGTTCGCTTTATTTTACAGTCACACGCCCAACTATATGACTTTAATGAAGTCAACAGATCAGTTGCGGTGATTATTCATCCAATGTTATCAGCGCTTAGTGTTTTCTTCTTGCACGTTGCTATGCATTATTTTGCTCCATCTTGATTTCTAAGCTTCTGTGTCCACCAACGTTCAACTAGCCCATACCTTTCCTAATTTGGACAGATAATGCCGAGGGAGATGATAAGGCCATAATTACTTGCAATCATCAATCAATTTCGGATATATTTTGCACGCAGAAGCAATATTTAAGTTCTTTGAGTCGGTTCCATTTATTTCTTTCCAACATGCACACTATTGAACTCAGTAGCTGTAACACTGCTTGTCCTTCATCCATTTACTGGTCTGGTTCAAGTGCAGTACATTCTATCATCTACTTTTCTATCTAGAAATGTTTTTCCAATTAAATGACCACTAATTTTCCTCTCAATGAAATCAATCTACAGTCGGTATTTGCTTCTCTTCTACAGAGAAAAGAATGGAGATCTCAACTAGATACAAGATTGATTTAAATCAATGCGAGATGCTAGTGGTTCGAAAGCCACACTAGGGGCCTTCATTGGTAATTGACGCAAGGGACCGACTGAAGCAGCGGTTCCCCCATTTATGACTGGACGACTATTTCGATGTTAGCTTAAATGCATGTTTTGAAGAAAATGAAATCGTTATAGCTGGCACAACTAAAATTTGTTCATCATTTTTGAATAGCACGATTCTCTTCATTGTTAGTTTCAGCCAACATCACTTAACGTATTTGTGATGAGTTATTTATTTGACATGGTCCCTCTGTGGAAAAACTCAATGAATCAGGTTAGCTTTGCTATTTCACGGACTTGTTTCAAATGCTGTCGCAGAGCTGGTTAGCGAACGGTGTCAAATCATGTTGGTCTTGCTATAGGCACTATTTAAAGATATGCGCACGCTCGGCTGATGTGAAGATGGCCTACTGATGTAAACACCGTGCCTAGGATGTTTCACTGCTGAATGGACAACAATTGTGACAGGCCATGCGCTCTTACAGATTAGTGCCAAATAAAATAGTTATATTTATCATCCTTGAATCATACTTAGCTTCAAATAACCAGCCGGAATCAAGATTTTAAGGTAGTTCACCAACTAGCTTACAAAAGGGTTGAATGCGCAAACTCAAGCCCATTTTATTTTCCAATGACCACTGATCCAAATGGCCTGAACGGGGTGGATGTTAGTCATAATATGATCAGCGACCTCATCGACATCACTTTTGCCCAACATTATGCGTTTCTGCTGCGATCAGTCATGCTGCTTAACATTGTTATTGCAAAAGTCACTTCAGATACTCATTCGCAAATGCATGCTTCGGTGTCGATCATCGCGGTGACTGCGGCAGTCAAAGTCAACAGACATGCATGCTAGAGTTCTTATTTACTTTAAGAAACCTCGTGTAATCTGAAAAGATGCTGTTTTAACAAGGACATCTTGCAAGAAATCGTTCCCTATCAGCACTTTTTGGGTAAAGAATGTGCCTGTGAATGCGCAAGTCCGGTTTGACTGCCTAAATTGGTGCAATATGGAAGCAGGGAAACAGCATGATCTCATCCATGTCAATCCGCATTTCTTTTGTAGCGTTACATCACCTACTGATGAGGTGCATGACCCGTTTTCCGACATTTTGCCCCAATGCTCACTATAAAACACGAGAACAGTTCCACTTGACCTCCATGCGTCAGTTGCTAAAATAGGTATCCGTGAAGGTAGGCTAGCATAAATTATTCTAATTGCTGTTTAATGTAGGCGGTTGAGTGTAGAGCGCATGCCAACGTCCTAAGAGGCAAAGGTTCTAGCACGTTTTATTTGGCAGTTTGCACTGCTCATGGCCAGTCGGATGATAGCCGCAATCGTAGTGTCATCTACTTTACCTGAAAGCTTTGATAGCTTTTGCTTCAACTAACTTTAACCAGTTCGTGCGCTAATTTGACATAGCCCGGTCTCGCTGATCGTCGTGAGACTGCTATGTCCGCGAGATTGTGCAATTTTATATTGTCTGGAGAATCGGTGAGCTTACATTAACAATAATTTATTCAGATTGTGACAGGCACAATTGATCTTCCTGCGGACAATTTCAGCCGTTTCGTGAAGTGGAGGCATAGCCTACCATACGGTAAGATAAAGTGAGAGCGTGTGCTAATCTTTTATGCAAAAGCTCTACAGAGGCAAATGTCCAATAAATTATCTAGTGATCAAGCCTTAGTCAGACTTTTTTCCTTTTAGACACAAAATACGACTGGAGATCAATTTGTAGTAGCTTTAATGAAAAGCGCGTCCACAGCAGGGTAGATGTGGCCACCTTCTGGCCAGACAATGACAGTAAAACGGCGCATTTAGGTCTGTCGAAAGAGACAATCTGCAATAACATGCTCCTACAAGTCTCGGTGTGTAGGGTTCCTAGTCCTCCTGAATTTACTGTTGACTGGTGACAGCAGCTCATAATTGCCTAGCCGTTTTAAAACTTAGGTGCGTCGGTAGCAGATAAGAAAGATTAATGGTGGTGGTGGTTCATCTGTCTTACCATTGGATACACCACCATGCTTGACAACCTTAGAACATTCATGCCAAATCGGGATTGTAGGGTTCGTAAAAATAAAGGCTAAATTAACGTATTCCATTATGAAGAATCTTTTATGCAAGTGAACTATTTTGGTACAAGCTATCTGTTTCGGAAGGAAATTATTGCCATAATAAATGCCTTTCGACAGCTTCGCGTTAAGCTGCATGCGATATCAAAAATGATTTAGAGAGAATAACTGTTCTCTGAAAGTAGCTTGTGGTGTAAACGGTGTTTGATGCAATTGAATACCCCCTATTTTAAATATGCACGACAGCCTTGAATTTATGAAAATGCTTCTTGCACATGCTGGAAAGAAAACACTTCATCGCTTATTAAAGGTAATCTCTTGAAAAACCTCATGTCTTGCTATAGGTTTGTGTCAGTGTGCAGTTGGGCCCTAGACACGCTCACATGCTCCTAATAAATAAGTAACTGGAGAGATCAACTAATATTGATGCGCAATTTCAGCAGCAAAATTGGCCTCTAGCAACGACTGTGTAGTAATGCAGCGATGGATAAAGGACCTAGTTGAAGCACAAGTGCCTTAAACTGTTAATGCACATTTGTGGTGCGTTAGCGTAAGTAAAATTTGCGGCGTCACATGCATGGGACTTCGGCTGTATTACCTGTCTGGGCGCCTGACTATCTCCAAATGCGAAGCAGGCTTCCATTTTTACTATCATTGGCGTGATGAGAGTGCCGAGGGCAGATTCCGTTGGGTTAGACGACATCGCTGTTTCAGATATGGTGATGTGTTTGACACCGTGTGGATAGCATCAAATGGGTCCATTTGCCTTTATCTGGAGGCCGCATTTTCGCCACACTGTCTGGTTCCATTTGGATCACCCCTGTCAGTGAGAAATTAAGTATTTATATAGTACATACTGAATGTTTGACCAGAGCGACCAATGACTTGCATATTTCTACACGTTAAAGGATACTTGTTCATTGAAAACACGTCAGGAAGCTTACTTTAGCACATCCCAGATGTAGCCGACTAACTGTAAGATATTTGTCAAAATTTAACTGCAGTGGAAGGTCGCATATGCCTGCATTGCTTGGAAGAAGGCGATGAGAACAGAATCGGAGACTGGGTGTGTGCGCACCATTTGAATCCATACTTGACGCTAAAACCTGGAAGCAAGAAGATTTGCGACTGAACATCTCTCAGGTAGCAAACCTTGTGCTGGATATGAATGTGCCTCTGTGGGACAGAGCTTTACTTGAGTACTTTATTAAGAGTTTAAAGAGAATCAAATAGAGAGCAGTGAAATGAAGAAAAAGCTTGTGGCACGTAAATGAGCATGGAAAGGCGCGAGGCAGTCTCGAGGTTATTTTGGACAGGGGCAGTATTCCTTTGCATAAAGCTTGACACTGCCATTTTCGGCGGATGGTAACAGTTGCCACTCATGAGAAGACAGGCTAAAGTGGGCAAGTCTTCATCCTTAGTTTGACCCTTTTGAAGACCGCTGCCACATTACTCAGAGAGGGGACGTGATTTCCGGTTCCGTTGGCCGTGGCACGAAAGTGCTAATGCGCTTAGCACTGGTTGTGGTTGCCTCCTATACCTCATGCTGTCCAGCGCCTTGAGGCGTGGCTGTAAGGAATCGCCAGTGCAACTGGAGGTTTATATTTTGCGCAACTGTGTTAAAAATATCCCATATAGTGGCATCAGAAGGTGTTCAGATTGCGGAATGCAAGCCAAGTGCTTGATGGTTCCACGTGGATTGTAGTTACCATGTAAAAATGCCCAAGTGGAGTCATGACAGCATAAGTGTTCGTGTTACGCTGCACGTTTTGCTGTCTAAATTTGACACCGACTTTGCTTTTCTCTTTGCAGGCCACTCTATTTAGCCGAATAATACTGAATACTGACAAGGTAAAACCTTGTGAGGAAAAAAATGCGCATTAAACGCCCAACAGATGACGCAATATACCAAGCAAGAAAGTGTCATAATCCATTACAAATCTGTGTAGAAGCAATGCGGAATCATTCTTATTTAATTTTGAAACGTCACTGAGCGCAGTCTTTCAAGGCAAAGACCAAGTTTTAAACGGAAGCCCTCTTCGCTCATTCATTGATCTGTACAGCGCGCTTGGAAATTGCTACTAGCTGCAGTAAAGTAAGTTTTCAAATTAAACAACTTCTTTACAACATGTTCCAAGCGGGTGCAACAATTAGTTGCTGCCATGCTGGCAATGCTGGTTTCGACATTTAATGAATTCAAACAAAATTGAATTTATACGACATAGCTTCATTTTCAGCTTGTGGCCACTATGTGGCTGTGAGGGTATGCTCGCACACCTGCAAGATTACAACTTCATCTGTCTGGTTACGAGGGTGAACAATCAAATGTTTTGTTGATCAATGGATAATCCTATAATTTGCAAAAATACATTCTGAAATTTGGCATGAGTTCTATCGAGAATTTTACATTATCAAAATGTGCAAATTAGATGAAGAAAAGAAGAAGGAGTACTAAATTTTGTAGTATGGATTTTGATATAGAAAGCCCCAGAGGCTAATCAAATTTCTACGTGACACATCAAACATCATCAAGAGTTTGCTTCCTCTTACAATCTGCAGAAACAGAGCATAGGTATGCAAACTGCATTCGCGTCTGGTGAGCTTATTACTATTCCTCTTTGCCACCTTATTTTGCATCCTGAGCTATCATCTTTCTGCACAATTCGAATCGCTACATTGTTATCTACTCATCCTGTTGGATTTTCTACGGATGTCTGCAACATCTTCATCCAATCCTTATCTGCCCTGATTCGAAAGATTTTTTTAAATCTTAAAAGAACTCAACATATGAAATTGCAAATTATGAACAATTTCGTGGTAAAATAGGCGGGTCATTTGTTGCTGAAGTCAAGCCAAGCCCTCTTTTCTTCTCGCTTAGCATTCACATGGCCATTGCTAATTAGTGGAGTGCGAAATTCATTTTTCACTGCGTATACTCTGCAGTCATCTGGTCAACATTAACTCCTAAATCAGAGTTCGTTCACTTAATCCGTTCACTCTGCAGTCACATGGTCATCACTAATCAATTAATAGCAAAATTTGGTTTTTAAGTCCCAACAATCTGTGGTCACATTATCAAAAGCAATTCCTGCATAGGAAGATTCTGTTTCTTCTTCCCTCACCATCCAGGTACATGGCTACTAGTTGATAGTGTAAAGCAAAATTTTGCCCCTCATCCCATTCACTCTGCTGTCACGCGGTCATCTTGACTTCTGTAAATCAAATTTGGATATCTATCCGTCCTCTTACTATGCTGTCATGTAGTTATTATTGGCTCATACATAACGCAATTTGTTTCCACAAAAGTTGCTCTCCCCTTCCTACCACTCTGCCGTCACATATTCAATATTGAGTCTCCCAATCCATGCATTCTGCAGTCACATGGCCTTTGTTATTTTGTAAAAAGCAAATTTTCGACTCTCAGTCCATCCACTCTACAGCCACATGGTCCGCATTAATTCCTGCAAGGCGAACTTCACCCTTCTCTTTCTCTTGCTTTGCAGCTACATAGCTGTGATTGGCTCATGTGGAGCAAAATTTGTTCCCGCAGTCTGTTCTCGCTGCTGTCACAGTGTCATCATTAATTCATGTAAAGCAAAACTTAATTCTATCTCCGCTTGATTTGCAGCAACATGGTATGCATTGATTTAAGCACATCACAAATTTGGCACTCAATCCACTCGAACTGCAATCCTACAGAGAATATTTACTTATATATAAAATACCTGAATAGACTTTTTTTGTTTTATGGTAATGGGCCTCCGTGATGAGCAGTGGGACGAGAAGAGAGACGTGCAATAATTGTTGTGCTAGAATCTAAAACTGAATTCTTGAGACCACAACGCTATATGCTGACCACAATGAACTTACGGCACTATTGCACATGTCATCGGGGACCATCATCTTCATTCTCACTCCCAACGTTTCCTCCTCTGCGTAGGTAGGTAGGCATCTTCTTCAACGCACTCCACTTCCATCAGCACCTCTGCAATATTCTTCCCGTTCATGATTCCCAGCATGCGCATCTGCTGCACTGTATTGCAGACCTATTCTCATAGACCATGCCTGGAAGTGACGCCTGAGGAAAGAGGTTGTAGGGATGCGAATCAGACCAGCTTCGCTTAGCTCAGCTAATATTTAATCTATTTTAGGCACAACTCTTAAATGCAGGAAGCATCTCTCATCCAAAACTTTGCCTCATTTTCTGTGGGCTCATTTGCTATCTCCCTGGATTATAGGCCAAACACTCATTGATCAAATCATAACATTATCAGAGGAGTTCTTCCTTGACCAACGTACCCGCCTGCAATTGAAAATGTCTTTCCGAACGCAAGCAGTACGGACTAAATTTTGCACATTCGTCTTTCAAAAATAAAGACCATGCCTTTTATACAAGCTCCTCTTATTTTGACTGGTAGACCCCAGATCTCACTTCATGTTTATTGTCTGCACCTAGATTTCTGATTGCATTACTGGCACGCACAACATTTCGAGCCCGTATAGGTTTATGTGTCCGTCTAATATGATCAACTGAGAATTGCATATTGACATTCACAGTTGCATCAGCAGGATCGAAAGGCACATCATTTTCAGCAATCACAACAATAGTTGCCTGTAAACAGCGTATCAGGATTTCTTGCTACTGTTTCAAACTGGCGTCACTCCTGGAAGAGGTATGTCCGCCAGTAAATCACCAAAGTTACAGGTTCCGTAATTAACTACCAGCAATCAACATGGAACCCTATGATACGAGCAGATTGATTTCGGTAGCAACACGTTGATGTTTGAACTCCGGAAGGTAGATTGACCAGGTTACGGCACATTTTTTCATTCCACCACACCCTCTTTCATTAAGGTGATTTTCAAGCTGCATCCAACACTTCGCGCATTCCTTGCTCAGAAGTTGGTAGCTAGTCAGAAACATGCACTCTCTGATGCGAAGAAGAAGCCAACCTCTCGCTGTATACTACCATCTCTACTCCTTTACTTCGTTGCCGCACTCCATAATGGTGCTTCGTCCAATCTGCTTCCGAATCTTCTGGCACTATTGTCGACTTCAGGCACATTTAGAAGCGATGCACTTAGACGACTGCTGCTAAACGCCTATTTGCATGGTCGTCGATCCTTTGCCTTTTAGAATTGGAGAGTTCCTTAAGTTAATCAATGAATCGGCTTTATGTCCTTCCCTTTTTTATAGAATCGGCACAATTCTTGTGCATATTTTGCAAATGTACCTATCAGCCTCTCTTCTGCTTCCAATCCAACAGGGTCATCTGGCACAACGGAAGGTAGCGTGCATCTTCAATTAATAGATGAAGCCCTTGTAATTTTACTTGGTTAGGCATGTTACCCAGTAATTTGAACAAAACATTGGCTTGTGAGTTGGATAAACGTACGATCAAATCGGGGTAAAAAGGAAGGTATGGGTTCCACTTTACGGCTGTCACCTTGCCTGATTAGAAGATCTACACTAGGAAACAACTTTTTCTGTCTGTGCAGTCGCGGTAACCGAGTGAGTTGACCCAGCTCCATGATAACATTACGTCAAGCCAGGTACACATTCACATTCTTCTCAGTTCAATTTCAACTGACAGCCTCAATATCCAGATTCTTTCGACTGCAGTGGTCCCAGACTTCAGTACGTAAACATTACACACATTTCCAGCATAAACATTTGATTTGTTCCAAATTAGTCTGTGAGTGGCTTTAACCAAATCAGCGCTTCTGCCCAATGGTAGCCGCCTAAACAGCCGCTTTTATAAAACAATTAAATAAAAAGATACTAAGTTCAGCCAATTTTAGGGTGTGCCAAAACATTAGGTAATTGGATCGTCAAACAATCGCCAACAAAAGTGAATGAGTGACGAGATTCAGACGGTCAATTATTAAGGCTACTGAGACTCAGCATTCAAGCAGCAGAGCAAATTGGGCAAATATGCACCTCCCGTTTAACACTGTTGTAAGTTTCCCTTAGCACGGCACCCTACAATTGCTGAAAACTAGTTAACCCCACTTCTTTATCATTGCGAAACTGACAGTGTCAAAAATCTTGTGCATTGCATGCATAGGATATGCGCCATTGCATTGCTTCTTGGCGTTACGAGACGTGACGCGACAAAAGTGCCGAAGCTCATTCAAGCAGTATGCGCTGGCATAATGAGGTGTTAATATTCGATGTCGTTCTTAAAAAAACAATAGAGAGCTACTTTTTGACCTTCAGGTGATGGTTCCTCTCTGGACTTGCAGGGAGCGCAGCCACGTGCATTGCGGCCTGCGAGCGACTATTTTACGTTTGTTGTGCTGGGGCGTAGGGCTGCATACTATGAAATGAAAGAAAGCAGTGCTAAGAGGCTTGCTTGTTTCTACTCTTAAGTAAAATCAAGTTGCACAAATCGCAGCCCATATTTTATAAAACAAATATGTTGTATCGTTTAACCTGTGGTGTAGTGAGATGCACAGGTAAATTGCAACACAACATGTCTGTTTCAGGCGTAAACTTACCAACCACTTGGTGTAATACGACATTCTTTCCATCCAAACCTTTTAATGGAAAGCCAGCTTACAAAGGTATATTGTCGGTGGCGGAAAATTGTGAGTTATGCTGCGAACCACCTCACTGAATAAATGATGGTCTCGTGGGCCACCGGATGAGGTAGAACTATAATTTGCGGGTACGCTAGCCACGTCAATTCGGCAGGTACCCTTGTCAAACTTTTATCCCATCAAAGGCGCCACAAGGGGTGCTCATCGTGAGTCTCATCCTATTTTAATCTCAAAGGGGCACAGAACTCGCAATTTTGATATTATCTTTAATTGAGGGAATGCGGTTAGAAAAGTGCTCATGAAATGCCGGTCCAATTTGTACGACCAGAGTAGTAGCACAGAAGTATGCGGCTAGCCAGCACCCGCATTCGTTACGCTCATCCTCTCATCAATCTAGAGAAATGCATATCAAAGTTGGTGCATAGCTAAGAGTTGGTACAGGATGAATGAATACTTGAAAATCCATGTACTAATAAAAATCAAAAAACTAATAAAGTGGTAGAATGTTTACCACTGAAGAAAGCAGCCACCTTTATAAAATGGCTAAGACATTGATCCAAAAATATCCACATAGAGACCTCGTGGTGTTCATCATGAGGTTGGTGTCAAAATCGTGAGTCTTCATGGGAAACTAGGCAGCCTCTATCCGAATTCGAAACAGAGAGCAAACTTTACTGAGCCCATTGTCAGCAGCAGCTACAAGCAATACAAGCTCTTTGAGCAAGCGAAACTGCTGCCGTCCACTATTCATACCTATCCGATGTACTATTTGTGGCACTTGTCTGACATTGCTTTTGATGCTCATCCTCGTGGAATTCCCGAAGTAGAGAAATGGATGCTTGTCTATTCTCAAAATTGCTGTCAACTTCCACATTTTCGCTGACACATCTTCATAAAATAAAAACACTCATTTCCTCACATTGACCACATTGACAAATGGCATTCCAAAATCTCCTGAAATCAATGCATGCACCAGAAATGTCAGCGGCAGTGCATGGAAAATAAGCCATTGTGGCATATGAAGGGTTGAGTATTAAATCACAAGACAAACGTCCATAATAACCTTTACAAATGTTTCCTTAAAATGCTTGCTTCCTATCCTTGTTTTTAGGCTCAGGACCAAGGTGGTAGACCTATACATCTTGACACCTTTTCTCCACATCATGCAGAATTTATGCTTGACAAAAGGGTTCGACACAGGAAGGTGGTTAGTGAGGGCTGAAGGGACAGCTTAGCAGACAGGCTTAAATTGACTGAGTGCCATCGTTTTGACTGCTCTTTAGAAAAGAAAACATAGGAAAAACAGCCTCAAACGCTTCAGCTAATTAAATCGACTTCATATTAATGTGCTTGACTACGGATCTTCTTAAGTTCCGAGGCAAAATATAAAAGAAAATCGAAAACAAAACTGGCCTAGCATCAAGCGAAGGTGGATGCAAAAACAGGAGAAGCAGAGGCACCAAAATGGATGGCCTGGTTGTGCGCGCGGTTGAGCAATCTGGAGTACGAGATGTAAAGGTGCACAAGATGGGTGGCTTCTAGTAAGAGACGTGAAGTAGTCGCAGCTTGGCCTGGTACC
Source organism: Taenia multiceps (assembly GCA_001923025.3). Lineage (NCBI taxonomy): Eukaryota > Metazoa > Platyhelminthes > Cestoda > Cyclophyllidea > Taeniidae > Taenia > Taenia multiceps. The sequence continues at coordinate 36,518,944 of CM010312.1, forward strand.
AACATCCATGATAACCCCGGCTTTGACCCCGGTCCTACACACGTTGACGAATGTGTGCGCGTTTTGGGTCGTCTGCTAGTCGGGTCGCATTAGTGGCCAAATAGAATTGAGTTTGTGGAATTGTGAACATTGTGTCTATCCAAAGAGCATGAAAAAAGCAAGTTAAGAAATGGCATGATTGGGACAGCCTATGGAATGCTAATTATGTTTCACCCAATTAACATAATCTACTTCGACCACGCAAACCTCATGCCTATTAAATTCCTCGTGCTTATTTATGCACAAAGCCAAACCGTCACAAGACATAGAACAATAATAACAGTTTTGTTATTTTTTGCAAAATGTTACTAAAACACACCAAGCACACCAAGGCAGGACCAAATAGAACCATTGTGCTCAAAAGCTATAATACGAGGTTTGCATAAGCATCCGATTGCTCTGTGTTCTGCGGATGAGGTAATAGATTTGTGAAATTGATTAATAAAATCAGTTCTCCTGGAAATGGCTGGGAGATAGTTAGGTGGGTAAAGGCACTTGCAGATTAAAAAACCTACCAAATAAGCTGTGAGGCAAAGCAGAGCAAAGCAAAGCAAAAGAGCCCAATCAGGCTAGCGTGGGCAAGTCCACCATTTACCAATCAAAATCACTGCAACGAGCATTATTACAGGTTGATGCAACCTGGATCGACCCTTCAAACCCATAAACTCACTTCATACATTTTCACCAATGCACAACTTGCGTCATCATGCAGGTTGACTATTATCACAAATATGGCATTACTAGCAAAACTAATGAACGAGAAGGAAAATCGAGGGGGAAGAGAAGATACACAGGCATAAGCTGCTGCCACGTCACAAGTATAGCCCCAACGGCGCAAATGTCGATTTCGACATTAGTGTGGCATTTGTCCTTATGATACAACGCCTCCACTTCCGTGCCTCGGAACTTGCGGTTCGGTGACCCAGAATTGAGCCACTCACCAGTTGTTCCAAATTAGAGACCACTTGACGACACATCTTACTCGAGCGAAGCAGTAGAAATTTCGAAGCAAAGAGCGTTGGTTTGTCCAGCTAATTACATTATTCTGCACACACCCACATCTATTTTACAAAATGCATCACCTGAAAGAACTCACTAATGCATTCTGGTTGCTCAAATTAGGCATTGCATAGGAGTCTTCTAGCCACTGTAATGGTAGCTAGTATTTGCATGTAAGCGATCCGAAACATAAAACTCATCGCAAAATGGGCGCAGATTTATAGAAAAATAGGATGAACACATTTCTGTCAAAGCCAAAGAATGATTTCAACATTCCTCTCCCTAAATTATCCCCTCTGCGACTGTCGTGTAGGATACCGCTACCTGGAACTTCGCTTTTAATAGCAAAGGATCGTATTACTGCAATTTAGCTCGCTCAGTGCAATTCAAGCATACCCAGAACAATTTGTACAGAGGCAGAGCAAATGGTAACAAATAGTTTTACTTTGTTTGTCCACCATTGGGTACGCGGAAATGTAAGCATCCAATAAACTATAAATCCACCGGCCTCTCGAATGAACTGGATTTGACCTGCCAAATGCCATCTGCCTTGCAAGGGTGTACGAAATGCAAAAGTTTGTTAGTGAAAATCAGGAGAACATGATAGCTGTTCTGCGCAGCGTGTCCCTATACAAACTTCTCTGCCGGTTCTCCTGTTACAACACAGAGCATGAGCCGCATTTTCACAGGCCATCACATAACCTCCTCGGAGGAACGCTGTCACAAATATGTTATTGCCAAGCTAGCCACTCATTTGCGTACTTTCCACTTCTTTGCCTCCAGTTGAGCTATAAAGCATAAAATTGTCCAATATTTGCATCCTTGCCTAGTCTCTGCAAAATGCCCGCCCTACCAAACACCCGTAAGCTTGCGATTGAAACTCTCAACAAGCTATTTTATAATCGTGATGGATTAGCATGCAAAGAACCGGCATCTTCTTTGGACAACATAATCATCAATTGGGAGTGTCTGAATAGATATCGCTTGTTTGACATCGCAAGCACCAACAGTCTTCATTCTCGTCCATCTTCTTCCCACACGCTCCTTGTGCTTTGATTAAATGGGAAAAAAGACCTGCTCTCCATGTTAAGGTGGGCGCAAGGCATTGATGTCTTAGGATAAAGGAAAAACTTGAAAGGGCGCTGTATAGCAAAGTTATACTCTGAAAATAATCCGGCAATGTTCACCGACAACCATTCCTCTTCAAGTGCCACCACTTCCAATCGAGAATGTTGGACAATGCTACCACATGGCAATGCTAATTGGGCCGGCAGTGCCACGAAACACATGCATTAGCGTGGGCACAAGGCTTCTGTCGGCTTGACATGCAGCTGCAATAGTTCGCAGCACGAAGAATGAATCCTCTTAAATTGGCAGAACAGGAAAAGCATTAACACGCTATTGGCGGACAGGAAATAGAACAACACCAATTTATTCTATCCACCGAAACCACCTAGCTGATTCGCCAATGCCTTTCAAGATGGCTTTCCTTCCCTTTCTTTTCTTCTCAATCGACCTCACTCTTCTTAGTTCTACAGTCGCAACTACTTTGTCACGAATCTCCCGGTGTCACAATTCTTACAAAGCTTTCCTGCTTAAGTGCGCAAGACATATAAATGGAAAGTTTGCGTCCTATGCTCTAGCATCTCCTTTCCCTTTATCAACCAACTCAAATCATTCTTATTCTTTCCTCGTCCTTCAATAGGCACACTTATCGAAGCCCACTACCCTTTGAATGCCACTTTTAGCGCACAGAACAGTAATGCCTCATTTCCCTGCTTTAAATCACCTCTAAAGCGCTTTCATTCCTACCCACATGTTTAGTAATTGTTTCTATATATAGGTGCTGCAGGTACCTCAATGACTTAAGGAGGACTTTATTGTCTGCATATGACACAGTGCCTATTCTTTGCATGTGAAGTTGTTATCAAGTATAGCCTCAATTTGGACAGTAGAAAATGCTGGCTGTTTCAGTGTTCACAGTGAAATCCTATCACTTCCAATATCAATTTTTTGTGGATGATTGCGATTTTTCTGTGCAGTGTTGCGCTAAGCTACTTTATCCTCATTATCCGCACTGCATTCATTTCGATACATCATCTACTCATGTTTCCTTGCTAATTTCCCAACGGTTTAATGGAGGTCCACCCTTGCGTACAAAAACAGCAGTAGTAATAAGTGTGATATTCTCGTATTGTGCTGAGTGCATGCTCATTCACAAAGTAGTGGAGGAGTGGGTTGCAAGTTAAGGTGGCTCGTCGGGAAGCACTACGACACAAACAAATTCAATTTTGTTATATTTTTGTTTAAAACCTAGTGACTTGTAGATCCACATTCAACTGTCTATGTGGAGAGATTACTGTGCAAATGTGCAAGCCATCTAAACCTTCGATATGGCATAAAGTTACACAATGCAATACGTTCAGTGCAAAATCTTTCACGATTTACGCAAACTATCTTTGCATTAAACGCCCTTGCCTTACGAGAGCATAAATTGAGGCTTAAGTTAAAATTAACGTAATCATCACCAAAAACATACGAATTTTGATCAAAAATAAGCGTATGTTCGCGTCCCACCATACAATCCTTGCCAAATGACTAAAAGCAAAAGGCACCAAGGCGTTTCAAGAAGCACTCATCGTAAATAAGGTCTAATAGACTAAGGAACACTCACAGACATGATGTGAACACGCATGATCTATCATCGCCTCGAGCGTCGGGCATCCCGCGAAGCACTCTGTGCAGTAAAACCGTGTTTCGAAATTCGCCATTCTTTGAACTGAAGCATTGTAAAATTGGACATAAATTTTAAATATTGCACGAATAGCCAGAGCTACGGCTGAGGGGCAGCTCACACGAAGAATTTATACCAAAATATAACAAGCTTTTACTTACACATATGTGTTACGATGAAGTGACCGAGAAGATAAGAGAAGTTTGGGAATGGAAGCAAGCACAGACAGCACACATTGTGATTTCGGACTATTTTGAGATTCAAAAGAAAGTGTTTTAACACATAGGAGGGTACAAGGCATTAACAATGGTGAGGTTTAGCAATTTTTTTCACCTTTTTGCTGCCACAAGATCAGCCCGTAGGTTCTGCGAGACAAATGGCAAATCGGACAACGCAGATTCAAGGTTGCTAAAACGCTCCAAGCATAAGTAAAATGAGTGATAAAGTTGTGCTGCGCCTCACTCGACTCGACCATTTTTGCACGATCCATCCTCATTTGGATTGAAGCGAGAGCTGTTCTACTTTATGCATCTTATTTATTAACAACCTGATGCAAAATAAATACACATAAGCACAAACACTTATGCAATGCACAACCCCCACTTGTGTGCGTGCTCATGTGCGCAGACATACATGCACACAAAGTGCATCAAAGAATAAACGGCGCCTACCACGATGTGCGATGCCTAAATTGGCGATCCCAAAGGACAAGAAATACGTCTCATCTCCGTTGTCATGCATTTGAAGGACGGAAACTGCCGACTGCTCAAAACCCTGCAGAAGTGTATACGACCGATTCAATGAGTGAGCGATGGACCCCGTGGATCTGTCCCCAACGCTGTACGTGATTAAAATGCAGAGGAGCGGTCGTCTTTGCGTGTTTAGCCACAAATTTGGTTAGCGTAGGCGTTTGGTTGAAGTTTGCCTCACTTCAAATGCTTCCTTCTCTGTAATGTTCTTCAAAGCATTCACTGTTGAGGAAGTCTTGATGAATTCAATAAACTGGAAGGCGGTAATTTGTTACGCCTGGGCCGTAACTGCATTACTTTTTAACACTAAGGCGTAAATAATCATCTTCCTAGACTACAGACCGTAAGGATTCAATAATGGTTTTAAGCTGCCATTCTGGGTAGTCAGAAATTTATGCTTGCTGGTTGTTTTCATCAGATGTCTTTCCACTGCACCCGCCATCTCCGCTAGGCATTAAGTTGTGTCATGAACCGGCACAGCGTGATGCTTGCATAGTTTGGGTTTGTGGCTGCTTGCGAACGCCAAGTTCCGGACTTATACTAGGAATCAAGAATATAGAATTTACCTTGCAAGTGCTGCTCTCTGGTGGCCAGATGTAGATTCAGACTTGCAATCAACTGCAGTGAATGAGTCATTTGTTTGTACAGGCGACTATTACACCATAGAAGTAAATTCAGTGCTTGACCCTTCAAGTTACGTTTGGGTATCAGTGTACCCTCGTGAAGAGTGAGACTTCTCGCAGAGTTAAGGATTGTCTTATAAGGTTAGAGAGTGGCAGACTCAGCCAGTTAATCTTATTTTCTCCTACATTATGGTGCATCGAAGTTACACTTGGACAATTGACGCCTCCGATTATAATCATTGTAGGGGGTATGGACTAGGAAAGCACCAAGTTGGAAGTAAATTAATCGATCTTTTTCCCTGCATTTCGACTCCGTATTCTCAACTGTTTAGTCTCCTCTACCAATTCCTCACAAACCGCAAGAGAGCAAAGGCGTTGAGCATGGGCCTTTCAAATTGTTTGCTGTTTTACAGTGGTGCAGTCACCCCCGATGATAGTCTTTGAATTGATTGTGAAAATTGGAGGCCAGGAGTAAGGCGCTTGCTTTTTCCCTACTTCAGGGAATAAAATTGACATTTAAAAATGCGCAAATTCGCATTGCCTTTATTCACAACCTTTGCATTAAAGCTTCGTTCAGTTTATTGTATGCACGAACGTGGATTTTAATCGTGGTCATTTTGATGACAGTTATTGTTAATCTCTGAACTCTCTATTCGCAATGCTGTCTCATTTCTGTTTGCTGTTGCTCTGGATTGCAAAGTTAGTGAAGGGTGACTCATGCTTGACAATAATCTGTGGCAGCAGCTTCCTTGGTTCCACTAATGGACCATACCTAAAAGCTGACTTACTTGTTGTCTTTGCCTTAATGGAAATTGACCATTTTATCAAACCTCTCTTATGAGCAAGTTTCAAAGCACGTCTCTGGTGTGAGCGTTGATAAATGTCATTAATGACGAGGAGTCTCGTTATGCTTGGTGAATCGCGGAGTAGCTTTAGGAACAGGAGAGTGCTCACTGATCAGTGCTCCGTTGCGTATGCGACAAGTTGCGCTTGCATTAATGCGAGTCTCACCAAACAAAACTCCCGTCCTAGAATAAAACTCACTGAGCTGTTTTTACAACCGCGTTAACGGTGAAGTGGATGGTAACCATATGGCTAATTTTAATTCGATAATTGACTTACGAGACAATCGGCTGTGCTAGTGCTGCAGTTCTGGTGCATATGTGGTGGTTCTCTGGTATCTGCTTCCTCGGTTGCCTTCACCTCGATATGCCACTCTACTGCCACCGAGCGATTGCAACGGGGGAATTTAGTTCTCGCTACTCGTAGTAGCCGGATTTGAAGGAACCAAGTATTGAAGTCGCGCCATTGCAAAGGTGTTGCTGTGGTTTCCGATGGCTTAACTGCATGGCGATAGGTCTGACGTAAAATCTCCGTTAGAGAGGCCTATGTGAAGCAAAGAGAGAGAGGGAGGGAGTAGAAGCACATGAGGTCGCAATCATGAGAGGAACACATTCAGACCCTTTCCAACGTTGAGCCAAACGTAAAGAGCTTTTGTGATGGAAAGCACTGAGTAATAGTCAAATAAGTCGCATAGGAACACGTTAAATTTGCCTTCAATTAGCTATAAAATAATGGCCGATGACAAGCCGAATCGGGCAACACGCACATGCCGCATCGATGCTTGCCAGCTTAGAGTGAAACAATTAACCGTAATCGTCAACTACGTTGAAGCAGTGGAACAGAGTTTTCGGCCACTGTAGCACTAAGAAGAAAAACGTGCAGTGTTTGCCAGCATAAATCTGGATGTATAATGCCGAAAGGCCATCCGCAAAGACTTTACACTTGTCGTGATGTTAGCATTTATTAATTGATAGCCTGTAACCTTTTCAAAGTCACACGTTGCTTGTATGCTAAAATAAACTTCTTGTAGAAGGACCCGAAAAATGGTGAGATCCAGATTGTTCAAGTATGCTATAAAAAGTAGTAAATAGGTACTAGAAGTTTAAAATACACTTCATTGCAAACGATCAAGCAGCTAGCAGAGGAATGTTTAAAATGGTTTACATAGGACTCGCGATTCCCGGCACTCAGTGTCATGCAAAACATTAGTAACTAAGGCAGGAGGAATCAATTGCCACCTCGCTAGTATGCACTCTTTGTGAACAACACTTACTACCCATAAAACTTGGGAGAGGTTGGTTATGCAACAGAAAAGGTCATCTAAAAGGGTCACATAAAGGCAGTGAATGCAAAGCTGTGTTCAGTATGTTATGGCTAGGCCCAGCGGGTACCACGGCTGTCCAAATATCCAATATGCTCACATCACAGTGTTGGTAGACCTATTCCGAGAGGAGGACGGAGTGCGCTTAGTCTTTATGCTCCAGAAAAGTACTTCCTTCATTCGGCACTGGTGGGAAAACAGAAGACCGCAAAAACCCACGAAATGGTAAAATTTGTTGCTTTGGAGCCCATGACGCCTATCGCTTTTGTGCCAGTTCATGTGACATCGCTCAAGCGATTTTAAAACCTCAGCTACGAATTTTCCTTAAGGGTACCATTAGTCTGTTTCAAGAAAGCTAACAAATTCAATTGTTATAAAATGATGATTTACATGCACCATATTGTTCTGTGCAACCTCAAAAATAATAATGCCTTCTTCTACTGACTCCTCATTGAATGCATTGACTTGGGTAAATTCCTACTAAGCTTCATTTAAGGATTATTATATGCGTTTGTAAGGTATGAATCTCACAGCCAACACCTTAGCGGAAAACAGACTCAAATGGATAAACGTTGTATATTTCCTCTTTGAGTATCTTACTAGCCATTATTTGAATTTTAACCATTGAAATTCTAACATTTCGCTGCTTTATTTGTTGAATGCTCTGCAATAACACAAAAGCCATTCTACTGGTCACCAGTCAACTACCATTGGACTGAGTTGACCATAAAATTTAAGTAATGCTACTCAAAAATGATTTGCGGAGCACATCTTAAAATAAGTTATGACCTGGTTTTGTTTTCATGTGCACAAAAAGGCATTTACTTGTTTTGGTTAGGAGAAAGCATAGCTAATCACCTTTAGAAAATCATCTAAGCCCGTAGATCAGATAGCTTAGCAAAAATTGCGCCCCTAGGTACACTAAAAGCCACATTCTGGGACTGATATCGGGGATATTAGGCAGTTATATCTTGCTAGCTTGTCAATGAATCTCCTCATTTTGCATCAGTAGTCATAACCCCTACAAATGACGTCCAGTTTAAGGTAGGTAATCAAACTTTCCATAATTCAGTTATATGCTGTCCAATGTATATACTCCATGTTTTATAGAATGAGGTCTACCTGCATCCTTTGGCGAGCATAATTAAAAAATGCGTTAACGCAGGTGGTCACTGACTTTATAATCTCTGTAGCAATTTTGGTGTTGTGCAAGTCTGTAATGACATGATAAATTCAAATTCTAAATACAGATACATATTTAGTAACAAATTGGGTGGAATTTTAGCCAATAACATATGGTCTTGCACAATACTCTGGTGTGGAAATTGTGATCCTTTAATCCATGGTGAATATTTTTGAGCTTACTTGTTCCACAAATGGATTTAGCCTATTGAAGCAAATCTCTTCGTCAGCCAAACCTGCAGGATTGCCACGGCAATGCGCAAATACAGCCCGTGACAAAAGGAGGACTCAAGCAACTACTGGAATTTGAATGCATAGTTTTGTAACTATTTCCATCCAGTGGACATTACACATAGTTACTGTACAAGCAAACGCCACCATTTATATAGCACATGTGCATGGCAGAATATAATACAACTATTGCGTCTTTCTGCTGCTGCGTTTGTAAACACTGAATAAGACGACGTAACTACTTCTATTCCACTGGCTCTTCTCATACAAATCTTTTGTTTTAACACATTCACGTTGTGCTTCAGTTGGATGTCAATAGCAGCGAGCTTGCATCTACATTTTGGAAGTGGTTCAATCTTGACTAATTCTGTAACGCTATCTGATCTCTGGGTCGGCCGGCTTTATTTAAAAGCACACCGGACCTCCGATTACCAATCAACAGCTTTAAATGACTCAAATGTCTTTGTTGATGCAAGTAGACAACGACTGGAATAATATTTTTAGGTATTTATAGCATGATCAAGAAAAGCAAAGCCTTGTGGATAGCGTACTTATTAAGATAAAGCGATTTAAACTTTTAAACTTACATTTAAAACAAACTTATATTCTTCAACCTCTGTCGTAGTTACTGTTGCCTCTGGGAAGTTATTTTGTCTGCTTTAGGATAAACGCACGCCAACCTGAATGGGAACAGAGGAAGTGAAGTAGATAAAAAATTTGTTATAATTAACCGAAGTAACGCATTTGATTGGTTCTATACGCAACAAATCCACTAGCTTTATAGGATACATTGCATTGGAAAAAAAGACAAAATGCTTACGATATTAATGGAGGCGGCTTAGGAGGAGGCTTATGAAAATCGTCATTGATAGATGGCCAACAGCCTGTTGTCTTTACGTTGCCTTCAAATTCAAAAAGCCGCGGTATTCAACACGGTAGCCTTCAAGTTCATCTAGTATTTCCTTAATCCCCTCACTAATGTGGATTCTGAAGGCTGAAGCAACACCAATGTAATTTTGAATCCTGGCTGGCGGGGAAGATAGTAAAGAAAAGTCATGCTAGCCGGCTTCAGACGACTCCATTTTGGGTCCCCGATTAACAGTACTACCAAAACGACAAAAACGAGGCATAGTAAGCCCAACGCCACCAGCAACACAGGGTTCTAAGTGGGACCAAAAAAATTTTGTTGCAATGTTGGCTCCTATTATAGAAGTAGGAGCGGTTGCTTCGTTCAGACTACCAGATCGGCAATAACCTTGTACACTAAATGTATAAGAAGTTACCATCATTAGCAATGGGCACACACCAACAGTTTGCATGGTTCCATGGTCATGGATCAAAATCGAGCACAAGCTTTGATTGTCGAAAAGAAGACTGATTGTATCGCACAGCATAAACAGCACCACGACGCATGTACATGCATATCTGATTAATGACTAAAGTGGAATGTTAAAGCTCAGCTTTATTGTACACTTCCTACCGGCAAATGCAGCTTCATTCAGGTCCCTGGATGGAAGCTACATTCTGGGACTTATGTCGGGCATATTTGGTGGTTATATCTTGCTGCCGCACCAATGAAACTCTTTAGTTCGCATAAGTAATCAAGATCTCTACAAATGACATGCAGTTTTAGGTAGGCAATCAAGCTTTTCTACTTCATTTCCACACTCTCCAATGTGTGTTTCATGCTTTCTAGGATGAGGTCTATCTGCATTTTGTGGCGAGCATAATTTTAAATGTGCTAACGCAGGCGGTCACTGACTTTGTATCTCTGCAGCAATTTTGGAGCTGTGCAAGTCTGTAATGACTAAATGAATTTAAATTCTGAACATAGATGCACATTAATGACAAAATTGGGTGGAAATTTAGCCAATAACACATGGTCTTGCACATAATACTCTGGTGTATAAATTATGATCATTTGATCCAAGGTGAATTTTGTTTTGAACCTATTTGTTCTACAAATGAATAAAAATCAAGCAAACCTGAGATTTGATTTGACCTATTGAAGCAAATCTCTTCGCTAGCCAAACCTGCAGGATTGCCACAGCCATGTACACATACAGCCCGTGACAAAAGGAGGAGTTAAGTAACTACCGGATTTCGAGGGCACCGTGATGTAACTATTGTTATCCAAGTAGGTATTACATACAGTTACTGTACAAGCACACGCAGCTATTTTGCTGTTTTTTTTACCACATATGCACTTTTTAGGTGGAGTCGGAGGCCCAACACCCGTAGATTGGACTGTTTTATCTGTCCTTTACCCTAAATAATGAGATGCCTAGAAGAACTCGGCCTTCCTATAGCAAAGTGGAGAGGAAGGAGGAGGAGGAAAGGGAACATTCCGCTACAACAATCATTACGTCTTTCTACTGCTGAGTTTATAAGCACTGAACGAGACTGCGTTACTATTCCCATTTCACTAGCTTGTCTCATGCAAATCTTTGTTTCAGCACATCCGCTTTGTGCTTCAGTTAGATGTCCATAGCAGGAGACTCGCATCTACATTTTAGAACTGAGTCAGTCTTGACTAATTCAGCAACTTCATCTGATGTCTGGGTTGGTCAGCATTATTCTAAGGCACACCGGACCTCGACCACCAATCAGCAGCTCTAAATAGAACAAATGTCTTTGTTGGTGCAAGTTGACAGCGACTGAATTAGTATTTTAAGGTATTTATATTGTGATAAAGGAAAGTAAAACTGTAGGAATAATGTTAATGAGACAAAGCAGTCTGAAATCTTTTAAATTTACAATTAAAAGAAATGTGCATTTCTTTGCCCCTAAAAGGGTATTTTGTCTGCTTTAGGATAGACGCACCCCAATCTAAGGGGAACAGAGGGAGTAGAGTAGTATTATGCCACATAGTACGATGGTGGTTGCAATTAGAATAACTAAGCGATGGGGACAATTTAATTCAGAATTTCTTTAGCTGGTCATGTGCGTTAAACAACTTTTATTGATGGGCAAACACAGGTGTTGATGATGCATCCAATGCATCCACTTCGCGGTGCCAAACGAAAATGTGAGTCTAAAACGACCAATTTGTCGGTTGGAGTTACAAATGTATGGGACATTTTTTCCACTTTTAATGGGCGAGCAATATTTGTGCGCGTAAAAAACGTGTTCCAGCTTACCTTAATCGGAGTCGAAGCGACCCGCGAATACCTATCTGCATTCCTTGAATTTGCAATTCATTCCAACCTCCATTATTGTCGCTTCCACAGAATTTTTTGCACGCGAGGTGCATCGAGTTATTTGCTTATGGCTAAAGCTCTCAGAAGTATCCTCAAATTGAGGACAACCTCAAGCGATTCCCGAACACCGATAATTTGTTTTACTCGGTCACTCGTTCCACTTGAACGGTGTAAGGGAGAAAAGGCATACAATCAAAGGATGGCAGTATGAATACAAAATTTTTGGGTTCGTTGTGCTGCAACAGCAGCAGGGATGCACATAAAATGGATTAGAATGGCTAAGGAAAAAGAAGCGGCAGTAGTGACAAATTCCGCATGGCCCCTCAGCAGGGGCGTGGTGCTGGATAGCCTTTTAGGTATTTTCACGGCAGCTAACAAGATTTGGAACATGGTTTGGGGTTTTGCACTCCCTTGAAACAACCGTCTCGTGAATCAGCACACACAGTAACACAGTAACCAGAGGTAAACCAGACTGCTTGCAGGTTTTAAAAAATGTTCTTGTCCCATGGGCAAAAAATGAAGAAAAAGTTCCAGTGAATTGCTCTTCCTCCCACTTCTTCTTTGCTTTGCATTCCATTATGTTAAGAAACATGGCGATCGTGCACTATAATAAGACCTTACAGAAAATAAGAAATGATGAGAAGTTCCGATCATGGTCTTGTCCATTCCTTAGAGATTCCAGCATTTGCCGAGAATGGTAAATTTCTAAACAAAAGTTGTTAATAACACATTTTGATTTCTCAGATAGGTGGCTAAACCTTATTGTAGGGCTTAATAAATAAGCTCCTTAAATGATTTAACCTGTCAGTTTACAAATTACTGCAGTACATCGGAATCCTCTGACGTCTCGAGTAAATTTCGTGATGTTGAGAGTACGTTTGTTTGACAAGGTGCTAAGTGTCCATACAGCTTATTATGCTCTTTAAATGCAGATTAAACACTGTGGGTCGTGCTCTCACAAGCCAGAAGGAACGCGAAGATTTGTCTGACATCTGCTAGGGGGTCAACGCACACGCCGGCTGAGTGATTCGACGCCAAGCCTTAGCAGCGTTTGAGGGCTTGCTAAAATATAGGTTAAGATAGAAGCATTTGGAAATGATTTGGGTTCCGACTGCACAGCTCTGATATTTTGCTTATGGTTCTGAAGCACACTGAATATGAAACAGCCAACTGTGCTGAACGGGTTTAAGGTAAGTTTGAACTACGTCACTTCTTACTTTTACTAAAACCTGGGGGCACAATAATTCTCACGCTTTTCTAAAGTGTTAAAAGGTTTTTATTATTTTGATTACTGCAAGCAGGCTGCTTGCCGCTTAAACTCCATTGATAAGAGATTGCACTACGCATATAATGGATTCGCATAACCAATTGAAACAAGCTAATATGGGATAACGCGATGCCTAATAGCGTAAAAATTTAGCCGCTGCAGTTTCCGCCTATCGCAACCAAGCTAAGCTATAACGTACAATGATGCATACAGCTATTCTATGTAGATATTTCGTTTGCAGCAGCTTAAATCACTTCTGTAACGATGAGACATGTCATGCAAACATAAGCTCCAGTACTGTTTGCAATTTCTAGGTGCTGCAAATCTGGATACATTCTAGCACTGAACCCTCAATGCTAGACGGCTACTTTCGATTTTGTTTGATTACTAAACTGATCGTTGTGGCACCTTCATTTTACTTAAGCGCGTTTGCTACCATGCTCCAAAACATACATCCACCGCATTGTTATTTACTCTTTCGCAGACAAAACAATTTGAACTTCACCATGGAATGATATTTTCCCGTTTACAATGAAAGTGCGGAAAGGGTAACACATGCCCATGCCAAGAGTTGTTTAAAAATGAGTTCAAGAGGGATCAGCTGCCAAGTGGGATGGACTACTCACAGCTCGAGAGCTAAATCTTTTTTGAACCCACCGGATATTTTTAAATTGGGCAGATGAATAAAGGCAGTAGTAAGTGTTTAGTTGGTCTGTGACTGTAGGTGCGATGCATTACTTGAACTTGATTTATGGTCAGTCGAGTTGCCAACATATGCAGTACAACTGCTTTAAGAGGGTCTCTGTGCACAATGTCGCATTGGCCGATCATTCCAATCGGTTGTCACTTCGACATCTTCCAGCTACAATGCAGCCTCATAAGCTAATATCTCGTTTATCGCACTCGCGTCTTAAGTGTGGTGTGGCTGCTCATTCCAGCGGCCACTCTTCGCATAGTTGTAGTTAAACAGACAAGAGAGCTAGATGGAAATCGTTGAACCAACTGCAGTTTAACAGATAATCCCTTAGTAGAAAGTGGTGAAAAACTAACCGCTTACAGCACTTGTAGGCAAGTGATTATGCAAGGCTTTGAAAGGGTAAGTATTAGGTCTTTTCAAAAGAGGAGGAATTACGTTTATAACGCTGCATGTGCTACTATAAATGCAATCATTATAGCAGCTCTTCATCATCATCACTGCATACTTCTCACCTCTACGTTGCGCTCGTGAGATCTACATCAAGCGTTAAGACGGCTACCACCGGAGTGATCTACAGTCCTGCGGGGATCCAATTGCTAACACTATATAAGAAAAGTTAAGATCTCTGTGGTTGTTGACAAAGGTAAGTGCCAATAAAGCAAACTCCTTCCCTATTCTCCACTTTTCTTCCTTTTTGCTCTTCAATCAACCCTATCTTTGCCTGGTTTTGCCACACTCGCTTTCGACTGCCCTTGCTACTGGATCTCGGAAGATGGCCGACTTAAACGGATCCTGTAGTTCTTCTCGAATTGCATGTTACCCCATGACGTCAGTTCTGATGCTTCCACAACCACCGCTCGAATGGCATCACATTTGCTGCAACCAACTACATTCGGTTGACGCAATTGATCTTCCAAGACCTAAACAATTTAAATGTAACCACCATGATACAAGAGTCAATGGGCACTGCATCTTATAACACAACTCTTACAGGTGGCAACGTAAAGGTTTGCACAATAACCAGCCACTTTTCATTTCTGCCCTTTGCCACTTTTCACAGATATCCCTCCTTCTTTTGCATATACAGTTACCTGCGCCAGTAAAAACGATGTACACGACGCAATCCATCTTCCCCTCACCGTGAAGCATTTACCTTGATATCTGCACAAGCACCAGCTTGCCATCATTAAATTAATTTCATCGAAAACAGTCACGGTGGCTGCAGATGCTATCACAGACAAGGCAATACAATCTAATTCAAGTCCATCTTGTTATTCGGGGATATGGGTCGACGGTTCCGTTTAGTTTTACAAGGCGTAATCACTTGCAAAATCGGTGCCTTTTGTTGGTTGGTTACGCTCCTGCTGTTGCTACTGTCGTAATAGCCGCCTTTCGCAATGCTGTTGTGGACGATTTTGTACACTTAACCCAAGGTACTTTGTGCTAGAATTTGTGAACAGGGATCTAGCATGTCGTAGCCGTTGCTCTGATGGCTAGGAAGGGATGGTGAGGAGGAGTCGCCATCATTTCGACAGTAGAAGACATGCAAGGAGGGTGAACCACTCACTTCTACAAGGTTGCAGGTTTGCTTTCGGCACTTTGTCCTGTTTGAACAATGTCGCGAGTTAAAGTGCTGCAACTATAAAACACTAATGAAGTGGGAGCTGGTACTCCTAACTGGAAGATAAGAGTTTCCACACGCTACAGATGCCTCTTCACGCTCTTCCCAGCTACGATTCCCCAATCAACAGCATGCACGCGCTAATCTTATTAGGCGACATTGAGATGGACGAGGAAGTGGTCTGGTGGCTTATAAGTCCACTAACACCAAGCAGCAATAAAAACCGAAGTGTAAAGTTAAGGAAATCGAGGTCCGGCGGAGAATGCAGATGTGCTAATTACGAGAGCGGGTTAAGTATATAAGAGGGGTGAGAGTGTTGGATGAGAGTGTTTTTTACTAAAACACACTAGCTGTTAAACCTTGCAGACCACCAAGCTTAACTAAGGTGGCCAGCAGCATTGCCTCACACCTGCGAGTTTACATCATCAAATTGAATTGCAATCGACCAGTCGACGCCGACCACCCACACATTGTAGACAAATTCGTGGGGGATCCTGCAAAATAATCAGCTTAGATATACGTCAAAATTGTAATCGACGCCTCATCTGTTAGTTCACCAAAATCCCATCTTTCGACGAAGAAAACGTGAAATATATCCTTAGATCTGCTGTCGATAATTCATTAATGCTCACTACAGAGCTCAACTGTAACGTCCAGAGGCTCCCTTTACGGTAAAAGAAGGCGCAGTACTAGGGCAGAATACATATAATCTAGAAACAGAGGACTTGGGGGCTGTTGGCACGGTCCGAAGGCCGACCAAACGGCTAGAACAAGATGGCTACCCAAGTGACCTAAACCGGTAGTTCGAACAAACAAAATACTACACAACGATTCAAGATTGTAATTTCAAACTTGGGTGAATAGGGCCAGGATTCGAATCCAACTCGTACCTAGAGGTAAAGTTTGGCTGTTTAGTTAGCGGCTTAAACGTACCACATAAATCACTGATTTTCACTAAACTTCTCTAGCCGCTATTCCCATTGACACTGCCTGGCAATAGCCACCTTCCCCAATTTCATCATTCAATTAAATAGCACCAAATTTTCTTTTCAGGTACGTCGTCACAAATTTTTGCTTTTTGTAAGATAAAATCATTTTTCACATTTCCTGGTTGCATATTATATTTCCTGTTTCGAAAAGGAGATTCGTTCTATGAACTCTGACAAAATTCATGCTATGCTACTCGTTTAAAGGCTCTAGAAAAAGCATTTTTACACGAAAGCATGAGTATTGCAAAGTGAAAGACCAACCAATGGATCCATCCTGACCGCGAGATGTGTTCGGTTTCATGTGCACTGATGTAAACACACCTCGTCTCAGGTGCTATAAAACAATGCTTACCGTACACTTACGTGTTTTGAAACTCAATGCAGCAAAGCAGGCAAAACTCAGAGCCGTCTCTTTCCATCTTTCTTTAGGTTATTCATCGCAACTTCTTCGCGGTTGTTTAACGCTCAGAATTATGAAAAGGAGTAGCACAGTATACAGCTTTGCCGATGTTAGGACATGCCAGATGTAGAGGTGGGTGTTTGAAGAGTAGAGCGACGAAGTATGCATCTAGTCTTTGCAACGTCCATTTTTAATATCTGCTATGCTGCTACTGTAGTGATTTGCATCGCTGTTGGTTGGTAAGCGCGAGCAATGCTGATTGGAGGAGAAAGCCTTGGAAGAAACGAAGACAGATCAAATAAGGAGATGACTATGTTCACATCGACTATCTCCGATATATGTCACGCTACCGACTGGCGTTGTAATTTTAGGGGCCAACTAATATCTGGCAGCCAATCTCCCAATCTCCAGCACAAATCCGATGCATTTTTTTGATCTAACATATGCAGAGGATCATTTTCAAAATCACTGCGAAAAGATGGTGGCTTTGATTGTTTAGATGGTCTCGTGCATGCTAAAAATTCCAGATCATGAGCAGGCACACAAAAGCCGTGGCTGGATTTAAAACTCTCTTGCGAAGATTTGAAGCTTCAAAAGCCTAAAATTTTCCTGACATTAAGAGTTACTTCTTCTAAGCATACGGGAAGCCATGGCCTATTACTGCTTGGCAATTTGTTATTAATTTGGCTTTCTGCCAGCAATCATACAATTTAGAATAACGTCAGCAAAGATGCCGAAATGTTGTTTCATTTTTGCAGTTATTTGAGGCGCAATAATTTCTGACTACTTCACGTTCCTAATCAACTAAAATGGTGACACTTTTAGCATTATGAGTATCATGATATGGAAAGTTTTCACATGTATATGCTGACACATTTGTCATTATTCAGGCAATGACATTTCGAGAACAAGAACCTTCCAAGCTATTCACTGTGATAAACCCTAATATTAAGGCCTTGTTGGACTCATTTAGGCATTAACGCGTATTAGCTTTTAAATGTAGTTAATGAAGTAATTTCAAAGCCTCGCCACTGCTTGACTTCGTTTCATTCTCTCAACGGACTTCACAGATTGTACTGCTCTGTAGGACAACTGTTCAGTTGGGTATGTGGATTTTGAAATTTCTTCCAACTTTTAATAGGTTTCATACCCATCCTTTTCATCGTTACGCTCAACCATCGAACACTTGTTTACCTGTTAAGCGGGCATATTTCTGTCACTGTAGTCACGATACATCAAGAAGGTCAGGGGCGCTCTGAACGGTCACAAATGGTAGGACGATTGACGACTTATGTAGCGCAACGCGCGTATGGGTATCTGCACTGCAAAACAGACGGCAATATTTTGGATCTGAGGCGATGCAGCTTGGGGAATGATCCATCGAAAGCTGCAGAGACTCACTTCCCGCCTCTCTGGCACAGCACTACCGAAAACTAAAATGCCAAACTGAAGAAGAGGCTAATAAATGCACCACATATTACAACAAGCATCTTAAAAGGCGTTGTACATACGCCTACTTTTACTCGAAACTGCCTCATGATTATGCCCATTGGGAAATCGCCTTGGATGCCTTGAATCATATGTGTAAGCGTTCGCTCAAATCACCACAAGTCATTTATCGCCAAAGTAGTGTGCGATCAAACCATGGAGTTCGAAATTGAGGAGGTCATCTGTTTGCGTAGATGCTGCAAGCAATCGCCACGAAAGATGCCGCTCAAAATAAGTCGCAGGATAACGAATGTGTGCCTAGTGCTTCACGCCTTGGAGCATTTACCGATTGATTGCGCGAATTGGGCACCCTAAAATGATGCACGACAAAACTTACCCTTGCGAAAGCAGGCGGTATTCTTCATAAGTTTATTTCATTTAGCCTAAAGGATCATGGACAGTGTAGCAGGAAGTGTGCTTTCAAGGCGGTAGCATCCACTGCTGTCGATGGCATGCTTGAACCCGCCTCTCGCCACCAACCAGCACGATTTGTCAGACGGGTCACTTTTCCTTATTATACGGTGCGAAAGTGTGAATTCAGAAAAGGGTAGCCCTGATTAGCCAATGCTACAAAAGTCGCGCTTACCTAGTTAAGCCCGTTCTCGACAAAACACAGTGCTGGGCAGAGATAATGAGCGTAGAACAATCGGGAGGGTAAAAGACATTCCCTGTAAAATAAATATCGGGTTACGTGAGACGGTAGTAGCTATTAGTTGGACGCGCTAACAAGATAAAGCACAAATAATTTCTGCCTCATTCTTTGCCACATTGGCCTCCTCTTCGAAACGCTGACACAATCAACCCAACATGCTGGGAGGATACCTGCCTGCGCTACCTCACCTATGGGGTCACCAGTTCCTTATTGTGAGGATAGGGTACAAGCAAATGCTTCAAGCAACCAATCAGAGCACACTGGGTCGGCAGGCGTCTCTTTGAATCCATTTGTTAGCTTCAAAGCGATTTTGACGTCTGGCATTAGCCAGCTGACACCATCAGACTGTTTTCCAAGTGGGCTAGAGAAAAACGTCCTCTTGATTAATGACAGCAGGTGACAATGCGATGAGTGTGATGGCGAAATGGATGCGCAGAACCTGTTTCAGGTATCGTGACCAATGTTTCACAGGCATTTCGAAAAGAGGCAAATCAGGAAGTTTAAGAAATCTGTGCAGTTGGGAGCGTTACAAGCGCTTAAAATATACTTCATGAAATGCACGCATGAGACAAAATATCAAACTGTGCACAGGGTTGGTTCGCCGCCAAGAGTGACGCACCACACATTGAGTTGAAGAGAGCGAAATGGCTTTAGTTAAAAATGCAGGAGCCAACAACCATTCCTCTAGAAATAGGCATTAAAGTATGGACTGGTATAGTCGATGGGGTAGAATTTGCAATCCTTTGAAGAATTCTACTGTAGTGGACTCGAATCAAAGCCATAAATAGATAGTAAGCACAGCTGTTGACTGTTGTAGAGGATAAGCGTACTGAGTGTCCACATCCGATGTCGCGTTATGCTTCTCAACGGATCTCAATCTTTTGGATTTTTTTAATTCAGCCGTATATGGACCATCTTAAAAGGGAAGACTGTATAATCTACCTTGATGACATCCTTGTCTTCGCCATAGACATGCAGGAGCATAATGCTAGCCCGTAAATAGTGCTGGTACGCCCCGGATACGCTGGACTGACCCTGAATCCAAAGAAATGCCACTTTCTTTAACGTTTGGTTGCATTCCTGAGGCATTCAGTCCTGTCAACTGGGTTGGCGGTCATCGAAGACCTTACCAACCAAGTGAGAACGTAGCTGACACAGACCAAACGGATGGAGCTCCGCAGCATATTCGGCTTGGCATGCTGCTACAGACGTTTTGTCAAAGGCTTCGCCAAGATCGCCGGTTCTCTGCACAAATTAACAGAGAAGCAGGAAAAAAAGAATTCTAAGTGGGAGAATGAACATGATGAGGCATTTAAGGAACTGAAGCGCAGCCTCTGCACCGCTCCGGTCCTGGCCTTACCCAACTTCGAGAACGATGTACCCCGCTTTGTACTAGACATGGCTACCAGCGACGTAGCCCTGGGCGGGGTGCTATCCTAACGGAATAAATAAGACAGGCAACACATCATCGCATACGCCAGTATCGGACTCAATAAAAATAAGACGGAATAGTGCGACGGAACGCGAACTGCTCGCCATCTCTACAATGGTTCGGCACTTTAAACATTACCTGGTAGCGAAACAGTTCATTGTGGGAACGGACCACCAAGCGCTTATCTGGCTAAGAACAATGAAGGAGATTGACTGCTCAGTGGCGATTCACTGTGCGACGGTCATTTTAGCCTCATTTCGAAAATACCTGTGAGTACCAGTTAAAAGCACCTGGCACAACGAATTTATTAACTATTTGACTAATACAATAAGCACACCGTGGGTGTCATCCTAGACGAGTTTAGCCATCTGCAAATTTGTTGACATCTTGAGTGCACCAAAATACGTATACGGCTTGGAAGCGAGGCAGAAAATCAAATCTTTTTTCTCGGGAGATCAAAAATACATTTGGCAGATTCAAACATATGATCTATGAAAATAATGTTTTGAATTAAACTTGTCGATAACAAGTCGAAGATGTGATGATATGGAAACGGATGACTGTATGTCCCCCCATCCAGCCCCATTTTCGCTTAATCAATTTGTAGAGCCATTGTAAATTCATAGTCGGTTCCTTTACGGCACAAAAGAGCTTGGGGGCCACCGGTCTCGGGTCCTGACAGTGATACCAGGGTGGAAATAAATTCTTCAGTAAAACAAGTGATCTTGCACTCAGCTAAAAATTTGAACCTCTTAGCGGCCATTCCACAGGCGCTCCACCGCAGTCTCAGTTCAGATAATGCCATCAGTGTAATTCAGCGATCACGTCCCACTAACCCGTGTTAGTCTTGATTGGTGCCTTTGTATCATGAGCCAGCATGACCGACCATTCTTGCCTAACAAATGCTACACCAAGAATGAAAAATGCTGTAACTACTGCCTGGTGGCTACTGAGTTTGCAAAAATGAATCGGCCCTCACCACGAAAAGACACACAAATAATCAAACGGTTCAGCAATGCTAGTTTGCATACAAAGTTTCTAAAGCGCTTGACATGCCTCCATAGCCTTAAACCCAAATTGGTTTTAGTTGGCGACGACCTGATTAAAGGTGCCAAAGATCGTACCCATTCCATTTCATCTCGCGCTGTTGATTCCTTCCAGCTAAGTGTCAGCTGTCAGCCAGTTAGAAACTCACTGAGACTCCTTTTGCATACGTCTCTGTGTAGTGATGTGGGTATCTGGTTAGACACACACCAGGGTTCCAACCACTAAAACACCTGCTGAAGCGAATCAGTTAGAGATTCCGCATTGTAATAATCGACTCTGAAATGCTTAAACTACCACGCAGCTATAATTTGAGGTGAATAGAGATGGTAGCTTTGATGTAGACTGCAATCGCGTTCTGTCTAGCCGCACCATCTGTAGATGGCATTGCAAAGAGCATAGCGAAGTTCCACTCAGCACCCTTGCCTTCCAACAAAACCCTCCCTCCTCCATCGCGCTTGCAACAATAACACGCTACTTTGCCAACACCTCTTCACCGACACATCGAGGCTGGTCTAGAAGGTGGGTGTGTACCCATGTGCCACTCATTCTCGCTTGTCTGCCTGGCATCGGTCTTAGCTTCGCTGTGTATATCTGCCCATGTAAAGTGTCGCAAGACCAAAATCACTAAGCAAAGGGAGCAATCCTATAACAACAAATTAAATATTTCCAGTCTCGCAGTGCTATGCGGGACACTGCATAATGTAGAATCATGCCTTCCTTAGCAATCCCTGTACAATGTGTCTCCGTAAACTAGAACACTCAACATAGAGATCTTAAAGGACTCACATTGGCTTGAAATTCAGCCAACAGCCGCTCATTCCTGCCTCCAACACCGAGGCAGGAAAGCCGAATGGTGACAGGCAAAGCTTTATTTGGTGGGCGCACGGATGATGCATTTAAACGCAATGTACCAAAGTCCTACATGAACATAGGACATTTTAGTCCACTCGAGTTCAGCGAGCCTTACGTGCCCACTTATATCCACCATCAATTTTGCCGCTTGTAGATCTCTATGCACAACCCCGTCAATCTCTAGGCACATTGCATCTATTGCGACCTGGACATCATGCTGATTCAAAATTCGCAGGTTCATTATAGCTGACCGACGAAAAGACTCGCTCATATTGTCGACTGGTCCTCGGTTTTAGTGACACATGCATTCCAGTTGGTAAATCTCGCGATTCTAGTGTTGTCAAAGATCACTTAGTGTAAAAAATTAGCACAAACGTTTTTTGATTTTGCATTGTTTTTACTGGCAATTGAGTAGCGCCTGTGCCGCAGATGGCAGATGTAGCAGTCCTCCCCAGTAAAGATACGGCGTGGTTAGAAGCGCTTAACTTATAATAAATAAAACAAAAAGACGAGTTCAATTGATAAGCGTTAGTTTGTGCACCTCGTCTTTTCTCCTCCTCTTCATAGCTGCCGTGGCAACTGACCAGAAACGAGCCAAATCAAACTGACAAATCGGCTTAATGATTGCACTAAATTGGTGCTGAATCCATGGCAGAGCACAAACTCGCGAGAAGAAGAGAGCGTTGAAGAAAGTGCGAGGGAGAAAGTACCTAACAGTTGGCAATGAAGCAGTCAGCCGCCTTGGAGGAGTGTGAGGAGGAGAAGAGGTCACATAGTTTGGCTGAGCATACGAATGTGGACGTTGATTCGTTGTTCAAGGGGCATTGGTTTCAGTGCAATTTCCAAATGCTTGCAAATCCTTAGCCTGCGTTATGCGGAAAGCAAAAACTTGTAAGACTGTTAAGTTAATCTAAACATTAACCCTCTAAGCGAACCCCAAATGTGGACGTTGAGCAACATAGCTTGACCTTAGACT
The DNA here is from genome assembly GCA_001923025.3 of Taenia multiceps. NCBI lineage: Eukaryota > Metazoa > Platyhelminthes > Cestoda > Cyclophyllidea > Taeniidae > Taenia > Taenia multiceps. The sequence continues at coordinate 36,542,286 of CM010312.1, forward strand.
CAACCATCGTGTCAGCTGAAATCCGTGATGTTTGCGTCGGGAGAGTCGCAAACCGTCATGACACATCTGGCTTCCATACGACATCTGTTGCGGAGGGGATAACTGACGATAAGACATTTGTGAGGCATACGCAAGGCCTAATTTTCTGTGTGGGAGCACGGGAGACAGCTGTGATCCTTAACGGTGGCAAGATAAATCTCCCTCACTTTGCGAAGCCGCATTGAATCATTAAACTTACTTAGTGACATAACATTAGAAACTCACTCATCCAGCAGACCGATGCTCAATCAAATCACGAAACTTAATTAGGACTTGGCTCATTTGCTGGGTGGAGTCGAGGGTAGCACTTAACTACGATGCTTACCATCCCCGACTGTCGACCAGTCATATGCATCGTTGGCTGGAAATAGGATGAGAGGATCAGTCGTACAAAATAGGTTGGTGCGAGAAAAATACCTAGCTAAATGTGTCAGCAAGTTGTCACAGCTGGTGGTTTAATGCGATGGAACCAAGGGGGTCAAAATATTGCTGTGAAAACCAAAAGATGTGGCTAAGCGCGCCCTAATGAGGCAACAAAAATAAGGAGGAAAAGGCATGGCAAAATACTGCAGACAATGCATAAAAAGTAAAATAATGGGCAGATAGGCGGTGGTGGTGGTGGAGTGTGTGTGGTTTGGTTGGCCGTGGTAGTGGCAGGGTGGAGGAAGGTGGTGAGGGCCAAAGTCAGCCAGGGAGGGAGGCGTGGAGAGTGGCGCTCTCGCGACCGCCCGCGCGGCAAGAGAGAGGAGGAGGGGCGGAGGTAGTGGTGGAGAGTGGACAAGGAGGGGAGAGGAGAGGATGGGAGGTGTGAAGCGAAGCCGACTCCAGCGTCCTTACCACTTAATTGATCGGTTTTTATCTTCTCTCTCATTTTCACCCACATGCCTTTTTTCCCGTCTACCCTTTGTTCATCTCTACTTATTGCTTTGAATACAGGACGTTTTTTTGCATGCAGCCTTTTCCTCTATGGCGGCCCTGCCCTTCCTTGCCGTTCCTGTTATTCTTCTTTCCTGTGAGTAGTTTCATCTTTGCTTTTGGCTTTGCGTAAATACATATCCATAGATTTTCAATCTTCTTTGCTGTTTCCCTATAGGTAAATCCTTGATGATATGCTGGTACTAAGATCCGTCTTGCTGTCAGGCTCTGTCTGCAGTACCTGATCGTCTGTTTATATCGATGCTTTTAAGCATTTGCAGCAGCACTGTGAATGTGCAACCGCAGACAGTCAAAATAATCTATGGGGATGGAAACACCCTGCATTTTTCCACCAATCCTTTTACACCACAAAAATGCAGTGCACGGAACTATAATCCCTTCCGAATTTAAATGTTATATAGGTAACATAGTTGAACTTGAAGGCAATTTGGTTGACAAATATGTAACATGGTCAACGCACGCTGAGTGCAGATCTGACTTTAGATCGCCTGAGCTGCAGAAGCCTGACGCCAGACATAAGAATAAATAAAATAAGCACAAGGCATTATAAAGACGTCGTGAAGAAGATTGCCATTCACTAATAGGGGCAGAGGATTAGGCTCTTAAACATCTGGCTGCAACATCACCACTTTGTATCGTCACCTCGATAACACCCCGGATAGCATGAGCACTGAGGATATTGCTCAGTTGTGCTGCTAAAGTCTCGTAGTCATGGGAATTAACTGAGAGCGGCAGTCCTCAGACTGAGCATGTTGGTATTCCATGGTTATACACACAGGGATTCTGAGGAAATGTGGGCCCAGCTGGCAAACGAAGGGCTGCTATCAACACAGAGTTCATTGTGGCCCATATTGCTGCTATTCAAGGCAGGCAGAAATTTTCAGAGCAATGCATTGCTCAGATTTCAAAAATCAGATCACAACAAATGTTTCTCTTAATTGGATTCTAACTTGGTCTTCGAAACATTAATTATGCTTCAGGAATAAATAAGTCCAGAGTCAAATTCTGATCCACTTTATTGAATAGAACGGTGCCCACATGTTTGCCTGACATAAGGTGTGCACAGCTTTACATCTGTCTTTTATTAGTACTAGTAAAATGACAATTTCCACAGGTGCAGCATTACCATAGTTTAAAACAACTTCTTTATGAACTTTGCTGTCAGAGATTAGGTATGGGCTTCCTGCTTCTGTTAAAAAAGGGCGGAAGTTGAAGTGGCTGAAGTAGCGGTGGTAGCAGTGGCAGTGCCTACATGAAACTAACATAAAGGTGGGAAAGAATGAAGTAATGCATTGGCAAAAGGGAAGGAAGACAAAGTCCTGCCTTGCTCTGATGAATGCATATGTGTTCGTAACCTATGCTAGGTGTCCTTGTTCTTATTGCTCTTGACTCCATTGACCTAACAATATTGAATATGGGCAAATCAGAGTGCGATGATAGCACCACCTATTTCATACATCAGTCGATCTCCGTGCTCGGCAGATCCGCTTTCATGAGCATACCATGCCCACACAAATGAGCGTCCGCATAACGTATTCGGATTTGTATTGACACTCTCTTTCAGCTTCCTCCATTAATGTTCCAATTTCCCTCGTTCATCTTCGTGACCACTCTTCTTTCTAACCTCTTCCACTTGGCGCACATTAACGGCCGCCTTTTTCTCATTGCTGAAGTGCATGAGTAAGCAATATGCTGCGTCACATGCACCTACGTTCCTAGTGGCCCTTGGCTGATTAGCAACCATCGAGAGACGGTTGAAGCAAACTACAAGAGAGCGAGAACAGTCAACTGCTCGATGTAGGGGCGCTGCAGATGGTACCATTGTGCCAACGGATTATGCATGGCGGCAAATTTTCAAAAGGTAGCTTTATCCTGTCTTGTAGGAACACGTGCATTCCAGTATCTTCTCAGTTAAGCTTGTACAACCCCCACTTTCCGATGAACCTAGCTGTCTTATGGCTAAAAGGCTCCATTTTCCATGAATGTAGAGAAAAACGGTATTCTTTGCCTCAGATTTAATTCCGAGGGAAAAAATATTACCTTACGGAACGTTTGTTTCCCCCGGTCTTCATTAAGTTCATAGCATTTGAAATTAAATACAAATTTCATTTTGACTTGAGGCGGTACGATGAAGAGCATCAAGAGTGACGATTTAACTGGAATTTTAGTGTCCAAATTGTCCACGTTGATCGACGTAAATAAAAAAGAACTCTGCATTTCTACGCTTTCCAAAGAGTTTATCATATTTTTCCGAACTTTGGCCTAAAAGTTTCCAAATGAACAGAATGTAGCCATTTCGCGTGCACTGTTCGTGTGCATCTGTTGAGGAACTGGACAAATCCAATTGCCAATGTCTCATGGCCTGTAGGCTTAGGGCAGATCAGTAAAGCATCACCGAAATGCGGTCCGTCGGGTTACTGCGTCTCGTGAACAATTTAATGCCATGTTGATAGGAACATAATTTGCCTTTGGAGGATGCAGCACGATTGGGAATCCTAGAAAGTATAGAAAATTAAAACCAAATACTGATATTTATTCAAAGATTAACATACTGCATCTAATTAGTCTTCAAACGAAGTTTTTTAAAACAAGATTGCACTGCGTGGTTTTAATCAAACCTGGGACCAAAAGTCAACGCTGCTTTAACTTAAAGTTTTGGTATTGGTACGAGCAGTGCGCATATAAGTGATAATCGGAATCTGTATTCGTTGGATGGGGTATGGTTGACTCACTGTCATGGAATCCCGAGAGTGGTGGCCTTAGTCGCTAAGACGGGGGAATGCTATTCGAAATGCGGGTAATTCAAAAGTCTTGCACCAAGGCAAGGAATGGAATTTCCCGTACCAAAATTTGGGTATAAACAACTGGAACAAATGGATAGCTTAATGACTAGCAGAAAAATTGTAATTGCTTTAGAGCTAATTGGTTGCCAGACTTCGTCCATGTCACTGGCATGTGAGACAAGATAGCATTGCAGGTTGAGCAACGATAGAGTTGCAGTACCGAAATTCACTTGAGCCCCGCGTTTGGGCCTAAGAGTGACCTATTTTCGAAAAGGCGGCATTACCTCCTACTAAATTTACTTAAAATAAGGCATTTATATCTGGGAAACAGAGACAAGTGGAAAAATCACTTTGCTTATATAGCAATTATCTGTAGGCAACAATATGCTTAAGCTGCAGCGTTTCAGAAGAGTTCTATCTACCTATATGGAGCAAGCTTTTCACATCTACTACTTACAATGACACCAGCAAAACGGCATACATTAATAACCCACATCAATCGTCTTATTTCTGTCTACATAGGTGGCAGCCATCTCTGCTTCAACACTCTCCAAACGATTTCTTAAACCTAGGAGTAAAATAAAATCAGTTTGTTTGCAGATCGAATGCTCGGATTTGCAACACCAGCTAATTGTCGATGCTAAAATGAATGAACCTGATGCTCTTCTAGTTCAACAGGTCGCGCTTTAAAACTCAGTCGAACAATTACTGAATTGCAATTCAACCTTAATCAGCACCATCTTTGTATTTTGTGCAGCATGATTGTGGCTAAATGCAAGGTGCAAGCACACATGTTTTGCCAGAAATTCCAGTCGCCATTTGTAACCATGGCATTAAAACAAGTTGCAAAATACGTGTTCATAGTCGAATGTAAAAAGGAACCATTCTTTGATCACAGGCGCATAAATTGAGCAGTTTGTGCGATAAATCACGTGGTAACTTCGCTTCTCGAAAGCTGAATTTCTCCTCCAAGAAACAGCGTCCAAGTAATGCTAATGTTGCGGCAAAATTTTGTGGAAATGTGCACAAGACCCTCGGATATGCTAGCATTAAATCACAAGTGATACAAAGGCAGAAGACTAAGGTGACAACGCAGTGGAATACGTAATCAAACGCAGTAACAAGTAGCTATACGGAAGCACATGCATTAGCAATATGTGGCTTATCGATAGCAAGTTGTACATCTTGCAGTTTAATAGATGAATCATTTTTGACTTGATCCTAAGTGCAGGTCACTCGAAACACAATCCACACTCACTGGCGAGCCAGCACACTAAATGGGCACAGGTCCCAAGCTTAAGATTCCAAAAGGGGCTACAATGCAGAATGAGGTGCTCTGATGGTCAGATTATATGCTAAGGTAATTGGGCAGACATCCAAGGATGAATGAAGGTAGTGGTCAGCATCAGTACCATGTGACCTTAACCTTAATAAAGCACACATCATTGATCCACCAGCCTTCTCCAAGAGAGTGTGCTTAAACACAAGCATCCTAAGAGGAGATATCTGGTTACGCAGTTTACTTAATATCGGAACATACCGGTAGTGTAAAATTCATCCCCGTATCGGTATCGGTCGTCGTTGACAGATCACATTAGGACGTCTGCTACGTCATTGGCAATGCGCGTCGAATGAGGACATCACAAGTGCGGCTGAGATGAGCATACATTGCTTGCAACGCGCCTGTTCGAAATCCCTCATTTTTATAGACCAAAAGCTGCAACAGCAGAAGGAATGTTTAATTAGAAGTTGGGGAAGATTAATCTTCTTTTGAGCACTCGATCATTGCCTTGATTCCTCCAGGCCAGCAAATAGGACTAGTTCGGTGTGGCAATAGCTGGTGAGTGAATGCGGAAAATTGGTTTCCCAAATTGATACCATTTAGTCTACCACAAAGCCTGCTTTGGGGTCTGCTACCTATGCACGATGATAGGAATGGGTCACCTCTAGGCCTTAACAGTCAAATTGGGCTATACTGTTGGTATAAAACACAAGGAGCCTAATAACGTGGAATGCATCAGTGTGTGAGCGGACCTTGAAAGATGTCGCGAGTACATAGCATTAACGAATGCTTTTCAAGTAGAGCTTTTTGTAAATGAATAGCAAATAGCGTTTCATTTTTTTCCAATCCGCCCACGTCTAGGCCATCAATCATAATTAGACAGGGTTCCACTTTGTGTTAGCAAGGCGCTTCACCTAGATGAAAAGAAGTCGCCGGTGCAATCGATTATACATTTATAAATGTAGCCCGAGATGAATTAACAAATGGAATTTGAGTCCAAAACTAGAAACAATAATTTGCAGATTATCGTGCTTAAAGACCTCTTCCAGTTTTAGTCTAACTAGCTTGGTTGCGATAAGCGGAAACTGCAGCGGCCTTATTATGACTGCGCGACTAAAGTTTTACGCTATTAAGCATCGCGTTTTTCCATATTAACTTGTTTCAATTAGTTATGCGAATCCATTATATGCGTAGTGCGATTTCGCATCAATGGAGTGTAAGCAGCAAGCAGCCTGCTTGCAATTATCAAAATAATAAAAGCCTTTTAACACTCTGGAAAAGCATGAGAATTGTTTTGCCTCCAGGTTTCAGTAAAAGTAACAAGTGGCGTAGTTCAAACTTGCCCCGAACCTGTTCATCGCAGTTGGCTGTTTCATATTCAGTGTGCTTCAGAACCACAAGCGAAATATCACTTGCAGACCCCATCCAAAATCCGTCAATTCGCACAGTAGGAGCTGTGACAGCTGTGCAATCGGAACCCAAATCATTTCCAAATGCTTCTATCTTAACCTATATTTTAGCAAGCCCTCAAACGCTGCTAAGGCTTGACGTCGAATCACTCAGCCGACGTGTGCGTTGACCCCCTAGCAGATGTCAGGTAAATCTTTGCATTCCTTCTGGCTTGTGAGAGCACAACTTTTTGTTCAGAAAATTACCTTTCTCGGCAAATGCTGGATTCTCTAAAGAATAAACAATACCACGATCGGAACTTCTCATCATTTCTTATTTCCTGTAAGGTCTTATTATAGTGCACGATCGCCATGTTTCTTAACCATATGGAATGCAAGGCAAAAAAGAAGTGGGAAAAAAGCAATTCAATGGAAGTTTTCCTTTATTTATTTGCTCATGGCACAAGAACATTTTTAAAACCAGCAAGTAGTCTGGTTTACCTTTGGTTACTGTGTTATTCTGCTGAATCTTGAGGCGGTTGTTTCAAAGGAGTGCAAAACCACAAACCATGTTCCAAATTTTGTTAGTTGCCGTGGAAAGACCTAAAAGGCTATCCATCAGCACGCCTCTGCTGAGCGGCCATGCGGAATTTGTCACTACTGCCACGTCTTTTTCCTTATCGATTCTAATTCATTTTACGTGCAACCTTGCTGCTGTTACAGCACAATGAACCCAACTATTTTGTATTCATACTGCACCTTTGACTGCATGCCTTTTCTCCCTTACACCGTTCAAGTGGAATAAGTGACCGAGTAAAACAAATTACCCGTACTCGGAAATAGCTTGAGGTTGTCCTCAATTTGAAGATATTTATGCCAGCTTTAACCTTAGCAAATAACTCGATGCACCTCGCGTGCAAAAAATTATGTGGAAGCGACAATAATGTAGGTTAGAATGAATTACAAATTCAAGGAATGCAGATAGGTCTTTGCGGGTCGCTTCGACTCCGACTAAGGTAAGCTGGAACACGTTTTTTACGTGCACAAATATTGCTTGCACATTAAAAGTGGAAAAATGTCCCACACATTTGTAACTCTAACCGACAAACTGGTCGTTTTAGACTCACATTTTCGCTTGGCACCTCAAGGTGGATGCATTGTTGCGACTGCGCATTCCTGATGGATGGTAATTTGGTCTAACAAGTCCATCATCAACACCTGTGTTTGCCCATCAATAAAAGTTGTGTCACGCACATCAGTCTTCGGTAAACCAAGCAAATAAAAGACAACCTTATTCTATATAATGACGATGAAGAGCATTCTCTGAGTGACAAATCATTAGTCCTGGTGATGGCTTCTCACAGTTGGGCAATATGAGTAAGTTCTAAGATGGAAGTGCCTCTTTCAACTTTTATCAAAGTGCTGTTTGCGTGTGATCCATTTTCGATTCTCCTGAAGCTCTATTTGCTCCAAAATTCTTGAAGTTTCCAGAAATTTTATAGCTAAAACTTCTGATAGACTGCCTTTCTCGGATAATAACACACGTGTGTTTGCTTTGATTTGGCTAATGAGCACTTTAAATCATGCAAAATAAGAGCTACGCTATCTAATACTCATTGCAATAAGCGGCATCCACGATGACCAGCTGAAGAAATTCTGAATTAAATAGTCGTCATCGCTTAGCTATTCTAATTGCAACCACCATCGTACCATGTGGCATAATACTACTTCACTCCCTCTGTTCCCCTCAGATTAACGTGCGTCTATCCTAAAGCAGACAAAATACCCTTTCAGAGGCAAAGAAGTGCACACTTCGTTTAATTGTGAACTTAAAAAATTTCAAAGCGCTTTATCTCAATAAACATGCTATCCGCAAAGCCTTACTTTCCTTTATCACAATATAAATACCTTAAAATACTAATTCAGTCGCTGTCAACTTGCACCAACAAAGACATTTGTTCTATTTAGAGCTGCTGATTGGTGGTCGAGGTCCGGTGTGCCTTAGAATAATGCTGACCAACCCAGACATCAGATGAAGTTGCAGAATTAGTCAAGACTGAATCACTTCCAAAATGTAGATGTGAGCCTCCTGCTATTGACATCTAACTGAAGCATAAAGCGGTGTTGAAACAAAGATTTGTATGAGACAAGCTAGTAAAATGGAAATAGTGACGCAGTTTCATTCGCAGAAAGACGTAATGATTGTTGTAGCGGAATGTTCCCTTTCCTCCTCCTCCTTCCTCTCCACTTTGCTATAGGAAGGCCGAGTTCTTCTAGGCATCTCTTTATTTAGGGTAAAAGGCAGATAAAACAGTCCAATCTACGGGGTTGGGTCTCCGACTCCACCCACAAAGCGCATATGTGGTGTAAAAAGCATAGCAAAAATGGTGGTGTGTGCTTATACAGTAACCGTATGCAACGCCTAATTGGATAACAATAGTTACATCACGATGCACTCGAAATCCGGTAGTTACTTAACTCCTCCTTTTGTCACGGGCTGTATTCGTACATGGCTATGGCAATCCTGAAGGTTTGGCTAGCGAAGAGATTTGCTTCAGTAGGTTCAAGGACAAAATTCACCTTGGATCAAAGGATCACAATTTATACCCCAGATTATTATGTGCAAGACCATGTGTTATTGGCTAGAGTTCCACCAAATTTTGTTTTTAAATGTGCATCTATATTCAGAATTTAAATTCATTTAGTCATTGCAGACTTACATAGCTCCAAAATTGCTGCAGAGATACAAAGTCAGTGACCATCTGCGTTAACACATTTTCAAATTATGCTCGCCACAAAATGCAGATAGACCTCATCCTAGAAAGCATGGGACGCACACATTAGAGAGCGTAAAAATGAAGTAAAAATCTTTGACTACCTACCTAAAACTGTATGTCATTTGTAGGGATTTTGATCACTTATGCGAACTAAAGAATTTTATTGGTGCGGCAGCAAGATATAACTACCAAATATGCCCGACATAGGTCCCAGAATGTAGCTTCCATCCAGGGGACCTGAATGAAGCTGCATTTGCCGGTAGGAAGTGTACAATAAAGCTGAGTTTTAACATTCCACTTTAATCATTAATCAGATAGGCATGCACATGCGTCATGGTGCTATTTATGCTGTGCGAAACAATCAGTCTTCTTTTCGACAATCAAAGCTTGTGCTCGATTTTGATCAATGACCATGTAAGCTTGCAAACTGTTGGTGTGTGCCCATTGCTAATGATGGTAACTTCTTATGCATTCAGTGAACAAGATGTCTGTTGATCTGGTAGTGTGAACGAAGCAATCGCTCCTACTTCTATAATAGGAGCCAATATTGCATCAAAAATTGTTTTAGTCCCTTTTAGAACCCTGTGTTGCTGGTGGCGTTGGGCTTACTATGCCTCGATTTTTCGTTTTGGTAGTGCTGTTAATCGAGGGCCCAAAATGGAGTGGTCTGAAGCCGGCTAGTATGGTTTCCCTTTACTACCTCCCCCGCCAGCCAGGATTCAAAATTACATGGGTGTTGCTTCAGCCTTCAGAATCCACATTAGCAACGCAGTAACATGGTTAGCCACCACAAAGTAAAAAATCCCGCATGTCACACATTTGTGATGTGCGAACTCAAGTGGGACAATCAGGGCATCGCATGCGAAGTTAGTAGAGTGCATGTAAACTATACATAGGGAAATGCTTTTTTTCTTCATTGGGAAAAACAACAATCCTTGGGATCCTGCTGGGAGCATAGATGCCTTGCATACCTCAGTGGAGTGGTCCGCTTACCCTAACCATAACCTTGCTATTGGCCTGACACTTTGATCGTACGGAGCTACTCAGGCGCCTCAAAGGATAGCCGACCTATCAAATGCATTTATGCTTAGGTCGAATATGGAGGCCGAATGGGATCGTTGGATGGGCATATTTATGATTTGGAAGGTCGACTGCGTTAGCGTCTCGCACTTTCTACTTTGGTGAGGTCTTCGTGCGGCTATTGTGTGGCTTAGGTTTCACTAATCTAGACAAAAGTTAGAGGCTAGTTTGGCTCCTTCACTTGAAGTCTGCGAGTATATTAGTTTGTCTTAATCGAGATCCCCGATTCGCATGCCACGTCACTCACGTGGCCGTTTGGTCACTCTCCACTCTCATGACTGTTTCCTTTGAGGCACAAAGGAGCTAAGTGCCTACCAGTGCCGTCTTCTAATTGCTTTACGGAGGCAAAACTGCAACTGGTGGAGAAACATGTAGTCCCGCATTTGAATGCGAGGTTGTGCCTCAAAGCACGACCGCTCCACGGCCATCACACCACAGGTTGGATTCTGGCACCTGCCAGCAGTTCATAAAGTACTCGCGTCTATGCCTACCTCCGTATATCATGATTAGTGTGTCTGTAACATGATCCATCATGGCCGGTGGTCCTTGCATAACTGACACGTGTCACGTATATGTGACGCAGGGGAGTAATGTCCATCTTAGATGACAAAAGCTGCTAATTTAAGAATAAAACGAAAGCATTAACAAGAAAATGGCATTGTCTTACTTTCAACCGGTAACATTTGGCACTCAAGAGGTAATGTGTTTGCAAATGTTGATCTGCCTCGCCCGCAGAAAGAAGCACATCTACCTGCACGGACTTGCAATAATAGGGTGCTTACAAGGTGTCTAAAGGCAGTAACAGTGTTTTTTAAAAACAAAAACTTAAGCAGACATTGCTTGAGACTGATATTTTGAGTGTTTTAGCAGTCGATTCTCTTGCGCGTCATCTCACCACTGACACACATCATCGATGACCACTCGGAAGGCACGGAGGTTCTGCTAATGCTGTTTAGTGTCGCAGCCCACAAATTAACTCCTGTATCTAGCTAGCAATCAACTATTCAGAACCTCACTGACCGCACAAATACCTGCCCAAATCGAAGCAGTCAGTAGTGGCGAATTCGAATCATGGACTACAAAGTCATAGCCGTGGTAGATGAAGATGACTGCTTTGTGGCTTTGCTTATGTTGACTTTGTGGCTCTACATAAATGTAATAAGTAGCGACAAAGTCAGTGAACCACAAAACAGATTTCAAAGAATATGCACCATCGCATTCGCTTGTTATTTTACGATTTACATTAGTCCTACAAATCTTATCAAAACATCGCAAGCGTTGGACAGCAACAAGTAGGGTTGGGTGTCAGCAGTTCAATGCCACATAAAATGGGGTGGAACTGCTGCGTCGAGGATGAACTGCCAAAAATCGTAGCGCACTTCCTCAAATTACGTTTATTGTTTTGGTAGTACGTTACACCAGGATCGTACGATGCAGTAAACTTTAACCTTACATTCATTGCTGTGGCACCGCAGCGAGAGAGCCATCCGCACTTAGAAAGAGACCAATGCAATTCAGTGTAAAATAATAAACTTAGAACAAATTAACAAGAAAAAGATTGCATGGTGTAGAGGTAAACAAAGTCCATCTTACTACTCTGAGGAGTAAATTGGATAAACTTAACAAACGCTTTTACGGCGCGTCTCTGCACCTTAGGACCTCGAACACGGAGATCTTGGCTGACTAGGCAACGGCTCCGACATCCGGCTAGTTGCCATCCATTACTACCTGTGGTACTAACAACAGAAATGAAAGCAGCTGAAGGACGACAAAACGGCAACTCGAATGCATTTTGGGTGGCAATGCTAAATGTCGTCAGATGAGTCTTGTCTCTCATGGGCACGTAAAGGACCACCTGAACTCGTCTTTAATAAAGCCCTCGTTGAAATCAAGAACTTTTGTTCCATTTAACTAACTGAGCTTTACTAAGCCATTTAAGTTATCCAACACGCTTGCTGAACAAAAGAGCAGAGGTTCATTGTTGCTGTCACGTTAACTGACTGACCGACCTAGCGAATGCAATCGCGCCGTTAACTAGCCTCCACTTTCCATGAGATGCATTCTTCCATTATAGAAGTGGTCGCGGTTTTAGTGTTGCTAAGCGTATCTTAGCATAAAATTGGTATAATGGGAAAACCATTAATAAAAACAGCTTTTTGGTGCAGAGGATACCAAACATGCGCATCACCTGCTACTGACAAATAATCAGCGACAGTGCTACACACGGTTGGCTTTTGCCTCTCAAGCCGTTTAAGCTGTCGCGACAGCTTGTTCATTGGTGGTGAGATGGCAAAGCAGCTTCGGTCGCGAATTGTATGAGTTTGCAGGTGGAGATAAGTACATGATCGCAGGCCAGGAGGGGTCGGAGTCGCTTGATATAAAATGGGTTGTGTTAGAGGCATGCCAGACATATTCTTCTCTTTGCATTCTTACACACCCACCCTAGGCGGCCGATGACCCTAGGCATGCATTCATCTCGCAACTTAACTACTGCAGTCAGGCACTTACTGCTTAGGAAGGGCACGGATAAGCAGCGACATGTCGTCTTTGAAGGAGGTAATTTGCAGACGAAAGGCGCTATGCGAATCTGAGAAGATAGGGACACTGAATGGTTTGTTTGTTTTGTACTTGGAAAAGCAGGCGCTGAAGTCTTTGGGTGGAAGTCAGAAGGTCACTTTCAAAAAGGTTTAAGCTGTGCGAGGAGTGGCCTGTACTATTAGGAACTGTGCCTGACACTTTTTGACTATTTACCGAAACACTTCAACAGGTCACAATGGATTGCATTATTCCTCCGTTCGAACTTCATTTTTGTCCCCTTGACTACACCCGCTAAGCCCCAAGAAGCGCAACCAGCAAATGGCATGCTATGAGGACTATGGCTAAATAGGATAATCGCAGAGAGGGAAGACACTAGCAAGCTTAAGGTCATGACCAGTATTATAATCCTTTCTGCCGCGCTTGACCATATAGGCAAAAAGACCGCAGTATTATGTAATGCTCATGAGCATAGCAGAATCATTATTAGCCATCAGAATCTGATAAATGCCCTGCGTCACACATGTTTGACGCACAAAATCGAGCGGAATAGCCAAGTCATTACATGTGATGCTGGTAGGTTTGACGTTATTCGTGGATATCGTCTAGGGCATGTATATATAAACTTGGCATAAAGTGCAAGAATGCAGGTCTTCTTCTTTGCCAAAACAGCACAAATCAATGAGGTGTTGCTGGCCCCTTTCCTATGCCAATGGAGTGGTCGGCTTCCCCCCTCCACCACGCCTTCATCGACTTTGCACCTCATTCTGACTGGCTTGAACGGGATCGTCAAATCGGCGGTTTGATGGACGCTTGGTAGGCCATCGGTTATGGCGGCTTTTGGACACCATACCCAGGACGTCATGCTTTGTATGGCTCTTGAATGGTATAGGCTTTTTCGTTTTAAAAAACTTTACAGCGCAGTTTGGCTAAAATATTACCCATCTGTCTGCTTGATCACTTCTTCCAATTGTGAACCCATCGAGACGCAAGAGGAGTGTTCAAAAGCTTCTTACCACATGTTCTGCGTCAAATTTATTCTATTTAATCACGGGTGTGCTGATGGTAAAGGTAGACGGCAGTGCGACCTCCCACCCACCACTGTTCGTTTCACACACTCGCCGTTGAGCCGCTGCAAAGTTCCCGAGTTATTCTTTTAAGACATAGGGAAGGTGGAAAGTACTGGCCTCGTCTTCAAGTTGTGCCCTCAGAAACAAATGCACAATCAGCAGTGAATTAGGTGATTTTGCACTCGAATACGAAGTTGCGATTCCTAGTAACCACTCCACGCACGACAAACCGCATGATCGGTTCAGATCACTACCATCAATCCAAAAAAATATTACGTCTTCTTTTGCTTACATTGGTTTGAAAAATACGTCTGCAGCACAAAACATTGCAACCGATAGTTGTTAACTAATAAGTGAATGGTGTCACACATATGTGACGAAGTGGATTAATTGCCCACTTTAAGTGACAACAACCCTGGATTCCAAAAAATAATTAAATGTTGCAGCGGAAAAGTGAACATTGTTCTAGTCCATTACTTTGATTAGCTGCCTAGGAGCTAGTGTGGTCTGCATTAGCCGCGGGAACAAGCACAAATAACTACATGCATTAGCTATACCACTATGCACACAAAGATTCTATAGCTGCTTAAGATGCCCTTATGAAAATATAATCCGTCTCTTTTAAGGTATAAGGAGAAGGAGTCTGGCTGTTAAAGTGGCTGAAGAGGTCACCACCCAACGAGACTGAGTCACCTCTCAAACACTCCGAAATCGCATGCTGTGGAAAGAACTGAATCAGGGTCGCATTGTTGGATTAGTGGGTTTGATGAATGTTGGCAGCTGTCTTGGAGCCATTGAAGAGAAAACGATTCTAACGTGGATTGAAGTTTCGTTATCAGCAAAATTGTGTTTACAAGTCAATTTTCTTCGAAAGCCCACAAAATTATGGAAGTGAGCAGGTGATCGGTCTAATAGTGCTTGGACGGCATGAAGAAAGGATGGTAGAGTAAATGGTTGGAAATCCACATTGAAAACGGTCGTGAACACGTGATGAATCAGAGGGTGAGGAGACAGAAATCAGCGCATTGACACGGAGCAAAGTAGAGGATATCAACATTATGATGGATAGAAACATGGGTTTGCAAATAAATGCGTGAGGTTGCGGAGAGGACAGTAAGGGATGGGAAAGGAAATCACAATTAGCAGTGCGAAAACTGCATCCATGAGTGCTTTGACAGTAGAAAGATGGTTCTAAACATGCTCCACGAGGCAGTAGCCAGGCGATTGCTGCTGCCAGTGATAGGAACTCTATCACTTGTCTCAGTTGCCATCACCAAATCATCCAAACCTTCCCTAGTTAGGCAAGAGGAGTGGTGCTACTAACAAGACATTGAGTAAAAGCACAACTCCGATAGAACGTGGCATACTGTTGCAAAAATTTTGCATGATTCATTTTAGTTGCTCCACCTAAACGCATGAATTCTACTTAGTTGGCACTGTTCAGCCAATCGACACGCATCTCTTATGCTGCGTCCTCCTACTTTTCATCGACCCTTCGGGTGTGACAGAGGCGTCTTTGATTTCACCCGTTTTGCCTTGACGACGGTGATTGAGCTCTGAGCTGCGCCAATCACACAGCGCGTACCTGTTTGATGGTTCTCATCCAACCAGGATCTGCCACAGCTACGTGCCTCTTCTCATTCGTTGGCGACTGCACACTCGAGGGAATGATACACACTGCGGGCCATTTTCACCATATAATCACTTCACACCTCTCTGCCCTTAGATAGGACAGGGCGAATGTATTTTGAGTTCTCATGCCTCAGTAGTGACGTTTTAAAAGATTTTACAGCACAGATTCAGTCCCTTACCTTTAAGGCTAGGATTTCATCAGTCTGCTTTAATTACAGCACCTTATCTGCATGCCACCACACTCACGTGGCCATTTGTTCACTAATTGTTTTTTTAATTGCAAACCCATCGCGACGCCAAAGGAGTGTTCAAAGGCTTCTTACCACCTCTTTGGTGTCAAATTTATTTTATTTAATCACGAGTGTGCTGATGGGGAAAGTGGATGGCAGTGCGACCTCCCAACCACCAGCGTTCCTTGCACCCACCCTCACCGTTGAGCAGCTGCAAAGTTCACGAGCGGTTCTGTTGAGACAAAGGGAGGGTGGATAATGTTGGCTTCGTATTCCAGTTGTGCCTTTAAGAACAAATATACAAGCAGCAGTGATTTACGTGTTCTCGCACTGGAATACGAAGTTGCGATTCCTAGTGACCACTCCACGCCCCACAAACCGCAAGATGTGTTCAGGTTACTGCCATCAGTCCAATAAACTAATCTTGTCTTTGTTTGCTTACACAGATTCAAATATTATGTCTGCAGCACGAGCTATCACCATACCATCAAATTTTTCCCGAGTCAGGCAGAGGTAGTGGGGCTGCTGCGAAATGTGATCAGTGAATGCGAGCTTCACAGGTAAAACTAGTGCTAAGAGAATAAAAATATGCTTTGTTTGTAAAAGCAGGCACGATTCCCTCATTCATTTTAGCTGCAGTACGTGCTCTGAGGCATCGCATTGAGGCAATTTTCCGCCAGTTCAAAATGTATTGCTTTAAACCTAAAACTCGATCTGTGTGCAGATATACTAGCTGCTAAGCAGCTAATATCATAAACAAAACTTATTTTACGCCGTCTCCTTCTCGCAATACTTCTAGTCGGTTGTGGAAAGCAGCAGTCGCTGTTAACTGAAATGAGCAATTACTCCATTATAATATTTGTGTGTGGCACATGCCATTTTCTAGTTTATGGATGATCGGTCGTTACGGATCGCGTCACAGGCACACTAGTTGAGATCAGTGTAAACAAACGAAGACGAGATCAGTTTACTAGGGTGATGAAAGTTGCCTGAACTCAACCTGCCATGTGGCGGCCGCGTAGCGATTGCTGAGGGGCGCACCTTCGTATTAGAATGCAGGAACATTTGCTGCTCTACAGGTTGTATTTTATTAATTGTGACACACCAGGAAGGCAAGTCCAGTGAGCACACAGGTCCTCAAACGAACCGATTATACACTTTACAGCAGCTCTACAAGTGGGGATGAATGGGGAGTCTAACTGCTGTCTATGTTCCGCCTAAGCACATCATTCATTGGTGAAAAATGCAAAATAAAATTCGCGCAGCGGACCTTTGAATGCATTTGCTGCGCATTCACAAATAACACAAGTTGAGTTAAGAGTGATTTAATGGCCACGTAAGTGATTCGAAGTGCAATTCGGGATCGCAATTATGAATGTGAGGGGCATCTAGAGAGCCAGCAACACCCCTTTGTGTTGTGGTGTTTATAGAAAAGAAGGAGATCTAAATTCTTTCACTTCATGTCAAATTTATACAAACATATTTCAAACAATAATCACGGTTGGTGTCAACCCTACCAGCATTACACTTAGTGCCCTAATTGCTCCACTCGATTTCACGTGTCACACATGTGTGACATGCGGAACTTATCAAATTCTGGTGGCTGGCAATAGTGCTGCTATGCTCATGAGTGTTGCATAAAGCTGTGGCCTTTTTGACCATACAATAATGCGTGGCGGATATGATTATGGCAATGGTCATGACCTTACGCTTATGAGTGTCATCCCTCTCCACGATCGTTTTATGCAGCCACAGCCCTCATAGCAAATGCTCCTTCTTGGGTTAGCACTTTGGATCCACCTGTTCTGGGATCTTTATCCCTAAGCCTACTAAGTCTATATCAACTGGTAATGGCAGTGGATGTTGTGCTCCATTATTAGCTTGCCTTGAGGAATCCACAGACAATAGGTAGTTAGCTTCCCATATGAACTCGCATGCATTTCAGTCAATGCCTGCAGGCCAGCCAAACAGCAAAGATACCCTGGCAAGTATAGGTCCCACACTTCTCCAAGCACCGACAGCTCTTCAACTATTGTTCTTCCATGCATCAGTCAACGCATAATGCCTAACACCTTGGCAATTGCATTTTGGCGCGACACCTACGTCCCTTCATTACTTAACGATTTGTCAAAGACCAGGCGTCTTCGCAAGAAGCAGGTTTTCCTCTTTAGACTGAATGTTTCAGACTTCCAGGGCAGCGGATCCTGGCTACATGAACGCCTTTTGTTTTATTGGGTCACTGAAGCCGAGTAATTTGCCAAAGATGGCTTGGGAAAGTTGACCACCGTAAGCTCTGGATGGAGTTGTACTGCTTGATTATTTTTCCAAGGAGAGTGTATGTGCCAGCGTTCGGTCTAGATTTTATCAAAACTAATTAGCGTAACTGCATCCTATAAATTACGGATTGCCAAGGCAATGCAGCCGTTTGAATTAAATGGGAAGTTGGAACAGGATTTGCTGCTCGATTCTTTCTCCGTTGACTTCTATCATGTCGATTGAAAAGGGAAACGTGAGGTCGACTTCTGATCTCACTCGTGCCGCACTAAATACGCATTCGAATGCTGCGACGTTACACCCTACCATCTCTTCTGGGCATTTCTACGACGTTAACTGCTAATGCCCCTGTATTCAGTGCACGACTAGCTGGCTAGCAGTCCAAACACACCATCAATCAACGCATTTATTAGTCTTCACCATTAGTACAAGTCCCTTCGCACCGTTTATGCATTGAATATGTTCCAGGTTGTTAGCTCATGCGTGAGCGATGGCAAAGCAATGCAAAAGATCCAGATACGTGTAGACTTGGCACTCGTTAACTGTTCGAGCATCGCTTCACTGTTTGATTACAAATGTCCTGCTGAGGCGATCGCTGGTGGCAACGTCAAGCCTCCATAATTCTCACCACATTTTCGGGTCTGGTGAAGCGTCTGGAATACACGTAGATGCTGCTTCGCAAAAACGTTTGCCTCTCTTCAAGGGTTGGATTAGGCTTCGACGAGGGTTTGGCCAATTCACTCGGCATTTGGGCAAAACGCAAACTTCTGGTACAGTTCAAATGACAACATTGTTGTCAGGCCAACAGGTTTGTCACAACGATGACCAACCAAACCGAACTTGAGAAGTGTGGTAGGGCTAAACGAAACAAGTGCAAGGCATATTAGGACCACTGATTCCAACCGAAACATTTCAACTCGTATCGCATCTGCATGTAGGTTTAGCAGTTCTTAATTTCTACACTATATGAGGCACTTGTCCAGCCCTCAGGTACCCTTTTCGCTTTTCCTTCATGGCCATTCTTTTGTCACCTCTGTCTCAATGCACGAAATGTTTCGCATCTTGATGGAAACAAATCCTTTTGTAGCCCTGACGCTGATTATTTATCAGTAGCAGGCGAGACTCATACTTGATAACTTCTGTACATAAAGATACTCTTAGTTGTATTTTTCTCATAATACCAATTTATGCTAATATGCATATGATAACACTGTTATCGCGCCCACTTCAATACCGGAAGGTCAAGTCTCATAAAAATGAACGCTAGTTAACAGTGCCAATGCGTTCGTCCGTCCGTTCGTTCGGTCAGTCAGTCAGTCAGCAATGATGGACTTGTGCTTTCATGTTTGGCAAGCAGCTGGTGAACCTGAATGGCTCAGTGAAGCTCGCTAACTACAGATGGAACAAAAATTCTTGATTTTAATGGAGACTTACTTAAAAACGATTTCACGTGGGTCTTTACGTGCCCATGAGAGAAAAGACCCATCTGTCGGCATTTGGCATTGTGCGATGAAATGCATTCGCTTTGCTGTCTTTTGTTGCCTTCCAGCTGCCTATTTTATCCATTTGTTAGCACCACAGGTAGTGATGGATGGCTACTAACCGAATGTCAGAGCCGTTGTCTGCTCATTCAAGATCCTTGCATTCAAGATTTTAAGGTACGAAGATGCGTTGTAAGAGGGTTCGCCAAATTTATTCAATTTGAGCCAAAGAGTACTAAAAAGAACCTTGTTTGCTTCAAAGCCGCTGAATCCTTTTCCTGCATAAATCATTCTAATCCTTCTCAGTTTACGCTAAAACTGCAGACGTGCCCTTCTAAGTGCAGACGGTTCACTCGCCGCTATACTATAGCCATGTGTGTAAGAAAAAATTTTAATGCATAATACAGTCCTGATGTAATGCACAGTCAAAGCAATAACAATCACTTGAGGAATTCGCCAATAAATTTGGTTGTTCATCTTCGGCGCAGAAGTTCCACCCTGTTTTATATGGAATAGCTTGCTGACACCCAGTCCTACTTGTTGCTGTCCAACTCTCTCGATCGTATGATAAAGTTTGTTGGGCTGATGTGGATCATAAAATGTCAAGCAAATGCGATGCTGAATTTTCTTTGAAATCTGTTTTGCGTTTCACTAACTTTTGCCGCTACTTATTACTTTTAGGTAGGGCCCCAAAGCCCACAGGCTTGGGCGGACGGGCAAATGCGTTTGAGATGTGCCTGCTTGTGCAATAGGAATGAAACAGAAAACAATTTTTTTCTAGCACCAGCTTGCTTGCAAAGCAATTGGCCACAATCGACTGGTCGATTTGGGCAGGTGATTTCGTGGTTGGGATCCTATTGATCGTCCGAACAGAAGAGTGTGTAGTGGAAATTTATGTGGGGCTCTATGTAGTTAAAAGCCAGCTAGATGTGGTGGTTCAATTGTGAGCTGTGACACCAAACTGCAGCAGCGTATCGTCTGTGCCTTCCGAGTGGTCATCAATGATGCGCGTCAGTGGCGAGATGACATGCAGGAGAACCGACTTCTTGAGTATTTAAATAGTTGCTCTCAAGAACCGACTACTTGAGTCTTTTTGATTTCAAAACGGATTTATTACTTCTAGAAACTTTGTAATCACCCTATTATTGCAAGTCCGTGAAGTGAGTCTCGTTTCATTCTGCGGGCCAGGTGGATCAACAATTGCAAACGACATCCGCATGCGCATTAGCTTTTGAGCGCCAAATGCTACAAATGGATTGAAAAAAGATAACTTTTAACATTTCTGTTTGACTTTTGAATTCGCGTCACATATATGTGACGCGTGTTACTTATTGGGCGAGGACTTGTGTTGCGGATGCATTGACCATAAATAACAAGGGTAAGCAAAGATGTGATTAGCTTTTGGAACTGCTAATAGTTGCATGGATCCAACCTGTGGTGTGGTGGCCGTGGAGCGGTCGACCTGGGAGGCACATCTTCGCATTCAAATGCGAGACTACTTGTTTCTCTGCAGGCAACAGTTTCGCGTAGTGAAGCAATCAGAGAACGGGACTAGTAAGCATTTGGCTCCCTTGGGCCTCAAAGTGACCTGTCATGAACTTTATGGAGGCTCTGAATGGAGGGTGGATGAAACAAGTAGAAGGCGCCAGAAATTTCAAGATGTCCTCTAAGTGTCACTACTGCAGCCGCTCTTGCCAATATCCATCAATCTGCGCAGCCAACGTTACCAGCCTGTCTTCGCATTCGGCACAAAATGAGTGCATTGGTCAACATGGTTCGCCTTTAAGTCTCTCACCTAGTTTAGTGCGATCAGTTTGCCACGCTCCAGCACTTCGTGCACGGCCAGGTGGCTATTAGTGTTGCTGACAAAGTGGTGTGTTGTTGAAAGTGCAGTGGAGGAAAAGTGCTGAGTAGAACTTCCTCATGCTCTTTGCGATGCCGTCCGCAGATGGTGAGGCTGAGGAAAGTTACTGTGATCTACACAAAGCATACCGTCTCCGCTTTACTTAGGTGATGCCCTCGTTGCAGTTGAAGCCGTGCGAGGTCCATGATTGAGAACCGGTGGTACGGACTGCTTTGAATTAGCCGTGGGTCTGCTTAGTAGGGATCCCACTGACCGCCTGGCCAGATGGGAATCACAGCTAGCCAGAGGAGACGGCCTAATGGTGAGTGTGAGTAAGTGGGGGGGGTTTGGAGGCTCCAACCTGCAGCATTTGATTGTCCTTGCCTCCCTAGTGGTCATCGGTGATGAGCACCATTCGAGAGTGGGTGTGCAAGGCTATTAATCTCTAAAATGTTTACAGTAGCTACCACCTAATACTATTTGTAAGGGTTGTAGCTCTGAATGTCATTTTATCAACTTCAAAAATTTTTAGGTAGCCCAGCATTACCAAGTCATCTACTTATGTGTGTTTCTTTTCGCGGTGAAGGAAGACCAGCACTTGCATGCATATCAGCTTCCAGGTAGCTAATGCCATCAACAAAATTAAAGTTGTGTGCTCTCCTTCTTGCAATAATTGTAGTCGATTTTGAGAAGTAGCTGTTGTTATTACTTAAAATTGGCACTTGCTCCATTGCGTCATGCATGTGACGCGTACTACTTATTAGGCAGGGAAGACTGATCGTCCGTGCTTGTACCACAGACGTATTAATAAGGACTAATGTAAGCGAACAGAGACATAATCAGTTTATTGGACTGAAGATAGTTGCCTAAGTCTAACTTGTGATTTGGCGGCCGTGGAGCGGTTGCTGGGATGCGCACCTTCGAATTCGAATGCCAGATCACTTGCTACTTTGTTGGTAGTGTTGATGTGCAACTTGAAGACGCATCCAATGAGCACTCAGCTTCTCTGTGCCTCAAAATACCTGGTCGTAAACTAAATAGAGAGTGGATGGAGGTGTAACTGCTGCCTATTTTCCACATCAGCGCATCTGTGATAGGTAAAATATGGTTGAATGAAAATGCGCGCAACAAATCTTTAAGTGCTTCGTTGTGCATCTATGGAAAACAAAAGTGTAAAAGGGAGTGATCAAACAGGTAGGTGAGCGATGTGACATGCAAATCAGGGGTCTCGATTATGGCGAACTGATATGCTCCCATACTTCGGGTAAAGGAGTCAGTCTAGCCCCCAATTTCCATCTAGATCTGTAGGATCTGAGCCACTTGGTAGTCACACAAAGGCCTCATTGGAAGTAAGGGAAGGAAAGACCACCCAAACATGTCCTCTGAATGCCGCTAGCGCAGCCAACCTCCTAACTCTCCATCAATGTGCCCATCCAGCGATCCAATTCGACAAAAGCATGGATACAAACGCAAAGTTAGCTCCCCTTTAAGTCTCTGGTGTAGTTTAGTCCGTTCAAAGTGCCAAGCCAAAAACGAGTTTATGGTTGAAGTAAGCAGACCACTCCATTAAGGTACGCTAAGCATTTACACGTTCAGCAGAATTCCACAGTGTTGGTTTTCCTCATGAAAAAGGAAATGGCATTTCTCACCGCTTTTATTAAGTTTTATTTAATTTGCCTTAACCGTAATGTATAGCTTACGTGTACTCTGCCAACTTTGCATTCGATGCCCTAATTGTTCCACTAGAATTCGCACGTCACATATGTGTGACATGCGGGACTTTTCACTTTGTGACGGCTTTTATGTTGCTGCGATGCTCACAAGTTTTGCAAAAGGCTGCAGGATTTTTTTGCGATTTATTAATGTATAATGGGAAGGATCATGGCAGTGGTAATGACCCCACGCTAATAAATTGCATGTCACACTATGCGCATTCTACACAACCACAAGTCTCATGTCAGCTTCAACTTCTTCGGTGTACGCTATGTATTCACCTGTCCTGCAATTGATACTTCTGCGCATGTCAAAGCTAAAGTTATTGGCAGTGACAACGGAACCAGTGTTGCTACTTCAACGTCAACGTCAATTTGGAATGCTGAAGTTTGCTCGCAAAAGTTTCATCAAACGTTTATGTAAGTGCTGGAATACGCAGATGGACATATTTTAGCGACCGAAGGCATGGCCTCCTTCGGCCTACTTCCACCCATCTCCCTTCAACCCTTCACCACTTTGGCTGGGGCTTTTACAACTTTGTCGCGTCACCGAAGCACTCTGGCTGGGCATACTTGGACTTACCAAAACGAAGATAGACAGGTCAAATATTCACCCAAATTGACCAAATGTGTCGGCATATTGGATGTCTGGAGTGCCTCGATATCCTCAAAATACCCAAAAGTTTCTCACAAGTGGTCCATCATGCTCGGCTACTAATGCGCATATTTGATGGAGTTCGTAAAATTGCTATGTAAGGACTGACGTGATTCACACTGCTTCTTTGTCAAACGGAGTACAGTGATGGAGGCAACCAAAAACACTGCAAGTGCAACCATTTTTGCAATGGAAGTTTTCTCCACGTAATGTGGATCAACTTGTTGGATAATGAGGCTATCTTGCCGTGATCAACAAGTCGTAGTTGTGGATGATTAGGAGTGGGTAAAAAATGTAACAATCCTAACATGTTTAATATGCAGCATCTCCACTTTAGGTGGCGTCAAGACTGCATAGCCAGCACTCTCAACTCACCAATTTATTACACTTTAGGTCATGTGAAGCAGAAATGTTGAAG
The DNA here is from genome assembly GCA_001923025.3 of Taenia multiceps. Taxonomy (NCBI): domain Eukaryota; kingdom Metazoa; phylum Platyhelminthes; class Cestoda; order Cyclophyllidea; family Taeniidae; genus Taenia; species Taenia multiceps. The sequence goes on from CM010312.1 coordinate 36,566,421, forward strand.
TGCCACTTCGGAATACCCTCTTCTGCCAAGCATCAACGCATTTACTTCCACCATCACTCACCAACAGTCTAGTTCATTACAGCCACAGCAATCAGAAACCACGATTACTATTGCAATTTTATGATGAGGGGCGAAGTTGAGACAAATGGGCGCAAGGAGGAGATGAACTAGGATTATGCCTTCCAGGAAGCCACTATCGCCAATCAACACTCCAACAGTCGAACGATGGCTGCAAGCATGAGGCACGCATTCGTGGTCAGGCGATTGGTGCAGCTGGCGACAAGGACCTCAGCACTCATCGCATTTGTCATCATCACATCAGCCAGTTCTTCACCAGCTAGGCAGGAGGAATAGTGTTACTGACACGTTGATTAGTAAAAACACAATTTTGTTGAATTGTGGACGTGAAGAGCACCTCCACCTCTGACTCTACCTCTGACACTGACACAAACTCTCCACCATCTGTCACTGCGATAGTACACTGCATGTGCCTCACGTAATAGCGTAGAACGTCCCTGAGAGTGAGGCATTTGAGAACCTACTTCATGTTGGGCATTGCCTCACGCACATTGACAATGTCTGCACCATCGAATTGCTCACAAATTTCGATTTGCACAATTGCTAGAAGCCTCTCTAGCATGCGCATTGCAACCGCACATCGTTGGGCTGATTCTTAGTTTGTAATGCATTCACTGCTAGCAGAGTTCGTGTGGATGTTTTGAGTAAGCGAGCGCACGTTTCCTATCAACGCTCACTCAACTCGGAACGAATGTAGCTACTTTACTGGCTGCAATATCACCCTCGGCAAATCCGACCACACGTTCTGCACTCTGCACTCTGCTTCTGAGCATGCCAACGCTAAAGTCATTAGCAATGACAGTAGAACCAGTGTTTCTCCTACAATGTCAAGGTCAATTTTGAATACAGCTTTGTAGCGTCGCCGAAGCACTCTGGCTGGGTGTGCTTAGACTTGTCAAACCAACAACGAAGAGGTTAAATATTCACATGAACCAGTCACAGCGTTTCCTAATCTTGCGATCTAACACTGCATACAAGCATCCCATATCACTGCGACCGTATCCATTTGCATAACCCACGGTAGCTGGGAAAACCATTGACAAAAAGACCAAATGTTTGGAGTGCCTCGATTCCCTCAAAATACCCCACAGTTTCTTAAAAGAGTTCCAGCATGGTCGGCTGCTAAAAAGCAAACTTGATAGAGGTCTTGAAAGGGCTTTGGAAGGACTGACGTGATCCACACAACTTCTTTGTTAAAAAAGCACAGCGATGGAAACAACTAAAGGCATTGCAAACGCACTCATTGCTGCAACGGACGTTTTCACTATGCAGCAGGACGCAACTAATGTGACAGGAAAGTTTGCCTTTATCTGCGGGAACAACTTCTGACGTGATGAATTTAAGTTAGCATTGTGGTGCCGCAAATTTCGTTGATGAACTGGTGAATAGCAGCCGACATGCATACTAACAATACCAAAAGATTATGGCCTTAGAATGAACGCAACCGAATTCGCAAAGTGTTAATTTGTGACTTCCGTGACCAGCACACAAAGCCGAACTTTGGAATCCCAACTCTGAATCATTGCAATGATTAACATTATGATTATGGTAGGAGTGAAGCTTAATCCTGCAACGCTCACCACAATGAGGGTTGATCCATCATTTCCAATGCTCAAGAAGGCAACAGCTGGTTAGTGGATGATTTAAGAGATCACTGTCCTACAAAAGGAGCTGCTACTCTACCACTTCGGACTTTCATTGAGTTGCGAAGTGACTGAGGTGCGTCCATTTCAACACCAAATACTTGAACCACCTTGGCGCCAACCACAAGACTTGTTTTATAGACCGAATTTTATGGTTGATGAATGTTCACCGACTGGCGGGTTTCCAAAGCCGGTGAAATGCAGGCGTGCAGGCACGTGCGATAAGTGTCTCAATGTCAAGGAGTGCCCAACATTGGGTGGGCGCAGTAGGACAAATTCACTGCCTCTAATGAACTTGGTTCTACAATGAGTGTCGGGGCATTCAAAGCATAACTGTGGATGATTATAGCCAATCAGACTAAGACAAGCAACGGCGTGCAGCTCTAGAATGTGTTCAATGGTCATTCATGCAAATAAAAAATTCGAGAACGCGAACGCTGCATACCTACCAGTGGCAAGAATGTGGTAGCACAAAGGAAAGGATGCTGAACTTTGGCAGACCAACACAGTAGTGTGCGTAGCTAACGTAAAGATGCGGCCAATCGGTGGACACAAAAATAGCAGTCAATAGTGGCAATGGTCGGGCCGAGTGCGATTTTATACGGCATGTGCAAGAAGTACTGATCGTTCTGCATTAATGTGGCGCGGGAATGAAGAGTGATGTGGTTATGAAGGTTACTTAGTTCCTAATTTTGTGCATTCATGTCATATCATTACATTCTATGCTTCGGCTTCTAACATGTTCAATGGGAGCAGTGGCTAATAGCACCGACAATTTGTTCAGAATGCACTGATGAACAATGCATGATTTGAAAAGTCCGTGCGCAACGGTCAGCATGTTTTGAATATGCATGCTAAAAACTTCGGTCATCAAAAGTAATTTCAGGCTTATATTTTGCATATTTATATTTTATTAACAGTGCTTAGGGTGCAAGTTTGTGTTGACTTCAGCAACTAAGGTTGGTGATTTGGTATGGGTATTCACCCAGTTCCCACGTGTTCACGCCTTTCCATTAGTTCATTCATGAAAGCACACAAATCCACCTACACTGTCACCTCACTAAACTGAAGTTCTCTGAAGCATTACACGATGGCTGGTGCTGGTGCAACATATGAACTGGGTGTAAGTGTCACTTTGCCTCCCACATTGATGTGCCCCACAGCCACAGCCAAATACTTCTACAAATGTGGAGAAGCGCGCTCTCGAGAAGAGGGAGAGAGCAAGCGATTTCCGCATCATACACGTGCTTTATGTCGCTTGCAAATTGCTGGCAGAAGTGATGCATGACTGAATGAAAATGGTTCGTGATACGTCAAATGGAAGCAACGAACTTGTTCCATTCACTTGCGTGGAGGAGATGATTCCATCATTGAACAGCCTATCTTGCATTTTATAGACCAGCTTGATGTTACGTAGCTCGGCGGATGGCCTAGCTTTTTAAGAATAAACTTACAAATCTCGAAGGGCTTTAATATAAAATTACTCATTTTAAATGCCAGTCTACACTGCTATATGCTTCCTCTTTACCGGAAAGATCAACAAACGGTGGTCTCTCTGACCTGCTTAGACGCGTTGAAAGTAATATAGCCTTGCAAAACCTTGAGATTGCAACTTTTGCATACTGGATACCCTTTTAGTAGTTCTGATATTTTTCCGAAATTGAGGCGTATAAATTTGGGAGGCAATTGAGAACTTAATGCAAGTCAGAGCTTGGCTCAACACCTCTTCCTAAAATCAATTATTATGCCGCATTTTTTCACACACATTTCTGGGCACTCAAGGTCACGTGGCCTTATCTGATTTACCTCAGCAAGCAGCATCCGCGTAGCACCAATCCCTTTTGGAGGCTATTATATGCACATGTGTGTATCTATTTATCCACCCCTCTGTTCTCACGTTAGAGTAAACGTTAAAGAAATAGCTGTGGTTGCTGTGGAGTCTTGGTGCTTTCTATTCGCGTTGCCTAATGTCGGATGTTTTCACCGCATATCATGCGTAGAGGTTAACAAAGTTTGCTTTAGCTGTTGCTAAGGGGTCTGCTTTACTAATTAAAATCTGAAAAATACTCAAACTTCTGTTAAACCACAGTCCCAAGTCCACACATGACCGCATACTCAACTCAAGTATTGACTAGTTGCTAACAATACACTGGTGAATCCAGCCAACACATTCATCATATGCATGCGTAGAACATAACTTCCTACCAGAAACCAGTCACGCGCTCCTCGATATCAAACACAAACGGCGTATAACAAGCACAAACTACTGCATTTTCTTGCAGTTGCAAAGGTGTACACTGGCAAACCCAGCACTTCATCCCCTCCTCGTGCCCATAGGTCCTAGATACCACAAGGCAACCCAAACGCAGCCACCGAAGCATCAAGTACGTGGAAGAGCAGATAATTTTTACACTGAAACAGACAAAATGTCAACATTGGGTCAAAACGACAGATTATTCACTGCTGATCGAAGCTATGGAAGGTGACAACAGGCAGCGAATGCCTCAACTCGTGACACAGAAACAACATGAACAACAATATCAGATTTACTCATTGCAATGAAATAGGATGCAAAATATGGTCTTGGTGATGAAGGCGTAGAGAAAATGAAAGGAATGAGGGAAAGAGTGAAGAGAAGACCATTGTTGACAAGCGGAAAGCGAATAGGTGTGCTGGCGACACGATGTGTACTACAGCGTTCACCGATACGTGAGCTAACCCACAACCACGCAGCATAACCCTTGTCGTTGCAGAAGTTAGAGACTATCACTCTGTGCTCTCTCTGGCGTTCATCACCTCCTCACCTCCAGCTTACTTCCCATCTCTTGCCTTTCCATGCTAACCACACACTGCATCTCTCCCACCCCCTTCTTACACACTCTACCACCCAATCCTTGTCAACCTCCGTCCACTTTGTCCCATCCCTCTTCCACCCTCACTTCTTTCTTCCTTATATGTGTCCATCCTTATCTCTCCCCCTCACGCTCTCTCCCTCATCACTGCATCCTCCATCAATGCTTCTTGCCTTCCTAACTTCCTCCTTCCGGCTCTTCTCATGTTTACATACCGACGCACACACACGCACGTAGCATCCTAATGTTTCGCACTTCCTTCCACTCCCTCTGACTCACGTCATCTGCACGCCCTGTATGCGCATTACCCAAAAAAGAGCTAATCGTAGTGCCCGATTCATTTGTTTCTTTTTACAACATTTTTCCCTTTTATCCACGATCACTGCTTTCCTGTTAGTGATTTCGTTTTGTTTGATGCCTAATTTTCCCCTCTCTTCTTAACCTACTTCCTTTTCGCAGGCGAAATCGTCAAACATTTTACCTGTCTTCTGTTTTCTTACACCCACTACACTCGCGTGGGCTATTACGGTGGAAACGAATCCAGCTTTTTTCCTTTTCTTTCACAACCACTCCACTCCTTGGAGCAAATTTTAATAGAGTTGGGGCTAATTTTACCCTGTCCTTTCACAATTACTGCGAAATTAATGCACATAAGGCCGCCTTTCTCCTTGCCATCCCTTTTCTGCATTTCTTTAGGCATATTAACATATTTATAGCAGAATTTTTCATTTTCGTCCTCATACACTGCATTCATATGAACTTAGTCGATAAACATAAAGCATTTTCTTTCCTTTTGTCCACACTCACTGCATTCCTTTGAGCAAATCCTTTCCATTTACAATCACTGCATTCATGCAAGGGTGGTAGAAGAAATTAGAGCTAAATTTCATACTCCCGTCCACCTCAGCACTCGCGCAATCAAAATAGATGTGCGCTAAGCTAAATATCTCCTTTCTAATCAAATTAATTTCACTTCACATTAGCGAGTTGTATTAAGATAAGGCTGAATTTCTCCTTTTCTTCCCTACTTTCTACACGTACATTAGTAAAGTCGATGAAGACAATGCTAAATTTCCTGCCTCCATCCGGCCTCACTTTACTCAGGCTGGCAAATTTGATGAAGGTAAAACTAAATTTATCCTTTTCTCTCACAAACACTGCATTCCTGTGGGTGGAATTGACAAAGGTTGGGCGGAATATCTCATCCCTAACTTGCTCAGACAGCATTCATGTGATCGAAGTGGATGAAGACGAAGCTAAATTTCTCATTTTTCCAGGTACAATGCAAGCATGTGTGCAAAATCGACCAAAATAAAGCCAAATATTTCCTTTTTTATCCACGATCACTGCCTTTACGCAAACAAAGTCGATGAAGTTAGGGCTAAATTTCTCCACTTCATCCACACTCACTGCACTCACTTTAGCAAAGTCTATGAACATAGAGCCGAATTTCTCCTTTTCATCCACAATTGCTTTACTCGCACGAGCTGCTGAGTAATCGTTTTTAGTAACTAACTTTTACCCTACGTCAACCATTGTTGACCATGTGAGTGCAGAAATGGAACATTGCGAAACAAAATCTTACCCTTCGTGTATGAACGCGGACCATGCGACAACATGGTGAACGGATTGAGGAAACAAATCGTGCTCACGATAAATAACTTTTGACAGCGTAAATGCATAGCTAGCAGATTTACAGATGGAATCTTGTCTTGCATGAATCAAGGAGGAGGGAGCGGAGTGGGAGAAAAATTCGCTCTACCTGATGCAATTATGCCCTTGTGACTGAAACTCAGAGGAATTAAGACATCACATTTTGGTCTACGTAAATGAATCCTGTGTCACCGCTGTAGGAGCAGATTGGGAGACGACATTTCTCTCTACAAGATTCAGCATTTGCCATGTGACTACAGTGTGGGTTGTTTAAGAGACCAACTCTGATCTCTTAATGATTCATGCTGTCCAAGTAAATGTATTGCAAGTGGATCGTGCGAAGAACTTTGCCGCAAATGCTCATGCTACTGCAATGCAGGCAAGGTGAGATATCGCATTTTTTGTGCAAGTAAGGTATCACATCTTTTTGGATGGTTAAATTTTCCTTATGGCTAAAGTTCGTTAGGATTTGGAGAGAGCATTTTTGCTCTCTGTGAACCAGTATTGAACAGAGGGCAGTAAAGTGTTTGTGGCAACTAGAACTGAGGCCACCTAACATCATAGGACTGATGTTCTTTGAATTCAACTTGACAACCAGAGACTTCCTGGGCTAGAAAAGCATAAATGAAAACAAAATTTTAATTAAGTCGACTGTAGTTACATGCACGCAACGGAATGCAGAACTATAGAAAATTTATAGGAGACAATTGCGTAAAAGAAGCCCCCACATCATCTGATACCAATTTCTGAAGACTACTCCTTCATTAACTGATATTCTTCCACTCTGTGCCATGCTGTTTACATGTGCTCCATTCTAGTCTAGGCTATTCCATTCTCGTCTAACATGTTATAAATGAAGCGCAAGTGGGTTTTGGGGACAAGTAAATATGGAGACTAAGAGACAGATAACAAAGCCTCATCGACTATTGTGCCACACTCCACAGTCACCTTATTCCATCTTTTCTCTGATCACAACTTGAGTCTTCTGATCACAAACGCAACCATACACAACATTAAGACTGGCGCCACTCTACTTCAAGTTTACTGAGGATGATTGATACATTAGCAATACATTCAATGCTTTGCGAGTTTCAAAAAAGTTCTTGTGTTAATTTTGGCATTTATGATCACCGATTGGAGGAAACGAGTGTATATTTTGTAAGCAATCTCACAATTTTGATGTAATAAAAGCGTTCCGGGGGGATCGCTTCGCCTTAAGCAGACTACACAATGAAAATTAATGTTTCTTAAAACATATCTAACATGTCTGAAATAAGATGCTGAACTAGACTTTATCATTTGCATAAAAACAAGCATTGTTCCATTCAACACAATTCAAATACCCAAAGCCACTCCTGACTTCCTGTGCAGTTGCACGCACAGCTCTGCATGTGAACGTGCTTTCGCTGATGTGTGCATTCATATGCGCAATAATGTGTGTGCACATAAAGTGTATCTCACAATTTAAGTCTGTCAGCCTTAGTATATGTATTTTGAGCGTGCTGAGCATAAGACGATGCTTCCAAATGTCGCCATGCACACTCATTATGCTCAAGAGAACAGTGGGTCCCGCGACACCCTGCAAAGGGGCGTTAAGCCAATAGAATGAGTAGGCAGAAAGCCTCCTGAATCAGCCCTCAATTGGGCATATGACTACAACGTAGAGCATCAGTCGTTGCATGTTTGGCCTTAACTGTAGGCGACATGGACATGTGGCCAAGCACACCGCATGTAACTTGCTTCCTCCTTATGCTCTCCAAGTGATGGGCTATTGAGTGAACCTATTTTTTTCTTCTGTAAAGATTGGAAAAACTATTGTTTAAGAAGACGTCTTAATGAATCGAGTATATTTGCATGGGGTCCATCACTTCATGGTGGCTGTTTTGCAAAATTACATAGCACGAAGTGTTTCAAGTAACCTGGAAGATGAATGCTGAATTGTATGTGTTGCTGCGACAGATTTTAAGACAAAATTCGATGGGTAATCAGGGGGACACTCTGGATCCTTCCTTAACCGTGAATGCGATTGAAGCGCTGATTAGCAATAATTGCATGCTTGAACATTGTGGAACAGCTTCTTTGTTTCGCCTCCAGAATGAAGGTTGCATTTTTTAAAACTAGGTTAGTCTGTAGAGGAAGGGAACATGCATGCTAACGGCTTAAATTAATGAATAATTCGGAATGACTAATTTTGATATGCTACAACTGATGCCTATTTTTGACACAGTCAAATTTACTGCAAACACTACACTTTTTGTAATTGGCATCAAATTTAAGGGGTACGTTTGCAAGTGAAATAAATTACTTAGTAGGCATAAGTGATGAAATATTCGATAAATAACAGCGAAATAAAAACGCCAAAACTAGTAGTTTAGGAGTTGACAACAAAAATTACGTAAAAGTAAAAGAATTTTACAAAGGTTCAGTGTACGGTTTTGTAGTATATTGCACTTATTTTCTAACCTGATGGTTGTGGCAAAGTGGATTTATTGGGAGTGTTGAAAGGAACTTTGGCACACGTTTTAGTGTAGCCTTGATTTTTTCTCGGGGATTTTCCATGGCAATCCTTTATTGTCCTCCCGTCCCAACTAACCGTGTCAATGATGACACTAAGCTCGTGTAAGAATCTGTGTTTGGTGTGTCCTACTGCGCAAGTAGCTGTTTCTATTCTGCTAATTAACTTGGCCAGTTCTACTGGCGGTAAGGGGCCAACAATTATAAAAAATGAGTGTCTTTTTTCTCTTTTCAAGATGGCGGTAAAGACAGGTGGTTTCGACGTCTACGTACGTTTGTAGTCAAGTGGTTGGGTAAGTGGGTGGATGGATGAATGGATGAATGTGTAAGAAAACTGTCGACTGGATGCCACCACAGTAGAAGGCGAAAATCACGTCTACTAAGAGGTGAGTTGGCATTGTATGCATATAGTTGCAATCTTGTGCATCCATTTTGTGACAGTTTTATGGTACTTTCCCACACTGGAGGCATAGACTTATTCCTTCTCTTTCAGGAGTAGGTGCTTTTCGATGCGTTTCCTCTCATTCCAATGGATGGCCGGTGATTGTGAAGAGTGGATGTCTCCTCACCTCGGTGCGGGTGTCGATGGAAGTTAATACGACTTGAGTTGAGTTGCAGTCGATGAATGGGTGCATGCATGAATGCGTGGGAAGAACGGTCAATTTGAGGCTATTGCAGTAGAAGTTGAAAAGGAGTCAAATTAGAAGGCAGGCAAGTTGGGAGCACGCATATGTTCTTGGTATTTTATGCATCTATTTTCGATATAGGCATAGGCGTGGTGCTTTCATGTGCTGGAAGAATGAATCCATGCGTTCTCCTTTAGGTGGTGTGTGGTGTTGGTGGATGCGTTGGCATTTGTGGGAATTGATTGAGCCTGCTGACGATGCGGCTTCTACGCGTTAGTGGGACTTCGTCCTTCTTTGCTCGTTACCTGGCGGCACGTATATGCGCGGCGTGTGTTCCAAATGACCATATCATTGTTGATGAACCTGTTGTTTGTATTCAGGGCAATAAAAGTAATGAGAGGCGGTTGTGTGTTCCGGTTTGTGGGGGGAGGAGGTTGACTGGTCACACCACGTGACTGCAGTCGGCGTGATTATTTGGGCGAAACAACCTGCAATGGTGTGGTAATGAATTTCTTCTCTTAGAAGGGCACCGTCTAGTTCGCTCAGGTAAGCACCGACGGCAGTAAGGAATCGGTGTTATTTGGGTCCTGTTTGCTGAGCTACTAGCGATGAGGCGTGGTGATTACGAGTACTTGGTGGAGTGTACGCAAACAAGTGGGCTGGGAGTAGATTTGGAGAGAAGGTGTTGAGTGCAGCCCTGTCTTGTGTCAAATTGCGGGGAATACTTCATTCTACACATCACCCTGCCAATTTTTACGTTTGAACTTAAAGGTGGAATGTCGAGACTACTGAAATGGTGTTCGGTAGTGGGTGTTTTGCCAACTGTCCGGGCTCACATGTTACTCGCTTTTAGCAGCAGCAGTAGTAGTGGTAGGGCCTCGGGCCTTGGGCTGAGTTCTGGCGGCAATGGCGAAGAAGGCCAAGCAGAGGAGGATTAGTCGGAGCGCCTATCCAACGCTGGTGGTGAATTGATAAGGCAGGAGGGAACACCCATCACTTCACAACATGTCAAGAGTAATGGAAAGGGAATGAGATTCTGAGGCTTCACAACAACTGAGCTGCGTGTCCCCGCTCTGCCTGGCTGTTGCGTCATTGCAGCATTAGAGCACCCATCTACAACTACTCCCATCGATTAATCTCGTGCTTCATTTTCATTATCCTATTATCCTCCCTACTATTATTCCAGCACTTCTTTGCATATGATTCCACGCTTCACCTCCACACCTCAAATCACGTAGCCTACTGCCTCAACCCCCACTCCTCCCACCAGCCTAGCGTTGTCACACAACAAGGCGTGGCTGTGTGCTCCCCTGGTGTAATGCAGGTCTGGCGGATCAGATCAGATTCTTTTATTTCCTCTTCTTTATCGCAAAGACAATTGGTAGGTAAAGAGAATGGCTGAGAGGGGCATTAGTTTTCAAATGGGAGCATTCGCTTTCCCAAGTCAATGGCGAGGATGGTGAGGAGGAGGAGGAGAAGGAGGAGGAGAGGCAGGAAGAGAGAGAGAGAGAGAGAGAGAGAGAGAGACATTGTTCACAAACCGCGGATTGCCACCAAATGCCGTCGGAGGAGATAGTGCAGAGAGGGGTCCGTCCATTCCTGCTAAGAAGAAGAAAAAGAAAAAGGGAAGGAGATGACGAAGAAGAGGAGGAAGAAGAAGAAGAAGGAGCCGAAAAGCGACAGCAGCATAGGCTTGGGCACTAAGCAATGTTTCTTCCTCCATGTGTCTACGCGTGTGTCACCTCTCATTCAAAGCAGTTCTTGCCGAGGTGGTTCCGTAATGCCCACAGTCTGCTCATCTTGGTACCTGCTATCTGTCCTAATCTTAGCAACCACGCTGCTACCGCTGCTGTTGCTGCCACTTCTGCCCGTTTTCCCGACTCTTCCATTCCATTCCATCCACTCACTTACACACACACAGAGATCAACGTCAATCCCGACCAACGGTTGAGTGAGTGAGTGAGTGAGTGAGTGAGTGAATGGCCTAGATTGGGGCCTCATTACTAAGCCATCCACAGTGATTGGTCGGTCGGTCGGTCGATCGGTCGATCGGGCGGTCGATGAATCAATGGATCGATGGATGATTGAATCGATGATGCCGCCAACTGCTGTTGTGCCTGCGTTGTGTGTATTAGTCATCTCCGCCTGCCTCTCTACCTGCCTGCCCACCTACTTGCTGACCGAGAAAAGAAACAATCACACACGCACAAACACACACATACACACAATCACAACGGCCAATGTGCCGCCCTCTTCCCACACTTGGCTGGAAAAGGAAAAGGAAGGAGAGGAAAAAAAGAAGAGGGGGATTTGAGAACTCCGCACAAGTCCCCAACAGCTAATCCTCTCCCCTCCCTCCTGCCCTCGTGCCCGCTTGCCCGTCCACTTGCCCTCCCGCTTGTCTTCCCTCTGTCTCATACCTATACTTGTATTCTTGCTCGCCTCCTCCTCCTCCTCATGAAATCATAATAACAGTAATAATATTAATGCTAGTAGGGATAGATCGCTAGGCATCATCAAGAACAACGACAACAACAAAAGCAACGGCAGGGGTTTATTGTAGTCGCATCGAGACGAGAGGAGAAACGATGCACAAAATAGCAACAGGAAATACGAGCTTGATGGATGCCTATGTCCACTTTTACGTCCTCATCTCCAAGACCCGCTCACTCACTCATTCACTCACTCACTTATTTAGTGCCTCGAAAAGACCATGGGACCGGTGGAGAGAAAAAAAGGCACAAAGCGTACACAAAGGTCGTTGAGATAAAAAAAGTTGTTTCGTTCTCCTATCCAGACATCCTAGCGAGCGAGAGAGCGGCGATGGCGGGTAGAGGGAGAGGGAGAGGGAGAGGGGGAGAGACCGACCACAACATCTCCATCATGTCACCGGAGTGTCAAGTAAAAAGAGGGGTTCCCACAATGTCTAGACGTAGTATTGAGCGGCAGACGTCAATGTCAAGTTGTCCAACAAAGGGATTGAAGAGAGGATGAGGAGGAGAGGAGGGGGAGGGGGACAACCCTAGAGAGAGCACTAACCAATTGGGCCTACTAGACAGACCCTGGAAATATTTTTACCCATGAAAACTCAACTCCTCCCCTGTCTTCCTGTCAGGCCGTCTGCATTACCCTCCCCTCCCCTCCCCTCCCCTCCCCTACCCTACCCTACTCTACCCTACCTTACCCTACCCCCCTCCCCTGTCTCTCTCACGAGTGCACTCTCTCAGTGGTGAGTGCACTCAAGGCCGATCAATGCGAGGAGCACAGAGGTTGGCGGTGGGTCTGTAGGTTGGGGCGGGGGAGGGAGGGAGGGAGGGAGCGTTGGAAAAGTACAACAATTGGTGGTCCTCTGTGTGTGTGTGTGTCTGTGTGTACGTATTTAGAAGATTAACTAAAAGTGATGAGAGGAAAAAAGGAAAGAAAAAAAAGAGGAAAAGGCACAAGCAAGTTCCACCTCACCTCTCCCACATCAGGAATGACAAACTCCAACTGCCAGGCGGCTGCTAGCAGCAGCAGCAGTAGCAGCAGTAGCAGAAAGAAGCGATTGAAACTAAAAACGCCCAACACGGAGGAGGCAGTTAAAACTAGTAAAGCATTGACAGGGAGAGAGAGAAAGAGAGAGTTGGGGAGGGAGAGACATCTACTTGCAAAGCCCTAGCCACAGGGTGGGAGAATTAATAATCCTAGTAATAATAATGATGACAGCAATAGTATCAACAAAATGTCATTGTTCTACTCTTCACCACTTCCTCCTCCCCCTCAATTCACGGTTTTCCTCTTTCTTCTCTCGCCACAAGGGCAAACAACTAAAGAGAGGTGAGAAAAAGTGCCCAAATCCCCACCCATTTGCTATCTGCCCATGAAAGGAGGAAGTGCTAAGTTGTGGCACTGAGTTGATTCCTTGCATTCGGAGGCGTCAGCATCATCGACTGGAACGACTCGTGTCTACAGGCGACTGCTTGAAAGCACTGAGAAGACAGCTTAGAATTGGTTGACTCCCGTTTCCTAGCCTGCGACGAGAACCAGCACTGATTTATCTGCCAGGTTATGGTCAAAGTAACGAGAGGAGAGATTGCGTTGACGTGGTTGCAAGTGAGTGAAAAGTAGTGAAATGAGTAAACAAAGGCTTTTATTCATATTTACAGACGCATTCAACGAACTAGGGTGCTAACATCTGAATGACCACATTTTCAAGTCTCATTTCTCCGAGATTTGCGAAGCAAAAGTGAAGGAGAATGGTGTAGTTTACACAACCGTCCATTTTGCTTTCACGATTCTGTACTCACGAAGTGGGATTGGCAAAGTCTTTTAAATTACGCATCGCCGCCATTCTACTCCTCTCTTCCTCGTCCTGCTACTTGGTCTTCTCCGCATCCTTCTGCAGCTGCTCTACCTCCTACTCAGACTGACGATCTCTGTATTTGGTGATCGTGATGTGGTTCTGATTTCTTGTCGACCTTTCCACCGCCGATACATGGAGGATGCTGTTTTCGTCGATTTCGAAGGTCACGTCAAACTTGATCTCACCACACGGCCTTGGTGGAAGACCAGTCAGCCTGAACTCGCCCAACAATTTGTTGTCTCTCGCCCTCTCACGTTCACCTTCGTATATCGAAAATCTTGCTTTCGTTTGATTGTCATAAGAGGTTCCACACCACTGTGTCTGCTTTGTTGGGATCCGTGTGTTACGCTTCACAATCGTTCTCACGATACCATAAGCGTCCTCCAGACCCAATGAGAGCGGTGTTACTTCCACTAACATCAAATCCTGCGTCGATGCTGGCCTCTGACTAGTCAGATTTGCCGCCAATAGAGCTGCGCCGTACGCTACTGCCTCGTCCGGATTAATAGAACTTTTCACATCTCTCCTCTTGAAGAAGTCCTGCAACATCTTCTGCACCTTCGGAATGCGCGTCGATCCGCCTACCAGCACTATCTCGTCAACATAAGCCTCCTTCAAGTTTGCAGCTGACAGCGCAGTCTTTACTGCTTCCATTGTCCTATTGAAGAGATCCGAGCACAAATTCTCAAACTGGGCCCTTGTTAGAGTGGCAGTGAAATCAATGCCTTCGAACAAGGTATCAATGTCTATGTCGACACAATCAACCGTGCTCAGTGTCTTCTTCACCGTCTCACATTCACTTCTCAGACGGCTGATTGCCTTTTTGCTGGTCGCTATGTCCTTCCCATTGTTCTCCTTCTTAAACATCTCCACAAAGTGGTCCACTAGTCGAGAAGTGATGTCCTCACCACCCAGATGCGTGTCTCCACCGACTGCCTTCACCTCAATCTTCCCTTTCTCTATGGACAGAATGGACACGTCGAAGGTGCCACCACCCCAATCAAAGACGAGCACGTTGCGCTGCCTGTCGATCCGCCTATCCATGCTATAGGCGATGGCAGCTGCTGTTGGCTCGTTGATGAGCTTCAGCACGTTTAAGCCTGCCATTTTCCCTGCATCGATTGTGGCCTCTCGTTGATAGTCATTGAAGTAGGCTGGTACTGTGATGATAGCGTCTGTCACCTTCTCATCCAAGTACGCTTCTGCTGTCTCCTTCATCTTTGACAGCACCATGGAGGAGATCTGCTCAGGGGAGAATTGCTCTGTCTTCTTGCCGCACTCCACCTCAATCTTGGGCCTCCCCCCGGAATTGATCACCTTGAAGGGCCAACGTCTTATGTCATCCTGCACTGTCTTGTCGTTGAAAGTGCGCCCGATGAGACGCTTCACGTCGAACACCGTATTGGAGGGATTCCTGACTGCCTGCTTCTTGGCGGCCTCACCAATGAGGCGCTGGTTTTCGGTAAAGGCAACGCAGCTTGGTGTTGTGCGATTGCCTTGGTCATTGGCCATAATTTCAACTTTGCCATCTTTGCAAACTCCGACGCACGAGAACGTCGTTCCCAAGTCGATACCAATGGCTGGGCCTCCTGACATAATTTAGTCGAATGGAATAAGGTTAACACGTTTGGTCTGATGAAGATGATCTCCACGATCTCAGCTGCCCTTTATATCAGCTGCGATTGATCACGGTGAGCATCTCTATGGTGCGCGCCTTCTACTCCATTGTTGCCATCCAACCAGCATCTGCCAATTTCTGTAAGCTTCTTCTCATTAGCTGACGACTGCACACTCGAAGGAAAGAGGGTCAATGCAGGCTCCTGTGTGAACGCACCTGTGAGCGAGCAGTGGTGTGAGCAGTGGCGACAACTCCATTTTGATACTTTTATAACACAAATGTAGCTCTTTAGCAGCGCCAATGTTGTGACTCCAGACTGACAATATTCTACTGCCTCATTGCAATTGCTGTCTTCAGCATGGTTCGGTTGAGTAGGGCGGCATACTGGGAAAGTCGGAACGTTGCAGGACTTCGAGGCCAAGCATTGTGCTGCTTGGCTGCGTTAGTTATTGTGACTATGAGTTTCTTTCTCTCTCCTGTGCATGATTTGTGTGTGAGCAGTAAGCGAGTTGGGTTATTGTGACTTTGGTTGGGAGAATTAATTCAAAGCATGTGATTATCCAGCATTCCTTTGGAATGACTCGGTGGAATACCTCACGGTGTTGATCAGTTGCTAGTCAAAGTGAGAGAAATACTATGCTTTGCTTTAAGCAGCTCCTGTCTAAATATCTTGCTAACATTTTGATTGCCACCTCTGTGGCTCACTTTCAGGTGTTGAGGATTTCAACTCAAAGTTCCACAATTAGCGAGAACATTGGAATGGAAGCAAAACACTTCATTTAAATGGTGTTGTCCATGAAGTGGAAGAGATGGTCCATGCTAATTAAAGCAGCCTTAACAACCAGCTACCAAGGTGGTGGGATATGCTACTGTTGCGAAAAGCGGGTCATCGTTTACTAACCTCGGCTTTGCAGCTTTATGCAAAGACTGAGATTGGAAACGTACTAGGAGATGGATGGCTCCAATGAATGTACCCATCATTCTAGGATCCATTGAAGGTTGAATGACCATAAGGTGGATGGAGGATTGAGCAATTAGTAGCACAGTTGGATTCAATTGAAGTGACCCTTGGAGTTGGTGAGAGTGAGTGAATGTACAGTTGGCTAGACTTCAGTTATATGCACACGGGCAATGTTGAGCAGTTTAAAATAACATGACGATTGCACAGTCCAAAGTGGAGTTAAGGCACAAAGAACGGCTGAAGGGAGGGCTTGGATGGTGTGGAGAATGGGTGGTGGGTGCGTGAAATGCATAGGAATTGACTGAGACCTTCGAGTACTTAAGTTGATACTTTTGTGGTCATTCGCACACTCCCATCTGTTGGCTGACAGCTTGATGCTGGATGAAAAATATTTTGAAGAGCATACTAGCATCAGACAGTGAGTGACAGGCAATTCAGCTATGGGTCTCGCCATAAGCCCAAGGCATGGGTCAATCCATGTTAGACTGCCATCTGAGTGTTGACAGGCAGTCGCCTCTACACATGAGTCGATTCAGCCTTTGATGTCGACGATTCTGGATGTGGATGATCAACCTATTGCCACAAATCAACAGTTTCTTTTGCCATAAACCAATAGTGAATGAGGCACCAACTGAGTGTTACTGGCCGCTTCACTCGCCACTGTTGACAGCTGAGGTGGGTTGCAGAGGTAGAAGCTCACACCAAACTGACTGATGAGGTTGATGTCAGCGTCAGCTCCCAATGTCCACACGAAAGCGCTTGGTCTTGCTTTCATCCCACCTACCCTACCAGTGATTGTGAGTGGGCCATCCATCTTGGTGGAACTAAGGGAAATGAAGACTTGGAATGTCACAGTTACAACTTTAACTGACAGTAGCGCACCAGTTTATCTGTTACGCGTCCTTGGGAGAGCTGCCAGACACTCGTGAGGGGATCTTGTCTAGAGCAGTGCAAAAGGCAGTGTAAATGCACACGTGAAACAAGGCGAAAGGCTGTGTCTGGATGGAGCACAAATGTGGACAGCCGTAAAGCCACGTCGATGTTGAGGCACCGCCTTTGCCTGGGTCGATGTGTGTGTCTATTTACTTGTGCTGCGTCCTGTGGGTTTGGCAATCCATCTGCTTCACTCTAACCGAACCCTAAACACACAACTTTCCTGCTTGTAGAAATAAGATTGTTCACAAACGCAAGAATGTGCGCTTTCCCGTTTAAGTGGTGCAAGAGAAGGCGAATGTTGGAGCAAACCTACCGCCGCATCAGTGGCCATGCCACCTAGGGAACGCAATCGGATTTCCCTGCTAAGAGGCACAAAGGCACCTATGCACCCAACCTCCTTGCCATTTCCATGATTGTATTGCAGAAGTTGCATTCAATTTAGCTTATTTCTTCTGATTCATTCGACTTTATTGCTTGGAATATTTAGATTAAAGAGGGTTGGCTGTGTTTTGGAGGGAGAAACACAGATTTGAGGGAAAATCGGCAAAATATTGCTGTGAACGTAATGTCTTAGGAGTGCGCAAGACTCAACATTTGTTTGCCACCGAGTTTACAGCCTCGTCGAGCAAAACATGATGTCATGTAGATCTCAAGTTCCAGCATTACCAGAAAAAAAAACAATTCGCAGTGAATATTAACTCTGTGGCACCACGAGTTATGTGATTGGCACTACGTCAACGGGCGAAGACGTCGAAGTAAATGTGATTAGGAGGCGTCCTTATTTCAAAGACGCTTCTGTCAAGACTGACTCGGGTGGAGTCACTTAAGAGCTGATGAAGGGTAGGAGTGGGTACCACACGAGGAGCGTGTTAATTGACAAAGTGGAGCCACCCATTTGGAGGACCTGCGTCAGCAGTCACCACACTCATCTGCTAATGCCTTTTCTTAAAGCATGCGAAATTTTCCGACCTAATTGCATTCTAGCGAAAAACTAGAGAAGTAGAAGCATATGGAAGGAGAGCAACGACAAAACGGAAAATGACAATGTTAAAGTATTAATCATCAGCACCCGTTGAGGTGGTGGTGCATGCCACCCTCAACAAGTGCTCTGTGTTGCTGCTATTTGGTTCCGGCAGACGGTCCCCAACGAACCGCACAACCGGGCACTAGCGCTTTGCACCTGTTGGGGCCATCATTGCCCTAACCCACCTCAACGACGATGGAAGGCACTGTTCGACACACAACGTAGAGCCTGATACTACTAATGTGGCCCAGAAGGCAGCTAATGTGGCCAGAGCTCAAGGCTGCGAGTTAATCAATGTGCTGCAGTAGAGGAAGTCGAATGGGAGTGAAGGGCTTGGTCATGCTGCGACACTTCAATGACTCCTCTTCCATCTAGTCCATCGCTTCAAGCTAGAATAGTGCATCCCAAATTGATTGTGTCGATGGAATTGCCTACACCATGCTCATTGCTGATACACGGTACTCGCAGTCATTCAGGTGCACCCAATTGAACTCTCTCGTCCTCACACAACACTCGCAAGGCGTTCATTCCACTGCCTTCTCATCGATGAAAGAGTTGTGACGTCGACTCGTTGAAAGTAAATAACAACATTTACCACATCCTTGAATTGAGAAAAGGCACTAAAACCACTCCATGAGGGTTGAGGCAGAGCTTCCAGTTTTCACTTCATGAGAACAGGCAACCACCAGTGAATCTTCAACAATGCGGGTCTGTTCAAATAATTGGTGCTTGGAAGGTTCTCGCGACTCGGGATTCGACTCTCTGAGCCTTCTTTCACTCTGATCAATTCCACTTTCCGCAACTAAGTTGGAAGTGAATGTTTAGCTTTGTAGCGGTATAATTTGCATTGTTTGGATTGTTAGGAGGGTTCCACTGATGCCATAGCTCAAGAGATCTACGGCTGCGAGACCTTTTAGTTAGGTAGGACAAAAGGCTGCACGAAAGGTAGCGGCTTAAGAGTAAAGGCGAATGCATCGTACAATTCTCTATTTACTGCTCACCACCTCGCCAATAGACCCATACACCCACGTCACACCTCTGCGTTTACTCGCCTACATTCCAGTAACAAAGACGTCTCCTTCCACAGCTTCCGCCATGAATTTGGGCTATTTGCAATCAGGGCTATGACATTCAGATGAGTTGACACTTCTGTGAAAGCGATCCTGTCTACTGAACTTCGTCGTTTAGACAATCGACTCGACCAAATAACCAACGACCACAAGACTAAGGATGGTACATCGAGGCATGAAACCGTGATTCTACTAGTCCTTCTCCCACCTATGTCAAAGATGAACACCTGTAGAGTCTGGTATAGTTTCATACATTTAATTTCTTGGCGGTCAAAGTGATGAAGAGGTAATAAATACTGGACAGAACATTCCAACACAGCACTTAGTTCATAAAGGCACCAGAGCATTGTCAGTCAGAAGGCACTACACTGACGATTCTACAGTGTGTCATTTGTGTTAACCTCCCACCAGCATGGAGCTGTCACCTCTGCTCACGCCAGGGCTCATCGACAAGCCTGTTTACACCAGAGCCGGTGGTGTGCTTCACTCCCTCGAGTATGCAGTCGCCAACGAATGAGAAGAGGCACATAGCTGTGGCAGATCCTAGTTGGATGAGAACCATCAAACAGGCACGCGCTGTGTGATTGGCGCAGCTCAGAGCTCAATCACAGTCGTCAAGGCAAAGCAGGTGTACCCAAAGACGCCTTCGTCACACCTGAGTCGGGTGGCACCACCGAGGGCTCGATGAAAGGCAGGAGGACGCACCAGTGCCAACTAAGTGGAGTGCATGCGTTAGCAAATGCGTTTGGGTGGAGCCCCTGAAATAAAATCACATCACACAACATTTTTACAACAGTATGCCATGTTCTAGCGCAATTGTACTGCTACTCAATGTCTTGTTAGTAGCACTACTCCTCCTGCCTAGCTAGGTAAGAATTGGATGGTTTGGTGATGACAACTGAGACAAACCATTGACTTCCTATCACTGGCAGCAGCAATCGCTTTCCTACTACCTCACAGCGCATGGTTATAGCCATCTTCCCACTGTCAAAGCGCTTGTCGATGCAGTCCCCGCACCGCTGATTTTGAATTGCCTTCGCATCCCCTACTTTTCACTCCACAACCTCACACACTTATTCGCAAACTCACATCCCCATCCATCGTAGTGTTGACTTCCTCTACTCCACTCCGAGTTAATGCATTGCCGTCCGTCTCCTCACTCGCCCACTCATTACGCATCATCAACTGCTTTCGCAGTGACGATCCAGTCATTCACTCTACCATCCTCCTCACTTTGGCAATTTTGTGGGCCTTCAAAGGAAATCGCCTTGTAAGCACAATAATGCTAATTACCAAATTGTAATCCAACCTGGTGGCATTTCCTCTTCACTGGGTCCACAACATCCGCCAACATTCATCATCCACTATGCTTTCATAAGGACATTTTAAGCAGCCACAGAAACTTTGTACGCACAGTGGTGTAGCAAATCTCTTTACTTATTTGTGCGTCTTCACGCGGTTATTGCAGCCCAACACTCGCTTCCAAGCAGCTAATCAAAATAGTAGACGAAAAGAATGTTACCTTTTGTGTGATAATATTGGATTATTTTTGGAAGTAAGGGTTGCTGTCACTTGAAATAGGCAACTACTCCACGGCGTCACCCATGTGTGACACCAAACCCTCATTAGCCGAGGACGATTGATCGTTGTGGCTCGTGATGCAGATGTAGTTGTTTGAACCTACAGAAGCAAACAAAGACGTGGTAATTTTAATGGACTGATGGCAGTAACCTGAACACATCATGCGGTTTGTGGGGCGTGGAGTGGTCACTAGGAATCGCAACTTCGTATTCCAGTGCGAGAACACGTAAATCACTGCTGCTTGTGCATTCGTCCTAAAGGCACAACTGGAATACGAAGCCAACACCATCCACCCTCCCTTTGTCTCAACAGAACCGCTCGTGAACTTTGCAGCTGCTCAACGGAGAGGGTGGGTGCAAGGAACGCTGGTGGTTGGGAGGTCGCACTGCCATCCACTTTCCCCATCAGCACACTCGTGGTTAAATAAGATAAATTTGACGCCAAACATGCAGTGAGAAGCTATCGGACACTCCTCTTGCGTCTCGGTGGGTTCACAATTGGAAGAAGTAGTGAGCAAACAGACGTGTGAGTGTGACGGCGTGCGAAAAAGATGCTGTAATTAGGACAGATGGATGAAATCCTAGCCTTAAAGGTAGAGGACCCAAACTGTGCTGTTGAAATCTTCTAAAACGATAAAGCCTATACCATTCAAAGGCTGCACAAAGGCAAGACGTCCTGGGTATGCTGTCCAAATGTGCCTATCACAGACGGCCCACCGAGCGTCCATCAATCTGCCGATTTAGCGATCCTTGCCAGCCTCTTAGTCTCCCCTTTAAGTCAGTTAGAATGAGGTGCAATGTCGATGAAGGCGTGGTGGATGGAGGAAGCCGACCACTCCATTGGTATATGGAAGGCGTCTAGGGGGCCAGCAACACTCCATTGATTTGTGCTGTTTTAGCAAAGAAGAAGAAGACCTACATTCTTGTACTTTATGTCAAGTTTATATGAACACGTCCTCAACGACATTCGTGGTTGGCGTCAACCCTACCATCATCACATGCAATGCCTTGACTATCTGCTCGATTTTATGCGTCACACATGTGTGACATGCGGCACTTATCACATTCTGATGGCTGGCAATGATGCTGCTATGCTCATGAGCGTTACAAAAGGCTGTAGTCTTTTTGACTATACGGCAATGCGTGGCAGAAAGAATTAAGGCAGTGATCATGACCTTACGCTTATGAGTAGCACGACTAACTTCCATCATTCTATGCAGCCACAGCCCTCATAGCAAATGCTCTTTCTTGGGTTAGCGCCCTGATACCACTTGTTCTCAGGTCCATACTTCTAAGCATACTAAGTCTATAGTAAATGGCAATGGCAGTGGATGCAGTGTTCCATTATTAGCTTGCCTTGAGGAACCCACAGACAACAGGCGGTTAGCTTCCAACATGAACTCACATGCATTTGTAAGCCCATTTGCTTAACCGAGGAAGACGACAGGCAGGAGGCATAGTAGCAGTGACGCGGCAGAAGACACGTCTATTTCACACAGAAATTGTACTGGTGACATAGAGAAGAAGAGCAGCTGGGGAGGGAAGCCACTGTCACAGTCAGGAGGTCGCGTCGTCCAGCTCAAGTACAGTGGCGCAGCTCTCAGACTTTTCGTACCCACAACAACAACAACAAGGCGTAAAACAAAGGGGCTCAAGAGTACGCCTCGGCGATCGCCTTGGTCGTCAACCTCCAGCGTCGATCACCACAATGCTGCAGTCGGTGTTGCAGGAGAATCCCTCAGGCATGCAAGTAGGAAGGAAGGGACAACCAACTACTCACCTACGTCAAAGGCGGTCCTCCTCCTCCTCCTCCTCGTAATACATTTGGCCTAAATTAAAATGCATCGTTCAAGAAATGCGAAAAACAAGGAAAACAGGAAGGAGCAAGCATTTGCCAACTCGCAAAACAAAGTCTCCCTCAATCAATCTCTACGCATCTATATATAGTGCAGTGAAAGAGTAAACGTGACTAGACATCGCAGCCGAAAAAGAGAATTGCAAGTCTTCTCAATGGAAAGTAGACTTCGCTACTCCCACCCATCGGCCATCGGCGTCAATAGTCAGTGCGAACGCACAACACAAAGACTCAGCGGCAACCGCGGTCGTCTACTTAACGTTTACTTCAACTATTATATCCATATATGGGGAGGTAAAGAGGGGAGCAGATAAATGCATGCATGCATACATAAATGTGTCACATAAATGCCAAGCACATGGTAGGGCTGGAAGTCTTTCTTCCCAACGACATCACGTCCCACTATTAACCAGCTATTGTAAGAAAATAGCAAGTGGGCACCAAGCCCTCGGTAAAGTAAAAACACTTCTCAGCAAAATTCACTCCTACTAATCCAAATGCACCATCAAACGGGCAAGCAAACCACTTGACGAATTGTCAAAAGTCGCCATTTCTCGCCTCAAGCATTATACAGTGGGAAGTGAACGCGAGTAGGGGCCTCGCGGTCGGAAAACAAAACCTCCTCCCCACCTCCTCCATTGGCAATCGTAATCCGCAGAAGTCTACCACAACCACTACCACTACAGCCTTCCCCCAAAACACTTCCAAGTCTCCCCAGTAGCCACTCCTTTGCCTATGGGCTGAGCAAACTAACAAACACCAACACACACCGAAACTGTGCCCAGCTTCCCGCAGTTGCTGCGGTCAGACCTCACCTCCATACATACACTGCTACACTGGGAGGAAGGCCAACACACCATCGAGAATTGCGCTTCCAACCGCCACAGCAATCCCAACTAACCGACCCAAGTTTTCCACACCGCCAGCGTGAAAGTGCATAGCAGGCAAACGGACAAACAAGCATCCACAGATAGAATAGGCACTCAGTAGTGAGGTGGTAATGAACGAATGAATGAATGAGCAGGGAGTACTTGGCGTGGGTGAAAATTTCCACCCTAAAAGTTAGGCGGCCTCATTGAAATAGTAAACCGTTTAGCGAGAGCCAAAACCATCTCCATCACTCGCTACGACTGCTGTGCAGTGCAAACGGCAACGCGATTAGGCAGCACACCTGGAAGACGACAGCAAGTCTTCACAGTAAATGCAGCAAATCTTTCCACATTTACTCCAGCACGGAAACAGACAGGCGGACATATAGTTGCACATACACATGCATGTATATAAAAGGGGGTTATCCGTGAGAAAACATCAAACAAATAAATAAATACCCACCACGTAGGAAGGTTAGAAATGTTCGTAACCAAATCACGTCCCACTAGTCAAGGTCCATCGTCGTTCCTTAAAAGAATGAATCACATCTACAACTACCAAGACAATCGCAATTCATAGCCTCAAGTGGTGTGGCTATAGAAGAGTGGACGTGAGTAGGCAGCACAGCTGGAAGCCAAAACGTACAGACCGTCACCACACTAGAAGTCCTTGGCCCATTCCACTCCATAAGGTAAGCGTTTCAGCATCAAGCACACGCTGTACAACACCCACCGCCAGTGGTACCAGTGGCACGCTAAGCCCGCAGAGTCCGAAAAGACGAAAAGTAGCAAAATAACAATGGACAGGACGATGCGCAAATGTCCAACGCCCTACGAGACTAACGCCCGCAGACACAACCACCGAGAGAAGACAAAACGCCTCAACAAGCCAACACTCAAGTCGGCTACAGGGCACAGTCCACGCAGAGACCTACGCCAAAACCTCCCCGCCCCGATTCCGCGCTCACCTCACTCACACACACACACCAACCGACACCGTCGGAGCTGAGGCCCTGCACAACACCTCGCGCAATGAACACACCACTACAAATAATAATAACCGTCCCCCGAGCCCATGAGCACAGCAATGACTAAGTTTCCCACGCCTCGTCCACTCCCTCCACGGCTATCTTAGCAAGGAAACTGACACACCTTCCACACACACACACACACACTCAAAGTGCGAAAAGACCTCCCACCCACACGGATAAGTGCTAAACACATGCCTCACCTAAAATCACATTACACATCGGATGCACTGTTACGCAGGATAGACAACAACAGCAACAAGAACTTATTTACAACAAGCCAATCTTAACCGAGGAAGGCACGAAGCGACAGCGAGGCCAGACAATATCGCCCTTCTTGGCAAAAGAGAAAGAGGGAGACGAAGACGAGGACGAAGACCAAGCCGAAGGCGAAGAAGGCAGAGGAGAAGAAGAAGAAGTCCCCACGAGAACCGCACCTACCTCTTCAGCCCCTACCTATTCTAGCATCTCAACATGGAAAGAAAATGAAATGAATAAAAATGATAACAAGAATGTGACATAAAAATGTGAGGTATAATTATAAGCATAAAAATAGCGATTAGGCACCAAGCGCTCAATACAGTTAAAACATGTCTTAACAAAAGTAAATCCTACTAACCCAATTGACGAAATGCCAAAACAATCGCCATTTCTCGCCCCAACCATTATGCAGTGGAAGATTACGCGAGTCGTCCTCGCGGTGGAAAATCAACACCTCCCAACGGTCACAGCGTAGGTGGCCTTCGCCCCTACACTAGCATGTGGGCGTGGAAAAGTAGCCAGTCGACATTCAGGGGACCTAACGACAGCAACTCACTAATTGCGATCAAATCTTACCTGACAAATACGCCAAGCCATAGCGAAGCCATAGCGAAGGCGAGATTCGCACCCAGCGCCGCCTTCTCCTCATAATGCCTCCATTCTCGCTCACAAAGCACAAACATACGGCAGCAGCTGAAGCTCTTCCTCCTCCTCCTCCTCCACCTCCTTCAATGTCCTATCTAGCAATTATGTAGACAAAGAAAACGCACAATAAGGCATGTAGTGAATGCCTATTAGCGAAAATAATACGCAGGCGCTAAGCACTTGGTATAGTTAAAACCCTCCTCCACAAAATAAACACTCATTAATCAACGTCCGTCGTCAAAAAATGGCTAAATAACTAATAAATTGTCAGAATAACCATACCTCATCGTCCAAAGTATCATACACGAACAACTGAGCGCGACTAGACCCAAACGTCTGCAAAACAACAAGTCTCAACGGTCACATTCTGAAGCATTCGCCTCTACCGTAGCGATTAGGCGCGTAAAGGGAGCGCACCGACACCTAAAAGATTTATTAGCAAGCAATAAACTAATACCAATGATAAAG
The DNA here is from genome assembly GCA_001923025.3 of Taenia multiceps. Classification (NCBI taxonomy): domain Eukaryota; kingdom Metazoa; phylum Platyhelminthes; class Cestoda; order Cyclophyllidea; family Taeniidae; genus Taenia; species Taenia multiceps. Next base: position 36,592,444 of record CM010312.1, read on the forward strand.
CACCAAATAATCACGTGGATAGGCAGTATATTGGGGAAGCGAGCGCTTCAAGCCGCATTAATAAGCCTCTGTGTCTACTCGAGAATGTGAGTGTATACAGAGGAATGATCTACTCCTAAATGACCTAATGGCAGCTAAGAAGCTAAAACTAACAAAAAAGTTGCCAAATACTTGCCGGTTCTCCGAGTTGTTACAGCAAATAATGCACCAGCAATCGATATCAGCAGCCACCACATGCACTACGATTACCAGTCCGTCGATTAGCGTTGCGCGACAAAACAAACGAACTTTTGATTTTTGCTTATTTTTGACACAGTCAAAATTACTGCAAACGCTACACTTTTTGCAATTGGCATCCAATTTAAGGGGTACATTTGCAAATGAAACAAATTACTCAGTAGGCATAAGTGATGAAATTGGCGATAAATAACAGCGAAATAAAAACGCCAGAACTAATATTTTAGGAATTGATAACAAAAATTACGTGAAAGTAAAATAATTTTTTAAAGATTTGGTGCACGGTTTAGTAGTATATTGCACTTATTTTCTAACCTGATGGTTGTGGCACAGTGGATTTATTGGGAGTGCTGAAAGGAACTTTGGCCCACGTTTTAGTGTAGCCTTGATTTTTTTCTCGGGAATTTTCCATGGCAATCCTCTATTGTCCTCCCGTCTCAACTAACCGTGTCAATGATGACCCTAAGCTCGTGGAAGAATTTGTGTTTGGTGTATCCTGTGGCGTCCCGAGGTTCCCCTTGAGGTAAAAGAAGGCGCAGTACTAGGGCAGAATACATGTATTCCGGAAACAAAGGACTTGGGGGCTATTGGCACGGCCCAGAGGCCGACCAACCGGCTAGAACAAGATGGCCGCCCAAGTCACTTAAACCGGTAGTTCGAACAAACAAATTATTACATGTCCTACTGCGCAAGTAGCTGTCTCTATTCTGCTAATTAACTTGGCCAGTTCTACTGGCGGTAAGGGGCCAACAATCATCAAAAGTGGGTGCCTTTTTTCTCTTTTCAAGATGGCGCTAAAGACAGGTGGTTTCGACGTCTACGCACGTTTGTAGTCAAGTGGTTGGGTGGGTGGGTGGGTGGATGGATGAATGGATGAATGTGTAAGAAAACTGTCGACTGGATGCCACCACAGTAGATATAGCGTCCCGAGGCCTCCCTTAAGGTAAAAGAAGGCGCAGTAATAGGGCAGAATATATATATATATTCCGAGAACAGAGGGTTTGGGGCTGTTGGCAGGCCTGGAAGCCGACCAACCGGCTAGAACAAGATGGCCACCCAAGTGACCCAAACCGGTAGTTCGAACAAACAAAGTATTACAGTAGAAGGCGAGAATCACGTCTACTGAGAGGTGAGTTGGCATTGTATGCATATAGCTGCAATCTTGTGCATCCATTTCGTGATAGTTTTGTGGTGCTTTCCCACACTGGTGGCATAGACTTAGTCCTTCTCTTTCAGGAGTAGATGCTTTTCGATGCGTTTCCTCTCATTCCAATGGAGGGCCGGTGATTGTGAAGAGTGGATGTCTCCTCACCTCGGTGCGTGGGATAGTGAGGAAAATGAATGGTTATAGTGTCGGCGGAGGTTAATACGACTTGATTTGAATTGCAGTCGATGAATGGGTGTATGCATGAATGCGTGGGAAGAACGGTCAATTTGAGGCTATTGCAGTAGAAGTTGAAAAGGAGTCAAATTAGAAGGCAGGCAAGTTGGGAGCACGCATATGTTCTTGGTATTTTATGCATCTATTTTCGATATAGGCATAGGCGTGGTGCTTTCATGTGCTGGAAGAATGAATCCATGCGTTCTCCTTTAGGTGGTGTGTGGTGTTGGTGGATGCGTTGGCATTTGTGGGAATTGATTGAGCCTGCTGACGATGCGGCTTCTACGCGTTAGTGGGACTTCGTCCTTCTTTGCTCGTTACCTGGCGGCACGTATATGCGCGGCGTGTGTTCCAAATGACCATATCATTGTTGATGAACCTGTTGTTTGTATTCAGGGCAATAAAAGTAATGAGAGGCGGTTGTGTGTTCCGGTTTGTGGGGGGAGGAGATTGACTGGTCACACCGCGTGACTGCAGTCAGCGTGATTATTTAGGCGAAACAACCTGCAATGGTGTGGTAATGAATTTCTTCTGTTGGAAGGACACCGTCTAGTTCGCTCAGGTAAGTGCTGTTTCCAGCATGAATTCGGTGTTATTTGGGTCCTGTTTGCTGAGCTACTAGCGACGAGGCCTGGTGGCCATGAGTACTTGGTGGAGTGTACGCAATCAAGTGGGCTGGGAGTAGATTTGGAGGGAAGGTGTTGAGTGCAGGGGCGGGGCGGGGCGGGGAATACTTCATTCTACACATCACCCTGCCAATTTTTGCGTTTGAACTTCAAGGTGGAGTGTCGCGACTACTGAAATGGTGTTCGGTAGTGGGTGTTTTGCCAACTGCGCGGGCTCACAAGTTTTTTTTTGGGGCTGAATTCTAGCGACGGCGACGGCGACGGCGGCGGCGGTGGTGGCGAAGAAGAAGAAGAATAAGAATAAGGTTAAGCAGAGGAGGAGTAGTCAGAGCGCCTATCCAACGCTGGTGGTGAATTGATAAGGCAGGAGGGAACACCCATCACTTCACAACATGTCAAGAGTAATGGAAAGGGGATGAGATTCTGAGGCTTCACAACAACTGAGTTGCGTGTCTTCACTCTGCCTGGCTGTTGCGTCGTTGCAGCATTAGAGCACCCATCTACAACTACTCCGATCGATTAATCTCGTGCTTCATTTTCATTATCCTATTATCCTCCCTATTATTCCAGCTCTTCTTTGCATATGATTCCACGCTTCACCTCCACACCTCAAATCACGTAGCCAACTGCCTCAACTCCCACTCCTCCCACCAGCCCAGCGTTGTCATGTGCGAGTTGACACACAACAAGGCGTGGCTGTGTGCTCCCCTGGTGTAATGCAGGTCTGGCGGATCAGATCAGATTCTTTTATTTCCTCTTCTTTATCGCAAAGACAATTGGTAGGTAAAGAGAATGGCTGAGAGGGGCATTAGTTTTCAAATGGGAGCATTCGCTTTCCCAAGTCAATGGCGAGGATGGTGAGGAGGAGGAGGAGAGAGGGAGAGGGAGTAGGAGAGGGAGAGAATGAGAAAGATTGCTCACAAACCGCGGATTGCCACCAAATGCCGTCGGAGGAGATAGTGCAGAGAGGGGTCCGTCCATTCCTGCTAAGAAGAAGAAAAAGAAAAAGGGAAGGAGGTGACGATGAAGAAGAAGAAGGAGGAGTCGAAAAGATACAGCAGCATAGGCTTGGGCACTAAGCAATGTTTCTTCCTCCATGTGTCTACGCGTGTGTCACCTCTCATTCAAAGCAGTTCTTGCCGAGGTGGTTCCGTAATGCCCACAGTCTGCTCATCTTGGTACCTGCTATCTGTCCTAATCTTAGCAACCACGCTGCTACCGCTGCTGTTGCTGCCACTTCTGCCCGTTTTCCCGACTCTTCCATTCCATTCCATCCACTCACTTACACACACACAGAGATCACCGTCAATCCCGACCAACGGTTGAGTGAGTGAGTGAGTGTGTGAGTGAGTGAGTGAGTGTGTGTGTGTGAATGGCCTAAATTCGGGCCTCATTACCGACCCATCCACAGTGAACACTCAATTGATTGGTCGGTCGGTCGATCGGTCGATCGGGCGGTCGATGAATCAATGGATCGATGGATGATTGAATCGATGATACCGCCAACTGCTGTTGTGCCTGCGTTGTGTGTATTAGTCATCTCCGCCTGCCTCTCTACCTGCCTGCCCACCTACTTGCTCACCGAGAAAAGAAACAATCTCACACACACACACACAATCACAACGACCAATGTGCCGCCCTCTTCGCACACTTGGCTGGAAAAGGAAAAGGAAAGAGAGGAAAAAAAGAAGAGAGGGATTTGAGAACTCCGCACAAGTCCCCAACAGCTAATCCTCTCCCCTCCCTCCTGCCTTCCCGCCCGCTTGCCCGCCCGCTTGTCTTCCCTCTGTCTCATACCTATACTTGTATTCTTTCTCGCCGCCTCCTCCTCCTCCTCCTCCTCCTCATGAACTCATAATAATATAAATGCTAGTAGGGATAGATCGATGGGCATCATCAAGAACAACGACAACAACAAAAGCATCCGTAGGGGTTTATTGTGGCGGGGAGAGGGAGAGGGAGAGGGAAAGGAGGCGAGACCGACCACAACATCGCCATCATGTTAAGTAAAAAAAGGGGTTCGCACAATGTCTAGACGTAGTATTGAGCGGCAGACGTCAATGTCAAGTTGTCCAACAAAGGAGTTGAAGAGAGGATGAGGAGGAGAGGAGGGGGAGGGAGAGGGGGAGGGGGACAACCCTAGAGAGAGCACTAACCATTTGGGCCTACTAGACAGACCCTGGAAATATTTTTACCCATGAAAACTCAACTCCTCCCCTGTCTTCCTGTCAGGCCGTCTGCATTACCCTCCCCTCCCCTCCCCTCCCCTCCCCTCCCCTACCCTACCCTACTCTACCCTACCTTACCCTACCCCCCTCCCCTGTCTCTCTCACGAGTGCACTCTCTCAGTGGTGAGTGCACTCAAGGCCGATCAATGCGAGGAGCACAGAGGTTGGCGGTGGGTCTGTAGGTTGGGGCGGGGGAGGGAGGGAGGGAGGGAGCGTTGGAAAAGTACAACAATTGGTGGTCCTCTGTGTGTGTGTGTGTCTGTGTGTACGTATTTAGAAGATTAACTAAAAGTGATGAGAGGAAAAAAGGAAAGAAAAAAAAGAGGAAAAGGCACAAGCAAGTTCCACCTCACCTCTCCCACATCAGGAATGACAAACTCCAACTGCCAGGCGGCTGCTAGCAGCAGCAGCAGTAGCAGCAGTAGCAGAAAGAAGCGATTGAAACTAAAAACGCCCAACACGGAGGAGGCAGTTAAAACTAGTAAAGCATTGACAGGGAGAGAGAGAAAGAGAGAGTTGGGGAGGGAGAGACATCTACTTGCAAAGCCCTAGCCACAGGGTGGGAGAATTAATAATCCTAGTAATAATAATGATGACAGCAATAGTATCAACAAAATGTCATTGTTCTACTCTTCACCACTTCCTCCTCCCCCTCAATTCACGGTTTTCCTCTTTCTTCTCTCGCCACAAGGGCAAACAACTAAGAGAGGTGAGAAAAAGTGCCCAAATCCCCACCCATTTGCTATCTGCCCATGAAAGGAGGAAGTGCTAAGTTGTGGCACTGAGTTGATTCCTTGCATTCGGAGGCGTCAGCATCATCGACTGGAACAACTCGTGTCTACAGGCGACTGCTTGAAAGCACTGAGAAGACAGCTTAGAATTGGTTGACTCCCGTTTCCTAGCCTGTGACGAGAACCAGCACTGATTTCTCTGCCAGGTTATGGTCAAAGTAACGAGAGGAGAGATTACGTTGACGTGGTTGCGAGTGAGTAAAAGTCGTTAAATGAGTAAAAGAAGCTTTTATTTATATTTACAGGCGATTCAATGAAATGGAGTACTAACATCTGAATGACCACATTTTCAACTCTCATTTCTCCGAGATTTGCGAAGCAAAAGTGAAGGAGAATGGTGTAGTTTACACAACCGTCCATTTTGCTTTCACGATTCTGTACTCACGAAGTGGGATTGGCAAAGTCTTTTAAATTACGCATCGCCGCCATTCTACTCCTCTCTTCCTCGTCCTGCTACTTGGTCTTCTCCGCATCCTTCTGCAGCTGCTCTACCTCCTACTCAGACTGACGATCTCTGTATTTGGTGATCGTGATGTGGTTCTGATTTCTTGTCGACCTTTCCACCGCCGATACATGGAGGATGCTGTTTTCGTCGATTTCGAAGGTCACGTCAAACTTGATCTCACCACACGGCCTTGGTGGAAGACCAGTCAGCATGAACTCGCCCAACAATTTGTTGTCACTCGGCCTCTCACTTTCGCCTTCGTATATCGAAAATATTGCTTCCGTTTGATAGTCACTCGCCGTATACCAACACTCTGTCTGCTTTGTTGGGATCCGTGTGTTACGCTTCACAATCGTTCTCACGATACCATAAGCGTCCTCCAGACCCAATGAGAGCGGTGTTACTTCCACTAACATCAAATCCTGCATCGATGGTGGCATCTGACCAGTCAGATTTGCCGCCAACATAGCTGCGCCGTAGGCTACCGCCTCGTCCGGATTGACAGACTTTTTCACTTCTCTCCCCTTGAAGAAGTCCTGCAACATCGTCTGCACCTTCGGAATGCGCGTCGATCCGCCTACCAGCACTATCTCGTGAACATAATCCTTCTCCAAGTTTGCAGCTGACAGCGCAGTCTTTACTGCCTCCATTGTTCTTTTGAAGAGATTCGAGCACAAATTCTCAAACTGGGCCCTTGTTAGAGTGGCAGTGAAATCAATGCCTTCGAACAAGGCTTCAATGTCTATGTCGACACAATCAACCGTGCTCAGTGTCCTCTTCGCCGCCTCACATTCCCTTCTCAGACGATTGATTGCCTTTTCGCTGGTCGTTAGGTCCTTCCCATTGTTCTTCTCCCTGAACATCTTCACGAAGTGGTCCACTAGTAGAGAATTGATGTCCTCACCACCCAGATGCGTGTCTCCACCGACTGCCTTCACCTCAATCTTCCCTTTCTCTATGGACAGAATGGACACGTCGAAGGTGCCACCACCCCAATCAAAGATGAGCACGTTGCGCTGCCTGTCGATCCGCCTATCCATGCTATAGGCGATGGCAGCTGCTGTTGGCTCGTTGATGAGCCGCAGCACGTTTAAGCCTGCCATTTTCCCTGCATCGATTGTGGCCTCTCGTTGATAGTCATTGAAGTAGGCTGGTACTGTGATGATAGCGTCTGTCACCTTCTCATCCAAGTACGCTTCTGCTGTCTCCTTCATCTTTGACAGCACCATGGAGGAGATCTGCTCAGGGGAGAATTGCTCTGTCTTCTTGCCGCACTCCACCTCAATCTTGGGCCTCCCCCCGGAATTGATCACCTTGAAGGGCCAACGTCTTATGTCATCCTGCACTGTCTTGTCGTTGAAAGTGCGCCCGATGAGACGCTTCACGTCGAACACCGTATTGGAGGGATTCCTGACTGCCTGCTTCTTGGCGGCCTCACCAATGAGGCGCTGGTTTTCGGTAAAGGCAACGCAGCTTGGTGTTGTGCGATTGCCTTGGTCATTGGCCATAATTTCAACTTTGCCATCTTTGCAAACTCCGACGCACGAGAACGTCGTTCCCAAGTCGATACCAATGGCTGGGCCTCCTGACATAATTTAGTCGAATGGAATAAGGTTAACACGTTTGGTCTGATGAAGATGATCTCCACGATCTCAGCTGCCCTTTATATCAGCTGCGATTGATCACGGTAAGCATCTCTATGGTGCGCGCCTTCTACTCCATTGTTGCCATCCAACCAGCATCTGCCAGTTTCTGTAAGCTTCTTCTCATTAGCTGACGACTGCACACTCGAAGGAAAGAGGGTCAATGCAGGCTCCTGTGTGAACGCACCTGTGAGCGAGCAGTGGTGTGAGCAGTGGCGACAACTCCATTTTGATACTTTTATAACACAAATGTAGCTCTTTAGCAGCGCCAATGTTGTGACTCCAGACTGACAATATTCTGCTGCCTCATTGCAATTGCTGTCTTCAGCATGGTTTGGTTGAGTAGGACAGCAAACTGGGAAAGTCGGAGCGTTGCAGGACTTCGAGGCCAAGCATTGTGCTGCTTGGCTGCGTTAGTTATTGTGACTATGAGTTTCTTTCTCTCTCCTGTGCATGATTTGTGTGTGAGCAGTAAGCGAGTTGGGTTATTGTGACTTTGGTTGGGAGAATTAATTCAAAGCATGTGATTATCCAGCATTCCTTTGGAATGACTCGGTGGAATACCTCACGGTGTTGATCAGTTGCTAGTCAAAGTGAGAGAAATACTATGCTTTGTTTTAAGCAGCTCCTGTCCAAATATCTTGCTAATAGTTTGATTGCCACCTCTGTGGCTCACTTCCAGGTGTTGAGGATTTCAACTCAAAGTTCCACAATTAGCGAGAACATTGGAATGGAAGCAAAACACTTCATTTAAATGGTGTTGTCCATGAAGTGGAAGAGATGGTCCATGCTAATTAAAGCAGCCTTAACAACCAGCTACCAAGGTGGTGGGATATGCTACTGTTGCGAAAAGCGGGTCATCGTTTACTAACCTCGGCTTTGCAGCTTTATGCAAAGACTGAGATTGGAAACGTACTAGGAGATGGATGGCTCCAATGAATGTACCCATCATTCTAGGATCCATTGAAGGTTGAATGACCATAAGGTGGATGGAGGATTGAGCAATTAGTAGCACAGTTGGATTCAATTGAAGTGACCCTTGGAGTTGGTGAGAGTGAGTGAATGTACAGTTGGCTAGACTTCAGTTATATGCACACGGGCAATGTTGAGCAGTTTAAAATAACATGACGATTGCACAGTCCAAAGTGGAGTTGAGGCACAAAGAATGGCTGAAGGGAGGGCTTGGATGGTGTGGAGAATGGGTGGTGGGTGCGTGAAATGCATAGGAATTGACTGAGACCTTCGAGTACTTAAGTTGATACTTTTGTGGTCATTCGCACACTCCCATCTGTTGGCTGACAGCTTGATGCTGGATGAAAAATATTTTGAAGAGCATACTAGCATCAGACAGTGAGTGACAGGCAATTCAGCTATGGGTCTCGCCATAAGCCCAAGGCATGGGTCAATCCATGTTAGACTGCCATCTGAGTGTTGACAGGCAGTCGCCTCTACACATGAGTCGATTCAGCCTTTGATGTCGACGATTCTGGATGTGGATGATCAACCTATTGCCACAAATCAACAGTTTCTTTTGCCATAAACCAATAGTGAATGAGGCACCAACTGAGTGTTACTGGCCGCTTCACTCGCCACTGTTGACAGCTGAGGTGGGTTGCAGAGGTAGAAGCTCACACCAAACTGACTGATGAGGTTGATGTCAGCGTCAGCTCCCAATGTCCACACGAAAGCGCTTGGTCTTGCTTTCATCCCACCTACCCTACCAGTGATTGTGAGTGGGCCATCCATCTTGGTGGAACTAAGGGAAATGAAGACTTGGAATGTCACAGTTACAACTTTAACTGACAGTAGCGCACCAGTTTATCTGTTACGCGTCCTTGGGAGAGCTGCCAGACACTCGTGAGGGGATCTTGTCTAGAGCAGTGCAAAAGGCAGTGTAAATGCACACGTGAAACAAGGCGAAAGGCTGTGTCTGGATGGAGCACAAATGTGGACAGCCGTAAAGCCACGTCGATGTTGAGGCACCGCCTTTGCCTGGGTCGATGTGTGTGTCTATTTACTTGTGCTGCGTCCTGTGGGTTTGGCAATCCATCTGCTTCACTCTAACCGAACCCTAAACACACAACTTTCCTGCTTGTAGAAATAAGATTGTTCACAAACGCAAGAATGTGCGCTTTCCCGTTTAAGTGGTGCAAGAGAAGGCGAATGTTGGAGCAAACCTACCGCCGCATCAGTGGCCATGCCACCTAGGGAACGCAATCGGATTTCCCTGCTAAGAGGCACAAAGGCACCTATGCACCCAACCTCCTTGCCGTTTCCATGATTGTATTGCAGAAGTTGCATTCAATTTAGCTTATTTCTTCTGATTCATTCGACTTTATTGCTTGGAATATTTTGATTAAAGAGAGTTGGCTGTGATTTGGAAGGAGAAACACAGATTCGAGAAAGAAAAAGCAAAAGATTGCTGTGAACGTAATGTCTTAGGAGTGCGCAAGACTCAACATTTGTTCGCCGTTGAGTTTACAGCCTCGTCGAGCAAAACATGATGTCATGCAGATCTCAAGTGCCAGCATTACCAGAAAAAAAACAATTCGCAGTGAATATTAACTCTGTGGCACCACGAGTTATGTGATTGGCACTGCTCATTACACAATGACGAGGGTCATACGTCAACGGGCGAAGACGTTGAAGTAAATGTGATTAGGAGGCGTCCTTATTTCAAAGACGCTTCTGTCAAGACTGACTCGGGTGGAGCCAATTAAGAGCTGATGAAGGGTAGGAGTGGGTACCACACGAGGAGCGTGCTAATTGACAAAGTGGAGCCACCCATTTGGAGGACCTGCGTCAGCAGTCACCACACTCATCTGCTAATGCCTTTTCTTAAAGCATGCGAAATTTTCCGACCTAATTGCATTCTAGCGAAAAACTAGAGAAGTAGAAGCATATGGAAGGAGAGCAACGACAAAACGAAATGACAATGTTAAAGTATTAATCATCAGCACCCGTTGAGGTGGTGGTGCATGCCACCCTCAACAAGTGCTCTGTGTTGCTGCTATTTGGTTCCGGCAGACGGTCCCCAACGAACCGCACAACCGGGCACTAGCGCTTTGCACCTGTTGGGGCCATCATTGCCCTAACCCACCTCAACGACGATGGAAGGCACTGTTCGACACACAACGTAGAGCCTGATACTACTAATGTGGCCCAGAAGGCAGCTAATGTGGCCAGAGCTCAAGGCTGCGAGTTAATCAATGTGCTGCAGTAGAGGAAGTCGAATGGGAGTGAAGGGCTTGGTCATGCTGCGACACTTCAATGACTCCTCTTCCATCTAGTCCATCGCTTCAAGCTAGAATAGTGCATCCCAAATTGATTGTGTCGATGGAATTGCCTACACCATGCTCATTGCTGATACACGGTACTCGCAGTCATTCAGGTGCACCCAATTGAACTCTCTCGTCCTCACACAACACTCGCAAGGCGTTCATTCCACTGCCTTCTCATCGATGAAAGAGTTGTGACGTCGACTCGTTGAAAGTAAATAACAACATTTACCACATCCTTAAATTGAGAAAAGGCACTAAAACCACTCCATGAGGGTTGAGGCAGAGCTTCCAGTTTTCACTTCATGAGAACAGGCAACCACCAGTGAATCTTCAACAATGCGGGTCTGTTCAAATAATTGGTGCTTGGAAGGTTCTCGCGACTCGGGATTCGACTCTCTGAGCCTTCTTTCACTCTGATCAATTCCACTTTCCGCAACTAAGTTGGAAGTGAATGTTTAACTTTGTAGTGGTATAATTTGCATTGTTTGGATTGTTAGGAGGGTTCCACTGATGCCATAGCTCAAGAGATCTACGGCTGCGAGACCTTTTAGTTAGGTAGGACTAAAGGCTGCACGAAAGGTAGGGGCTTAAGAGTAAAGGCGAATGCATCGTACAATTCTCTATTCACTGCTCACCACCTCGCCCATAGACCCATACACCCACGTCACACCTATGCGTTGACTCACTTACATTCTAGTAACAAAGACGTCTCCTTCCACATCTTCCGCCATGAATTTGGGCTATTTGCAATCAGGGCTATGACATTCAGATGAGTTGACACCTCTGTGAAAGCGATCCTGTCTACTGGACGTCGTCGTTTAGACATTCGACTCGACCAAATAACCAACGCCTACAAGACTAAGGATGGCACATCGAGGCATGAAACCGTGATTCTACTAGTCCTTCTCCCACCCATGTCAAAGATGAACACCTGTAGAGTCTGGCATGGTATCATAAATTTAATTTCTTGACAGCCAAAGTGATGAAGAGGTAATAAATACTGGACAGAACATTCCAACACAGCACTTAGTTCATACAGGCACCAGAGTATTGTCAGTCAGAAGGCACTGCACTGCGATTCTACAGTGTGTCATTTGTGTTAACCTCCCACCAGCATGGAGTTGTCGCCTCTGCTCACGCCAGGGCTCATCTACAAACCTGTTCATACCAGAGCCGGTTGTGTGCGTCATTCCTTTGAATGTGCAGTCGCCAACGAATGAGAAGAGGCACGTAGCTGTGGCAGATCCTAGTTGGATGAGAACCATCAAACAGGCACACGCTGTGTGATTGGCGCAGCTCAGAGCTCAATCACAGTCGTCAAGGCAAAGCAGATGTACTCAAAGACGCCTCTGTCACACCCGAGTTGGGTGGCACCACCGAAGGGTCGATGAAAGGTAGGAGGACGCACCACACGAGGTGCGCGTCAATTGGCTAAGCAGTGCCAACTAAGTAGAGTCCACGCGTTAGCAAATGCGTTTGGGTGGAGCAACTGAAATCAATTATGAGAAATTTTTACAAGAGTATGTTACGTTCCATCGGAGTTGTGCTGTTACTCAATGTCTTGTTAGTAGCACCACTACTCCACTGCGTCACACATGTGTGACACTAAACCTTTATTAGCCAAGGACAATTGATTGTTGCGGCTCGTGCTGCAGATAGAGCTAGTTAAACCTATGTAAGCAAACAAAGACGTGGTAATTTTAAAGGACTGATGGCAGTAACCTGAACACATCTTGCGGTTTGTGGGGCGTGGAGTGGTCACTAGGAATCGCAACTTCGTATTCCAGTGCGAGAACACGTAAATCACTGCTGCTTGTGCATTCGTCCTAAAGGCACAACTGGAATACGAAGCCAACACCATCCACCCTCCCTTTGTCTCAACAGAACCGCTCGTGAACTTTGCAGCTGCTCAACGGAGAGGGTGGGTGCAAGGAACGCTGGTGGTTGGGAGGTCGCACTGCCATCCACCTTCTCCATCAGCACACTCGTGGTTAAATAAAATAAATTTGACGCCAAACATGCAGTGAGAAGCTTCGGACACTCCTCTTGCGTCTCGGTGGGTTCACAATTGGAAGAAGTAGTGAGCAAACAGACGTGTGAGTGTGACGGCGTGCGAAAAAGATGCTGTAATTAGGACAGACTGAGGAAATTCTAGCCTTAAAGGTAAACCCAAACTGTGCTGTTGAAATCTTCTAAAACGACAGTGATTCGGATCTCGATCTAAGTTACTCCTCAGATCATCCTGCTTAGTTGCTAAGAGCAGCTGAATTCTCTAAAATTAAGTTATTTTCTCGGTCCTGCAGACGGAGAAACTGGGCCATTTGCAATTACGACGATGAAATTCTGAAAGGTTTTTACTTCTGCCAAAGTGGCACCGTCTACTAAACGCCACTGATTTGACTTTCGACTTGACTCAAAATCCTACGACTACAAGACTATTGCCACAACATTGTGCCTCCACGGGTGACACAGTGATTGACGCTGTTGCCTCAGCCACGAAGCACCAATTCCATGTGACTTTGCCCTACTTATATGCAAACCGCAGCTTTGTGTCGAAGAGGACCACTTGCTGAGCATTGCGTAATATTACAAAACTATTTTTTAAATTTGATATCGAATACGATGGAGAGGGAACAGTAGTTACTAATCAGGACATTCCCAACTCATTACTCAGGTCTTACAGGCACCAAAATATTGTCAGTCAGGCACAGATACAGTGGCGCTTCTACAGTGCTACATTTGCACCACCACACGTCAATATGAAACTGTCACCCTGCCCACGCCACTGCTCGCACAAAAACCTGTTCACATTGGAGTCTGTGCCTCACGTCGTTCTCTCGAGTGAACAGTCGCCAGCGAATGAGAAGAGGCGTGAAGGTGTGACAAATCCTGGTTGCATGGAAGCCTTCCAATGAGCACGCGCCATGTGATTGGCGTAGCTCACAGCTCACTCACAACCGTCATGGCAAAGCAGGCGTAGACGTGAGAGACTGTGATTTGGAGGTTTGTGGTAATGGAATGCATTCTCACACTACAATTGCCACACTTCGTCTTCAAAGGGCCCTCAAAATCGGGTGGTACCACCCAAGGGGCGATGAAGGGTAGAAGTGTGCACCAGACGAGTTTTGTGTCGATTTGGTAGACAAAGCCGAACACATGGGGTCCGTGCTTTGGCAGTCACCACATCCAACAGCAAATGCGTTTGGGTCATTTTGATGTGGAGACACTTGGCTTGATGCTATACACATAGGCCAGCTAGGAACGATGCATTAAGTGAACGAGGGTGCCTGAGTAGCACATCCACCAATCAGGGATCAAGATCCGCCTCGCAGACTAGCCTCGATGTGTCGGGTATGAGACGCTGGCGGAGTAGAGCACTGCTGAATGCGCAGTGGGGAAAGAAGGGTTGCCTGAGAAGGCAGTAGTATTGAGTGCTATTTCGTCGTGCTCTCGGCACTGGCGTCTGCAGCTGGTGAGGACAGAGGGAGAGCGACTCTTACCTGCATTAGGCTGCCATCCCAGATGGCGTGGGTGATGCCTACGCAATAGTTCGAGGCATACATGGTTCATTAATGAGATGTGGCACCACCGACTGCTTAGAATTGGACATGTGTATGCCTAGCCAGATGCCCATTGCTGCACGCAGGGCAGTGTGCAGAAGGAGTCGCAGTGAGTCCCTAGGCGGTTGACATTTGGCCAGAGAAGACAGGTGAATTGTTAGTTTTAGTGGCTGAGGGGGTTTTGCGGTGCCACATTGCAGCAACAAATTGTCTTTGCCTTCCGAGTGGTCATCGGTGATGTGTACCGTTCAGAAAGGCATGTGCGAGGGCATCAGTTTCTAAAGTGTTCGAAAATGTCACCACAGCATAAATATTTCTATTTATAGATTACAGAGACACTTCTAGCAACTTTAGAGACTGTGTGCATCCTAATGTTGCTGATCCATTCAGTTATTTGTGTTTCTTTTCGCGGTCACTGCAGATCAGCATTTGCAGACATATTAGCTTTCTCTTTCTCGTAAACACATTGGACGATGTCTAAAATTGGTGGTTGTTGTCACGTAAAATGGGCATTTACACCATCGCGTCACATATGTGTGACATGGGACTTTTACCAGGTAAACCTGAGCGGTTGTGCTGGCTTGAGCTTTATATGCATCAATTGGGACCAGCATGGACAGATGAAGACGCGAGAGCACACCTTCGTATTCAAGTGTCTTAATGGCACAGCTAGAAGACGAGGTCAGTAGCACCCGCCTTCTCTATGCCTCACAAGAACCGACCATCAACCTCAAAGCGGCTCCGCGGAGAGGGTGTGTGAAGCGAACGAAGCTGGATGGGAGGTCGCACTGTCGTCTATTTTCTCACCAACAGCAGCAGCAGGGATACCCTGGCAAGTATGAGGCCCACACTTCTCCAACCGTTGTCCTTCCAAGCATCAATCAACGCAGGATGCCCAGCATCGAACACTTGCCGATTGGGGATGTATTTGTGAAAGGAAAGCTAACGCTCTTGACACACACAGAGCATTTGTGAAACGGGTCTTCTCTATGCAGCAGGGAATGCGTGTGATAAAGTGATGCTACCAACATCCTGCCTGGAGCTTTGCTGACAAAAAATGCATGGTAGCAGACAAACACACTGGCAGTGCTAAGCCAATGCAACCGGTGTAAGCAAACGACCAACACACAACGCAGTCACACGTGATGTGGACCAAAGTGTTGGGTTCTGAGGCTGTGACGGCACGAGAAATAGAGGGTTGAAAGCAGAGGTAAATGCCTTATCCAGTTTTTGATTAAGCGGTGAATCTGCAAATTTTGCACTTTTATTCAGTGTAATTCGGTTTCCTCTGCGTTGCACAGACGTTAGCTAGATTGGATGCAACTGGTAACCATTCGGACCCACGTGACAGCCTCACAGAAAAGAATTCACAGAGAAGTGCTGCTTTCTTCAACACTGATTAGCTTAACATCTCAGTCAAAAGCATTTGTCTCCCTCCTACCTGGGCTGCCTGTAATTGCAGATGGTTGTTCGGAGCTTCCCACTGCTCCTGATAGATTTCTGACCCTCCTAGCAATCGCAAGCCTTCACGCTCCTTTCTAGGTGGCTATGTCGCCGCTTAAATGGCTTCAGCAGTTGCTGTAGATTCGAATTTGAATTCATCGCTGTCAATGAACATAATTTGGATGACCGACGTCTCACACACTGACGCATGATGACGGTCGCTGACTCAGGCTGCGGCAGTCCACACTCGTCACCACCTTGTCAATAGACCCATACACCCACGTCACACCTCTGCGTTTACTCGCCTACATTCCAGTAACAAAGACGTCTCCTTCCACATCTCCTGCCATTACTTGTAGCTGGTCGTTGTTATCCACGTGGCTGATGCATGCAAAGTTCAGATCTCAGGGACAGCAACCAGATTCCCAACACTCAAACCACTCTTTCATCGGTGCCAGTTACTCCTCAAACCATCCTTCCAATTTGCTATGAGTGGTCAAGTTTTCTAAAAATACTTTACCACCTCGGTCATTCAAGCGGTGAAGTTGGGCTATTTGCAATCATGGCGGTGACATAGAGAAGGGTTGACACTTCTGTGAAAGCGATACTCTCTACTGAACGTCGTCGGTTAGACAATCGGCTTGGCCAAACAATCAACGACCACAAGACTACAGATAGCACATCGAAGCACGCAACCCTAATTCCACTAGGCCTTGCCCCACCCACATGAGAACCGGCAATCCGTGTCAAAGAGGAACACTTAGGCAGGCTTGTACAATCTTAAAATTTTAATTTCTTGACAGCCAAAGTGAAGAAGAGGTAATAAATACTGGACAGAACATTCCCAACACAGCACTTAGTTCATAAAGGCACCAGAGCATTGTCAGTCAGAAGGCACTACACTGACGATTCTACAGTGTGTCATTTGTGTTAACCTCCCACCAGCATGGAGTTGTCGCCTCTGCTCACGCCAGGGCTCATCGACAAACCTGTTCACACCAGAGCCGGTGGTGTGCTTCACTCCCTCGAGTATGCAGTCGCCAACGAATGAGAAGAGGCACGTAGCTGTGGCAGATCCTAGTTGGATGAGAACCATCAAGCAGGCACGCGCTGTGTGATTGGCGTAGCTCAGAGCTCAGTCACAGTTATCAAGGCGAAGCAGGTGTACCCAAAGACGCCTTCGTCACACCTGAGTCGGGTGGCACCACCGAGGGCTCGATGAAAGGCAGGAGGACGCACCAGTGCCAACTAAGTGGAGTGCATGCGTTAGCAAATGCGTTTGGGTGGAGCCCCTGAAATAAAATCACATCACACAACATTTTTACAACTGTATGCCATGCTCTAGCGCAATTGTACTGCTACTCAATGTCTTGTTAGTAGCACTACTCCTCCTGCCTAGCTAGGTAAGAATTGGATGGTTTGGTGATGACAACTGAGACAAACCATTGACTGCCTATCACTGGCAGCAGCAATCGCTTTCCTACTACCTCACAGCATACTAAGTGTATAGTAAATGGCAATGGCAGTGGATGCAGTGTTCCATTATTAGCTTGCCTTGAGGAACCCACAGACAACAGGCGGTTAGCTTCCAACATGAACTCACATGCATTTGTAAGCCCATTTGCTTAACCGAGGAGGACGACAGGCAGGAGGCATAGTAGCAGTGATGCGGCAGAAGACACGTCTATTTCACACACAAATTGTACTGGTGACATAGAGAAGAAGAGCAGCTGGGGAGGGAAGCTACTGTCACAGTCAGGAGGTCGCGTCGTCCAGCCCAAGTACAGTGGCGCAGCTCTCAGTCTTTTCGTACCCACAACAACAACAACAACAACAACAACAACAACAACAAGGCGTAAAACAAAGGGGCTCAAGAGTACGCCTCGGCGATCGCCTTGGTCGTCAACCTCCAGCGTCGATCGCCACAATGCTGCAGTCGGTGTTGTAGGAGAATCCTTCAGGCATGCAAGTAGGAAGGAAGGGACAACCAACTACTCACCTACGTCAAAGGCGGTCCTCCTCCTCCTCCTCCTCGCCGTAATACATTTGGCCTAAATGAAAATGCATCGTTCAAGAAATGCGAAAAACTAGGAAAACAGGAAGGAGCAAGCGTTTGCCAACTCGCAAAACAAAGCCTCCCTCAATCAATCTCTACATATATATAGTGCAGTGAAAGAGTGAACGTGACTAGGCATCGCAGGCGGAGGAGGAGAGCGCGTCCTACTCCCCCTCCTCCTCCTCCTCACAATCGTCATTCCATTCAGCCTTCACGCTCACCTCGGCCCCAAATGGAAGCAAAGCAATGACGACACCCCAGTAAGTAGAGCCGTAGAATTGCAAGTCTCCTCAATAGAAAGTAGACTTCGCTACTCCCACCCATCGGCCATCGCCCATCGGCCATCGGCGTCAATAGTCAGTGCGAACGCACAACACAAAGACTCGGCGGCAACCGCGGTCGTCTACTTAACGTCTACTTCAACTATTCTATCCATATATGGGGAGGTAAAGAGGGGAGCAGATAAATGCATGCATGCATACATAAATGTGTCACATAAATGCCAAGCACATGGTAGGGCTGGAAGTCTTTCTTCCCAACGACATCGCGTCCCAATACTAACTAACTATTGGCAAAAAAATAGCGAATGGGCACCAAGCACTCGGTAAAGTAAAGCACTTCTCAGCAAAATTCACTCCTACTAATCCAAATGCACCATCAAACGGGCAAGCAAACCACTTGACGAATCGCCAAAACAGTCGCCATTTCTCGCCTCAAGCATTATACAGTGGGAAGTGAACGCGAGTAGGGGCCTCGCGGTCGGAAAACAAAACCTCCTCCCCACCTCCTCCATTGGCAATCGTAATCCGCAGAAGTCTACCACAACCACTACCACTACAGCCTTCCCCCAAAACACTTCCAAGTCTCCCCAGTAGCCACTCCTTTGCCTATGGGCTGAGCAAACTAACAAACACCAACACACACCGAAACTGTGCCCAGCTTCCCGCAGTTGCTGCGGTCAGACCTCACCTCATACATACACTGCTACACTGGGAGGAAGGCCAACACACCATCGAGAATTGCGCTTCCAACCGCCACAGCAATCCCAACTAACCGACCCAAGTTTTCCACACCGCCAGCGTGAAAGTGCATAGCAGGCAAACGGACAAACAAGCATCCACAGATAGAATAGGCACTCAGTAGTGAGGTGGTAATGAACGAATGAATGAATGAGCAGGGAGTACTTGGCGTGGGTGAAAATTTCCACCCTAAAAGTTAGGCGGCCTCATTGAAATAGTAAACCGTTTAGCGAGAGCCAAAACCATCTCCATCACTCGCTACGACTGCTGTGCAGTGCAAACGGCAACGCGATTAGGCAGCACACCTGGAAGACGACAGCAAGTCTTCACAGTAAATGCAGCAAATCTTTCCACATTTACTCCAGCACGGAAACAGACAGGCGGACATATAGTTGCACATACACATGCATGTATATAAAAGGGGGTTATCCGTGAGAAAACATCAAACAAATAAATAAATACCCACCACGTAGGAAGGTTAGAAATGTTCGTAACCAAATCACGTCCCACTAGTCAAGGTCCATCGTCGTTCCTTAAAAGAATGAATCACATCTACAACTACCAAGACAATCGCAATTCATAGCCTCAAGTGGTGTGGCTATAGAAGAGTGGACGTGAGTAGGCAGCACAGCTGGAAGCCAAAACGTACAGACCGTCACCACACTAGAAGTCCTTGGCCCATTCCACTCCATAAGGTAAGCGTTTCAGCATCAAGCACACGCTGTACAACACCCACCGCCAGTGGTACCAGTGGCACGCTAAGCCCGCAGAGTCCGAAAAGACGAAAAGTAGCAAAATAACAATGGACAGGACGATGCGCAAATGTCCAACGCCCTACGAGACTAACGCCCGCAGACACAACCACCGAGAGAAGACAAAACGCCTCAACAAGCCAACACTCAAGTCGGCTACAGGGCACAGTCCACGCAGAGACCTACGCCAAAACCTCCCCGCCCCGATTCCGCGCTCACCTCACTCACACACACACACCAACCGACACCGTCGGAGCTGAGGCCCTGCACAACACCTCGCGCAATGAACACACCACTACAAATAATAATAACCGTCCCCCGAGCCCATGAGCACAGCAATGACTAAGTTTCCCACGCCTCGTCCACTCCCTCCACGGCTATCTTAGCAAGGAAACTGACACACCTTCCACACACACACACACACTCAAAGTGCGAAAAGACCTCCCACCCACACGGATAAGTGCTAAACACATGCCTCACCTAAAATCACATTACACATCGGATGCACTGTTACGCAGGATAGACAACAACAGCAACAAGAACTTATTTACAACAAGCCAATCTTAACCGAGGAAGGCACGAAGCGACAGCGAGGCCAGACAATATCGCCCTTCTTGGCAAAAGAGAAAGAGGGAGACGAAGACGAGGACGAAGACCAAGCCGAAGGCGAAGAAGGCAGAGGAGAAGAAGAAGAAGTCCCCACGAGAACCGCACCTACCTCTTCAGCCCCTACCTATTCTAGCATCTCAACATGGAAAGAAAATGAAATGAATAAAAATGATAACAAGAATGTGACATAAAAATGTGAGGTATAATTATAAGCATAAAAATAGCGATTAGGCACCAAGCGCTCAATACAGTTAAAACATGTCTTAACAAAAGTAAATCCTACTAACCCAATTGACGAAATGCCAAAACAATCGCCATTTCTCGCCCCAACCATTATGCAGTGGAAGATTACGCGAGTCGTCCTCGCGGTGGAAAATCAACACCTCCCAACGGTCACAGCGTAGGTGGCCTTCGCCCCTACACTAGCATGTGGGCGTGGAAAAGTAGCCAGTCGACATTCAGGGGACCTAACGACAGCAACTCACTAATTGCGATCAAATCTTACCTGACAAATACGCCAAGCCATAGCGAAGCCATAGCGAAGGCGAGATTCGCACCCAGCGCCGCCTTCTCCTCATAATGCCTCCATTCTCGCTCACAAAGCACAAACATACGGCAGCAGCTGAAGCTCTTCCTCCTCCTCCTCCTCCACCTCCTTCAATGTCCTATCTAGCAATTATGTAGACAAAGAAAACGCACAATAAGGCATGTAGTGAATGCCTATTAGCGAAAATAATACGCAGGCGCTAAGCACTTGGTATAGTTAAAACCCTCCTCCACAAAATAAACACTCATTAATCAACGTCCGTCGTCAAAAAATGGCTAAATAACTAATAAATTGTCAGAATAACCATACCTCATCGTCCAAAGTATCATACACGAACAACTGAGCGCGACTAGACCCAAACGTCTGCAAAACAACAAGTCTCAACGGTCACATTCTGAAGCATTCGCCTCTACCGTAGCGATTAGGCGCGTAAAGGGAGCGCACCGACACCTAAAAGATTTATTAGCAAGCAATAAACTAATACCAATGATAAAGCACCAAATAATCACGTGGATAGGCAGTATATTGGGGAAGCGAGCGCTTCAAGCCGCATTAATAAGCCTCTGTGTCTACTCGAGAATGTGAGTGTATACAGAGGAATGATCTACTCCTAAATGACCTAATGGCAGCTAAGAAGCTAAAACTAACAAAAAAGTTGCCAAATACTTGCCGGTTCTCCGAGTTGTTACAGCAAATAATGCACCAGCAATCGATATCAGCAGCCACCACATGCACTACGATTACCAGTCCGTCGATTAGCGTTGCGCGACAAAACAAACGAACTTTTGATTTTTGCTTATTTTTGACACAGTCAAAATTACTGCAAACGCTACACTTTTTGCAATTGGCATCCAATTTAAGGGGTACATTTGCAAATGAAACAAATTACTCAGTAGGCATAAGTGATGAAATTGGCGATAAATAACAGCGAAATAAAAACGCCAGAACTAATATTTTAGGAATTGATAACAAAAATTACGTGAAAGTAAAATAATTTTTTAAAGATTTGGTGCACGGTTTAGTAGTATATTGCACTTATTTTCTAACCTGATGGTTGTGGCACAGTGGATTTATTGGGAGTGCTGAAAGGAACTTTGGCCCACGTTTTAGTGTAGCCTTGATTTTTTTCTCGGGAATTTTCCATGGCAATCCTCTATTGTCCTCCCGTCTCAACTAACCGTGTCAATGATGACCCTAAGCTCGTGGAAGAATTTGTGTTTGGTGTATCCTGTGGCGTCCCGAGGTTCCCCTTGAGGTAAAAGAAGGCGCAGTACTAGGGCAGAATACATGTATTCCGGAAACAAAGGACTTGGGGGCTATTGGCACGGCCCAGAGGCCGACCAACCGGCTAGAACAAGATGGCCGCCCAAGTCACTTAAACCGGTAGTTCGAACAAACAAATTATTACATGTCCTACTGCGCAAGTAGCTGTCTCTATTCTGCTAATTAACTTGGCCAGTTCTACTGGCGGTAAGGGGCCAACAATCATCAAAAGTGGGTGCCTTTTTTCTCTTTTCAAGATGGCGCTAAAGACAGGTGGTTTCGACGTCTACGCACGTTTGTAGTCAAGTGGTTGGGTGGGTGGGTGGGTGGATGGATGAATGGATGAATGTGTAAGAAAACTGTCGACTGGATGCCACCACAGTAGATATAGCGTCCCGAGGCCTCCCTTAAGGTAAAAGAAGGCGCAGTAATAGGGCAGAATATATATATATATTCCGAGAACAGAGGGTTTGGGGCTGTTGGCAGGCCTGGAAGCCGACCAACCGGCTAGAACAAGATGGCCACCCAAGTGACCCAAACCGGTAGTTCGAACAAACAAAGTATTACAGTAGAAGGCGAGAATCACGTCTACTGAGAGGTGAGTTGGCATTGTATGCATATAGCTGCAATCTTGTGCATCCATTTCGTGATAGTTTTGTGGTGCTTTCCCACACTGGTGGCATAGACTTAGTCCTTCTCTTTCAGGAGTAGATGCTTTTCGATGCGTTTCCTCTCATTCCAATGGAGGGCCGGTGATTGTGAAGAGTGGATGTCTCCTCACCTCGGTGCGTGGGATAGTGAGGAAAATGAATGGTTATAGTGTCGGCGGAGGTTAATACGACTTGATTTGAATTGCAGTCGATGAATGGGTGTATGCATGAATGCGTGGGAAGAACGGTCAATTTGAGGCTATTGCAGTAGAAGTTGAAAAGGAGTCAAATTAGAAGGCAGGCAAGTTGGGAGCACGCATATGTTCTTGGTATTTTATGCATCTATTTTCGATATAGGCATAGGCGTGGTGCTTTCATGTGCTGGAAGAATGAATCCATGCGTTCTCCTTTAGGTGGTGTGTGGTGTTGGTGGATGCGTTGGCATTTGTGGGAATTGATTGAGCCTGCTGACGATGCGGCTTCTACGCGTTAGTGGGACTTCGTCCTTCTTTGCTCGTTACCTGGCGGCACGTATATGCGCGGCGTGTGTTCCAAATGACCATATCATTGTTGATGAACCTGTTGTTTGTATTCAGGGCAATAAAAGTAATGAGAGGCGGTTGTGTGTTCCGGTTTGTGGGGGGAGGAGATTGACTGGTCACACCGCGTGACTGCAGTCAGCGTGATTATTTAGGCGAAACAACCTGCAATGGTGTGGTAATGAATTTCTTCTGTTGGAAGGACACCGTCTAGTTCGCTCAGGTAAGTGCTGTTTCCAGCATGAATTCGGTGTTATTTGGGTCCTGTTTGCTGAGCTACTAGCGACGAGGCCTGGTGGCCATGAGTACTTGGTGGAGTGTACGCAATCAAGTGGGCTGGGAGTAGATTTGGAGGGAAGGTGTTGAGTGCAGGGGCGGGGCGGGGCGGGGAATACTTCATTCTACACATCACCCTGCCAATTTTTGCGTTTGAACTTCAAGGTGGAGTGTCGCGACTACTGAAATGGTGTTCGGTAGTGGGTGTTTTGCCAACTGCGCGGGCTCACAAGTTTTTTTTTGGGGCTGAATTCTAGCGACGGCGACGGCGACGGCGGCGGCGGTGGTGGCGAAGAAGAAGAAGAATAAGAATAAGGTTAAGCAGAGGAGGAGTAGTCAGAGCGCCTATCCAACGCTGGTGGTGAATTGATAAGGCAGGAGGGAACACCCATCACTTCACAACATGTCAAGAGTAATGGAAAGGGGATGAGATTCTGAGGCTTCACAACAACTGAGTTGCGTGTCTTCACTCTGCCTGGCTGTTGCGTCGTTGCAGCATTAGAGCACCCATCTACAACTACTCCGATCGATTAATCTCGTGCTTCATTTTCATTATCCTATTATCCTCCCTATTATTCCAGCTCTTCTTTGCATATGATTCCACGCTTCACCTCCACACCTCAAATCACGTAGCCAACTGCCTCAACTCCCACTCCTCCCACCAGCCCAGCGTTGTCATGTGCGAGTTGACACACAACAAGGCGTGGCTGTGTGCTCCCCTGGTGTAATGCAGGTCTGGCGGATCAGATCAGATTCTTTTATTTCCTCTTCTTTATCGCAAAGACAATTGGTAGGTAAAGAGAATGGCTGAGAGGGGCATTAGTTTTCAAATGGGAGCATTCGCTTTCCCAAGTCAATGGCGAGGATGGTGAGGAGGAGGAGGAGAGAGGGAGAGGGAGTAGGAGAGGGAGAGAATGAGAAAGATTGCTCACAAACCGCGGATTGCCACCAAATGCCGTCGGAGGAGATAGTGCAGAGAGGGGTCCGTCCATTCCTGCTAAGAAGAAGAAAAAGAAAAAGGGAAGGAGGTGACGATGAAGAAGAAGAAGGAGGAGTCGAAAAGATACAGCAGCATAGGCTTGGGCACTAAGCAATGTTTCTTCCTCCATGTGTCTACGCGTGTGTCACCTCTCATTCAAAGCAGTTCTTGCCGAGGTGGTTCCGTAATGCCCACAGTCTGCTCATCTTGGTACCTGCTATCTGTCCTAATCTTAGCAACCACGCTGCTACCGCTGCTGTTGCTGCCACTTCTGCCCGTTTTCCCGACTCTTCCATTCCATTCCATCCACTCACTTACACACACACAGAGATCACCGTCAATCCCGACCAACGGTTGAGTGAGTGAGTGAGTGTGTGAGTGAGTGAGTGAGTGTGTGTGTGTGAATGGCCTAAATTCGGGCCTCATTACCGACCCATCCACAGTGAACACTCAATTGATTGGTCGGTCGGTCGATCGGTCGATCGGGCGGTCGATGAATCAATGGATCGATGGATGATTGAATCGATGATACCGCCAACTGCTGTTGTGCCTGCGTTGTGTGTATTAGTCATCTCCGCCTGCCTCTCTACCTGCCTGCCCACCTACTTGCTCACCGAGAAAAGAAACAATCTCACACACACACACACAATCACAACGACCAATGTGCCGCCCTCTTCGCACACTTGGCTGGAAAAGGAAAAGGAAAGAGAGGAAAAAAAGAAGAGAGGGATTTGAGAACTCCGCACAAGTCCCCAACAGCTAATCCTCTCCCCTCCCTCCTGCCTTCCCGCCCGCTTGCCCGCCCGCTTGTCTTCCCTCTGTCTCATACCTATACTTGTATTCTTTCTCGCCGCCTCCTCCTCCTCCTCCTCCTCCTCATGAACTCATAATAATATAAATGCTAGTAGGGATAGATCGATGGGCATCATCAAGAACAACGACAACAACAAAAGCATCCGTAGGGGTTTATTGTGGCGGGGAGAGGGAGAGGGAGAGGGAAAGGAGGCGAGACCGACCACAACATCGCCATCATGTTAAGTAAAAAAAGGGGTTCGCACAATGTCTAGACGTAGTATTGAGCGGCAGACGTCAATGTCAAGTTGTCCAACAAAGGAGTTGAAGAGAGGATGAGGAGGAGAGGAGGGGGAGGGAGAGGGGGAGGGGGACAACCCTAGAGAGAGCACTAACCATTTGGGCCTACTAGACAGACCCTGGAAATATTTTTACCCATGAAAACTCAACTCCTCCCCTGTCTTCCTGTCAGGCCGTCTGCATTACCCTCCCCTCCCCTCCCTCCCCTCCCCTCCCCTCCCCTACCCTACCCTACTCTACCCTACCTTACCCTACCCCCCTCCCCTGTCTCTCTCACGAGTGCACTCTCTCAGTGGTGAGTGCACTCAAGGCCGATCAATGCGAGGAGCACAGAGGTTGGCGGTGGGTCTGTAGGTTGGGGCGGGGGAGGGAGGGAGGGAGGGAGCGTTGGAAAAGTACAACAATTGGTGGTCCTCTGTGTGTGTGTGTGTCTGTGTGTACGTATTTAGAAGATTAACTAAAAGTGATGAGAGGAAAAAAGGAAAGAAAAAAAAGAGGAAAAGGCACAAGCAAGTTCCACCTCACCTCTCCCACATCAGGAATGACAAACTCCAACTGCCAGGCGGCTGCTAGCAGCAGCAGCAGTAGCAGCAGTAGCAGAAAGAAGCGATTGAAACTAAAAACGCCCAACACGGAGGAGGCAGTTAAAACTAGTAAAGCATTGACAGGGAGAGAGAGAAAGAGAGAGTTGGGGAGGGAGAGACATCTACTTGCAAAGCCCTAGCCACAGGGTGGGAGAATTAATAATCCTAGTAATAATAATGATGACAGCAATAGTATCAACAAAATGTCATTGTTCTACTCTTCACCACTTCCTCCTCCCCCTCAATTCACGGTTTTCCTCTTTCTTCTCTCGCCACAAGGGCAAACAACTAAAGAGAGGTGAGAAAAAGTGCCCAAATCCCCACCCATTTGCTATCTGCCCATGAAAGGAGGAAGTGCTAAGTTGTGGCACTGAGTTGATTCCTTGCATTCGGAGGCGTCAGCATCATCGACTGGAACAACTCGTGTCTACAGGCGACTGCTTGAAAGCACTGAGAAGACAGCTTAGAATTGGTTGACTCCCGTTTCCTAGCCTGTGACGAGAACCAGCACTGATTTCTCTGCCAGGTTATGGTCAAAGTAACGAGAGGAGAGATTACGTTGACGTGGTTGCGAGTGAGTAAAAGTCGTTAAATGAGTAAAAGAAGCTTTTATTTATATTTACAGGCGATTCAATGAAATGGAGTACTAACATCTGAATGACCACATTTTCAACTCTCATTTCTCCGAGATTTGCGAAGCAAAAGTGAAGGAGAATGGTGTAGTTTACACAACCGTCCATTTTGCTTTCACGATTCTGTACTCACGAAGTGGGATTGGCAAAGTCTTTTAAATTACGCATCGCCGCCATTCTACTCCTCTCTTCCTCGTCCTGCTACTTGGTCTTCTCCGCATCCTTCTGCAGCTGCTCTACCTCCTACTCAGACTGACGATCTCTGTATTTGGTGATCGTGATGTGGTTCTGATTTCTTGTCGACCTTTCCACCGCCGATACATGGAGGATGCTGTTTTCGTCGATTTCGAAGGTCACGTCAAACTTGATCTCACCACACGGCCTTGGTGGAAGACCAGTCAGCATGAACTCGCCCAACAATTTGTTGTCACTCGGCCTCTCACTTTCGCCTTCGTATATCGAAAATATTGCTTCCGTTTGATAGTCACTCGCCGTATACCAACACTCTGTCTGCTTTGTTGGGATCCGTGTGTTACGCTTCACAATCGTTCTCACGATACCATAAGCGTCCTCCAGACCCAATGAGAGCGGTGTTACTTCCACTAACATCAAATCCTGCATCGATGGTGGCATCTGACCAGTCAGATTTGCCGCCAACATAGCTGCGCCGTAGGCTACCGCCTCGTCCGGATTGACAGACTTTTTCACTTCTCTCCCCTTGAAGAAGTCCTGCAACATCGTCTGCACCTTCGGAATGCGCGTCGATCCGCCTACCAGCACTATCTCGTGAACATAATCCTTCTCCAAGTTTGCAGCTGACAGCGCAGTCTTTACTGCCTCCATTGTTCTTTTGAAGAGATTCGAGCACAAATTCTCAAACTGGGCCCTTGTTAGAGTGGCAGTGAAATCAATGCCTTCGAACAAGGCTTCAATGTCTATGTCGACACAATCAACCGTGCTCAGTGTCCTCTTCGCCGCCTCACATTCCCTTCTCAGACGATTGATTGCCTTTTCGCTGGTCGTTAGGTCCTTCCCATTGTTCTTCTCCCTGAACATCTTCACGAAGTGGTCCACTAGTAGAGAATTGATGTCCTCACCACCCAGATGCGTGTCTCCACCGACTGCCTTCACCTCAATCTTCCCTTTCTCTATGGACAGAATGGACACGTCGAAGGTGCCACCACCCCAATCAAAGATGAGCACGTTGCGCTGCCTGTCGATCCGCCTATCCATGCTATAGGCGATGGCAGCTGCTGTTGGCTCGTTGATGAGCCGCAGCACGTTTAAGCCTGCCATTTTCCCTGCATCGATTGTGGCCTCTCGTTGATAGTCATTGAAGTAGGCTGGTACTGTGATGATAGCGTCTGTCACCTTCTCATCCAAGTACGCTTCTGCTGTCTCCTTCATCTTTGACAGCACCATGGAGGAGATCTGCTCAGGGGAGAATTGCTCTGTCTTCTTGCCGCACTCCACCTCAATCTTGGGCCTCCCCCCGGAATTGATCACCTTGAAGGGCCAACGTCTTATGTCATCCTGCACTGTCTTGTCGTTGAAAGTGCGCCCGATGAGACGCTTCACGTCGAACACCGTATTGGAGGGATTCCTGACTGCCTGCTTCTTGGCGGCCTCACCAATGAGGCGCTGGTTTTCGGTAAAGGCAACGCAGCTTGGTGTTGTGCGATTGCCTTGGTCATTGGCCATAATTTCAACTTTGCCATCTTTGCAAACTCCGACGCACGAGAACGTCGTTCCCAAGTCGATACCAATGGCTGGGCCTCCTGACATAATTTAGTCGAATGGAATAAGGTTAACACGTTTGGTCTGATGAAGATGATCTCCACGATCTCAGCTGCCCTTTATATCAGCTGCGATTGATCACGGTAAGCATCTCTATGGTGCGCGCCTTCTACTCCATTGTTGCCATCCAACCAGCATCTGCCAGTTTCTGTAAGCTTCTTCTCATTAGCTGACGACTGCACACTCGAAGGAAAGAGGGTCAATGCAGGCTCCTGTGTGAACGCACCTGTGAGCGAGCAGTGGTGTGAGCAGTGGCGACAACTCCATTTTGATACTTTTATAACACAAATGTAGCTCTTTAGCAGCGCCAATGTTGTGACTCCAGACTGACAATATTCTGCTGCCTCATTGCAATTGCTGTCTTCAGCATGGTTTGGTTGAGTAGGACAGCAAACTGGGAAAGTCGGAGCGTTGCAGGACTTCGAGGCCAAGCATTGTGCTGCTTGGCTGCGTTAGTTATTGTGACTATGAGTTTCTTTCTCTCTCCTGTGCATGATTTGTGTGTGAGCAGTAAGCGAGTTGGGTTATTGTGACTTTGGTTGGGAGAATTAATTCAAAGCATGTGATTATCCAGCATTCCTTTGGAATGACTCGGTGGAATACCTCACGGTGTTGATCAGTTGCTAGTCAAAGTGAGAGAAATACTATGCTTTGTTTTAAGCAGCTCCTGTCCAAATATCTTGCTAATAGTTTGATTGCCACCTCTGTGGCTCACTTCCAGGTGTTGAGGATTTCAACTCAAAGTTCCACAATTAGCGAGAACATTGGAATGGAAGCAAAACACTTCATTTAAATGGTGTTGTCCATGAAGTGGAAGAGATGGTCCATGCTAATTAAAGCAGCCTTAACAACCAGCTACCAAGGTGGTGGGATATGCTACTGTTGCGAAAAGCGGGTCATCGTTTACTAACCTCGGCTTTGCAGCTTTATGCAAAGACTGAGATTGGAAACGTACTAGGAGATGGATGGCTCCAATGAATGTACCCATCATTCTAGGATCCATTGAAGGTTGAATGACCATAAGGTGGATGGAGGATTGAGCAATTAGTAGCACAGTTGGATTCAATTGAAGTGACCCTTGGAGTTGGTGAGAGTGAGTGAATGTACAGTTGGCTAGACTTCAGTTATATGCACACGGGCAATGTTGAGCAGTTTAAAATAACATGACGATTGCACAGTCCAAAGTGGAGTTGAGGCACAAAGAATGGCTGAAGGGAGGGCTTGGATGGTGTGGAGAATGGGTGGTGGGTGCGTGAAATGCATAGGAATTGACTGAGACCTTCGAGTACTTAAGTTGATACTTTTGTGGTCATTCGCACACTCCCATCTGTTGGCTGACAGCTTGATGCTGGATGAAAAATATTTGAAGAGCATACTAGCATCAGACAGTGAGTGACAGGCAATTCAGCTATGGGTCTCGCCATAAGCCCAAGGCATGGGTCAATCCATGTTAGACTGCCATCTGAGTGTTGACAGGCAGTCGCCTCTACACATGAGTCGATTCAGCCTTTGATGTCGACGATTCTGGATGTGGATGATCAACCTATTGCCACAAATCAACAGTTTCT
This sequence comes from Taenia multiceps, assembly GCA_001923025.3. NCBI lineage: Eukaryota > Metazoa > Platyhelminthes > Cestoda > Cyclophyllidea > Taeniidae > Taenia > Taenia multiceps. The sequence continues at coordinate 36,622,442 of CM010312.1, forward strand.
TTTGCCATAAACCAATAGTGAATGAGGCACCAACTGAGTGTTACTGGCCGCTTCACTCGCCACTGTTGACAGCTGAGGTGGGTTGCAGAGGTAGAAGCTCACACCAAACTGACTGATGAGGTTGATGTCAGCGTCAGCTCCCAATGTCCACACGAAAGCGCTTGGTCTTGCTTTCATCCCACCTACCCTACCAGTGATTGTGAGTGGGCCATCCATCTTGGTGGAACTAAGGGAAATGAAGACTTGAATGTCACAGTTACAACTTTAACTGACAGTAGCGCACCAGTTTATCTGTTACGCGTCCTTGGGAGAGCTGCCAGACACTCGTGAGGGGATCTTGTCTAGAGCAGTGCAAAAGGCAGTGTAAATGCACACGTGAAACAAGGCGAAAGGCTGTGTCTGGATGGAGCACAAATGTGGACAGCCGTAAAGCCACGTCGATGTTGAGGCACCGCCTTTGCCTGGGTCGATGTGTGTGTCTATTTACTTGTGCTGCGTCCTGTGGGTTTGGCAATCCATCTGCTTCACTCTAACCGAACCCTAAACACACAACTTTCCTGCTTGTAGAAATAAGATTGTTCACAAACGCAAGAATGTGCGCTTTCCCGTTTAAGTGGTGCAAGAGAAGGCGAATGTTGGAGCAAACCTACCGCCGCATCAGTGGCCATGCCACCTAGGGAACGCAATCGGATTTCCCTGCTAAGAGGCACAAAGGCACCTATGCACCCAACCTCCTTGCCGTTTCCATGATTGTATTGCAGAAGTTGCATTCAATTTAGCTTATTTCTTCTGATTCATTCGACTTTATTGCTTGGAATATTTTGATTAAAGAGAGTTGGCTGTGATTTGGAAGGAGAAACACAGATTCGAGAAAGAAAAAGCAAAAGATTGCTGTGAACGTAATGTCTTAGGAGTGCGCAAGACTCAACATTTGTTCGCCGTTGAGTTTACAGCCTCGTCGAGCAAAACATGATGTCATGCAGATCTCAAGTGCCAGCATTACCAGAAAAAAAACAATTCGCAGTGAATATTAACTCTGTGGCACCACGAGTTATGTGATTGGCACTGCTCATTACACAATGACGAGGGTCATACGTCAACGGGCGAAGACGTTGAAGTAAATGTGATTAGGAGGCGTCCTTATTTCAAAGACGCTTCTGTCAAGACTGACTCGGGTGGAGCCATTAAGAGCTGATGAAGGGTAGGAGTGGGTACCACACGAGGAGCGTGCTAATTGACAAAGTGGAGCCACCCATTTGGAGGACCTGCGTCAGCAGTCACCACACTCATCTGCTAATGCCTTTTCTTAAAGCATGCGAAATTTTCCGACCTAATTGCATTCTAGCGAAAAACTAGAGAAGTAGAAGCATATGGAAGGAGAGCACGACAAAACTGAAATGACAATGTTAAAGTATTAATCATCAGCACCCGTTGAGGTGGTGGTGCATGCCACCCTCAACAAGTGCTCTGTGTTGCTGCTATTTGGTTCCGGCAGACGGTCCCCAACGAACCGCACAACCGGGCACTAGCGCTTTGCACCTGTTGGGGCCATCATTGCCCTAACCCACCTCAACGACGATGGAAGGCACTGTTCGACACACAACGTAGAGCCTGATACTACTAATGTGGCCCAGAAGGCAGCTAATGTGGCCAGAGCTCAAGGCTGCGAGTTAATCAATGTGCTGCAGTAGAGGAAGTCGAATGGGAGTGAAGGGCTTGGTCATGCTGCGACACTTCAATGACTCCTCTTCCATCTAGTCCATCGCTTCAAGCTAGAATAGTGCATCCCAAATTGATTGTGTCGATGGAATTGCCTACACCATGCTCATTGCTGATACACGGTACTCGCAGTCATTCAGGTGCACCCAACTGAACTCTCTCGTCCTCACACAACACTCGCAAGGCGTTCATTCCACTGCCTTCTCATCGATGAAAGAGTTGTGACGTCGACTCGTTGAAAGTAAATAACAACATTTACCACATCCTTAAATTGAGAAAAGGCACTAAAACCACTCCATGAGGGTTGAGGCAGAGCTTCCAGTTTTCACTTCATGAGAACAGGCAACCACCAGTGAATCTTCAACAATGCGGGTCTGTTCAAATAATTGGTGCTTGGAAGGTTCTCGCGACTCGGGATTCGACTCTCTGAGCCTTCTTTCACTCTGATCAATTCCACTTTCCGCAACTAAGTTGGAAGTGAATGTTTAACTTTGTAGTGGTATAATTTGCATTGTTTGGATTGTTAGGAGGGTTCCACTGATGCCATAGCTCAAGAGATCTACGGCTGCGAGACCTTTTAGTTAGGTAGGACTAAAGGCTGCACGAAAGGTAGGGGCTTAAGAGTAAAGGCGAATGCATCGTACAATTCTCTATTCACTGCTCACCACCTCGCCCATAGACCCATACACCCACGTCACACCTATGCGTTGACTCACTTACATTCTAGTAACAAAGACGTCTCCTTCCACATCTTCCGCCATGAATTTGGGCTATTTGCAATCAGGGCTATGACATTCAGATGAGTTGACACCTCTGTGAAAGCGATCCTGTCTACTGGACGTCGTCGTTTAGACATTCGACTCGACCAAATAACCAACGCCTACAAGACTAAGGATGGCACATCGAGGCATGAAACCGTGATTCTACTAGTCCTTCTCCCACCCATGTCAAAGATGAACACCTGTAGAGTCTGGCATGGTATCATAAATTTAATTTCTTGACAGCCAAAGTGATGAAGAGGTAATAAATACTGGACAGAACATTCCAACACAGCACTTAGTTCATACAGGCACCAGAGTATTGTCAGTCAGAAGGCACTGCACTGACGATTCTACAGTGTGTCATTTGTGTTAACCTCCCACCAGCATGGAGTTGTCGCCTCTGCTCACGCCAGGGCTCATCTACAAACCTGTTCATACCAGAGCCGGTTGTGTGCGTCATTCCTTTGAATGTGCAGTCGCCAACGAATGAGAAGAGGCACGTAGCTGTGGCAGATCCTAGTTGGATGAGAACCATCAAACAGGCACACGCTGTGTGATTGGCGCAGCTCAGAGCTCAATCACAGTCGTCAAGGCAAAGCAGATGTACTCAAAGACGCCTCTGTCACACCCGAGTTGGGTGGCACCACCGAAGGGTCGATGAAAGGTAGGAGGACGCACCACACGAGGTGCGCGTCAATTGGCTAAGCAGTGCCAACTAAGTAGAGTCCACGCGTTAGCAAATGCGTTTGGGTGGAGCAACTGAAATCAATTATGAGAAATTTTTACAAGAGTATGTTACGTTCCATCGGAGTTGTGCTGTTACTCAATGTCTTGTTAGTAGCACCACTACTCCACTGCGTCACACATGTGTGACACTAAACCTTTATTAGCCAAGGACAATTGATTGTTGCGGCTCGTGCTGCAGATAGAGCTAGTTAAACCTATGTAAGCAAACAAAGACGTGGTAATTTTAAAGGACTGATGGCAGTAACCTGAACACATCTTGCGGTTTGTGGGGCGTGGAGTGGTCACTAGGAATCGCAACTTCGTATTCCAGTGCGAGAACACGTAAATCACTGCTGCTTGTGCATTCGTCCTAAAGGCACAACTGGAATACGAAGCCAACACCATCCACCCTCCCTTTGTCTCAACAGAACCGCTCGTGAACTTTGCAGCTGCTCAACGGAGAGGGTGGGTGCAAGGAACGCTGGTGGTTGGGAGGTCGCACTGCCATCCACCTTCTCCATCAGCACACTCGTGGTTAAATAAAATAAATTTGACGCCAAACATGCAGTGAGAAGCTATCGGACACTCCTCTTGCGTCTCGGTGGGTTCACAATTGGAAGAAGTAGTGAGCAAACAGACGTGTGAGTGTGACGGCGTGCGAAAAAGATGCTGTAATTAGGACAGACTGAGGAAATTCTAGCCTTAAAGGTAAAGGACCCAAACTGTGCTGTTGAAATCTTCTAAAACGACAGTGATTCGGATCTCGATCTAAGTTACTCCTCAGATCATCCTGCTTAGTTGCTAAGAGCAGCTGAATTCTCTAAAATTAAGTTATTTTCTCGGTCCTGCAGACGGAGAAACTGGGCCATTTGCAATTACGACGATGAAATTCTGAAAGGTTTTTACTTCTGCCAAAGTGGCACCGTCTACTAAACGCCACTGATTTGACTTTCGACTTGACTCAAAATCCTACGACTACAAGACTATTGCCACAACATTGTGCCTCCACGGGTGACACAGTGATTGACGCTGTTGCCTCAGCCACGAAGCACCAATTCCATGTGACTTTGCCCTACTTATATGCAAACCGCAGCTTTGTGTCGAAGAGGACCACTTGCTGAGCATTGCGTAATATTACAAAACTATTTTTTAAATTTGATATCGAATACGATGGAGAGGGAACAGTAGTTACTAATCAGGACATTCCCAACTCATTACTCAGGTCTTACAGGCACCAAAATATTGTCAGTCAGGCACAGATACAGTGGCGCTTCTACAGTGCTACATTTGCACCACCACACGTCAATATGAAACTGTCACCCTGCCCACGCCACTGCTCGCACAAAAACCTGTTCACATTGGAGTCTGTGCCTCACGTCGTTCTCTCGAGTGAACAGTCGCCAGCGAATGAGAAGAGGCGTGAAGGTGTGACAAATCCTGGTTGCATGGAAGCCTTCCAATGAGCACGCGCCATGTGATTGGCGTAGCTCACAGCTCACTCACAACCGTCATGGCAAAGCAGGCGTAGACGTGAGAGACTGTGATTTGGAGGTTTGTGGTAATGGAATGCATTCTCACACTACAATTGCCACACTTCGTCTTCAAAGGGCCCTCAAAATCGGGTGGTACCACCCAAGGGGCGATGAAGGGTAGAAGTGTGCACCAGACGAGTTTTGTGTCGATTTGGTAGACAAAGCCGAACACATGGGGTCCGTGCTTTGGCAGTCACCACATCCAACAGCAAATGCGTTTGGGTCATTTTGATGTGGAGACACTTGGCTTGATGCTATACACATAGGCCAGCTAGGAACGATGCATTAAGTGAACGAGGGTGCCTGAGTAGCACATCCACCAATCAGGGATCAAGATCCGCCTCGCAGACTAGCCTCGATGTGTCGGGTATGAGACGCTGGCGGAGTAGAGCACTGCTGAATGCGCAGTGGGGAAAGAAGGGTTGCCTGAGAAGGCAGTAGTATTGAGTGCTATTTCGTCGTGCTCTCGGCACTGGCGTCTGCAGCTGGTGAGGACAGAGGGAGAGCGACTCTTACCTGCATTAGGCTGCCATCCCAGATGGCGTGGGTGATGCCTACGCAATAGTTCGAGGCATACATGGTTCATTAATGAGATGTGGCACCACCGACTGCTTAGAATTGGACATGTGTATGCCTAGCCAGATGCCCATTGCTGCACGCAGGGCAGTGTGCAGAAGGAGTCGCAGTGAGTCCCTAGGCGGTTGACATTTGGCCAGAGAAGACAGGTGAATTGTTAGTTTTAGTGGCTGAGGGGGTTTTGCGGTGCCACATTGCAGCAACAAATTGTCTTTGCCTTCCGAGTGGTCATCGGTGATGTGTACCGTTCAGAAAGGCATGTGCGAGGGCATCAGTTTCTAAAGTGTTCGAAAATGTCACCACAGCATAAATATTTCTATTTATAGATTACAGAGACACTTCTAGCAACTTTAGAGACTGTGTGCATCCTAATGTTGCTGATCCATTCAGTTATTTGTGTTTCTTTTCGCGGTCACTGCAGATCAGCATTTGCAGACATATTAGCTTTCTCTTTCTCGTAAACACATTGGACGATGTCTAAAATTGGTGGTTGTTGTCACGTAAAATGGGCATTTACACCATCGCGTCACATATGTGTGACATGGGACTTTTACCAGGTAAACCTGAGCGGTTGTGCTGGCTTGAGCTTTATATGCATCAATTGGGACCAGCATGGACAGATGAAGACGCGAGAGCACACCTTCGTATTCAAGTGTCTTAATGGCACAGCTAGAAGACGAGGTCAGTAGCACCCGCCTTCTCTATGCCTCACAAGAACCGACCATCAACCTCAAAGCGGCTCCGCGGAGAGGGTGTGTGAAGCGAACGAAGCTGGATGGGAGGTCGCACTGTCGTCTATTTTCTTCACCAACAGCAGCAGCAGGGATACCCTGGCAAGTATGAGGCCCACACTTCTCCAACCGTTGTCCTTCCAAGCATCAATCAACGCAGGATGCCCAGCATCGAACACTTGCCGATTGGGGATGTATTTGTGAAAGGAAAGCTAACGCTCTTGACACACACAGAGCATTTGTGAAACGGGTCTTCTCTATGCAGCAGGGAATGCGTGTGATAAAGTGATGCTACCAACATCCTGCCTGGAGCTTTGCTGACAAAAAATGCATGGTAGCAGACAAACACACTGGCAGTGCTAAGCCAATGCAACCGGTGTAAGCAAACGACCAACACACAACGCAGTCACACGTGATGTGGACCAAAGTGTTGGGTTCTGAGGCTGTGACGGCACGAGAAATAGAGGGTTGAAAGCAGAGGTAAATGCCTTATCCAGTTTTTGATTAAGCGGTGAATCTGCAAATTTTGCACTTTTATTCAGTGTAATTCGGTTTCCTCTGCGTTGCACAGACGTTAGCTAGATTGGATGCAACTGGTAACCATTCGGACCCACGTGACAGCCTCACAGAAAAGAATTCACAGAGAAGTGCTGCTTTCTTCAACACTGATTAGCTTAACATCTCAGTCAAAAGCATTTGTCTCCCTCCTACCTGGGCTGCCTGTAATTGCAGATGGTTGTTCGGAGCTTCCCACTGCTCCTGATAGATTTCTGACCCTCCTAGCAATCGCAAGCCTTCACGCTCCTTTCTAGGTGGCTATGTCGCCGCTTAAATGGCTTCAGCAGTTGCTGTAGATTCGAATTTGAATTCATCGCTGTCAATGAACATAATTTGGATGACCGACGTCTCACACACTGACGCATGATGACGGTCGCTGACTCAGGCTGCGGCAGTCCACACTCGTCACCACCTTGTCAATAGACCCATACACCCACGTCACACCTCTGCGTTTACTCGCCTACATTCCAGTAACAAAGACGTCTCCTTCCACATCTCCTGCCATTACTTGTAGCTGGTCGTTGTTATCCACGTGGCTGATGCATGCAAAGTTCAGATCTCAGGGACAGCAACCAGATTCCCAACACTCAAACCACTCTTTCATCGGTGCCAGTTACTCCTCAAACCATCCTTCCAATTTGCTATGAGTGGTCAAGTTTTCTAAAAATACTTTACCACCTCGGTCATTCAAGCGGTGAAGTTGGGCTATTTGCAATCATGGCGGTGACATAGAGAAGGGTTGACACTTCTGTGAAAGCGATACTCTCTACTGAACGTCGTCGGTTAGACAATCGGCTTGGCCAAACAATCAACGACCACAAGACTACAGATAGCACATCGAAGCACGCAACCCTAATTCCACTAGGCCTTGCCCCACCCACATGAGAACCGGCAATCCGTGTCAAAGAGGAACACTTAGGCAGGCTTGTACAATCTTAAAATTTTAATTTCTTGACAGCCAAAGTGAAGAAGAGGTAATAAATACTGGACAGAACATTCCCAACACAGCACTTAGTTCATAAAGGCACCAGAGCATTGTCAGTCAGAAGGCACTACACTGACGATTCTACAGTGTGTCATTTGTGTTAACCTCCCACCAGCATGGAGTTGTCGCCTCTGCTCACGCCAGGGCTCATCGACAAACCTGTTCACACCAGAGCCGGTGGTGTGCTTCACTCCCTCGAGTATGCAGTCGCCAACGAATGAGAAGAGGCACGTAGCTGTGGCAGATCCTAGTTGGATGAGAACCATCAAGCAGGCACGCGCTGTGTGATTGGCGTAGCTCAGAGCTCAGTCACAGTTATCAAGGCGAAGCAGGTGTACCCAAAGACGCCTTCGTCACACCTGAGTCGGGTGGCACCACCGAGGGCTCGATGAAAGGCAGGAGGACGCACCAGTGCCAACTAAGTGGAGTGCATGCGTTAGCAAATGCGTTTGGGTGGAGCCCCTGAAATAAAATCACATCACACAACATTTTTACAACTGTATGCCATGCTCTAGCGCAATTGTACTGCTACTCAATGTCTTGTTAGTAGCACTACTCCTCCTGCCTAGCTAGGTAAGAATTGGATGGTTTGGTGATGACAACTGAGACAAACCATTGACTGCCTATCACTGGCAGCAGCAATCGCTTTCCTACTACCTCACAGCATACTAAGTGTATAGTAAATGGCAATGGCAGTGGATGCAGTGTTCCATTATTAGCTTGCCTTGAGGAACCCACAGACAACAGGCGGTTAGCTTCCAACATGAACTCACATGCATTTGTAAGCCCATTTGCTTAACCGAGGAGGACGACAGGCAGGAGGCATAGTAGCAGTGATGCGGCAGAAGACACGTCTATTTCACACACAAATTGTACTGGTGACATAGAGAAGAAGAGCAGCTGGGGAGGGAAGCTACTGTCACAGTCAGGAGGTCGCGTCGTCCAGCCCAAGTACAGTGGCGCAGCTCTCAGTCTTTTCGTACCCACAACAACAACAACAACAACAACAACAACAACAACAAGGCGTAAAACAAAGGGGCTCAAGAGTACGCCTCGGCGATCGCCTTGGTCGTCAACCTCCAGCGTCGATCGCCACAATGCTGCAGTCGGTGTTGTAGGAGAATCCTTCAGGCATGCAAGTAGGAAGGAAGGGACAACCAACTACTCACCTACGTCAAAGGCGGTCCTCCTCCTCCTCCTCCTCGCCGTAATACATTTGGCCTAAATGAAAATGCATCGTTCAAGAAATGCGAAAAACTAGGAAAACAGGAAGGAGCAAGCGTTTGCCAACTCGCAAAACAAAGCCTCCCTCAATCAATCTCTACATATATATATAGTGCAGTGAAAGAGTGAACGTGACTAGGCATCGCAGGCGGAGGAGGAGAGCGCGTCCTACTCCCCCTCCTCCTCCTCCTCACAATCGTCATTCCATTCAGCCTTCACGCTCACCTCGGCCCCAAATGGAAGCAAAGCAATGACGACACCCCAGTAAGTAGAGCCGTAGAATTGCAAGTCTCCTCAATAGAAAGTAGACTTCGCTACTCCCACCCATCGGCCATCGCCCATCGGCCATCGGCGTCAATAGTCAGTGCGAACGCACAACACAAAGACTCGGCGGCAACCGCGGTCGTCTACTTAACGTCTACTTCAACTATTCTATCCATATATGGGGAGGTAAAGAGGGGAGCAGATAAATGCATGCATGCATACATAAATGTGTCACATAAATGCCAAGCACATGGTAGGGCTGGAAGTCTTTCTTCCCAACGACATCGCGTCCCAATACTAACTAACTATTGGCAAAAAAATAGCGAATGGGCACCAAGCACTCGGTAAAGTAAAGCACTTCTCAGCAAAATTCACTCCTACTAATCCAAATGCACCATCAAACGGGCAAGCAAACCACTTGACGAATTGTCAAAAGTCGCCATTTCTCGCCTCAAGCATTATACAGTGGGAAGTGAACGCGAGTAGGGGCCTCGCGGTCGGAAAACAAAACCTCCTCCCCACCTCCTCCATTGGCAATCGTAATCCGCAGAAGTCTACCACAACCACTACCACTACAGCCTTCCCCCAAAACACTTCCAAGTCTCCCCAGTAGCCACTCCTTTGCCTATGGGCTGAGCAAACTAACAAACACCAACACACACCGAAACTGTGCCCAGCTTCCCGCAGTTGCTGCGGTCAGACCTCACCTCATACATACACTGCTACACTGGGAGGAAGGCCAACACACCATCGAGAATTGCGCTTCCAACCGCCACAGCAATCCCAACTAACCGACCCAAGTTTTCCACACCGCCAGCGTGAAAGTGCATAGCAGGCAAACGGACAAACAAGCATCCACAGATAGAATAGGCACTCAGTAGTGAGGTGGTAATGAACGAATGAATGAATGAGCAGGGAGTACTTGGCGTGGGTGAAAATTTCCACCCTAAAAGTTAGGCGGCCTCATTGAAATAGTAAACCGTTTAGCGAGAGCCAAAACCATCTCCATCACTCGCTACGACTGCTGTGCAGTGCAAACGGCAACGCGATTAGGCAGCACACCTGGAAGACGACAGCAAGTCTTCACAGTAAATGCAGCAAATCTTTCCACATTTACTCCAGCACGGAAACAGACAGGCGGACATATAGTTGCACATACACATGCATGTATATAAAAGGGGGTTATCCGTGAGAAAACATCAAACAAATAAATAAATACCCACCACGTAGGAAGGTTAGAAATGTTCGTAACCAAATCACGTCCCACTAGTCAAGGTCCATCGTCGTTCCTTAAAAGAATGAATCACATCTACAACTACCAAGACAATCGCAATTCATAGCCTCAAGTGGTGTGGCTATAGAAGAGTGGACGTGAGTAGGCAGCACAGCTGGAAGCCAAAACGTACAGACCGTCACCACACTAGAAGTCCTTGGCCCATTCCACTCCATAAGGTAAGCGTTTCAGCATCAAGCACACGCTGTACAACACCCACCGCCAGTGGTACCAGTGGCACGCTAAGCCCGCAGAGTCCGAAAAGACGAAAAGTAGCAAAATAACAATGGACAGGACGATGCGCAAATGTCCAACGCCCTACGAGACTAACGCCCGCAGACACAACCACCGAGAGAAGACAAAACGCCTCAACAAGCCAACACTCAAGTCGGCTACAGGGCACAGTCCACGCAGAGACCTACGCCAAAACCTCCCCGCCCCGATTCCGCGCTCACCTCACTCACACACACACACCAACCGACACCGTCGGAGCTGAGGCCCTGCACAACACCTCGCGCAATGAACACACCACTACAAATAATAATAACCGTCCCCCGAGCCCATGAGCACAGCAATGACTAAGTTTCCCACGCCTCGTCCACTCCCTCCACGGCTATCTTAGCAAGGAAACTGACACACCTTCCACACACACACACACACACTCAAAGTGCGAAAAGACCTCCCACCCACACGGATAAGTGCTAAACACATGCCTCACCTAAAATCACATTACACATCGGATGCACTGTTACGCAGGATAGACAACAACAGCAACAAGAACTTATTTACAACAAGCCAATCTTAACCGAGGAAGGCACGAAGCGACAGCGAGGCCAGACAATATCGCCCTTCTTGGCAAAAGAGAAAGAGGGAGACGAAGACGAGGACGAAGACCAAGCCGAAGGCGAAGAAGGCAGAGGAGAAGAAGAAGAAGTCCCCACGAGAACCGCACCTACCTCTTCAGCCCCTACCTATTCTAGCATCTCAACATGGAAAGAAAATGAAATGAATAAAAATGATAACAAGAATGTGACATAAAAATGTGAGGTATAATTATAAGCATAAAAATAGCGATTAGGCACCAAGCGCTCAATACAGTTAAAACATGTCTTAACAAAAGTAAATCCTACTAACCCAATTGACGAAATGCCAAAACAATCGCCATTTCTCGCCCCAACCATTATGCAGTGGAAGATTACGCGAGTCGTCCTCGCGGTGGAAAATCAACACCTCCCAACGGTCACAGCGTAGGTGGCCTTCGCCCCTACACTAGCATGTGGGCGTGGAAAAGTAGCCAGTCGACATTCAGGGGACCTAACGACAGCAACTCACTAATTGCGATCAAATCTTACCTGACAAATACGCCAAGCCATAGCGAAGCCATAGCGAAGGCGAGATTCGCACCCAGCGCCGCCTTCTCCTCATAATGCCTCCATTCTCGCTCACAAAGCACAAACATACGGCAGCAGCTGAAGCTCTTCCTCCTCCTCCTCCTCCACCTCCTTCAATGTCCTATCTAGCAATTATGTAGACAAAGAAAACGCACAATAAGGCATGTAGTGAATGCCTATTAGCGAAAATAATACGCAGGCGCTAAGCACTTGGTATAGTTAAAACCCTCCTCCACAAAATAAACACTCATTAATCAACGTCCGTCGTCAAAAAATGGCTAAATAACTAATAAATTGTCAGAATAACCATACCTCATCGTCCAAAGTATCATACACGAACAACTGAGCGCGACTAGACCCAAACGTCTGCAAAACAACAAGTCTCAACGGTCACATTCTGAAGCATTCGCCTCTACCGTAGCGATTAGGCGCGTAAAGGGAGCGCACCGACACCTAAAAGATTTATTAGCAAGCAATAAACTAATACCAATGATAAAGCACCAAATAATCACGTGGATAGGCAGTATATTGGGGAAGCGAGCGCTTCAAGCCGCATTAATAAGCCTCTGTGTCTACTCGAGAATGTGAGTGTATACAGAGGAATGATCTACTCCTAAATGACCTAATGGCAGCTAAGAAGCTAAAACTAACAAAAAAGTTGCCAAATACTTGCCGGTTCTCCGAGTTGTTACAGCAAATAATGCACCAGCAATCGATATCAGCAGCCACCACATGCACTACGATTACCAGTCCGTCGATTAGCGTTGCGCGACAAAACAAACGAACTTTTGATTTTTGCTTATTTTTGACACAGTCAAAATTACTGCAAACGCTACACTTTTTGCAATTGGCATCCAATTTAAGGGGTACATTTGCAAATGAAACAAATTACTCAGTAGGCATAAGTGATGAAATTGGCGATAAATAACAGCGAAATAAAAACGCCAGAACTAATATTTTAGGAATTGATAACAAAAATTACGTGAAAGTAAAATAATTTTTTAAAGATTTGGTGCACGGTTTAGTAGTATATTGCACTTATTTTCTAACCTGATGGTTGTGGCACAGTGGATTTATTGGGAGTGCTGAAAGGAACTTTGGCCCACGTTTTAGTGTAGCCTTGATTTTTTTCTCGGGAATTTTCCATGGCAATCCTCTATTGTCCTCCCGTCTCAACTAACCGTGTCAATGATGACCCTAAGCTCGTGGAAGAATTTGTGTTTGGTGTATCCTGTGGCGTCCCGAGGTTCCCCTTGAGGTAAAAGAAGGCGCAGTACTAGGGCAGAATACATGTATTCCGGAAACAAAGGACTTGGGGGCTATTGGCACGGCCCAGAGGCCGACCAACCGGCTAGAACAAGATGGCCGCCCAAGTCACTTAAACCGGTAGTTCGAACAAACAAATTATTACATGTCCTACTGCGCAAGTAGCTGTCTCTATTCTGCTAATTAACTTGGCCAGTTCTACTGGCGGTAAGGGGCCAACAATCATCAAAAGTGGGTGCCTTTTTTCTCTTTTCAAGATGGCGCTAAAGACAGGTGGTTTCGACGTCTACGCACGTTTGTAGTCAAGTGGTTGGGTGGGTGGGTGGGTGGATGGATGAATGGATGAATGTGTAAGAAAACTGTCGACTGGATGCCACCACAGTAGATATAGCGTCCCGAGGCCTCCCTTAAGGTAAAAGAAGGCGCAGTAATAGGGCAGAATATATATATATATTCCGAGAACAGAGGGTTTGGGGCTGTTGGCAGGCCTGGAAGCCGACCAACCGGCTAGAACAAGATGGCCACCCAAGTGACCCAAACCGGTAGTTCGAACAAACAAAGTATTACAGTAGAAGGCGAGAATCACGTCTACTGAGAGGTGAGTTGGCATTGTATGCATATAGCTGCAATCTTGTGCATCCATTTCGTGATAGTTTTGTGGTGCTTTCCCACACTGGTGGCATAGACTTAGTCCTTCTCTTTCAGGAGTAGATGCTTTTCGATGCGTTTCCTCTCATTCCAATGGAGGGCCGGTGATTGTGAAGAGTGGATGTCTCCTCACCTCGGTGCGTGGGATAGTGAGGAAAATGAATGGTTATAGTGTCGGCGGAGGTTAATACGACTTGATTTGAATTGCAGTCGATGAATGGGTGTATGCATGAATGCGTGGGAAGAACGGTCAATTTGAGGCTATTGCAGTAGAAGTTGAAAAGGAGTCAAATTAGAAGGCAGGCAAGTTGGGAGCACGCATATGTTCTTGGTATTTTATGCATCTATTTTCGATATAGGCATAGGCGTGGTGCTTTCATGTGCTGGAAGAATGAATCCATGCGTTCTCCTTTAGGTGGTGTGTGGTGTTGGTGGATGCGTTGGCATTTGTGGGAATTGATTGAGCCTGCTGACGATGCGGCTTCTACGCGTTAGTGGGACTTCGTCCTTCTTTGCTCGTTACCTGGCGGCACGTATATGCGCGGCGTGTGTTCCAAATGACCATATCATTGTTGATGAACCTGTTGTTTGTATTCAGGGCAATAAAAGTAATGAGAGGCGGTTGTGTGTTCCGGTTTGTGGGGGGAGGAGATTGACTGGTCACACCGCGTGACTGCAGTCAGCGTGATTATTTAGGCGAAACAACCTGCAATGGTGTGGTAATGAATTTCTTCTGTTGGAAGGACACCGTCTAGTTCGCTCAGGTAAGTGCTGTTTCCAGCATGAATTCGGTGTTATTTGGGTCCTGTTTGCTGAGCTACTAGCGACGAGGCCTGGTGGCCATGAGTACTTGGTGGAGTGTACGCAATCAAGTGGGCTGGGAGTAGATTTGGAGGGAAGGTGTTGAGTGCAGGGGCGGGGCGGGGCGGGGAATACTTCATTCTACACATCACCCTGCCAATTTTTGCGTTTGAACTTCAAGGTGGAGTGTCGCGACTACTGAAATGGTGTTCGGTAGTGGGTGTTTTGCCAACTGCGCGGGCTCACAAGTTTTTTTTTGGGGCTGAATTCTAGCGACGGCGACGGCGACGGCGGCGGCGGTGGTGGCGAAGAAGAAGAAGAATAAGAATAAGGTTAAGCAGAGGAGGAGTAGTCAGAGCGCCTATCCAACGCTGGTGGTGAATTGATAAGGCAGGAGGGAACACCCATCACTTCACAACATGTCAAGAGTAATGGAAAGGGGATGAGATTCTGAGGCTTCACAACAACTGAGTTGCGTGTCTTCACTCTGCCTGGCTGTTGCGTCGTTGCAGCATTAGAGCACCCATCTACAACTACTCCGATCGATTAATCTCGTGCTTCATTTTCATTATCCTATTATCCTCCCTATTATTCCAGCTCTTCTTTGCATATGATTCCACGCTTCACCTCCACACCTCAAATCACGTAGCCAACTGCCTCAACTCCCACTCCTCCCACCAGCCCAGCGTTGTCATGTGCGAGTTGACACACAACAAGGCGTGGCTGTGTGCTCCCCTGGTGTAATGCAGGTCTGGCGGATCAGATCAGATTCTTTTATTTCCTCTTCTTTATCGCAAAGACAATTGGTAGGTAAAGAGAATGGCTGAGAGGGGCATTAGTTTTCAAATGGGAGCATTCGCTTTCCCAAGTCAATGGCGAGGATGGTGAGGAGGAGGAGGAGAGAGGGAGAGGGAGTAGGAGAGGGAGAGAATGAGAAAGATTGCTCACAAACCGCGGATTGCCACCAAATGCCGTCGGAGGAGATAGTGCAGAGAGGGGTCCGTCCATTCCTGCTAAGAAGAAGAAAAAGAAAAAGGGAAGGAGGTGACGATGAAGAAGAAGAAGGAGGAGTCGAAAAGATACAGCAGCATAGGCTTGGGCACTAAGCAATGTTTCTTCCTCCATGTGTCTACGCGTGTGTCACCTCTCATTCAAAGCAGTTCTTGCCGAGGTGGTTCCGTAATGCCCACAGTCTGCTCATCTTGGTACCTGCTATCTGTCCTAATCTTAGCAACCACGCTGCTACCGCTGCTGTTGCTGCCACTTCTGCCCGTTTTCCCGACTCTTCCATTCCATTCCATCCACTCACTTACACACACACAGAGATCACCGTCAATCCCGACCAACGGTTGAGTGAGTGAGTGAGTGTGTGAGTGAGTGAGTGAGTGTGTGTGTGTGAATGGCCTAAATTCGGGCCTCATTACCGACCCATCCACAGTGAACACTCAATTGATTGGTCGGTCGGTCGATCGGTCGATCGGGCGGTCGATGAATCAATGGATCGATGGATGATTGAATCGATGATACCGCCAACTGCTGTTGTGCCTGCGTTGTGTGTATTAGTCATCTCCGCCTGCCTCTCTACCTGCCTGCCCACCTACTTGCTCACCGAGAAAAGAAACAATCTCACACACACACACACAATCACAACGACCAATGTGCCGCCCTCTTCGCACACTTGGCTGGAAAAGGAAAAGGAAAGAGAGGAAAAAAAGAAGAGAGGGATTTGAGAACTCCGCACAAGTCCCCAACAGCTAATCCTCTCCCCTCCCTCCTGCCTTCCCGCCCGCTTGCCCGCCCGCTTGTCTTCCCTCTGTCTCATACCTATACTTGTATTCTTTCTCGCCGCCTCCTCCTCCTCCTCCTCCTCCTCATGAACTCATAATAATATAAATGCTAGTAGGGATAGATCGATGGGCATCATCAAGAACAACGACAACAACAAAAGCATCCGTAGGGGTTTATTGTGGCGGGGAGAGGGAGAGGGAGAGGGAAAGGAGGCGAGACCGACCACAACATCGCCATCATGTTAAGTAAAAAAAGGGGTTCGCACAATGTCTAGACGTAGTATTGAGCGGCAGACGTCAATGTCAAGTTGTCCAACAAAGGAGTTGAAGAGAGGATGAGGAGGAGAGGAGGGGGAGGGAGAGGGGGAGGGGGACAACCCTAGAGAGAGCACTAACCATTTGGGCCTACTAGACAGACCCTGGAAATATTTTTACCCATGAAAACTCAACTCCTCCCCTGTCTTCCTGTCAGGCCGTCTGCATTACCCTCCCCTCCCCTCCCTCCCCTCCCCTCCCCTCCCCTCCCCTACCCTACCCTACTCTACCCTACCTTACCCTACCCCCCTCCCCTGTCTCTCTCACGAGTGCACTCTCTCAGTGGTGAGTGCACTCAAGGCCGATCAATGCGAGGAGCACAGAGGTTGGCGGTGGGTCTGTAGGTTGGGGCGGGGGAGGGAGGGAGGGAGGGAGCGTTGGAAAAGTACAACAATTGGTGGTCCTCTGTGTGTGTGTGTGTCTGTGTGTACGTATTTAGAAGATTAACTAAAAGTGATGAGAGGAAAAAAGGAAAGAAAAAAAAGAGGAAAAGGCACAAGCAAGTTCCACCTCACCTCTCCCACATCAGGAATGACAAACTCCAACTGCCAGGCGGCTGCTAGCAGCAGCAGCAGTAGCAGCAGTAGCAGAAAGAAGCGATTGAAACTAAAAACGCCCAACACGGAGGAGGCAGTTAAAACTAGTAAAGCATTGACAGGGAGAGAGAGAAAGAGAGAGTTGGGGAGGGAGAGACATCTACTTGCAAAGCCCTAGCCACAGGGTGGGAGAATTAATAATCCTAGTAATAATAATGATGACAGCAATAGTATCAACAAAATGTCATTGTTCTACTCTTCACCACTTCCTCCTCCCCCTCAATTCACGGTTTTCCTCTTTCTTCTCTCGCCACAAGGGCAAACAACTAAGAGAGGTGAGAAAAAGTGCCCAAATCCCCACCCATTTGCTATCTGCCCATGAAAGGAGGAAGTGCTAAGTTGTGGCACTGAGTTGATTCCTTGCATTCGGAGGCGTCAGCATCATCGACTGGAACAACTCGTGTCTACAGGCGACTGCTTGAAAGCACTGAGAAGACAGCTTAGAATTGGTTGACTCCCGTTTCCTAGCCTGTGACGAGAACCAGCACTGATTTCTCTGCCAGGTTATGGTCAAAGTAACGAGAGGAGAGATTACGTTGACGTGGTTGCGAGTGAGTAAAAGTCGTTAAATGAGTAAAAGAAGCTTTTATTTATATTTACAGGCGATTCAATGAAATGGAGTACTAACATCTGAATGACCACATTTTCAACTCTCATTTCTCCGAGATTTGCGAAGCAAAAGTGAAGGAGAATGGTGTAGTTTACACAACCGTCCATTTTGCTTTCACGATTCTGTACTCACGAAGTGGGATTGGCAAAGTCTTTTAAATTACGCATCGCCGCCATTCTACTCCTCTCTTCCTCGTCCTGCTACTTGGTCTTCTCCGCATCCTTCTGCAGCTGCTCTACCTCCTACTCAGACTGACGATCTCTGTATTTGGTGATCGTGATGTGGTTCTGATTTCTTGTCGACCTTTCCACCGCCGATACATGGAGGATGCTGTTTTCGTCGATTTCGAAGGTCACGTCAAACTTGATCTCACCACACGGCCTTGGTGGAAGACCAGTCAGCATGAACTCGCCCAACAATTTGTTGTCACTCGGCCTCTCACTTTCGCCTTCGTATATCGAAAATATTGCTTCCGTTTGATAGTCACTCGCCGTATACCAACACTCTGTCTGCTTTGTTGGGATCCGTGTGTTACGCTTCACAATCGTTCTCACGATACCATAAGCGTCCTCCAGACCCAATGAGAGCGGTGTTACTTCCACTAACATCAAATCCTGCATCGATGGTGGCATCTGACCAGTCAGATTTGCCGCCAACATAGCTGCGCCGTAGGCTACCGCCTCGTCCGGATTGACAGACTTTTTCACTTCTCTCCCCTTGAAGAAGTCCTGCAACATCGTCTGCACCTTCGGAATGCGCGTCGATCCGCCTACCAGCACTATCTCGTGAACATAATCCTTCTCCAAGTTTGCAGCTGACAGCGCAGTCTTTACTGCCTCCATTGTTCTTTTGAAGAGATTCGAGCACAAATTCTCAAACTGGGCCCTTGTTAGAGTGGCAGTGAAATCAATGCCTTCGAACAAGGCTTCAATGTCTATGTCGACACAATCAACCGTGCTCAGTGTCCTCTTCGCCGCCTCACATTCCCTTCTCAGACGATTGATTGCCTTTTCGCTGGTCGTTAGGTCCTTCCCATTGTTCTTCTCCCTGAACATCTTCACGAAGTGGTCCACTAGTAGAGAATTGATGTCCTCACCACCCAGATGCGTGTCTCCACCGACTGCCTTCACCTCAATCTTCCCTTTCTCTATGGACAGAATGGACACGTCGAAGGTGCCACCACCCCAATCAAAGATGAGCACGTTGCGCTGCCTGTCGATCCGCCTATCCATGCTATAGGCGATGGCAGCTGCTGTTGGCTCGTTGATGAGCCGCAGCACGTTTAAGCCTGCCATTTTCCCTGCATCGATTGTGGCCTCTCGTTGATAGTCATTGAAGTAGGCTGGTACTGTGATGATAGCGTCTGTCACCTTCTCATCCAAGTACGCTTCTGCTGTCTCCTTCATCTTTGACAGCACCATGGAGGAGATCTGCTCAGGGGAGAATTGCTCTGTCTTCTTGCCGCACTCCACCTCAATCTTGGGCCTCCCCCCGGAATTGATCACCTTGAAGGGCCAACGTCTTATGTCATCCTGCACTGTCTTGTCGTTGAAAGTGCGCCCGATGAGACGCTTCACGTCGAACACCGTATTGGAGGGATTCCTGACTGCCTGCTTCTTGGCGGCCTCACCAATGAGGCGCTGGTTTTCGGTAAAGGCAACGCAGCTTGGTGTTGTGCGATTGCCTTGGTCATTGGCCATAATTTCAACTTTGCCATCTTTGCAAACTCCGACGCACGAGAACGTCGTTCCCAAGTCGATACCAATGGCTGGGCCTCCTGACATAATTTAGTCGAATGGAATAAGGTTAACACGTTTGGTCTGATGAAGATGATCTCCACGATCTCAGCTGCCCTTTATATCAGCTGCGATTGATCACGGTAAGCATCTCTATGGTGCGCGCCTTCTACTCCATTGTTGCCATCCAACCAGCATCTGCCAGTTTCTGTAAGCTTCTTCTCATTAGCTGACGACTGCACACTCGAAGGAAAGAGGGTCAATGCAGGCTCCTGTGTGAACGCACCTGTGAGCGAGCAGTGGTGTGAGCAGTGGCGACAACTCCATTTTGATACTTTTATAACACAAATGTAGCTCTTTAGCAGCGCCAATGTTGTGACTCCAGACTGACAATATTCTGCTGCCTCATTGCAATTGCTGTCTTCAGCATGGTTTGGTTGAGTAGGACAGCAAACTGGGAAAGTCGGAGCGTTGCAGGACTTCGAGGCCAAGCATTGTGCTGCTTGGCTGCGTTAGTTATTGTGACTATGAGTTTCTTTCTCTCTCCTGTGCATGATTTGTGTGTGAGCAGTAAGCGAGTTGGGTTATTGTGACTTTGGTTGGGAGAATTAATTCAAAGCATGTGATTATCCAGCATTCCTTTGGAATGACTCGGTGGAATACCTCACGGTGTTGATCAGTTGCTAGTCAAAGTGAGAGAAATACTATGCTTTGTTTTAAGCAGCTCCTGTCCAAATATCTTGCTAATAGTTTGATTGCCACCTCTGTGGCTCACTTCCAGGTGTTGAGGATTTCAACTCAAAGTTCCACAATTAGCGAGAACATTGGAATGGAAGCAAAACACTTCATTTAAATGGTGTTGTCCATGAAGTGGAAGAGATGGTCCATGCTAATTAAAGCAGCCTTAACAACCAGCTACCAAGGTGGTGGGATATGCTACTGTTGCGAAAAGCGGGTCATCGTTTACTAACCTCGGCTTTGCAGCTTTATGCAAAGACTGAGATTGGAAACGTACTAGGAGATGGATGGCTCCAATGAATGTACCCATCATTCTAGGATCCATTGAAGGTTGAATGACCATAAGGTGGATGGAGGATTGAGCAATTAGTAGCACAGTTGGATTCAATTGAAGTGACCCTTGGAGTTGGTGAGAGTGAGTGAATGTACAGTTGGCTAGACTTCAGTTATATGCACACGGGCAATGTTGAGCAGTTTAAAATAACATGACGATTGCACAGTCCAAAGTGGAGTTGAGGCACAAAGAATGGCTGAAGGGAGGGCTTGGATGGTGTGGAGAATGGGTGGTGGGTGCGTGAAATGCATAGGAATTGACTGAGACCTTCGAGTACTTAAGTTGATACTTTTGTGGTCATTCGCACACTCCCATCTGTTGGCTGACAGCTTGATGCTGGATGAAAAATATTTTGAAGAGCATACTAGCATCAGACAGTGAGTGACAGGCAATTCAGCTATGGGTCTCGCCATAAGCCCAAGGCATGGGTCAATCCATGTTAGACTGCCATCTGAGTGTTGACAGGCAGTCGCCTCTACACATGAGTCGATTCAGCCTTTGATGTCGACGATTCTGGATGTGGATGATCAACCTATTGCCACAAATCAACAGTTTCTTTTGCCATAAACCAATAGTGAATGAGGCACCAACTGAGTGTTACTGGCCGCTTCACTCGCCACTGTTGACAGCTGAGGTGGGTTGCAGAGGTAGAAGCTCACACCAAACTGACTGATGAGGTTGATGTCAGCGTCAGCTCCCAATGTCCACACGAAAGCGCTTGGTCTTGCTTTCATCCCACCTACCCTACCAGTGATTGTGAGTGGGCCATCCATCTTGGTGGAACTAAGGGAAATGAAGACTTGGAATGTCACAGTTACAACTTTAACTGACAGTAGCGCACCAGTTTATCTGTTACGCGTCCTTGGGAGAGCTGCCAGACACTCGTGAGGGGATCTTGTCTAGAGCAGTGCAAAAGGCAGTGTAAATGCACACGTGAAACAAGGCGAAAGGCTGTGTCTGGATGGAGCACAAATGTGGACAGCCGTAAAGCCACGTCGATGTTGAGGCACCGCCTTTGCCTGGGTCGATGTGTGTGTCTATTTACTTGTGCTGCGTCCTGTGGGTTTGGCAATCCATCTGCTTCACTCTAACCGAACCCTAAACACACAACTTTCCTGCTTGTAGAAATAAGATTGTTCACAAACGCAAGAATGTGCGCTTTCCCGTTTAAGTGGTGCAAGAGAAGGCGAATGTTGGAGCAAACCTACCGCCGCATCAGTGGCCATGCCACCTAGGGAACGCAATCGGATTTCCCTGCTAAGAGGCACAAAGGCACCTATGCACCCAACCTCCTTGCCGTTTCCATGATTGTATTGCAGAAGTTGCATTCAATTTAGCTTATTTCTTCTGATTCATTCGACTTTATTGCTTGGAATATTTTGATTAAAGAGAGTTGGCTGTGATTTGGAAGGAGAAACACAGATTCGAGAAAGAAAAAGCAAAAGATTGCTGTGAACGTAATGTCTTAGGAGTGCGCAAGACTCAACATTTGTTCGCCGTTGAGTTTACAGCCTCGTCGAGCAAAACATGATGTCATGCAGATCTCAAGTGCCAGCATTACCAGAAAAAAAACAATTCGCAGTGAATATTAACTCTGTGGCACCACGAGTTATGTGATTGGCACTGCTCATTACACAATGACGAGGGTCATACGTCAACGGGCGAAGACGTTGAAGTAAATGTGATTAGGAGGCGTCCTTATTTCAAAGACGCTTCTGTCAAGACTGACTCGGGTGGAGCCAATTAAGAGCTGATGAAGGGTAGGAGTGGGTACCACACGAGGAGCGTGCTAATTGACAAAGTGGAGCCACCCATTTGGAGGACCTGCGTCAGCAGTCACCACACTCATCTGCTAATGCCTTTTCTTAAAGCATGCGAAATTTTCCGACCTAATTGCATTCTAGCGAAAAACTAGAGAAGTAGAAGCATATGGAAGGAGAGCAACGACAAAACGGAAATTGACAATGTTAAAGTATTAATCATCAGCACCCGTTGAGGTGGTGGTGCATGCCACCCTCAACAAGTGCTCTGTGTTGCTGCTATTTGGTTCCGGCAGACGGTCCCCAACGAACCGCACAACCGGGCACTAGCGCTTTGCACCTGTTGGGGCCATCATTGCCCTAACCCACCTCAACGACGATGGAAGGCACTGTTCGACACACAACGTAGAGCCTGATACTACTAATGTGGCCCAGAAGGCATCTAATATGGCAAGAGCTCAAGGCTGCGGGTCTGTTCAAATAATTGGTGCTTGGAAGGTTCTCGCAACCCGGGAATCGACTCTCTGAGCCTTTTTTTTCACTCTGATCAATTCCATTTTCGGTAACTAAGTTGGAAGCGAATGTTTAGCTTTGCAGAGGTATAATTTGCATTGTTTGGATTGTTAGGAGGGTTCCACTGATGCCATAACTCAAGAGATCTACGGCTGCGAGATCTTTTAGTTAGGTAGGACAAAAGGCTGCACGAAAGGTAGGGGCTTAAGAGTAAAGGCGAATGCATCGTATAATTCTCCATTCACTGGTCACCACCTCGCCCATAGACCCATACACCCACGTCACACCTATGCGTTGACTCACTTACATTCTAGTAACAAAGACGTCTCCTTCCACATCTTCCGCCATGAATTTGGGCTATTTGCAATCAGGGCTATGACATTCAGAAGAGTTGGCACTTCTGTGAAAGCGATCCTGTCTACTGGACGTCGTCGTTTAGACATTCGACTCGACCAAATAACCAACGAACACAAGACTAAGGATAACACATCGAGGCATGAAACCCTGATTCTACTAGTCCTTCTTCCACCCATGTCAAAGATGAACACCTGTAGAGTCTGGTATAGTTTCACACATTTAATTTCTTGACGGTCAAAGTGATGAAGAGGTAATAAATACTAGACAGAACATTCCCAACACAGCACTTAGTTTATAGTCAGAAGGGACTACACTGACGATTCTACAGTGTGTCATTTGTGTTAACCTCCCACCAGCATGGAGTTGTCGCCTCTGCTCACGCCAGGGCTCATCTACAAGCCTGTTAACACCAGAGCCGGTGGTGTGCTTCACCCCCTCGAGTGTGCAGTCGCCAACGAATGAGAAGTGGCACGTAGCTGTGGCAGATCCTGGTTGGATGAGAACCATCAAACAGGCACGCGTTGTGTGATTGGCGCAGCTCAGAGCTCGATCACAGTCGTCAAGGCAAAGCAGGTGTACTCAAAGTCGCCTCTGTCACACCCGAGTCGGGTGGCACCACCGAAGGGTCGATGAAAGGTAGGAGGACGCACCACACGAGGTGCGCGTCGATTGGCTAAGCAGTGCCAACTAAGTAGAGTCCACGCGTTAGCAAATGCGTTTAGGTAGAGCAACTGAAATGAATCATGCAAAATTTTTACAAGAGTATGTTACGTTCTATCGGAGTTGTGCTGTTACTCAATGTCTTGTTAGTAGCACCACTACCCCACTACGTCACACATGCGTGACGCTAAACCTTTATTAGCCAAGGACAATTGATTGTTGCGGCTCGTGCTGCAGATGTAGCTGGTAAAACCTATGTAATCAAACAAAGACGTGGTAATTTTAATGGACTGGTGGCAGTAACCTGAATACATCATGCGGTTTGTGGGGCGTGGAGTGGTAACTAGGAATCGCAACTTCGTATTCCAGTGCGAGAACACGTAAATCATTGCTGCTTGTGCATTCGTCCTAAAGGCACAACTGGAATACGAAGCCAACACTATCCACCCTCCCTTTGTCTCAAAAGAACCGCTCGTGAACTTTGCAGCTGCTCAACGGAGAGGGTGGGTGCAAGGAACGCTGGTGGTTGGGAGGTCGCACTGCCATCCACCTTCCCCATCAGCACACTCGTGATTAACTAAAATAAATTTGACACATTGCATGCAGTGAGAAGCTTTCGGACACTCCTCTTGCGTCTCGGTGGGTTCACAATTGGAAGAAATAGTGAGCAAACAGACGTGTGAGTGTGACGGCGTGCGAAAAAGATGCTGTAATTAGGACAGATGGATGAAATCCTAACCTTAAAGGTAAAGGACCCAAACTGTGCTGTTAAAATCTTCTAAAACGACAGTGATTCGGTTCTCGATCTAAGTTACTCCTCAGATCATCCTGCTTAGTTGCTAAGAGCAGCTGAATTCTCTAAAATTAAGTTGTTTTCTCTGTCCTACATATGGCGAAACTAGGTTATTTGCAATTACGACTTTGGGATTTGGAAGGCATCTAGGGGGCCAGCAACGCTCCATTGACTTATGGTGTTTCAGCAAGGAAGAAGACCTACATTCTTGCACTTTATGTCAAATTTATATAAACACACCCTTAACAATGTCTAAGATTGGCGCCAACCCTACCAGCATCACATGCAATACCTTGACTATCCCGCTCGATTTTACGCGTCACACATGTGCGACATGCGACACTTATCACATTCTGATGGCTGGCAATGATGCTGCTATGCTCATGAGCGTTACAAAAGGCTGTGATCTTTTTGACTATACGGCAATGCGTGGCAGAAAGAATTATGGCAGTGATCATGACCTTACGCACATGAGTAGCACGACTAACTTCCATCATTCTATGCAGCCACAGCCCTCATAGCAAATGCTTCTTCTTCGGCTTGCGCTTTCGATCCACCTGATCTGACATCTACATCCCTAAGCATACCAAGTCTATATCAAGTGGCAATGGCAGTGGATGCAGTGTTCCATTATTAGCTTGCCTTGAATAACCCACAGACAGTGCGCAGTTAGCTCCGCACATGAACTCACATGCCTTTCAGTCAATGCCTGCAGGCCAGCCAAACAGCAAAGATGCCCTGGCAAGCATAAGTCCCACACTTCTCCAAACACCGACACCTCTCCAACTGTTGTCCTTCCAAGCATCAGTCAACGCATAATGTCTAACACCTCCCTTCCTTACTTGCCAATTTGACATGCACTAGGCCGAAGTGACTTGGCATTTTCCGCATATTCAAGTAGAAAAATTTGATCAGTGACCATAAATGAATGGCATTTTTAGGGTAGAGAACTAAATAAAGCTCTTGTTACAGGGTAACTAATGTCTCCAGATGTGTGGTGGATATGGGAAGATGTTTAGTGCCCATTTCTTTGCTGCGGTTCTACTTTAACTTCAATATCCTGGCTACACCGGAAAGAATGCTTTTCCAGCAATGAAGGTGTGATGCTGCAGCTCGTTGTTCTTTTCATGCGGCTGATAAGTGGGAAAGAAGGAGAGGAGAACGATGCATGCCATTTGCTAGTTGCGCTTCTTTAGGGCTTAGCAGGTGTCGTCAAGAGGACAAAATGGGACTTAAGCGAAGGAATAATCCCATCCATTGTGACCTCTTGAAGTCGTTCGTTAAATAGTCAAAATTCGTCAGGAACAGTTCTTACCAGTACAGGTCACTCCTCGCACTAACAGGCAGCGGAGCATTCTACTGATAACCATTCACGAGGGATGGTCACAACAATGCCGAGGCTGTCTTTATCTACGAATAACCGAGCCATGTTGGAGTCGAAGATGAGGCATGTGCATTTGTGAACCCATTTGCTTAACCGAGGAGGACGACAGGCAGGATGCATAGTAGCAGTGATGCGGCAGAAGACACGTCTATTTCACACACAAATTGTACTGGTGACATAGACAAGAAGAGCAGCTGGGAAGGGAAGCTACTGTCACAGTCAGGAGGTCGCTTCGTCCAGCCCAAGTACAGTGGCGCAGCTCCCAGTCTTTTCGTACCCACAACAACAACAACAACAGCAAGGCGTAAAACAAAGGGGCTCAAGAGTACGCCTCGGCGATCGCCTTGGTCGTCAACCTCCAGCGTCGATCACCACAATGCTGCAGTCGGTGTTGTAGGAGAATCCTTCAGGCATGCAAGTAGGAAGGAAGGGACAACCAACTACTCACCTACGTCAAAGGCGGTCCTCCTCCTCGCCGTAATACATTAGACCTAAATGAAAATGCATCGTTTGAGAAATGAGAAAAAACAAGGAAAACAGGAAGGAGCAAGCATTTGCCAATTCGCAAAACAAAGTCTCCCTCAATCAATCTCTACGGATATATATAGTGCAGTGAAATAGTAAACGTCACTAGGCATCGCAGGCGGAGGAGGAGAGCGCGTCCTACTCCCCCTCCTCCTCCTCCTCCTCCTCCTCCTCCTC
Organism: Taenia multiceps; assembly: GCA_001923025.3. Lineage (NCBI taxonomy): Eukaryota > Metazoa > Platyhelminthes > Cestoda > Cyclophyllidea > Taeniidae > Taenia > Taenia multiceps. The sequence goes on from CM010312.1 coordinate 36,649,182, forward strand.
ACAATCGTCATTACATTCATCCTTCACGCCCACCTCGGCCCCAAATGGAAGCAAAGCAATGACGACACCCCAGTAAATAGGGCCGTAGAATTGCAAGTCTCCTCAGTGGAAAGTAAACTTCGCTACTCCCCACCCATCGGCCATCGGCGTCAATAGTCAGTGCGAACGCACAACACAAAGACTCAGCGGCAACCGCGGTCGTCTACTTAACGTTTACTTCAACTATTATATCCATATATGGGGAGGTAAAGAGGGGAGCAGATAAATGCATGCATGCATACATAAATGTGTCACATAAATGCCAAGCACATGGTAGGGCTGGAAGTCTTTCTTCCCAACGACATCACGTCCCACTGCTAACCAGCTATTGTAAGAAAATAGCAAGTGGGCACCAAGCCCTCGGTAAAGTAAAAACACTTCTCAGCAAAATTCACTCCTACTAATCCAAATGCACCATCAAACGGGCAAGCAAACCAATTGACGAATCGCCAAAACAGTCGCCATTTCTCGCCTCAAGCATTATACAGTGGGAAGTGAACGCGAGTAGGGGCCTCGCGGTCGGAAAACAAAACCTCCTCCCCACCTCCTCCATTGGCAATCGTAATCCGCAGAAGTCTACCACAACCACTACCACTACAGCCTTCCCGCAAAACACTTCCAAGTCTCCCCAGTAGCCACTCCTTTGCCTCTGGGCTGAGCAAACTAATAAACACCAACACACACCGAAACTGTGCCCACGTTCCCGCAGTTGCTGCGGTCAGACCTCACCTCATACATACACTGCTACACTGGGAGGAAGGCCAACACACCATCGAGAATTGCACTTCCAACCGCCACAGCAATCCCAACTAACTGGCCCAAGTTTTCCACACCGCCAGCGTGAAAGTGCATAGCAGGCAAACGGACAAGCAAGCATCCATAAATAGAATAGGCACTTAGTAGTGAGGTGGTAATGAACAAATGAATGAGGAGGGAGTACTTGGCGTGGGTGAAAATCCCCTCCCCTCAATTAAAAGCTAGGCCTCATTGGTCAAAATTCATCCCCATTGAAATAGCAAACCATTTAGCAGGAGCCAAAACCATCTCCATCACTCGCTACGACTGCTGTGCAGTGCAAACGTCAACGCGATTAGGCAGCGCACCCGGAAGACGACAGCAAGTCTTCACAGTAAATGCAGCAACTCTTTCCACATTTACTCCAGCACGGAAACAGACAGGCGGACATATAGTTGCACATATGTATGCATGTATATAAAAGGGGGTTATCCGTGAGAAAACATCAAACAAATAAATAAATACCCACCACGTAGGAAGGTTAGAAATGTTCGTAACCAAATCAGGTCCCACTAGTCAAAGTCCATCGTCGTTCGTTAAAAGAACTAATCACATCCACAACTACCAAGACAATCGCAATTCATAGCCTCAAGTGGTGTGGCTATAGAAGAGTGGACGTGAGTAGGCAGCACAGCTGCAAACCAAAACGTACAGACCGTCACCACACTAGAAGTCCTTGGCCCACTCCACTCCACAAGGTAAGCGTTTGAACATCAAGCACACGCTGTACACCACCCACCGCCAGTGGTACCAGTGGCACGGTAAGCCCGCAGAGTCCGAAATGACGAAAAGTAGCAAAATAACAATGGACAGGACGATGCGCAAATGTCCAACGCGCTACGAGACTAACGCCCGCAGACACAACCACCGAGAGAAGACAAAAACGCCTCAACAAGCCAACACTCAGATCGGCTACAGGGCACAGTCCACGCAGAGACCTACGCCAAAACCTCCCCGCCCCGATTCCGCCTTCACCTCAATCACACACACACACACACCAACCGACACCGTCGAAGCTGAGGCCCTACACAACACCTCGCACAATGAACACACCAGTACAAATAATAATAACCGTCCCTCCGAGCCCATGAGCACAGCAATGACTAAGTTTCCCACGCCTCGTCCACTCCCTCCACGGCTATCATAGCAAGGAAACTGACACACCTTCCACACACACACACACACACAAAGTGCGAAAAGACCTCCCACCCACACGGATGAGTGTTAAACACATGCCCACCTAAAATCACATTGCACATCGGATGCACAGTTACGCAAAAAAGACAACAACAGCAACAGGAACTTATTTACAACAAGCCAATCTTAACCGAGGAACGCACGAAGCGACAGCGAGGCCAGACAATGTCGCCCTTCTTGGCAAAAGAGGGAGACAAAGACGAGGACGAAGACCAAGGCGAAGGCGAAGGCGAAGAAGGCGGAGGAGAAGAAGAAATTCCACGAGAACCGCACCTACCTCTTCAGCCCCTACCTATTCTAGCATCTCAACATGGAAAGAAATTGAAATGAATAAAAATGATAACAATAATATGACATAAAAATGTGAGGTTTAATTATAAGCATAAAAATAGCGATTAGGCACCAAGCGCTCAATACAGTTAAAACATGTCTTAACAAAAGTAAACCCTACTAACCCAATTGACGAAATGCCAAAACAATCGCCATTTCTCGCCCCAACCATTATGCGGTGGAAGATTACGCGAGTCGTCCTCGCGGTGCAAAATCAACACCTCCCAACGGTCACAGCGTAGGTGGCCTTCGCCCCTACACTAGCATGTGGGCGTGGAAAAGTAGCCAGTCGACATTTAGGGGATCTAACAACAACAGTAACAATAAACCGGAACTGGCGCACCTTACACTCCAAAAGAATGCAAAAAGACCGGCGCACCAATGCTGAAAACATGTTTCCAACCATAAAGAAACCCACATCGAATACATCTATCTATCTATCTATCGCTGCACAGAGAAGACACCAACAACTCACTAATTGCGATCCAATCTTACCTGGCAAATACGCCAAGCCATAGCGAAGGCGAGATTCGCACCCAGCGCCGCCTCCTCCTCATAATGCCTCCATTCTCGCTCACAAAGCACAAACATTCGGCAGCAGCTGAAGCTCTTCCTCCTCCTCCGCCTCCACCTCCTTAAATGTCCTATCTAGCGATTATGTAGACAAAGAAAACACATAATAAGGCATGTAGTGAATGCCTATTAGCGAAAATAATACGCAGGCGCTAAGCACATGGTACAGTTAAAACCCTCCTCCACAAAATAAACACTCATTAATCAAAGTCCGTCGTCAAAAAAAGGCTACATAATTAATAACTTGTCATAATAACCATACCTCATCGCCCAACGTATCATACACCAACAACTGAGCGCGACTAGACCCAAACGTCTGCAAAACAAAACGTCTCAACGGTCACATTCTGAAGCATTCGCCTCTACCGTAGCGATTAGGCGCGTAAAGGAAGCCCATCGACACCTAAAAGATTTATTAGCAACCAATAAACTAATAGCAATAATAAAGCACCAAATAATCACGTGGATAGGCAGTATATTGGAGAAGCGAGCGCTTTAAGCCGCATTATGAAGTCTCTGCGTCTACTTGAGAATGTGAGCGTATAAAAGGAAACAATCTACTCCTAAATAACCTAATGGCAGCTAAGAAGCTAAAACTAACAAAAAAGTTGCCAAATACTTGCCGGTTCTCCGAGTTGTTACAGTAAATAATGTGCCAGCAATCGATATCAGCAGTCACCACATGCACACCGATTACCAGTCCGCTGACCAGCTTTGCGCGACAAAACAAACGAACTTTTGATTTTGCCTATTTTTGACACAGTCGAGGTTGCTGCAAACGCTACACTTTTTACAATCAACATTAAATTTGAGTAGTAAATTCGCAAATGTAATAAATTACTTAGTAGGCATAAGTAAGGAAATTAGCAATAAATAACAGAGAAATAAAAACGCCTAAAACTAACACTTTAGGAGTTGATAATAAAAAGTATGTGCAATTGAACAAATTTCACAAAGGTTCGGTGTTTATTTTCTAACTTGTAGTTTGTGGCAGAGTTGATTTACTGTGACTCTTAAAAGGAACTTTGGCCAATGTTTTAGTGTAGCCTTGATTTTTTCTCGGGGTTTTTTCATGACAGTCCTCAATTGTCCTCCTGTTTCCATCAACCGTGTCAATGATGACCCTAAGGTCGTGTAAGAATTTGTGTTTGGTTTGTCCTACTGCGCAAGAGGCTGTCTCTATTCTGCTGATTAGCTTGGCCAGTTCTACTGGCAGGTAGGGGCTAGCAATCATCAAAACGTGAGTGTCTTTTCTTTCTCTTCTCAAGGTGGTTTCGACGTCTGCGCACGTTCGTAGTCTAGTGGGTGGGTGGATGAATGGATGAATGTGTAAGAAAACTGTCGACTGGATACCACCACAGTAGAAGGCGTAAATCACGTCAACTGAGAGGTGAGTTGGCATTGTATGCATACAGTTGCAATCTTGTGCATCCATTTTGTGACAGTTTTATGGTACTTTCCCACAATGGAGGCATAGACTTTTCCTTCTCTTTCAGGAGTAGGTGCTGTTCGATGCCTTTCCTCTCATTCCAATGGAGGGCCGGTGATTGTGAAGAGTGGATGTCTTCTCATCTCGGTGCGTTGAAAAAAGAGGAAAATGAATGGTTATAGTGTCGGTGGAAGTTAATACGACTTGAGTTGAGTTGCAGTCGATGAATGAGTGTATGCATGAATGCGTGGGAAGAACGGTCGATTTGAGGCTATTGCAGTAGAAGTTGAAAAGGACTCAAATTGGAAGGCAGGCAAGTTGGGAGCACGCATATGTTCTTGGTGTTTTATGCATCTATTTTCGATATAGACATAGGCGTGGTGCTTTCATGTGCTGGAAGAATGAATCCATGCGTTCTCCTTTAGGTGGTGTGTGGTGTTGGTGGATGCGTTGGCATTTGTGGGAATTGATTGAGCCTGCTGAAGGTACGGCTTCTACGTGTTAGTGGGACTTCGTCCTACTTTCCTCGTCACCTGGCGGCATGCATATGCGCGTCGTGCGTTCCATATGACCATATCATTGTTGATGAGCCTGTTGTTTGTATTCAGGGCAATAAAAGTAATGAGAGGCGGTTGTGTGTTCCGGTTTCTGAGAGGAGGAGATTGACTGGTCACCATGTGACTGCAGTCAGCGTGATTATTTAGGCGAAACAGCCTGCAATGGATGCAGTGATGATGATTTTTTTGCCTTTGGAAGGACACCGTCTAGTTTGCTTAGGTAAGCACCTCCTCCAGCATGAATTCGGTGTTATTTGAGTCCTGTTTGCTGAGCTACTAGCGATGAGGCGTGGTGATTACGAGTACTTGGTGGAGTGTACGTAATCACGTGGGCTGGGAGTAGATTTGGAGAGAAGGTGTTGAGTGCAGCCCTGTCTTGTGTCAAATTGCTGGTTGCCTGTGAGGAGGAGGTGGAAGAAGTAGGCGTGTTGGGCGGTGTGGGGCGGGGAGGGGATTACTTCATTCTACGCATCACTCTGCCAATTTCTACGTTTGAACTTAAAGGTGGAATGTTGAGACTACTGAAATGGTGTTCGGTAGTCGGTGCTTTGCCAACTGGCCAAAGCGTAGAAGTCTTCCTTAAGGAGGAAAACATTAGGCGTTTCCTTTGGCCTTTGATCTGATGCACGGAAATCGCACACAACCTACCACCGAGAAGACATTTTTACAAGACGTGAAGGCTTGCCTATGTTCCAAACGCATTCATTTGGTAGGCTAGTCAATCAACAGCAGTGGATTATGCGCACTTTGTATGGCTGGACATTCTGGTCTTGATGGCTGCGATATATATAGAGATTAAGGAAGTGACGCAGGGAGATCTACGAGTGGTGAACGTAATAGTAGACGTGAATGGCCCCATGAAGCTCTCGGGCTCTGTGTGAACAATATTCTTGTTTTAATAAGGACTTTGTTGAAAGTAAGCTTAAGTGGATCTTCACGTGACCGTCAGAGAAACGGTTCTTCTGTCAACGTTACGCATGAAATGATGAATTGCATTCGCCCTGTCGTCTTTATTGCCTTCCAGGTGCTTCCTTTTCCGTTGGTCGGCACCGGACAGCAGCCAAACAAATGTTGAAGCTAATGTCTGGTTCATTGGGTCCTCGTGTGAGCGGTTCTACCATAAGAGGAAAAACCGTGCAAAGTTTGGTTATTTAGCAAATTTTGGGTGGCTTGGTAGCAATAAGCACTTCTGCTTGCTTCGGCGCCATGAATTTTTCTAGTTTTGTAATTTCATCTTTTGGATTTCAAACCGCACTACATCGAGAGCGTGTCAAATGGCAGAAGTTCTTCTCCGAGGGTGGAATAACACGGCCGCGCCTGAAAGGCTAAAGTTCAGTGCATGATAAACTCCTATTTTCACTTCGAAACGACAAAACGGGTTAGTTTTATGGCACAAGCACAACGCTGCTCCAGACTGTGGTGCCGCCGACCACCAGCATTCATCTCTACTCGTATAATACAAATGCGAATGTGTGCAGCCACTCGCCCTCTTGTGATTTCATTCTTGGGTTTTGTGGCTTTATGCTGGATGGAGTCTACTTAAGGCAAAACATGCTAGTTTCCAAACCATGGAATGCAATGTAAGTAAGACGCCTTTCTTTTCAATCCCTGTTTACGTACCACATTTGGCATTCTGTCCAAATAACTTCGCTGTTATCCTACGTCTACCCTCCCCATCCTCCTTCTTGTTCTTCTTCACACCCTTCAGCGTCCGCTCTACCTTCCTCTTGCACCAACGACCCCGTATTTGGTGATTGTGAAGTTGCTCTCCTTATCCATGCTAACGTCTCCACCGCCGACACATGCACGATGCAGGTGCATTGGTGCACTGTCTTTGAAATGTGTTTTGTGCTTGATCCAGTATTTATAATTTTCTCTTTCTTTTTTCGTAATGATATTAAATTATGTTTAGAAATAGCAGTTGCTGTGAAGAGAATGTGCAATTACTCCACTGCGTCACACATGCGTGACACTATTCATTTATTAGCAAAGAACGATCTGCTGTTGTGGCTCGTGCCGCAGACATGTTGCTTTGCATTAATGCAAGCAACGAAAAGCGTAATCACTTTATAGGACTGATAGCAGTAACCTTAACACATCACACGGTTTGCTGGACGTGGAGTTGTCACCAGGAGTCGGAGCTTTGCATTCGAATGCGAGACCACCTAATTCACTGCTGATTGCATATCTGTATTAAGGGCACAACTGGAAGACGATGCTAGTACCATCCGCCTTTTTATGTCTCAAAAGAATCGGACGTGAATTTTGCAGCCGCTCTACAGAGAGAGTAGTTGAAACGAATGGTAAATAAAAAAACAATCTGACGCAAAATATGTGGTAAGAAGCTTTTGAACACGCCCCTTGCGTCTCTCTGGTTTCACAATTGGAGGAAGTAGTGACCAAACAGACGCGCGAGTGTGGTGGCATGCGTTTAAGTTGTTGTAATTGGAACAGACTGGTGAAATCGTAGACTTAAGGATGAGAAATTCAGTCTGTGCTGTTAAAAGCCTTTAAAACAATAAAACCTTTTAAAAGTCAAAAAATGGCAAGACATACTGGTTATTTTATTTAAAAGCCCATACCATCACAGCCGACCTACCAAGTGTCCGTCAATCTTCCGATTTAACAATCCTTGCCAGCCTCTTCGTCTCCCATTTAAATCAGCTAAAATCAAAGAGCCAAGTCAAAAGGTGGCGGTGGGTGGAGGAAGCCGAGCACTCCAATGGCATTTGATGGGCATCTAGAGGGCCTGCAACACACTGTTGTGTTGTGGTGCTTTTAGCAAAGAAGGAGACCTAAATTCTTGCACTTCACGTTAAATTTATATGCACACGACCTAGCTAAGATCTGCGATTGGCGTCAACTCTACCAGCATCACAACTAATGCCCTATTCGCTCCACTCGATTTCACGCGTCACACATGCGTGACATGCGGCATTTATCAGATTCCGTTGACTGGCTGATTGTGATTTCCCTCCTCATCCCTTACTTTTCTCTCCACAATCTCACGCATTCATTCGTAAACACACACATCTCTATACATCGTAATGTTGATTTCCTCTATTCCGCTCCGCTTTTACGCATTGCTGTCTGTCGCCTCGTTTTACGATTCATCACGTATCCTCAACCGCTTTCGTAGTGGACATCCAGTCATTCACTCTACCATCCATTCTCCATGCCATCCGAACATTAATGGACCGATCACCGCCTCACTAACGCAATTTTGTGGGCTTTCAAAACAGCGCCTTGTGAGCACATTTTTGTTGATTGCAAAATTTTGATCTACCATGGGGCCCCAGACAGCTGCTAATATTCATCAACAACAATTCGTCACTGATGCAGGTTTTTTCCACAATATGCGGTTTCGGATTGGTCGCGAGGTGAATCAATCTCGTTGGATGGTGACGTCTTCAGTCACATCACCAGCCAGATACCCTCACCTTGAATTTTAAAACTCACAAGTTCTATTTTCATTAAGGCATTTTAAGCAGCTATTGGGACTTTGTACGCATAGTGGCATAGCATATATATTTAGTTTTTTGTGCTTTTTCCCGCGAATAATGCAGACCAACACTAGCTTCCAAGCAGCTAATTTAGAAAATAGACTAAAACGATGTTACATTTATTGTAATAATATAAACTATTTTTTGACATTAAACGTTACTGCCGCTTAAAGTGGGCAATTATGGCACTGCGCCACACATGTGTGACACTGTTCATTTGTTAGCCAACGACTATCTTCACCCGCAAAACCATACAATTTGCAACCAGAGCTGCTTTGCCATCTCACCACCGGCGTAACGAGATGTGGCGACGGCTTAAGAGGCAAAAGTTAACCGTGTGTAGCACTGACGCTGATTATTTGTCAGTAGGAGGAAATGGACATACATGATATCTTCTGTTGCATAAAGCTGTTTTATCTACAGTTTTTTTCAATGCACCAATTTAATTCTTAGATACGTTTAGCAACACTAAAACCATCATGATTTGAATTCGCCACCACCGACTGCTTCTGTTTGGGCAGGTGTTTGCGTGGTCGGGATCCTACTGGTCGCCTGAAGAGAAGCGGGTGTAATGGGAGTTTCAGTGAGGTTCCAAAAATAGTCGAAAGCTAGCTAGATGGAGCAGTTCAACTGCGAGCAGTAACCTGAATCATCATGTGGTTTGCTGGGCGTGGAGTGGTCATTAGGAATCGCAACTTCGTATTCGAATGCGAGACCACCTAGTTCACTGCTGATCATATATTTGATCCTAAAGGCACAACTAGAAGACAAGGCCAGTACTTTCCACCTCCTCTACGTCTCATAAGAACCGCTCGTGAGCTTTGCAGCGACTCAACGGAGAAGGTGTTTGGAAGGAACGGTGAAGCATCTACTTTCCCCATCAGCACACCCATGATTAAATAAAATAAAGTCAATGCAATACATGTGGTAAGAAGCTTTTAAACTATCCTCTTGCGTCTCGATGGGTTCACAATTGAAAGTAGTGAATAAATGGCCGCATAAGTGCGGTGGCATGCGAAATAAGGTGCTGTAATTAGGACAGACTGGTAAAATCCCAGCCTTGAAGGTAAAGAGCTCTAACTGTACTGTTAAAATCTTTTAAAACGATAAAGCTTAGACCATTTAAAGTCCACACAAAAACAAGATGTCCTGGGTATGTTGTCCAAAAGCCCCTATCACAGCCTCCCACAAGGCGCCCATCGATCTGGCAATATAACGATCCTTGCCAGTCTCTTAGTCTACTCTTTAAGTCAGTTGAAATGAGGTGCAAAGTCGATGAAGGGGTAGTGGATGGAGGAAGCCGACCACTCCATTGGCATGCGGAAGGCATCCAGGGGCCAGCAACACTCCATAGATTTGTGCTGTTTTAGCAAAGAAGAAGACCTAAATTCCGGCAATTTAATGTTAAATACATAAGCACGCCCCAGGCAATATCAACGATTCGCAATAATCCCACCAGCATCGCACGCAATGCCTTAAAAATATCCCACCCGATTTCACGCGTCACACATGTGTGACGTGCGGCATTTATCAGATTCTGATGGTTAGCAATGATGCTGCTATGCTCATGAGCATTACATGAGGCTGTGGTCAGTGGAAACTTTAAGCGTTGACATTAAATTTGGACCCAGCTGCAGGGCAACAGTCCTAAGGACTATCAAGTTTTCCTACCATTTAAGCAAAAGCGCCAGGCAGTTATCACATGAATGCAAGCAGCATCAACTTAAGACGTGGACTGCCTTAAGGCGCTAAATAAAGTCCCTGCAATCGAAGCTGAATTAAAGATCTACACGTCTAGAGCACATATTTTATGGCATATTCAGTAAATTATTTCCAGCTGCACCAAAACTAGATGAATTCTTCAAACGTCTGATAGATTGGGGCAAAATGATGATAAAGTAGTCAGTCATATTTGTGGTGCATTTGGGGCGAGCGTTGCAATGGGGCAAATCCGCTTGCTGACACCCATAAAATACATTTAGAAACCACTGACCAATGCTGCAGGCAAATCGTACGACAGCTCCGAATTTAATATGTGTTTAAGTGGTCGGAAAGCCACTGACTGCCTCACTAGATAAAAATTGTCCAACGTAGAGGAGTGCGCAGGAAGAGTCTCAGCGAGTTTTCACGTTGCTTACGACTGGCCAGAGGAGATGGGCCTACTACGAGCCTGAGTAACTGAGGGGCATTGGGGCGCCAGAATCTAACCTTGCTTCAGCGGCCCATTTACAAATCGGGCAGTGGCTAACCTTCATCCAACCAGCAAGCACCACCAATAAGATTAAAGCGGCATTCTCTACAATTCTCGGGATATTTCTGCACGAATCTCGAAGCCAGCGGCTGTGGCCCCTTGAGGAGGGCATTTACAACATTGCGTCACACATAAAAGACGTGTGTCATTTGTTAGGCAAGGGCGATCATTCATGCTTACTCGCATCACAAACACATCGAATTAGATCAGCATTATCGAGCAGAAATGTGGTCGGTTTATTGGACTGATAGCACTTACCTGAACCCACCCGGCAGTGTAGTGGCCGTGAAGCAGACGCTGGCAGGCACAACTTCGTATTCGGAGGCGAGAACACTGATTTTTCCATAGATTATAGCTTTGCCTTAATGGCTTAAACACAGTACGAGACCAGTGAACATTTTTGCTTCTCTGTGCCTCAAAGGAGCCAGTCATGAACTTTGCAGCGGCTTCAGAGAGAGGATGAGCGAAACAAATGTGGGTGTGTTCCCACGTGACCAGCACACAAAGCAGTCTCATGCAATGTGGATGAAGTCGTAAGATACTGCACCTTTGTCGCAAGCCGACAAATCGTATAGGTATGCATGTCAGTGTGAATGGGGAAGTGTAGCATTCCTGGCATGATTATAACTACTCACCTCCAAGGTATGTGGAGTTAGGAATGAGTGGCTGATACTAGAACCAAGTGCCTTCAATACGAGAGTTCAACTAGCAGACTATACTGCACTCACTTGTCTATGTTAATTTGATCCACATAAAAGGGGAATGTTGAAATGCTGCGAAGCATTAGTGCATTTACTGGCACAGCCATCACCAATTGTTCGGTATTCTATGGCCACATGAAGTGCAATCCAACGATTACACCCATTGTTTATGGTCAGGGTAAAAGATGAGTTAAATGGGTACTGAAGAATGGTAACCCTGCAGTATGTCTTCCAAGAAGCGCACGAACACCTTCGCGACAAAGGTTTCCAGTTATAGCCATCCTTAACTTCGCTCTACCAGTCCGTTTGAATCATTATGAAGGAAGTTTGCCGACACGGAAACGAGTTTTTATATGCAGCAAGCAAATAATAATAATAATCAGTGCTCTTCATCCGCCCACATCGCGATGCCAATGCAAAAAGCACCCATTATTTTGATTTATTGCCTCATGCTACTCGTTCCTTGTCAGTAGCAAGCATTGCGAGACCTAGCAGCTGATGACGTGCAAATGCGAAACAAATGTGACTGCAAGTGTAAATACGGTTACGCCCTCAATTATTTGCTTATTATAGTGGCAGTAACCCCAACTGAACTCAATTTCACTTCATTCATTGCAGTTTACAAAATGCGGAGACGCTTGCTATGAGAACAACGCAGAGTGGGATTTGATGGGCACATGACGTATCACCACCAGAGTCTCATAAGTGCAGTAATTTGCAAAGGCAGTGATTAATCGGGAGATCTTTTGGCTGATTTGTGTTGCGCTTAATGCATACTTGAAGCAGTCGATTCGCGAAAAAGTTAACAATGAATAGGGTGGAGAGCTGAAATGAGGAGTATTATTCACTTGCATCGGTACTTTGACTAATTATCTCGTCAGTAGCACTATACCTCCTGCGGAGCTGGAGAAGAACTAACTGATGTGTGATGGAAAATGCGATGAGTGCTGAAGTCCTCGTGGACAGCAGCAGCAGCAGTCGCCTGGTTACGACTACATGCCTCATGCTCGTGGACATTGCTCGACTGTTGGGGCGTTTGATGGTAAAACTGGCTCTGCATTGAGGATCAATGTGGGCCAATGCGATCCTAGCACTGCTGATGGTGAGTCTCTTGCCCATTCCTCACCTTCTCTCCATAAATTCCAGCAGTTATTTTTAAACTTATGCCTGCATTTATTGTAGCGTTAATTCCCCTCATTGCGTTCCATGTTCATGCATTTCTGCATGTCCACTCGCCATCCGATTTGTCACACGCCCATGACTACTCCTATTTTGAGGATTTAAGCATTTGATCGACCATCCATTCTTGATACTGTTCAATCACCATGAGACTACTCATCCGCTTATTAGCCCATTTTAATTGGCTTTGAAGTTATTCCTTTTGGTAGTAGAATCTTGCTGATTGCTAGATTTTCAACCCACCTTGAAGTATTTTAATCTTAACTGGACGCAGAATAGATGCGGACATTCATCAGACCAACCAATTATGGCAATGCACCCCAGATGTAGGCTTTTCCATAAAACGCAATGCCAAGGTGGTAGAGTATCGTCTCTTTTTGTAGGACGGTGACCTCTTCAATCATTTGCCAACCAGTCGTTGACTTCTTGAGCCTTGGAAATGATGGACTCAACCCTCATTGTGGTGAGCACTGCAGGATCAAGCTTCCCTGCTGTTATGGTATGGAGTTAGAATTCTAAACTCCGACATTCAAAGCGACATTCGAAACTTTGTAAGCACCCTTGCAATGCTAAGACCATCTACGCATTTGTGCTTCTTTTCGCGGTGGAGGTAGATACATGTTTGCAAGCATCTTAGCCTCCAAGTGTCAAAGATTCGTTTCAACAGGAAAGCAATGTCCTTCTTTTTGTCGCAGTTTCTATCTGTTCTCAGAAGTAGCTCATGTTTACACTGAAAATGGACAGCTGCTGGGCAAGGACGATGGATCACGCTAGCAAGGGGCACAGAGACAGTAGATGAGATCAGCATGAGCGAAAGAAGGCACGACCGGTTTACAGCCCCTGACGTAGCGGCTGTGGAATGGATGCTGGGAGGCAAAACTTCGTAGCGCGGCGAGAAGACGAGACCTGTGGGCACTTAGCTCCTTTGAGCCTCAAGCGACCTGGTTAAAAACTTTACAGACGCTCTACAGAGAGGGTGGTTGAAAGTAATGCGGCTGGTTGTGAGGTCGTACTGCTGACTGTACAGTCCTGATCCCGCCTAAAGTGGAGATGATGCGTTTTAAACATGCTAGGATTGCTACATTTCTTACCCACTCATAACCACCCACCCCCTACTTGTCGACCACAACAAGATAGCCTCATTATCCAACAAGTTGATCCACATTACGTGCGACTGCTTTGTGTGCTGGTCACGGGCGGGAAAAGTAATCAATCTGCGAGGTCGGTTGCATTCATTTTAAGGCCACGATGGTATAGTATTGCTAGTGTGCATGTCGGCTGCTATTCAACGCCTCATTAACGAAATTTATGGTACCACAATGATAACCTCCATTCATCATGTCAGAAGTTGTTTTTGCAGACAACTACAAACTCTTCTCCCATAGTAGTCGCGTCCTGCCGCATAGAGGAAACGTCCATTGCGACAACGGGTGCATTTACAATGCCTTTGGTTGTTTCCATCGCTGTGTTTGTTTGCCAAAGTAGTAGTGTGAATCGTGTCAGTTCTTACAAAGCCCTTTCAGGACCTCTATCAAGTTTGCTTATTAGCAGCCGAGCACGCTAGACTACGTATAGGAAACCGTTGGCTATTTTGAGGCGATCGAGGCACTGCAAACATTTAATATGCCAACACATTTGGCCTTCTTGTCAATGGTCTTTCCAGCTACCGGCAGTTATGCAAATGGATACGGTCACAGAGATATGGGATGCTTGTCAACGATGTTAAATCGCAAGATTAGGAAACCGCTGTTACCGATTCGGACGAATATTTAACCTCTCCATCATCAGTTTGATTAGTCTGAGCCTGCCCAGCCAGAGTGCCTCAGTGACGCGACAAAGTTGCAAAAGCCGCCTTTGAAGTGGTGAAGGGTTGAAGGCAGAGGTGTGGAACCAGGCCGAAGGAGGTCATGCCTTCGACTGTTGAAATATGTCCATTTGCTACTACTGCGTACCCGGCACTTGCGCCAACGTTTCATATAACATTTGCGAGTAAACTTCAACATTCCAAATTGACATTGAAGAAGAAACACTGGTTACACTGCCATTGCCAACAACGTTAGCCTTGGCATGCTCAGAAGTATTGAATGCAGGGCAGGTGAATTTATAGCGTGCATCGAAGAAGGCGTGATTGACAAGAGGCCTGTGGTTGTGTGGAACGCACACAGAGTGATAAGCAGTTCATCAGCATGTGGTCATTACCATTGCCATAATTCCTCCTCGCACGCACCAGCGGATCAAATTAAATACAACAGTTTTGTATAAGAATCATGAGCATTGCTGCAACATAGCTAGCCATTACGAAGTGAAAAATTCTGCATGTCGTACATATGTGACTTGCGAAATCGAGTGCGGCAATCAGTGCATCGCATGCAAAGTTGGTAGAGTACACGTAAACTATACATTGTGGTCAAAACCAATTAAGCAATTAGTGAAAATACCGCTTTTCTTTCCACAAGAGAATGCAACACTCTGTGGGATCCTACTGGGCGCATAGATGCCCAGCATACCTCCCATTACAACCGCAATCAGTAGGATCCCAATCACGCAATCACCTGTCCAAATCGAAGCAGTCGGTAGTGGCCAATTTCGATCATGCACCACCAAAAGCTTAAATTGCCACAAAGGCATAGTCTGTGGTGGATGAAGATGCCAACTTTGATGTGGGTTGCATTTGCCCTTCCTCTAGCCTCACCATCTGCAGACGGCATTGCAAAGAGCCCATGAAAGTCCCACTCAACAATTTTGCCTTCTCAAACAACATTGCTTCCTTCCTTGCGCTTTTAATGGCGCACTTCCTTGCAAACATCACTTCATCGATACAATGAGGCTGGTCTACAAGGTGGATCTGGATGCATGATCAGTGTGCGTGCCATTTAAGCACTCTCCTCCGCCTCGTTCAACGGCCTTGGCTCTTCTATGGATGTACACACATGCAACGTGCTCTCAACCTAAGTCGCTGGGTAAGACAAGCAAAGCAGAAATGCCAAATTTGAAGTGTTTAAGATTGACGGAAATAAAATACGCGGAACACACTACTATGCAGAATCTAAACTGCAGTATCAAAGGGTCCTGTTCCCTTTTATTACCTTTTAGATGACAAGCAAGACTGATGCTAAAGAAAAAAGTACTGCACAAGTAGGCATATTTCAAACGCATTTGCCTGTCCACCCAAGCCTGTAGGCTTTGGCGCCTACTTAAAAGTAATTAGTAGCGGCAAAACTCAGTGAACCGCAAAACAGATTTCAAAGCAAATGCGCAATCGCATTTGCTTGTTATTTTATAGACCATGTCAGTCCAACAAATTTTATCGAAAAATCGTGAAAGTTGGACAGCAACAAGTAGAACTGGGTGTCAGCAATCTATTCCACATAAAATAGTGGAAAACTTCTGCATCGATGATGAACCGCCAAATTTATCGACGCAGTTCCTCATGTGATGGCTATTGCTTTGATTGTGCATTATATCAGAATTGAATGATGCAATAAACTTTAGCCTTACACACATGGCTGTAGTATAGCGGCGAGTAAACCATCTGCACTTGGAAAGGTACGTCTGCAATTTTAGTGTAAAATGAGAAAATTAGAAAAGGAAAAGGAAAAGGATTTAGCAGCATAGAAGTAAGCAAAATTCTTTTAAATACCTTAAAGACTGAATTAAATATATTTGGTAAACTCTTTAACGACGCATCTTCGCACCTTAAAATCTCGAATGTAAGGATCTTGAATGACCAGACAACGGCTCTGACCTTCGGCTAGTAGTCATCCACCACTACCTATGGTGCTAACAAATGGATATAAAAGACGGCTGGAAAACAAAAAAAAGACAGCAAAGTGAATGCATTTCGTCACACAATGACAAATGTGGACAGATGGGTCTTTTCTCTCATGGGCGCTTAAAGACCTACGTGAAATCGCCTTTAAGCAAGTCCTGATTAAAATCAAGAAGTGCGTTTCATCTGAAGTTTGTGAGCTTCAGTGAAACATTCAAGTTCACCAGCTGCTTGCCAAACATAAAAGCACAAGTCCATCATTGCTGACTGACTGACTGACTGACTGACTGACTGACTGCGACTGACGACTGACGACTGACTGACGACGACGACGACGACGACGACGACGAACGAACGAACGAACGAACGAACGAACGAACAAACGCATTGGTGCCGTTAACTAGCCTTCATTTTACGAGACATGTCCTTCCTGCATTTAGGTGGGTGCGAGTCAGTGTTGCCATACGCATATCAGCATAAATTGGTATTATGAGAAAAAATATAACTAAAAATAACTTTATGTATAGATGTCAAGCATGAGCTTCGTCTACTACTGACAAATAATCAGCGTCAGTGCCACAAACGATTAACTTGTGTCTTTTAATCCACCATACCTTTATAATCGTTAAACGAATGCTTTCGCATCAAGATGTGGAACATCTCGTGCATTGAGGCAGAAGCGACAAAAGGATGGTCATGAAGAAAAAGCGCAAAGGAAACCGAAGGGCTAGACAAGCGCCCCATATAATACGGAAATTAAGAACTGCTAACCCTACATGCAGATGCTATACGCGTTGAAGTAATTCGGTTAGAATCAGTGGTCCTTATATGCCTTGGACTTGTTTTGTTTAGCCCCACCACGCTTCTCAGGTTCGGTTTAGTTGGTCATTGTCATGGTAAACCTGTTGGTCTGACAACAATGCTGCCACTTGAAATGTACCCAAGGTTTGCGTTTTGCCCAAATGCCGAGTGAATTGGCCAAACCCACGTAGAACTTAATCTAATCCATGAAGAGAGGCAAACGTTTCTGTAAAATAGCATTTACGTGTAGTTTAAACGCCTCGCTAGACACGAAAAGGGGGTAAAATTTGTAACGAGTTAACGTTGCCACCAGCAATTGACTCAGCAGGGTTTACATGATGAAACAGTGAAGTAATGTTCGAACAGTTAACGAGTGCCAAGACTACACGCATTTGGACCCTTAGCATTGCTTTACCGTTGCTCACCCATAGGCCAACAGCCTAAAACATATTCGATTCATCAATTGTGCGAAAGGACTTTTACAAGTAGTGGAGACTGGCATTTGCATTGGTTGATGATGTGCTTGAACTGCTAGCCATCTGGTCGTGCACTGACTACTGGAAATTTAACAGTTACCGCAGTAGAAATGCCCAGAAGAGATGGTAGGGTGTGCCGTAGCAGCATTTAAAATAGCACATATCGTGTGGCACAAGTGAGATCAGAAGTCGCCCTAAGAAAGAATCGAGCACCCATTCCAATTCCAACTTCCCATTTAATTCAAACAACTGCATTGGTTTGGTAACCCGTGATTATAGGAGGCAGCTATACCAATTAGTTTTGGTGAAATCCAGACCGGACGCTGGCACATACACTCTCCTTGAAAAAATAATTAAGTTGTAATGCTTCATTCAGAGCTTGCGGTAAATAAATTAGCCAAGCAAACTTTGGCAAATTTCTCGGCTTTAGTAACCTTATAGAACAAGCAAACCTTCAGGCGGCTAGAATCCGTTGCCTTAGGAGTCTAGAGCATTCGGTCCAAAGAGGGAGACCTACTCCTTGCAAAATGCCTGGTGCATGCCGAATCGGCAAGTAAGGAAGGGAGGCAAGTGCCGTGCCAAAATGCAATTGCTTTGATTTTAGGCATCATGCGTTGACTGATGCTTGGAAGGTCAACGGTTGCAGAGCTGTCGGTGTTTGGAGAAGTGTGGACTTATACTTGCCAGGGCATCTTTGCTGTTTGGCTGGCCTGCAGGCATTGACTGAAAGCATGTGAGTTCATGTGGGAAGCTAACCGCCTATTGTCTGTGGGTTCCTCAGGGCAAGCAAATAATAGAGCACAGCATCCACTGCCATTACCATTTGATATAGACTTAGTATGCTCAGAAGTATGGACCTCAGAACAAGTGGTATCAGGGCGCTAACCCAAGAAAGAGCATTTGCTATGAGGGCTTTGATTGAATAGTATGATCGCAGCGAGTCGAACCACTCATAAGGCTAAGGTCATGACCATTGTCATAATCCTTTCAGCCACGCATTACCAAATGGTCGAAAAGACCGCAGCCTTATGTAGTGCTCATGAGCATAGCAGCATCATTGCCAGCCATCAGAATCTGATAAGTCCCACATGTCACACATGTGTGACACCTGACTTCGAGCGGTGCAATTAGGACATTACATGTGATACTGGTAGGATTGTTGCCAACCGTGGATGTTGTTTAGGGCATGTTTATATAAATTTGACATAAAGTGCAAGAATTTAGGTCTTCTTCTTTGTTGAAAACGCCACAACTCAATGGGTTGTTGCTGGCCCCCTAGATGCCTATCATATCCCTAATCGCACACCACATCACTCACGTGGCCATTAAATTACTCATTACCCATCTTGTGTTACCTATGGATCGCAGCAAATGCATTCAAAGATCCGTTGCGCGCATTTCAGATTTCCATTTTTCGCCAATAAAAAGTTTAGGCGGAACATAGGCAGCAGTTGGACTCTTCACTCATCCCCACTTTTGGAATTGCTGTAACGTATATGACTGGTTCCTTTGGGGAGCTGTGTGCTCACTGGACCGTCTTCTAGGCGTGTCATAACCACTAAAATACAAATTGCAGAGCAGCAAGTTATCTCGCATTCTAATACGAGGGTGCGCACCTCAGCGATCCCACGCGGCCGCCACATGGCAGGTTGAATTTAGGCAACTTCCATCACTCCAATAAACTGGTTCCGCCTTTGTTCGTTTGCACTGATCTCAATTAGTGTGTCTGTGACACGGTCCGGGACAACCGATCATCCATGCACTAGTAAATGGCATGTGCCACATATAAACGTTGCAATGGAGTAATTGTTCATTTCAGTTAACAAAAACCGCTACTTTCTACAATCGACTAGAAGTATTGCGAGAAGGGAAAGACGTAAAATAAGTTTTGTTGATGATGTTAGCTGCTTAGCAGCTAATATGTCTGCGCACAGACCGAGGTTTAGGGTTAAAGCAATACATTTTAAACTAGCGGAAACTTGCCTCCATGTAATGCCTTGACAAACAAAGCATAGTTTTATTTTCTTAACACAAGTTTTGTCTGTAAAGCTTGCATTCGCTGATCACATTTCGCAGCAGGATACAGCTAATGTGGGGGGAGAAGTTGCTGTTGCCTGTGGGAACACCTTCCCACGTGATGAAGTGAAGTTACCATTGTGATACCACAAACATCGTTGAAAACGGTTGAATAGCAGCCGACATGCACACTAGCAATAGTAAGCTATTGTGGACAAATGCAAATGCATTTCGGTAGAATGATTCAGACAAATTTTACAACGGTAAGCCATATTCTATCTGAATTGTGCTGTTACTCAATGTCTTGTTAGTAGCACCACTACCTCTGCCTGAGCAGGAAGAATTCGATGGTGTGGTGATAGCAACTGAGACGAGCGATAGAGTTTCTATCACTGGCAGCTGCAATTGCCTGGCCACCACCACATAGTGCATGTTTAGGGCCATCTTCCGACTGTCAAAGTACTCGTGGATGCAGTCCGTGCACTGCTAATCGTGATTTCCTTTCCCATCCCTTACTTTCCTCTCCACAACCTCACGCATTTATTTGCAAACCCATGTTTCTATCCATCGTAATGTTGATATCCTCTACTTTGCTCCGTGTTACTCCATTGATTTCTGTCTCCTTACCCTCCGATTCATCACGTATCCTCGACCGTTTTCGTAGTGAGGATCCAGTCATCTACTCTACCACCCATTTTCCATACTATCCAAGTACTATTAGACCGATCACCTCCTCTTTTACGCGCAATTTTGTGGGCTTTCAAAGGAAATTGTCTTGTAAGCACATTTGCTTGAGATATGTTTTGCAATTGATCCGATTGTTCATTTCTACTTTTCCTTCGATCGCCACTACTTCTTTCTTCGCAGTGGGGCTACAAAGCCAACAAGTTTGAGTGGGCAAGCTGATGCGCTTGAAATGTTCTGCTTGTGCAATACGCATCAAACAACGCGAATTTTTTATTCCTTTGCGCCAAATTCATTTGTAAAAGACTGCTTTTACTGACTACACTCCCGGTCGCCCCTTGAAGGCATTGAGAAAAATGTAGCTCTTGAATAAGACGGTTTCCATTCTACTCTGCATTTTGCTCCATACATTCTTTTTCGTATAATCTTTTAAATAAATTTTGACACCAGTGTTTTGTTTTGTGTTCTTGCTTAGTGATTTCAATAAGGAGGCAATTTGCATGCGTCCATCCCCATAGCAGAGCCAATACTGTTGCACGAAGTGGGCGAGAATGCTTGAGTGCACGTGCGGTGATTGAGACCGCCCCGATTGTTGGTGAAGAGGTGTTGGCAAAGCAGTGTGTTGCCGAAGGTGCAGTGGATAAAGAATAGTTGTCTGAGAAGGCAAGAGTGTTTGGTGTAGCTTTCATCTGCTCTTTGCATTGCTGTCTGCAGTTGTTGAGGCTGGAGAGGGTGACTGTGATCCACATCAGGCTACCATCTCCATCCACCACAGATTATGCAGCGTAATCGTTTAAGCTCTACTTATTTGTGTTTTCACGCGTTTAATGCAAATCGACTTTGGCTTCTAAGCATCAAATGATGCGTATAAACTAAAAAAGTTCTTTTGTTACAATAACAACTGCTTCTTATGATTAACAGTTGCCATGACTTAAAGAAGCAATTGGTCCACTGCGTCGCACATGTGTGACAATATTTATTTATTTGCCAAGGTGATCGTTTGTCTAGCTCGTGCTGCAGACACAATATTTAGATCAATATAAGCGAACAAAGACAAGATCAGTTCATTGGACTGATGGCAGTAACCTGAACACATCATGCGGTTTGCCGGGCGTAGAGTGGTCACTAGGAATCGCGATTTCGTATTCGAGTGCGAGATCACGTAATTCACTGCTGATTGTATATTTGTTCCTAAAGGCACAACTAGTAGACAAGGCCAATACTATCACCTTCCCTTTGTCCCAAGAGAACCACTCGTGAACTTTGCTGCGGCTCAACGAGAGAGTAGGTGAAAGGAGCGGTGGTGGGTGGGAGACCGCAACGCCATCTACTTTCCCATCAGCACACTCTCGATTAAATAAAATATATTTGACACCAAACAGGTGGTAAGAAGCCTTTGAACACTCCTTTTGCGTCTCGATGGGTTTGCAATTGAAAATAGAATTAGTGAACAAGTAGTCGCGTGAGTGTGGTGGCATGCAAATAAGGTGCTGTAACTAAAGCAGACCGATGAAATACTAGCCTTAAAGGTAAGGGACTAATCTGTGCTGTAAGATCTTTCTAACGTCACCACTGAGACATGAGAACTCAAAATGCATTCGTCCTGTCCTATCTAAGGGCAGAGAGGTGTGAAGTGAATATATGGTGAAAATGGCCGAAGTGTGCGTCATTTTCCTCGAGTATGCAGTTGCCATCGAATAAGAAGCAGGTAGCTGTGGCAAATCCTGGTTGGATGAGAACTATCGAATAGGTACGCGTTGTGTATTGGCGCAGTTCAGAGCTCAATCACAGTCGTCAAGGCAAAGCAGGTGAAATCAAAGGCGCCTCCGTCACACCCGAGTTGGGTGGCATCACTCAGGAGTCGATGTAAGCTAGGAGGTCGTACCAGACCAAATGCGTGTCGATTGGCTGAGCAGTGCCAACTAGTAAAATCCATGCGTTAGCAAATGCGTTTTAGAGGATCTCCTGAAATAAATCATACAAATTTGTACAGCAGTATGCCATGTTCTATCGGAGTTGTGCTGTTACCCAATGTCTTGTTAGTGGCACTATTCCTCCTGCCTAACTGGGGAAGAAGTGGATGATATGGTGGTGGCAAATGAACGAGTGATAGAGTTCCTATCACTGGCGGCAGCAATTGCCTGGCTACTGCTCAGGGAGCATGTTTAGAGCCACTTTCTACTACTCAAAGCACTCGTGGATGCAGTCCGGCACTGCTGATTGTGATTTCCTTTCCCATCCCTTACTTTCCTCTCCACAACCTCACGCATTTATTTGCAAACCATGTTTCTATCCATCGTAATGTTGATATCCTCTACTTTGCTCCGTGTCAATGCATTGATTTCTGTCTCCTCACATCCGACTCATCACGTATTGGCGTTTTCATGCGAGGTTCCAATCATTTACTCTACCATCCATTCTTTATGCATCCAAGCACTATTAGCCGATCACCTGCTTACTTATTTTGTGGGTTCGAAGAAAATTGACTTGTAACACAATTTTGCTGATAACGAAATTTTAATCCACGTTAGAATCGTTTCTCTTCAATGGCTCCAAGACACTGCCAACATTCATCAAACCCTAATCCAACAATGCGGCCCTGATGCTTCCTTCCACAGCATGCGATTTCGGAGTTTGAGAGGTGACTCAGTCTCGTTG